>CM076575.1:851898127-852498127 GCA_034641835.2 Pinus albicaulis | reverse complement strand
AGGCACAACAGGCCTATGTTTTACCTTTACACTAAGTTGTTCATTTATCTCAAATATTTGGCAGTTGCTGGCATTGAAGGCAAGTTCATTTGCTTCTTGATTCAGTGATCTAGGAATGAAAATAAGTTCATACTTTTCAAAGGTTTTCAATAAATCAAGGGAAGCATTTCGATATTCCCTAAGCCTTGGATTTCTAGCTGAGAATTCTCCTTTGATTTGTCTTATGATAAGTTCAGAATCTCCTAAGATTGATATTTTTTGGGCTTCTAATTGTTTAAGCAATTGTAAGCCTAGGAGAAGTGCTTCATACTCAGCAATATTGTTAGTGCATGGGAAATCTAATTTATATGAAAAAATTTGATTCATATTTTGAATCCAAACACCTGCCCTTGCACTTGTTTTATTATAGGATCCATCAAATTTTATTGTCCAAAGCATGCCTGCCTCATTTTCATTTTCTTGTTGTTGTTGGTTTTCAATGTTTTGAATTTGATTCGAGGGAAGATTTGATTGTTCTGGTGAACTAATTGGGTCTATGTTTTCCTTATCTTGTTGGGTGGTTTCATCTTCGTTGCACAAGATAAAGGAATCTAAACTTGATTGAATAGAATATATTGAAGAGTTGTTTGGTTTTTCTATGTTGCTCACCATGTACTTCATGTAATATTCCCTGTATAGTCTTCTGTTTTGGTTAAAAACAGGGATGGTGGCATAAGACATGTCCATTTGAAGGCTTCCTTGAAGTTTGGCTCCCCATGATCTTGATAAGAGCATGCCATACTTGGGGGAATGTCAGCTACAACTATGTCCATTACTAGACTCTTAGTAGGGATTTGAGCTAAGTTAACACATAAATCTTTGATTAAACCCAAACATTTGACTCTGCTTGAGTCAAAGGAATACAAATCTTTGTATGGTTTAGTAATTTCTAAGCCTAAGCTTTCCATCACTACCTTGGGCATTAAATTGTGTGAATCTCCAGAATCTAGCATGGAATTGTGTAAAATTTTCTCATGTATGTTCAACCTAACATAGAAGGGAGGGACAACCCCTTCTTGGTATTTTCCTTCAACCTCTAGACCAGAAAACAACTCAGGTTTGTCATCTATCAAGTTTAAGGTGTCAGTATAACTTCCTAAGTTCAAAGCTTTCAAAACTTGGTTTTTGTACACTTCTTGGGTTACAAGTGCAGCTATAGGGATGGTAATTTTTATCTTAGTAATCTCTCCCTCAAGGCTGAAAGGAACAATTTATTTGTTGATATTTACATCTATCTTTTCAATTGAATTCTTTTCAGCAGTTTTGATTTGCTGAACTTTGTTTGGACTGGTAATTGGGATTTTTTTGTTAGGACCGCTAGCTGAGGTGCTAGGAGTACTCTGTTCCACATTTGGCTGGATGTTTTTCTCTTTGTTTAAATCTGGTTTTTTAGCCAAAATGATGGGTTTATCTACTGTCTTCTTAGATTGACTTTCTGCGTTTTTCTTTACAACAGTACTAGTGTTCTTATCTTTTGAATTATCTATGTTCCCTTTGCTCCTAAGATCATATTGTTTGTGTACCTCCATGATTTCATTTTCAAACCCCAATCTATAGTCATCAGAATCTTCATAGGTGTTTGTACTTTGATCAGAGAAGAAACCTTGTTCTTCCTCAGTGAGGAAAACATCATCCCCACCGTCTGATCCAATCAAGTTTACATGAGCTTCTTACAACCTTTCCATCTCCCTATCTTCTTCATATTAATCTACATAGTTTTGTTGGAAGGGAGGTCTAACCTGTTGGTCACTTTCTTTTTGCTTATCTTGATTGTTTTCTCTTCTATAATTCTGATTTCTATTTCTATTTTGGTTATTTTGAGGTTCTCTTGGTGGTACTCTATCATTTAAGTTGATCTTCTCAAGCATCCTGTCCATTACCTTCACTAGGTTGTCTATTTTAGTGTCAGAAGTTGAGGTTGAGGGTGTAACGTCATCTTTATAAGTTACCCTCTTCTCTAATCTAAACCTATTTTGCCTCTCAATTATGTTTGCTTCTACGCTCACAAATCCTTTATGCATGTCTTTTAAGGTTAAGTAATCTCTCTCCCTTAACTGATAAGTCATTTCAGCATCAAGGCCTTACCAAGGCCATGCATTGAGGAGGTTTCATGTGAGGAGGAAGAGCATTGTAAACATTGTTGAACCTAGTGGAGTAGTCATGAACAGTCTCCCCTTGATTTCTCTTAAGGTTGCTATACTTTTCTAGTATTTGGAGAGGGTTCTTTTTGAGTTCCCATTTGTTGATGAATGTTTGATGCAAGGCAGGGAGATTGTTTATGCTGTTAGGAGGTAGGTTTTTAAACCATTTCTTTACATATCCTCCTAAACTTTGGGCGAAGATCCTCATCTTCACAATTTATTCTTCTATTTCCATGTAATTGAATGCATCCTCCATCATATCTACATGATTTTGAGTTTTTGTAGACTCTTTTCCAGTGAAGTGAGGGATTTTGGATTGGTAATCATTTGGTAAGGGAAGTAGAGGTTGTGGTAACAATAATGGGGCATACCATGTTGCCATGGCTGGAAATAAGGGTGGATTTACAAGAGGTGGATTTACAGTAGTGAAAGTGGGTTGAACAGGAGTGTTTTGCACAATGGTAGTATGGATTGGAGTGGAAGAAACACTTGGGCCAGCAAACTGATTCTGAGAAGACTTGTTGTGGAAAAGGCTAAAGTGATGAAGAAGCTGGGAATCAAGAGGAGTGGAAGGTGAGGCTTCTCTACTAAAGCTTTGTTGCAAATCTGCAATGTCAAGATTAGCTTGGTTTAAATCACCTTGAGATCTAGTTATAAAGATGTTCTTTGTATGATGTAAATCAAAGTGTGAATCCTCTAAGAGAACAAGGTTTTCAAGGACATAATTTGTTCTTAAGAGGCTCCTATTAGCAACTGTTTCTCCAGATTTAGAAGTCTGCCACAGAATTCTCTCTGGATTGTCAAATATTAAAGGAGAATTTGGGTCTGGATGGGATCTAGTGTTGATCCTATGTGAAGCCAGACTGCTTTTCAAAAATGAGAGAGGTCAAATTTTTAAGGACTTTTTTTGGGAGTTTTACCTCTCGGGATGTCTTATCTAGTATGGGACTAGGCTTCTAAATCTCTTCAAGGCTCGTTAACATAGTCCTAAAGAAAAATAGGAACCTAGATGAGTAATAGGCCTATTGGGGCTAGTGGAGTCGCCAGGTGGAAACTATCTAGCTTGTGAGAAGGTAAAATATAGAATGGTTCCACCACCATGTTTATTATGAAGCCAAACTGAAATGTTTTTGGGTTTTTCTAAGTTATTTCAGTCTTATAGGTTAAGAGAGTGTTCTAAGTTTGATTTTGCACTTAGCTAAGGTGTTCAAACAAACAGAGTTTACTCTTATGGCTTGGTAACTGGTTCCTTCAAGGTTTGATAAGGTCTTATGAGAATCCTAAGGGTTACTTAGTTTGTCACTGATTCAATTAAGTCCTATCATGATTACCATTTGTTAGGTAGTGCTTGAAGAAGGCTACTTATGTTATACAGGACAAGGAGTGTTTTGTTTTAAATATTTTACTCAGTTTCCCACCGTGATCACCATTATGTTGGTGTCCCATGTTTTGATAGTTTGGAAAATCAAAAGACAAGGCAACATCAGAACCAATATTTAGAGTTACAGGATCTAGTTCTCCTACTCTCAGAGAGGGATCTCTCAAAGTATTTGTTTTTTGCAAAGGTTTGTCTTGTGTGCTTTGAGTGTAGGTTTTAGACTAGTTATTAAGTGTAAGTGTTTGTTTGTTTGTTTGGTTGAATTGATACAGCAGAACCTGAAAGGTCTAGGAAACATAGATAGAAAGAGGAAATATCAGTTTCATTGGGAAATGGAGTCAAAAAGAGGTCATGACAAACTTATCAATGGATATGAGATATCAAAGGGAAAATCTAACTTGGCCGTAGGATCCTTTGGTTTTGGAATGAGATGGACATCAATGATTTGGAAAGAGAGTTTAATTCTCAACAAAAGGAATTTGAAAGCACAACTTGAACAATAAAGAGCTATTTGATAGACAGGGCTAACCATGAATTCTACAAATCAAACTTTAAGCAAATAATGACTTCAAAACAACTTTTGAAATGAAATCTAAGATTTGGGGAACACCATATTTCCTCAAAGATTTGATTTCAAATGAATTAGAAAACATAAAAGATTCACTGATAATTACAGTCATAGAAGAGGGAACACCTAAATACATCTATGATCACAACTATAAAGACCTTTAAGCCAACTGTTCAAGCAAGGAAAAGGGGAAAGATCATAATAGACCTCCTTGACTTACTGCAAACAAAGAAAATTCAAAGGGAGACTTCAATAACAGTCTTTAAGTGGCAGCAGACAAGCAGGGAGAACCATAAATCATGTTGAAACCAACTATTTCAAACTATTAAGGAAATAAACAGGCATGAAGACTAAAGAGAGAGATTAAAGACTCTAAAATACTTTAGCAGAAGAAAACATAAAACAATGAAGGATAAACAGGTCTAAGGTGCTTCCAAGAGTCATTTCTTAGCCTAAAACTTTCATCCTAATGTAGTAAGAATTTATGGAACAAAATGAAAATAGGGGAAAAAATTAAATAGTTCAGAATACTTCACCAATAGCCAAGCTCATGGATCCAATGATAGATCCTTCTCAAGAACAAGCATGCAAAAAAATCAACAGGGCTTCCAAGACTTCAATTTCTTCTTCAACTTCAATAGACTATGTATTTATTTTAGAGAGTTTCAATATTACAACTAGTGATCAAACAACCAACGTTTACAATGGACTCCTCAACACGTTTTTATAGAGGAATGAGGAGGTCGAAAGAGAGAAAAGATATTTTGAGTTCAATTAATACAGTTAATGCTTCTCAGCCTTTGAGGGGCTCAAGGGAGAAGTTTAAAAATATTTTCCTGTATTAATTGGTTTACATTAAGTAATTTAAGCTTGCTGGAAGCTTATGTTGACTTTAAGGCTCTATGTCATCTTTTGCAATAACTCTGCTGATAGTTTATATTAGCTTCTTTGATTTGAAATAACTATTCAGCTGTAAGGGGTAGATATGCTCTATTCTGGTCATTACTCGGCCTTTGTTTTAAATGTTGTGAAGGCAAGGTGGAAATTTGGTAGCTAAGAGGAATCAATTTTCCTCTGACGAGGTAATGGAGGCATCCTCTGTCTGATAAATATCCTTGATTTTTCTTTAACTGTGTTTAATTTACTGGATTAGGCCTTTGATAATCGACTTTAGCCGTAATCCATTAAACTGTATAATCCATGTTTAATCCTTCTTTTCTGCGGTGTTTGGGTCTTCGACACTTATACTCTTTGATTTGATTTAATTATTTGTGTCTTGTTGATGTGCAGGTGTGTACAAGGTCCACATGGCACCAATGCCCATGATTCATTGATGAAACGTGAAATTGAACCCTGTATATGGCTTTCCTTTTAATGAACGAAAGTCTGGAGGATCGTCACCCTCGGCTCTCATTTTCTTTTCGAAATATTTGAAAACCCTTTTAAATCCCGCGAAATAAAAAAATCATTAAGAAATCCTGCGTATTTGGTAAAAAATTCTTAGGAGGTTTCGAGTGGGAGCATGGTCGTTGGATGGCGGCATCCAACGGTGGAGATCTGCACACAGTGGTTAAAATGGAAAGCGGGGGAAGAATTAAGTTAGATCCGTCGATATAGAAAAGATCAACGGTGGGGATCAGTTGTGAATAGAAAAAGTGAATGAGTCACTATATAATAATACGGGCGTAAAATGTGAGGAAATACAAAGGAAAGATGAAAAATCCCTTTGGCGGAGGAAAATGCAAAGGAAATGAAATTGGGGCTCCGGGATGATCATGTGCCGTTGGATGAGATCGGTCCACGAGATGGACAGTGGAGATTTTACGTAAAAAACCTTTGGCAAGGGTGGAGGGTGATAGTATAAGGCCAGATTAGATCTAGGCTGTTGATCCACAGAGATCAACGGCAAGCAGCATGCGCGATAACACACAATGTAAAGTGAGGAAAGTGGTTTCGGGAGTGAAAATAGTTGTTTTCGTGTGAGAAAAATGCAAGTGGGAAATATTGCCTTTTCTAATGCGATATGCATCCCCTCCTGACACGTGGCGTTAGAAAACAGCTCACATCGTGTGATTTTTGAAAATTATCCTTCGTGCTTAGAGTTACGCGATATGGGATACTAACCGTTAGATTTGGGGTCCCAGATCTGACGGCTGAGAGCGAGCGCGAATTTGAAAAGATACGTGGGCAGAAGTAGGATGGGTGGTTTTATTGTGGACTGTCTGATTAGGGGATCGACGGTGGAGATTAGTTCTGGAGGGAGGCAGGCCTGTCGGGTTAAATATGGGTCGTTGGATGTGAGGATCAATGGTGGAGATTGCATCTAGGGAATAAACGAAATAATACAATGGCGGAGAGAGGGGTTAATACTGGCCATTGATTTTCAGAGATCAACGGTTGCAATTTGCTGAAAAAACATTATGAGCGGGGCTGCATAAAATAAAACCAAATTTGGGAGACACATTTTGGATCGTCCGATCTGGACACGTGGATGGGCCAGATGCAATCGGGGCTCGGTGATCGGCGGGGAAAAGAACATGGAGTGCGATGATGCAATTGATTATGAGCCGTCGATCTACAGATCAGATCGACGATGGAGAATGGATCAGGGAATGTCAATCGGGGGAGGAAATAAAATGTGCCCGATGAAAAAGTGTCGATGCGATTTGGCACAGTCCGTTGATTTAGTCTAGGATCAACGACAGAGATTCTTTTACATCATAAACCGGTGGAAAACCTTTAATACATATGAAAACCCAAAAAATTTATGAAAAGAAAAGGTTTTATGGTTGGGGTGGGATATATATATGATATGGCTTGATGCCCGTCTGCAGGGCCTTGGGTGTATGGAAATGAATGGGACCAGGGTTTGATATGCACAAGGGCTAATCACATCATAGTTTTTAAATATGGTAAATAGACCTGCACATCTCGATTTCTCTGATGTGATAAGTGTCGAAAGGATTAGCACTTGGTTCTAATGCCTGGGCACTTGTCAGGAAGTGGTTAGGTATTGGCCCAAGGGGGCTTCAGTCCATAGTTTAAACAAACTTTATTTTTTATGAATTTTTCCAAGGTTTTCAATGGATTTGGGGGTTTCGGTAAAGTATAAAAATGAGTTTTAGACTTTGTAAAAGGGATTTTCATGAAGGGAAGAAGGGAAATCATTAAAAAAAGAGGAATTTCATGAGAAATAAAGGGGTAAAAATGAAGGTTATTTTTGAATGAAGGAGGGGAAAAAATGGGATTTTGCAGCATTTTTTCTTCATGGAATGACAAGATAATTTCTGAGTTCAAAAAGGGGAATAGCAGTGACGATTATCTAAAGAATAAGATATTATCAAAAGACTTTAAGCATCAATGGTTTTATCAATAAAATTGTTTCTTGAAGGCTATCCAAAAATGATTTAGCCACCACTTGACATGTCAGAATTTTATAGGTGGCTAACACAACTCACTTGTCACTTGGTAGAGAGAGAAAGTCTTTAGGAGAAAAATCAGAGTTTTTAAACCGTTTCTGGGAAAATTTCCTTGGCACTGCATGAATCGGTGGCACTGCGCTCACAAGGCCTAGCGTTGTGCCAATCGGGCATTTCCCCATTCAAGTTAACTCCGCGCTGCGCTAATCTGGGGTGGCACTGTGTGAATTAGTGGCGTTGCGCATAGATGGGACAGACATGCCCTGGACTCGACAACCTTTCTAAATGACTAGCGCTGTGCTAATACAAGGGCATGGCTGCTGGCGCTGCACCCACAGGCTGACCCGACTGTTCAGGCAGGGCACTTCGGTAATGCAGAGGCCATCCAAACAAAGAATTTTTTTTACCAAAGGCTAAAGATAATCCTCCAATTTTCCTCCAAAGGCCTCAAAGGAGCTAAACCTGGTAGGTGCCCTTTTCCTCCTCCTCTCAAATATTTTTTCATTTTTTAGGCTAAAGGAATGGTTAAACCCTAATTTGTGCAAACCCTAGGTCTTCAATACATATTAAACCTATGTTTTTGGCCGCCTTGAACAAATTAAGTGTGATTTGAGGGAGAGTGAATTAGTGTAGTTGCAATTCATTTTCAAGAAAACCCCCCTTGAACTCTAAAGAACTCAGTCCTTAAACTGGCCTCCACATCATTCCTTCACAGAAATTTCCCTCACCACCATTTTCATTTTGCTCCTCCAAAGCCTAGTTTGTCCACAAACATCTCCCATCACCATGTTAGGGGCGGAAGATAGTAGCAGCAGTGAAAGAGTCCAAGGGCCTATGAGGCCAAATCACAAGGGGGGAATGTGAGCAGATTTGAATCCCATAGCATAGTAGATATCGCCTCATCTCCCATGATCCTCTCATGTTTTCAGAATGTGGTATGCTTTCAATTTTGTGAGAGAGTCAAACAAGTACAAAGCCACATAGAGCTTACAAGGCTTTTTATCCTCAATTTGCACAACAGAAAATCAAGCCTTGCAGGGGTGGATTTTGAACTATTAGTATATGCCATCTCAAATGCTACTAGTATCCCTACTGTTGGTGAAAAATGGTTTAAGAAAGCCAAATTGGAAAAGGATTACTATGAACCATTTGTCAAGACTAGGTATAGACAAGGCTGCAAGTCTATTTTTCCCTTCTCACATCTCAAACAGAGATTTTCACCCTTGATGAAAGTTATCATGAAGTACTTCATCTGTGAGGGGAGATAATCCAGCCTTTATTCCTACCATGTTAGACTCCTCATGCATTTCACAAGGGTCAAGATGCTCAACTTGCCATACTACCTCTATAGAAGTATGGACAAAATGTCTTTTGTTGTATGGAGAAGGAGTCCTTCCCAAAAAATGCAAAGTGTATTCCACCATTCCTTGATCAAGATGGTGGTATTACAACAGTTGGAACAGCAGGGGTATACCTTGGGAGGTATTCATAGCACATGAGCATTGATGATTAAAAGGAAGAAACATAAAATGAAGAAGAGAACAATGAAAAAGATGAATACAGTAAGGATAATGCAGAAATTGAAGGCAGTAGTGATGCAAATGAGATAGACCATAGTGGGGAGGAGGTAAAAAACAGTGACAAAGAGGCAGATGATAAGGAAGACAGTGAGGGACAAGACATTAAAGAGGAAAATATTCATGACAATCATGACAACAATCAGCCTTCAGTGATTATGACAATGATGACAGTGCAAAAGATGAAGATGAAGGTAACCCTAGTCATGATGACAGTGAAAAAGGGGAAGAGGACCATAGTCTAAATCAAATCACAGCCATGACAAAGGGACCAAAAAAATCACCATCACACCTCTTTCATGCACATACCAGAGAGGTACAAGGCTAGTGTTTGTTGCCTCCAAGAGGCAAGGGACCATGCCATCTTCCCCAGCTCAAAAGCTTGACAAGGGAAAACAAAAAATGAAGAAAGATGAGAAAGGTAAGAGAGACAGTCATACTAAACAAAAGCCCCAATTCATTGACCTAGACAGTGATAATAAAGATGAGGAGATGGCTACTAGAATACTGCTCCAAAGCAAATATGCACAAATTAGGGAGATGGAGAGATATTTTGAGATGGCTCGGCGTATCATTCAGTATTATAAGAATGGACACAAGTATTTTAAGAATATAAAAAGGGGCCTTGCTCTCCAGAAAAATATGACCAAGAATTATGCAATTAAAAACAAACTTGCTTGTGCCAAACTCAAAGAGGCCCTCATTGAAATCCAAGTACTTAAAAGAGGAGAAGAGCAAGCTAGACTTGGAATTTTGGCATCAGCTTCCCTACAGGTCTCTCAAACCCCTTGAAGAATCCCTCCACCAATTTTGAAGGAATTTGGTCAAGTTTTTGTGCTTTGATAATTTGAAGGCCTATTAGTGCAGCACCACTGGCGATACGCTTTTCCCTCAAGCATCCTCAGAGGGAAAACTCTACATTTTTGGATTCCTCATGGCTAGCACACTATGCTCACCAAATTTCAAAGCAATTGGATTAGTTCTGACCCCTCAAAAGGTCAAAAAACACCTCATTTTTCACCATTATGCCTCCTCTTTAGGCCTGGCGTTGCGCTCAGAGCAGTATTGGGGATTTGAATTTTTGAACAGGTAACAGGTGCTCAATTAGAAAGAAAGGCATATCTGGAAAGAGGACTTAGCAAGCTTTCCAACGAGCCATCACGGAGCAAAATCTGACATCGGGAAGGCCCCCCAAGTCTTAGCTGCAACAGGACCTATTTTCTGCCAAAGGTGGCATTGCGCTTATGGACAACACTATGTGTTTTTGACAAAAAAGTCAACAAAACACACAAATTGATGGAAAAAATATTTTTTAATGTTTTCTTGGGAAAATTACTCCAAATTTGATTGAGGAGTTATTTTATGTTATTTTTCATTTATTAGCTTAGATATTATGTGTCTTGGGCCTTGCATGTTCTTCAAGCACATAAATGACATTTATGATGAATTTAGGGTTTCTAGAAGCCTCTTATGGTTTCCACCTCCTCACTTTCTATATAAATAGAGCAAGGAGGTCCTATGTATAGGGTTTTCATTTGATGAGTTTTAAGAGAAATACATGGTTTTCTTGATCTTGAAGAAGAAATTGGCCTTGTGGAGTTTCTGAATGGATTTCTTTTATTGATGATGAAGGTGGATAGCTTGCAGGATCCCTGAGCTTGGTTATTGGTGAAGTTATTCTCTTTCATGTTATTGTTTTCTTATGTTTTCATAATGTTTCCATCTTTCTATGCTGTAGTAGAACAAAAGAGTATAGGCTAATAAATGTTGTTGGAGGCACCTTAGTCCTTCTTGTTGTCTATTTTCTTTGTGTTTTCCTCTACTGGGTTTTTTTAAGGAATTCTTAGCTACTCCTTAGATATATCTATGCTCTTTTATTCCACAAATGGTTCAGTACAGTAGTTTCAAATATGTTTTATGTTTAGCCTTGCCTATTTTATGTTATTTAAACTCTGTTTTGGAATCTCTGTTTGAAGTATTACTTGTTAGGTTTTAGCCAAAGAGGCCATGTTTTGATCATGCCCTTTGTCCATGCTTAATAAGTTGCCTTAAAGTTCTTTGTAGCTTGATCATTGATGTTTAGGCGTCCCCTCTTCATTGATTAAAGTTATTTGTTATCTTGAATTTTTTCTAAACCTTGAAGGTGAAATCACTAGAAGTTAAACGAGTTTCTCGCCTTCTATATTTCATTGGAATGTTTGTCTTGAATGCTTATTTTCCTAAGTTGAATCAAGGAGTTACTGTTTTTCCCTGTATATTGATTACTTCTTCATGCTTGTGTATTTTAGATCATCTTGTTTAAAGGTATTTGTTTAATGATTCTTCACTTCCCTTATACACCTACTATGTTCACAAACTTATTGTTCATTTCACTTCATACATACCTTAAGGATCCATTTGACCAAGCTAGATTTGCCCTGTTATGAATCTTGTTTCATTTTTGAGATATCCAAGACTTTCATAGACTCGATATCCCAATGATTTGAAGACCTCTCACTCCACCTATTCTACTTTACCATCTTACCCAACCAAACAAATAACAAACCCTACACTTAAAAACTACCCTAAAATCAAACCATAAAAGAAAAAAGTTCACATCCTTTGAATACAATAGAGAGAGCCCTCTGTAAGTCTAGGAAGGCTAGGGCCTAGGACTCCAAAGGCTGGTCTTATGTTACCCTGTGCATTTGGTATGCCAATCTGCTAAATAAGGGGACCCTAACATTTCGCATCTTGTGTTTTCCCCATGAAAGGAAGATTGTCACTGTCGATCAGATGGACTATTCTCCAACAGATCCAAATGCATCTTCTAACTCGATTTTTCCCTTGGTGAATGATGCTAAGCAACATGTGGAGAATTTGGGGGTTGGAATGCGTACCTCTTTAATGGGTACTGTTGATGGGAAAAGGCGTCCGGCCAACAGCAAGGGATCTCCCCGGTAAAAAGTTCTGATTAGAATCTAAACTGTTTATGATAGGGATTTTGTCTGGGGTGTGGGTCCAGCTACCGCTAAGTACTCCTTTTCTCGGACACAAACGAGCCCTGTAGACTTATGAACACACGATTATTTGGATGGTACTAGGCAAATGGTTAACGAGCCTTAATGAACATAAAACAGTACAAATAACAAGATGAGTTAAAGCATGTAGCCAAAGGAAATATTGTTAGCATCACATCATTAGGGTCACGCTTGTAAAAGATGTTCAAACCACAGAAAAAACAATTCTTTATGGTTGGAGCACCCTTCACTTCCTTAAGCGGTCTCAAGAGATAAGATAAATTTTAGTAACAGAGTTGCTAACATCTTATAAAAAAACAACCTAACATCGTTAACACATTTAGTGAGCTGAAATGTATAAATGATATAAGCAGAAAATGCAGATTACTTAATCATAAAGATATCATATACATAAGACAAATATTCATAGTGTTAACACATTAATCCTCATCAGGTCCAAGAGTGGAATAAAAACAAGTGCTTGTATTCATTCTTATAAAATTGCATTCAATGCTATACAATTCTCTTTGCTCCTTTGGAGTCCCAAAAAAAGATCCTTTACAATTCCCTGAAGGGGGTATTTATAGGGAAACATTGACCCCTGGGTATCCCTGACTTTTCACCTTCCTGACTATTGACATACTTTGCGAATTGATGGAGGTTGCGACTTGCGACCTTAACCCTTTCTGTGACCTGCGATTCCCTTGTCTGTTGTGACTTGCGACCTCTTCTATTTTTTGTAATACTTGAATTGGTCATGGAAGCAGTTGGGTGATTGCCAGAACAAGGACATCTATCAATTATTGTTCCTTGAGGTAACTTCGCCATGCTCGATAATCTGTGGCCACTAGGGAGAACTGAGGTGGATCTTCTCTCAACCTGTGAAGGCACTCGAGAGAATTCAGGATCAAGGTGTCTCTCTTGATCATGATCTGGTTTGATAGGGAGGTCAGTTTGGTGTAGATCCGGACCGGTGTCATGATGAATTGAACCAGTTTTTCTTGTGATGCCGGCAGGTCTTGAGAGGCAACCGCTTGCCTTATGGGCTGTAGAAATGCTTGGATCTCAGGTGAATTCTTCCCACATTTTCTCTTCACCCAGTGCACCTAGAGATGGAATGTGGTGTACTTCGGCCATTGAGTCAATGTCGCTAATTAGGTGTTCATATGAAGACATTGCTTTCTCCAAATCCTTGATGAGTTTCTCCTTGGATTGTACCTTTATCCAGATTTGAACATTGTCATTCTGGGTGCCAATCCAATCTTTTCTAGGCAAGGTGGCCGGAGCTTGTGGATACATGCTCAACCATTCCAGTATTTTGTCCAAGGTAGTAGAGGCTTCCTTTAGCTGTGTGTTCCTCCTCTTGGTCTCTTCCCGTTCTTTCAATAGTGGTGTGACAGTTTGTTTTATCGTGAACAGTTATTCATATACCTGCTTCATGGTGGTCTCCAAAGTGACCATCTCTCCCTGAATAGTGAGTGGTATTTCATTAGTAGGGTTATTCCTCACCTAAAGTTGTTGGAATTCTTCTTGTAGTGCCTTATTTTCCTGTTCTGACTTAGCTGTCTTTAGTTCGGAGGCCTGTATTCTATTCTGCAGGGACAAAATTTCTCTACTCATTCTACTTACGTTCTCTTTGGTAGTTGCTGCAAAAGAGGTACCAGCTGATGCGATCATAACCAGATTAGTCCTGGTATCTATTAGCCATCTATAATTTTTACTGATATTAAAATATGACTAAATATTGATTTTGGATTTCTAGAAACAGTATTTAAAAAACACTGTGAGTTCTATAAATCTCACTACCTTCATCATCCTAAAGTTTGACTATTTTTCACTAAGCTTTCCTGTCTTTTTCCTCCTCAAAATTTCATCCTACTGCTCTAAGGAAAACTCCATTTTTTGGCCTATTTTTGATCATTCATCATTTCATTAACACCCTCATTTCATCTCCCTTCTTCTCCTCTCAAAAACCCCTAAAATCCCTCCCTCATTCATCATTTTTGTCTAAAAACCCTTAAACAATGTAAAATCCCTCCTTACATTGTTTCAAATTTTATTTTAACCCCATTGGATCCTCTCAAAACCTTGCGAAATTATGTTTTTATGTTAAAAAACTGACTTTTGTGAGATAGGCCTTAAGCCCCTCTCTGCTTAAAGCCCCAACCCCTTTTTTTGCATATGACCACGACCTCTGCTTACTCATTAGCCCCTCCCTCGTTTTAAATAAATATTTTCCCCTTTTGTTATATACACCCCCATAAAACCTTTCCTCCGCCCAAATTCTCGACCCTGTGCCCCATCATCCACTAAACACCACCGACCAACCCTTCCATGACACCCTTTTTATACTCCGCCACTCTCGAAAACTTCTCACCACTCCCCTGTGCCCTTCCACACCATTGATCTCTGAACCCGAGATCTAATAGCCCGAAACACATATCGTGTAAAAATAGCGTTGGGTTTAATATTTCACAACCCAGGCGAAATAGGTGGTTTTCCGCCTACCAGGCGATGGGTGCTGAATGGAATCATGTTCGTTTGGCCTTAAACCGCTTACTACCCAACTCTTGCGCAATAAACCATTTGCGGATTTCAAAACCGCCTTTGCTCTCTGTGCCATATTCAAACCTCTTCCGACCTCAATTCAAATTTCTCCTAGTTCCACCTCCGGAACCTTTCCCCTGTGTAGTTCCTCCTCTGTAAACAACTTCGATAAGCCAAAAACCCCAAAAATGCAATTTAAACCCCTCCCGTAGGTTTTAAATTAACGTTGTTTAGTTTTTTGTGCAAGTTTTAATGGAGGACAAGGGCCCAAAATGCCCTCCGACAGTCAAAAAGTGACCAATTTAACCTCTGGATGATGATCTGAGAGGTGAATTCACATAAAAAGAACCAGGATCCTTCATAAAGGTTAACCCTCGATGACTCATGATCATCAATGGGTTATAAACCCTTCAGCCATAGTGAATATTCTCCCTGCACACCAAGAACAGCCACAGTCAGAGAATAAAGGAAGGAAATGAAGAACAAAAGGATCAAAAGGGCTAATTACAGATCAAAGGATAAAACATATAATTAGTTCTTAAAACACTGATTGAAGGATAAATACCAAAAGTTTAAAATAAAGGATAAAACAAACAAAACATTCATAAAGAAGAAACAGAGAAAAAGACAGTGAAGCAGGTTATGAAGGTTTAATCAAAGATCAAAGGCATAATGAAGAGTTTTGTGATTAAACTAAGGAAAATTAACCCAAGACAGCTTCGAATAACTCAGCAAAGAAGCAATTACTTCTCCAAAGATAGATTTTTGCAACCTACAACATTATTTCTTTCAATAAAGGCATCAAGCAGTTATTGCACAGTCAACGATATTTTAAAGCAGCTCAATAGTTATTACAAAGTTATTACCAAGCCTTAAAAGTCAAATATTTCAACTAAAATAACTCAAAGTTATTATTTCAGAGTAACTCTTTCAAATATTTTTTCTCTGGGCCTTGCATGGTCTCAAAGGTCAAAAGTCATTAAATTTGTAATAAATAACATTAAAACACTCTATATTGGCAGTACCTCCTCATTTTGCATATAAATATTGCATATGAGCTTCATTTCAAATGTTGGTTACTTGATGGTTGTTGGACTGATTTCTGCTGCTAAATCTAGTTGAGGAATGCTAGACTGAATTGAAGAAAGCTCTGAGTTACAGAGAGCTATTGTACCTGGAGTATTGTAACTGGTTTTATCATCAATAATACAAGCATGTTCACATGATCCTTGAGCTGTATCAATGGTGAAGTTTTCCTAAATTGTTATTGTTTCTCCTTATGTTTTCCATTATGTCCATTTTCTCTGATAAAGGAACAAAAGTTTTAGATTAGGATTTCCTGTTTCAGCACCCTATTTCTGTCTATATTTCTTTATTTTCATGCTTTCTTCTGCAAGATCTGATTGGAAGATTCTTAATTTCCTTCGAGTTTCATCTGGCTTTTTGTCTTGGAAATGATTCAATAGAGTGAGACCAAGGAAATAATGGTGAGCCCATGTTCCTTTGAGTAGGACTTGAGATATTGTTTTTAGGATCTTTCTCTAAAGTGTGCTTATTAAAGTCTAAACCAGAGAGGTTTATGGTTTGCCCTGCCCTCTGGCCTGCCTTGAAATGTTACTTTAAAGAGTCTTTGAGAGTTGTCAAAAGCATATTAGATTATTTCTATTTGATCTTAGACCACTCTTATTGTTATCTTATATGTTTTCTTATCTGAAAGTAGTCTTTTGAATGTTGGATTGTTGTCTGAAAGGTTTCTTATTAAAGGTTTTCCCAAAGAGATTTATGGTTTGCCCTGTCCTTTGGCTTGCTCCAAACAGTTACCTTAAAAGGATTTTATTTTCTAAGTAGAGCTAGAATTTTCTTAACTGAATATAACTTTGCTGCCTTCACAACTTATTGTTGTTTCATATCACAACCTAATCTAAAGAATCCATTTGATATAGTTAGCTTGCCCTATGAATTCCCTTGCAGATTTGATGAATAATTAAATCCTTTTAAGACTCCATAAGCCAATGGATTGATGTTTTCTTACAGTATATTCGTTCAGTTGAAACATTTCCTCAATTAGTCACACCATTGATCCTTCAATATATCAATTAATCCAACCAAAAACAAAACAAGTCCTTAGAACTTCATAACTAGCCTAAAATCATAAACAAAGAACATAAAGATATATTATTTGAAAACACCTTTATAGAGAGATCCCTCTCTGAATCTAGGAAGGCTAGGTCCTAGGATTCCAAAGCGGTTCTGATGTGGCCCTTGTAGTGTTTGTTCTTTCCACTCTTACAAATTACAGGGAGCCAACATAGTGGTGACCATACTGGGGAACACTAAGTAATAAACATTTTAGATTCACTCAAAACTCACAAAACCTCATTAGTCTCAAAATGAATCAAGTATTGTTTAAGAATGGTTCCTAATTGTTTATGGTCGACAACAACCAGTCCTATAAAACAAGTAAAAATCCTCCACCTAGTGACTCCACTGGTTTTCCATTGAATCCACTGGAAAACTTACCCTATCATCAAAATATTACAAAAAAAACTAGTCAAGAATATTGTGTGGATCAAATATCCTTTTTATAGTTTGGTTTGTGTCTTAAGACTATTATACCTCTAAACCTTTCTGACTTATTGGGTCCAAAATCCTGGCTTCTAGAAGAATCCATAATAGATCCCATCCTGACCCAAATCCTCCTCCAATAGTTGACAATCCTGAAAGCATCCTTATGAAGTCTCCTACAACTAAAAACCTAACTGTTGACAGACCAATCTGCAGAGCAAGTTATTTCCCTGAGAACCTTATAAACTTGACAAATACCCAAGTTGACCTACCTCATACAAGAAGTTTATCTAGAACCAAGTCATAGACTAGATAAACCTTGAGCTTGTAGACTCACAACAGAGTAGCAGTAGAGAAGCCTCCCCTTCCACTCCTCCTGATCTCGATTTTCTCCAAAACTTTGGCCTCTCTCATCCTAAATCTTCTCAACATCATTTAGCTGGTCCAAATACTTCTGCTACACCCACCCATACATCCACTGTTCAAACCACTCCACTTCATCACCTT
The DNA here is from genome assembly GCA_034641835.2 of Pinus albicaulis. Lineage (NCBI taxonomy): Eukaryota > Viridiplantae > Streptophyta > Pinopsida > Pinales > Pinaceae > Pinus > Pinus albicaulis. The sequence goes on along the minus strand of CM076575.1, from coordinate 852,480,387 downwards.
CCTCCACTTGTTAACCCCCCATTGTTTCCACAAGTTCATATCATGGAAACATGGTATGCTCCCTTAGTCCTTCCTTTACCTCTATTTTCTCTACGATAGGACTATCAGTCCAAGATTCCATTATATGATGCTAGTAGTTCTACTACAACTCAACAACATGTGGATAGAATGATTGACTACTTTGAGAGACAAGAAATAGATGATGAAACTGTTAAACTTAGAATGTTTGCTCAAAACTTAGGGGGAGAAGAAAGAAAATGGTTCAAAGGCTTAACCCCTAACAGTATCAATGACCTCCCTGCTTTCCATCAACTATTCCTAAACAAGTGGGAATTAAATAGAAATCCCCTTCAGATCCTGTCAGAATACAATGATATTAAAATAAATGTTGGAGAGAGTGTTGAAGATTATTGCATTAGATTCAATAGTGTTTATAATGCACTCCCTCCACAAATGAAACCCCCACAAGGCTTAGCCTTAATGAATTTTCCTAAAGGTTTTGACCCAGACCTGTGTTATCAATTAAGGGAGAGAGAACCCCTCACATTAGAAGATATGCAGAAAGGGGCAGTAAGTGTAGAGGCTAACCTAAATGCCAGAAGGGCTAGATTGAAAGCAGAGAAAAAGGTTACCTATAAAGATGAAGCTAGACCCTCCACATCATACTCCAAAATTGATAGTCTGGTTAGAACCGTGGAGATGATGATGGAAAGAATAAACATGAATGAGAGAGCTTATCCTAAAGAAAACCAAACAGCTCCTCAGAATAAAAATCAAAATCATAACAAAAAATTTAGAAGGAATCCCCCTCAAATTATACAAAGAGGCCCTGTTCAGCAAATTAGACCTCCTTTCCAACAAAACTATGCAGATGGAGATGAGGGAGTGATCGAAGAAATAGAGGAAGATCACATAAACTTACTGGGAGTAAACAATGAGGATATTGTTTTCCTCACTAAAGAATAACAAGGCATATATACACCCTATGATGAAGAAAGCCCAGAGTCTGAAGACTACAAACAAGGCTTTGAGAATGCCATAATGGAAGTACACATGCAAAATGACCTTAGGAGTAAAAAGAGTCAAGACGTTCCCTAAAAGAGAACCTCTGAAATTTTTGCTAAAAATAATTCTGAAAACATTTCTAAAAAGATAGCATAAAACAACAAAATAGTGGCTGAAAGTACTAACAAAAACAAAGGAAAAAACACCCAAATTTATGTAAAACATAGTGGTGACCAAAGTAGCACTATCACCTCAACTAATGCTCCTAGTAAAGCTATTTTAACTTTTGTCCATAATAAAAACTAGCAAGCTGAATTTGCTGAGAAAACAATGAATAAGAAGGATGATCTAAACATTTTAAGAACTTACATACCTTTCAGCATAGAGGGTGAAATTTCCAAAATCAAGATCTCTATCCATCTCACTAAATTAGTCACCCAAGATGTATATAAAACCCAAATTTTAAGAGCTTCAAACATAGGAGAACAAACTGATTCTGTCTATGTGTCTGATGACAAGCCCGAGCTTATGTTTGGACCAGAAGTAGAATGGAAATTTCAAGAAGGAGGTGTTCCTCCCTTTTATGTCAATATAAACATACATGATAAGATTTTTCACAATTCCATGCTTGATTCAGTAGCCTCCCACAATCTTATGCCTAAAGTAGTGATGGAAAAGACTAGGCCTTGAGATAACTAGACCTTACAAAGATTTATACTCCTTTGATTCTAGCAGAGTTAAATGTCTAGGCCTGATCAAAGACATATGTGTCAACTTAGCACAAATACCAACCGAGAGCTTAATGATGGACATTGTCGTGGCTGATATACCTTCTAAATATGACATGCTCCTTTCAAGGTCATGGGGTGAAAAACTCCAAGGTACCCTGCAAATGGATATGACTTCTACAACCATCCCTGTCTTTATTCAACCAAGGAGACTCTATAGAGAAGCACACATAAAATACATGGTTAGTAGTCAAGAAAAACCAAACAAGTCTTCTCTTTATTCTATTCACACAGACCTTGACTCATTCATTCTTTACAATGATGAAAATATTAATGAGCAAGAAGAAGGAGATGAAAAATCAGCAATATAAAAAGAAGGAAAAAACGAGAAAAAACTAAAACAGTTTGCTAACTCAGAACATCAAAGCAAACATGATGAAGGTCATAGACAAAAAACCAAACATCAACACAAGGTTGATTATGAAAAACAAGATAAAACTCAACATAGTGAAAACCTTGAGGAATAGAATAAAGATGAACATAGTGTAGATCCTAAAAAACAACATAATGACAGCCCAAATAAACAGGATAAAGAGGACATAAATGACTTTAATAAAAAATCTGAAATTGAACCTCTTTGGAGTATGAGTTTTGATGGGTCTTGTAGTAAAACTGGTTCAGGAGCATGCATATGAGTACATAACATAGAAAATAATGATGTTGAGGGCCATTCATATAAACTAAACTTTCAATGCACCAATAACATAGCTGAATATGAGGCTCTCCTCGTGGGGTTGCATTTATTGAAAAAACTAGGAGCCAAGAGGATAATTGTTCATGGAGACTCAGAACTAATTATTAAACAAGTGAATGCAGAATATACTACCAAGCATCCAATATTACAAGAATATAGAGATTATGTTGTTGACCTTTTGAAAATATTCACAAAATATGAGCTTAATTTTGTCCCTAGAAACCAAAACATCCTTGCCAATGGTTTAGCATTTGCTGCTAGTACATGTCTAAAACCTTATGAAAGAAAACAATACACTGTCCAAGTTAAATATAGGCCAACAGTCCCTAATAATATCAAGTATTGGCAAGTGTTTGAAGGAGATAATTAGATAGAGGATTTCCTATAGTCCAGAAATGGGTTTGAAATGCCAAATTTAGACTCAGAGTATGAAAAAGACTGTCCTACTGAGGAAAAATCTTATGAAGAAGAAAATCCTAACATTGCTGATATAAACATTGTTGATATAAATCTGTTAACTAGAGAACACTCACTGAAAATAGCTTTGAGCACTAATTTAGAACAGAAAGATTTTGAAGTGCTGCAATTTCACACTGATCAAATACCAAAGGGACTGGTGCTTCTAGAAGAATTGTTTGACTTTAATGATGTTTCCAAAAAGCCAAACATGGAACCCACTAAAATTGAAGTAGAAGAGTGCAATAAAGGCAGTGAATTAAAACCAAAGATGATTAAATTATCGAAAACACTGCCAGCTCATATAAAACTGAAATATCTTGAGCTTTTTAGAGAATTTTCTGATATTTTTTGCTTGGAGTTATGAGGACTTAAAATCATATGATACAGAGATAATTCACCATAAGATACGCCTCAAAGAAAACCAAAAACCTTTTTGACAAAAATTATGCAGAATAAACCCTATGCAATTACCTCTAGTTGAGAAAGAAATCAAGAAAATGTATGATGGTGGAATCATAGTCCCAGTGAGATACTTAGAGTGGTTATCCAATCTAGTATTTGTGAGGAAGAAACAAGAGAAATAAGGCTTTGTATAGACTTTAGAAACTTAAGCAAAGCCTCTTTAAAGGACAACTACCCCTTGCCCAAAATGGCTCACATCTTACAAAGAGTAGTAGGTTCTAGAAGAATTTCTTTGCTAGATGGCTTTCTAGGATACAAGCAAGTGTTGTTACATCCTGATGATCAACTTAAAACAACTTTCACTACACCTTGGGGCACTTTCATGTATGTGAAAATTCCCTTTGCTTTAATGAATGCTGGTGCCACATTCCAAAGAGCCATGGATACTGTTTTCTCAGAAGAGATAGGCTTCTTCATTGTGATATATTTAGATGACATTACAGTATATTCCAAAATAGATGAAGAACACCTTGCTCACTTAAAAAAAGTCTTTGAGAAATGTAGAAAGTATGGTTTATCCTTAAACCCCAAGAAAAATTTATTTGGCCTCAAAGAAGGCAAACTTCTAGGCCATATCATATCTGAAGAGGGAATAAGGATAGACCCAAAAAGAATTGAAGGAATATTGCAAATCAATCATCCTAGAAACATCAAAGAACTGAAATATTTCATTGGAAAGATTAATTTCTTAAGAAGGTTCATACCAAACCATGCTGAAATCCTTAGAAACATAACAAACATGCTAAGAAGGGAAACATGAGTTAAATGGATCATTGAAGCAAAGCAATCCTTTGAACTGGTTAAACAAGCACTTACTCAAACACCAGTTCTCATCAGCCCTAATTTTAACAAAGATTTCTTCATCTTCTTCTTTGCATCAGAACACACAGTTGCTGATGTCATGCTTCAGAAAAAAATAAAAGGACAAGATTATCCCATTGCATTTTTCAGCAATGCCTTAAGAGATGCACCTCTGAAATAAAAAATAATGGAAAAATAGGCTTTTGTCTTAATCAAGGCCTTGAAATTTTTTAGAGTTTACATTTTACACTCCCACATTATTTCATTTGTTCCACACACAGTGGTCAAAGAAATTTTAACACAAGATCCCGATGGAAAAAGAGGAAAGTGGATTGTTTTTATATTAGAATATGACTTGGAAATTAGACCCACTAAATTGATCAAAGGACAAAGACTTGCCAAACTAATGGCTGAATCAAACCTCAAAGACTTAGATCTGAATATGGTTGATGTTTTAGAAGAACAAGAAGAATGCACAACCCCTCATGTTGAAGAATTATTGCTGAATTTGCTTTGGTATGCTAATATCTTGTATGTGCTCTTTTATCTTAATGTTCCTCCTGGTTTATCTAAGACAAAGGCAATGTTCTTGAAGTTAAAAGTTGTAAATTACTGTATTATAGATAAATGGTTATATTGGAAAAATGCTAGTGGTCTATTGCTTAAATGTTTGGCTGAGAATGATGCAGAGAAGATCAAGCATGAGTTTCATGAAGGAGAATGTAGAGGCCACCTCTATTGGAAAAAAAATGTCAACAAAATCCTTAGAGCTAGTTAATATTGGCCCAACCTCTTTCAAGATATCCATAAATTGGTAGTTTCCTACGACAAATGTCAAATCTTTGAAGGCAAAAGAAAACTCTTACCTTTACCTCTGTATCCTATCTCTGTTGAAGCTCCTTTTCAACAGTGGGGCCAATACTTCATTGGGGATATCCATCCTTTTTCATCTACCCAAAATAAATGGATCCTCACAGCAACTGATTACTTTAGGCTATCCCCTCTAGAACTGCCACTGATCTAGTCATCATTAAATTCCTTGAAAACCATATTTTGTCTAGATTTGGTTGTCCTAGAAAGATTATCACTGACAATGTTGTTGCTTTTAGATCCAAGAGAATGGTGGACTTTTGCCACAAATATCAGATCACATTGGTTCATTCCACAACTTGTTACCCTCAAGGTAATGGTTTGGCAGAATCCTCAAACAAAAGTTTGATAAACATCATCAAGAAATTGCTAGAAGGGAATCAAAAGTCATGGCACAACAAGCTAGTACATGCATTATGGGCAGACATGTTAACATACAAAAAATCAATTGGGATGTCTCCCTACCAGCTAATTTATGGAGTAGATGCAATTTTTCCAACAAGCCTAGGAGTTCCAGTCATGAAGCTGATCCAGGAAGTACAGTCTGAAGAAAATGACATGATAAAAGGATAAATCAGACCATACAGTTGTAGAAAACAAGAGAGTAAGTCTATAAAAAAACACAACAAGTATAGGAAAATATCAAGAAGCTATTTGACAAAAGGACAAAAGCAAATGATTTCAGCATTGGTGACAAAGTGCTCAAATAGGACTCAAGAAGAGAAGACAAGGGAAAGCATGGTAAGTTTTAAACTATGTGGAAAGGTCCCTATATTATCCATTCTGCCAGAGGCAACAATGTATTTTTCTTACAGGAGATGGATGGAACATGAATTTTTGGAGGTCCTATCAATGGTAGGATGCTCAAACATTATTTCCATTAGTGATGCCAAGTTTAAAGCTTTATCCATTGTATATAACATTTTTTTGAAAAAGGATCAGAGAAAAATAAATACAAAAACAAAAAACAAAGAAAAAGAGGGCAGAAAAAGAAAAGGTACAGCCCCATACCAAAAAAGAGTAAGTTCTGAAAGTGTGCAAGTCTAAATGCCACTACTTAAAGAGAAGCCTTATTTAGTCATACAGCCTAATCATGACTAAATAAATTTTAAATTTCTACTGATAGGTTAGTGAATGAGGATTTTCCAAACTATCTAAACTTTTCTTATCAGTAAACAAAGATTAGATTAGGAAAAGGGATTGGTTTCAAAGCTCAAAACCTGAACCAAGAAAGAAAGAGAGGGTTAAAAAAGAAAATTCTAGATTTCAGCCCTCAATTTTTTGTGTTAAATTTCTGCAAAATAAATTCTATATGTAGGCTTGTACAAAATATCACTGCTCATAACAAATCAGACTGTTCAATCCTGATTTGGTTATATTTTCAATTTTCTATTATAGATTAGAGAATAAAAATTTTTCAAACAGTTTAATCTTGACAGATAGTTAGACTAGGTGGATAAATAAATGATTTCATCAGTTTAATCTGAACTCTTGGATGATATAAGTGTAGAATTTGTTAGTTTCCTGTTTAAAAAAAATGATGTCGAGGGTTGGCTAATTCGAATGCACCCAATGAAGAAAAAATGTTAGAAAAACTAAGATGGGTAGGTAGAATTTGAGTTGCAAATAATCATTTTATGATTCAGATGTTGTTGATCACAATTCCAAAGCAGTAAATCATGAAGTTAAAGGAGCTCTGTGAAGGTGCAAAACAAGGCATTGGTCTACTTCTTCTAGAGATTTATTTTCTGAGGTTCTTGACACCTCCTAAAGGAGATACCCTCCCCAATTGGAGCCACTGTTAGCCATCTATAATTTTTACTGATATTAAAAGATGACTAAATATTGATTTTGGATTTCTAGAAACAATATTTGAGAAACACTATGAGTTCTAGAAATCTGTAATATCCAAAAATAGGGATTTTATACAACAAATAGAATATATTAAGATATTCCAAAGTTGGAGATCCATAAAATAGACTCATATGATGTGTTCAAAAACACATAGCCCTCAAATGAGTGAAACAACAGCAAAAGAAGAATGCCTACACCTTCCCAAGTGGGGAAAATGCAAGAATTAGACCCTGGAAACGTTATTTCTGAAGATCTGCGTTTTTAATGGGTGAAATAAAAATGGGTTCCCTTAGCATATACTATTAGGCCCTCACATACAAAACAGGATCAGAAAGAAATCCCTTTTGATATGTTAAACAGGCCTCCCGGCTACCTCACAGCTTAAAAATGTCCAAATCCCATGGCTTGAGTATGCAGAAAAATACTGAAGCATGTACAATGTTATTTTATAAGGGTTTATGTAGTAAAATAATATAATAACATGGATCTGGAACTTTATGGAACAATATGCCAAGAAAACAGAGATCTGACCTCCTTATTACATTATAAAGCTAACCCGACAAGGGTTTCATGAAACACATGTACAAGAAAGAGAAGATCTGAATATTCAGCTCAAAAAATGCATTCTTACTGCAACATTATAGAAATATAGCTTAATAATACAAAATAGGGATGAGGATCCCTTCCTCTAGCTTTCCGGGAGAAGGGTTGGCCCTTCCCCTAGGAAACTAGCTCAAAAACAAGGGTCTTAACCCTGCTGCAACAACTCTGCATAAAATGACGCAATTAATGCAATGGACTACATTTTAGGAGATGAGAAACACTTTGGCCTACTTCCAAGATACGAAATGTGCTCAGAAATATTCCTAGCCAATTTCTCAAGAGGAGGAAGGCACCTTCTACTGAGAAACAAACCTGGAAGTGGTGTAATAATCCTCCATTGCAACACCCTGCAACTCAGCAATATTTTGATGCAAAAATAATGTTGGGACTGAATAATGATGCTTGGCCTTGAGCCTAGATGTGGAGAAATACATGACAATCTCTCCCAAGAAGCCTCTCAAGGGAAGAGGTGGGATTCCCGCTTGGGAACACCCAGTGCTACCTTGCTAAACAACAAGGGGAAGCCAAGTTTAAACAGACAAGATCAAGAGATCAAAATGCAAAAGCATGAATAACAAATGCCTCCATCCTCTCCTTATGTATCAAGTGAACCTCTCCTCATTGGGTCCCATCCACATGTGCCATCAAGCTCATGCAAGTTGTCCTCCACCAAAACCGCAATGCCCATCAAGGTGGTTCAATGTATCTAGACAACTTTTTGACTGGGTCAAATTTGACTTAATCAACATGATCCCATCTCTGCTCACACCCAAGGGTGCTCAAATAAGCTGCTTATTCTTATCCCTTTTCACATTATGAGTGTTATTGATCCTTCTAAAGAGGTTAATGGGCCTCCCTACCCATTTATTAACCTACCTAGTGATGAAACAACTCTAATATTCCATTTAGCTTGAAGGCTAAAAAATTGGAATATTACAGTCCTTCCCTCCAAAATTTTTCTTGTCCTCAAGCAACTGTATAAGGAGAGAAAAATCCTCCCCTCCTCTTCTTGTGGCCTCCTCATCAAAAATTCTCCACCAGTGCTCAACATGATCTGCTACAAATCTGTCTGCCAATGTCTCCTCCCAAGCATGTAAAACCATATGGCTCACATCATAGAAAGGTGGAGGATGTAAGTGGAAACCTCCCTGCTGTCCAATTCCCTCCTTAAGGTAGGAGTGATGATGAACATGGTAAATATTATTTCCAATGGGTGACTCCCACACCCATGCTATCTTCCAAATGAAATGAGCCAATCTAGTTAGCTCAAAAATATCCTCAACCCCGGATTCATGTAATGTGTTGGGGCTACATGGAGAGATTGGATCCTCCCAACCAAGTGGTTTCTCTCCCCATTTATGATAAGTATGGGGCTTCTGCTGAACTTGGGCTGAAATTTCATGACCTCCAAGAGTGGCGCAAGCTACCCCATAAAAAAAATAAACCACGAAGTGCCTCCTCCAAAAACTCAAGTTCTCCAATTGGCTTCTCCCACATGAAGAAGAGAGATGTAATTTGGAAATCAATGGCTGCCCATCGCTCCTCTGGAAACATGCATCATGAAAATTAGGGAGAATCATCCTCCCAATGGGCATCTTCAACTCATATCCCAATCTCCAATCAAAGCTTCTCATGAACATAGAGATATCAGCAATACATGGAAGAAAAAACCAATAGAAACAAGTTGTCACATGACAACCGGAAAGTGGATCAAGGTCCCATACAAGGAACCAGTGCAGTGCATTCCTTGCTTGCATCAAATAAAACAAAAACAAGTGCTTTTCCAGCCACTTGTTTTCTGCCACAATCATTTTACAATATATAAACATGAAAGTACAAAAGGGTGTCAATGGTGCACACCAAAAATCATGTGGCTTCCCCCACAAACCATCAATGAGATAGCCAATATCAATGCTACAAATGCCTTCAAGTACATCATTATACAATATGAAAGAAGGAATGATCCTCTGTGGTACAATATGTTGCTCATAAAAATACAAGAAGTACAAAACATAAGGTGAAATTGTACATTCTCCATTATGTACTTGAGGACTTGAGCTGAAATGGATCAACTGAAAATGCTCCCTTACTCCCAATGAGTAGGAAGGTGGATGTGACATCCTTTCCATCATCATCCGGGCTATGCATCTCTCCATATGCTGAAAGATGTCATGTTGAATGCCCTCCCAAATGAACTCCTCTACCAAGGAAAGATATGCATCAAAATGCATGGAGAAGAAGTCCTCATATGTTGCATGTAGCAACTTCTCCTTGAGCTTAGAAGCTCTAGTCAAGAAGAATCTGCCATAAGAATAGATGACCATATCATCCACCATATATCTGTCATCTCTATCCAGGTCATCAAGAATCATGCATGCACTGAGATCCTTGGAGTACTCTACCAAGTGTTGAGATCTCCAATAAGGATCAATCCTTCTAAGGGACATCGTTGGTGATCTACAATGTGAAGCTGTACATATGCTGTTGTCTTTTCCTTTGACATCCCTCATGCCAAATTCATCCTCCAAATTTCTACCATGCCCATCACGCAACATCTCATGCTCAAAAGGAAGTAGTTACCTTTGGAAGTTGGCCTCCCATGAGATGCTCTCCTCCAAAAGGAAACTCCCATTATTGGCCATAGCAAGCATGAGTGGCATCCATCTATTCCAATGTATGGAGGATCCCTTCCTCAAAGGAAGTACCCTCTTCTTCTTCAAATCCATGGAGCAGCTCCCTTGCACCATGAAGGTGCCATCCTTGATGACTGCATCAATCTCTATCAGCGCAATACAGATAGTGAGTTTTGGTGGTGCTGAAAATGGAAGGATGTCCCCCTCATCTTTGATTTTATCCCAAAATCACCACGCTACACTAGACTCCTCAAGTTTTTCACCTCTCCGGAATCCAAGAGTGGTGAATCAAGTGGCAATATTTCTCTTACCAACTCCAAGTCTGGTGGCCTCCCCGATGGAATGCCTCCATGTATTGAGACATCCATGGCAAGAGAAGATTGTTCATATGGTTGGGGAACCTTGACCTTTCCCTCACAACGCAAACCAATCTCCCTCATCCTTGCACCAACTCTCTGAAAAAGGTAGGGGTGTGTGCTCCTCATCAAGTGATGATGTCCTTCCTCCCTACCTTCTCCTCCCATCAATATCATATCACAATCAAGCTGCTCATTGATTTTACTTTGCCTCCCATCTGTGAGATCCTAGGGAACTTCTTGAAATGACACAAGAAATCCTCCTTTGGAGCATGTGCTCCTCCTTCCTTTGCATGAGGCACTGGATGTGCTCTAGATGTGACAGCGTTGTAACCCCCATCCTTCTCTTCATCTTCAATATGAATAGGAGGTAACTGCTCAAATAGAGGATCCTTCTTTGCAAAAGGACCCTTCATGCCCTCTTGTCCAAGGTTATGAAGCAAAGATGTTGCCTCCAGCAAGGTATCATGCAAGATATGACCTCCTCCAATAGGTTTCTGAAGTGGTTTTGAGTTTGCATGTCCTCCCACCTTATGTAAAAGTTTCATTGGTTTGATTATTTTATGTAAATTTGCATCAAATATTTCCACTAATATTTTAGTGAACTTTACAAAATAAGAGGTAATAAAATTTTTCAATGAAAATGACTCAAACATCCAGCAAGCATAGGCCTTACCTTCAAAGTGCAATGCTGCAACTCTAATGGCTTCTCCTTCAGAAACTAGGTGCTGCTGCAAATAAGTAGACAACTCCTCCACCCAAGCTTTGGCTGAGCAAGTTGGGGATCCATCAAAGGTATATAGAGAAAATATATCCATGTCATGCAGCTGCCTCCTCTCTATCTTGATCTTGCAGAACTCTTTGAAAGTAATATGGTCTCTAAAATTATTAGTTTGAGACTCATACTCTTGCAAGAAATTACCAAGAGTTCCCTTCTCTGGCATTTCCTCTTCTTTCATCTCTCTCATAGCAATCCTGGGCATTTTAATGCACTGTGCATAATAGGGTGTATTTGCATGCTCACACCTATCATTTACCAATATAGATCTGGCTCTAGATCCAAACTCTTCAGGAGATTTCATCTCTACTCTCATCTTCTTAAGATCTTCATTGATGCACTGCATAGATTTTGGAAGAAGCTGTGTAAGCCTATATTCTCTTCTTCCTCCAAATAATGGAGTCTTATTTCTGTTCATCTCTCCTTATTTGGATAGCTGCATGGCTGAGCCGAGATTGAAGCTTTGATTCCACTGTAATATCCCAAAATAGCGATTTTCTACAACAAATAGAATATATTAAGATATTCCAAAGTTGGAGATCCAACAAATAGACTCATATTATGTGTTCAAAAACACATAGCCCTCAAATGAGTGAAAAAACAACAAAAGAAGAATGCCTACACCTTCCCAAGTGGGGAAAATGTAAGAATTAGACCCTAGAAACATTATTTCTGAAGATTTGTGTTTTTACTGGGTGAAATAATGCTGGGTTCCTTTAGAATATGCTTTTAGGCCCTCACATACAAAAGGGGATCAGAAATAAATCCCTTTTGATACGTTAAACAAGCCTCTCGACTACCTCACAACTTAAAAATGGCCAAATCCCATGACTTGAGTATGCAAAAAAATAATGAAGCATGTACAACGTTATTTTATAAGGGTTTCTGTAGTAAAATAATAGAATAATATGGATCTAGAACTTTATGGAACAATATGCCAAGAAAATAGAGATTTGACCTCCTTATTACATTATAAAGCTAACTCGGCAAGGGTTTCATGAAACACATGTACAAGAAAGAGTAGATCTGAATATTCAGCGAAGAAAATTAAGTCTTACTACAACATTAAAAAAATATATCTGAATAATACAAAAGAGGGATGAGGATCCCTTCCTTTAGCTTTCTAGGAGAAGGGTTGTCCCTTCCCCTAGGAAACTAGCTCAAAAACAAGGGTCTTAACCCTGCTGCAGCAACTCTACATAAAATGACATATTTCCTGCAAGGGACTATGTTGTATGATATGAGAACCAATTTGGCATGCTATCAAGATATGAAATGTTCTCAAAAATATTCCTAGCTGATTTCTCAAGAGGAGGAAGGCACCTTCTACTGAGAAACAGGCCTAGAAGTGGTGTAAGAATCCTCCACTACAACACCCTAAAACTCAGCAATATTTTGTTGTAGAAATAACATTGGGACCAAAGAATTATGCTTGACCTTGAGCCTGGATGTGGAGCAATACAGGACAAGCTCTCCCAAGAGGCCTCTCAAGGGAAGAGGTGGGATTCCTGCTCGGTAACACCCAGTGCTATCTTGCTAAACAACAAGGGGAAGCCAAGTCTAAATAGACAAGATCAAGAGATCGAAATACAAAAGCACGAATAAAAAAGGCCTCCATCCTCTCCTTATGTAGAAAGGGAACCTCTCCTCATTGGGTCCCATCCACATTTTCCATCAAGCCCATGCAAGTTGTCCTCCACCAAAACTGCGTTGTCCATTAAGGTGGTTCAATGTATCTAGACAGCTTGTTGACTAGGTAAAATTTGACTAAATCAGCATGATCCCATCTCTGTTCACACCCAAGGGTGCTCAAATAAACTGCTTATTCTTACCCCTTTTCACATTATGAGTGTTATTGATCCTTCTAAAGAGGTTAATAGGCCTCCCTACCCATTTATTCACCTACCTAGTGATGAAACAACTCTAATATTCCATTTAGCTTGAAGGCTAAAATTTGGAATATTACAAATTATCACTGCCTTCATCATCCTAAAGTTTGACTATTTTTCACTAAGCTTTCCTATTTTTTGCCTTCTCAAAATTTCATCCTGCTTCTCTAAGGAAAACTTCATTTTTTGGCCTATTTTGGCTCATTCATCATTTCATTAACACCCTCATTTCATCTCCCTTCTTCTCCTCTCAAAAACCCCTAAAAATCCTCCCTCATTCATAATTTTTGTCTAAAAACCCTTAAAAATGTAAAAAACCTCCTTACAATGTTTAAAATTTGATTTTAACCCTATCGGATCCTCTCAAAACCTTGCAAAATTCTGTTTTTATGTTAAAAAACCCACTTTTGTGAGATAAGCCTTAAGCCCATCTATACTTAAATCCCTAGCCCATTTTTTCGCATATGACCACGACCTCCACTTACTCATTACCCCCTCAGTTGTTTTAAATAAAGCTTCGCCCCTTTTTTTATATACACCCCCCATAAAACCTTTCCTCTGCCAAAATTCTCGACCCCGGGTCCCATCCTCCACTAAACACCACTGGTCAACCCTTCCTTGACACCTGTTTTCCACTCTGCCACTCCCGAAAACTGCTCACCACTCCCGTGCGCCCTTTTACACCATTGATCTCCGAACCTGAGATCTAACGGCCCAAAAAACATATCATGTAAAAAATAGTACCAAGTTTAATATTCCACAACCCATGCAAAATAGGCAGTTTTCTACCTGCCACGCGGTGGGTGCTAAATGGAATCGTGTTTGTTTGGCCTTAAACCGCTTACTGCCCAAATCCCGCATGATAAACCATTCATATTTTTCAAAACCGCCTTTCCTCTCCGTGCCAAATTCAAACCTCTTCCCGCCTCCATTCAAATTCCTCCTGGTTCCACTTCTAGAACCTTGCCCCTGCGTAGTTCCTCCTTTGTAAACACCTTCTAATAAGCCAAAAACCCAAAAAATGCAGTTCAAACCCCTCCCGCAGGTTTTAAATTAACGGTGTTTAGTGTTTTGTGCAGGTTTTAATGGAGGACAAGGGCCCAAAACGCCCTCCCACAGTAAAAAAGTGACCAATTTAACCTTTGGATGATGATCTGAGAGCTGAATTCGCATAAAAAGAATCAGGATCCTGCATAAAGGTTAACCCTCGATGACTCATGATCAGCAATGGTTTATAAACCCTTCGACAACAGTGAAGAGATTATCCCTGCACACCAAGAACAACCATAGTCAAAGAAGAAAGGAAGGAAATGAATAATAGAAGGATCAAAAGGGATAGTTACAGATCAAAGGATAAAATAGAGAATTAGCTCTTAAAACACTGATTAAAGGATAAAGACCAAAAGTTTAAAATAAAGGATAAAACAAACAAAAAAGTCATAAAGCAGAAACAGAGAAAAATACAGTGAAGCATATTATGAAGTTTTAATCAACGATCAAAGACATAATGAAGAGTTTTGTGATTAAACTAAGGCAAATTAACCCAAAGACAACTTCGAATAACTCAGAAAAGAAGCAATTACTTCTCCAAAGATAGATTTTTGCCACCTACAGCATTATTTCTTTCAATACAGGAATCAGGCAGTTATTGCACAGTCAGAGATATTTTAAAGGAGCTCAGAAGTTATTATTTCAGAGTAACTCTTTCAGATATTTTTGCCTTGGGCTTTTCGTGGTCTCAAAGGTAAAAAATCATTAACTTTGTAATAAATAACATTTAAACACCCTATATTGGTAGCAAGTCCTCATTTTACATATAAATATTGCATATTAGCTTCATTTCAAATGTTGGTTACTTGATGCTTATTGGACTGATTTCTACTGCTAAAGCTAGTTGAGGAATGCTAGACTGAATTGAAGAAAGCTCTGAGTTATAGAGAGCCATTTTACCTGGAGTATTGTAACTAGTTTGATCATCAATAATACAAGCATGTTCACAGGATCCTTGAGCTGTATCAATGGTGAATTTTTCCTAAATTGTTATTGTTTCTCCTTATGTTTTCCATTATGTCCATTTTCTCTGATAAAGGAACAAAAGTTTTAGATTAGGATTTGCTGTTTCAGCACCCTATTTATGTCTGTATTTCTTTATTTTCATGCTTTCTTCTGCAAGATCTGATTGGAATATTCTTAATTTTCTTCAAGTTTCATCTGGGTTGTTGTCTTGGGAATGATTCAATAGAGTGAAACCAAGGAAATAATGGTGAGCCCATGTTCCTTTGAGTAGGACTTGAGATATTGTTTTTAGGATCTTTCTCTAAAGTGTGCTTATTAAAGTCTAAACCAGAAAGGTTTATGGTTTTCCCTGCCCTCTGGCCTGCCTTGAAATGTTGCTTTAAAGAGTCTTTGAGAGTTGTCAAAAGCATATTATATTATTTCTATTTGATCTTAGACCACTCTTATTGTTATCTTATATGTTTTCTTATCTGAAAGTAGTCTTTTGATTGTTGGATTTTTGTCTGAAAGGTTTCTTATTAAAGGTTTTCCCAAATAGATTTATGGTTTTCCCTGTCCTTTGGCTTACTCCAAACAGTTACCTTAAAAGGTTTTTATTGTCTAAGTAGAGATAGAAGTTTCTTAACTGAGTATAGCTTTGATGGCTTCACAACTTATTATTGTTTCATATCACAACCTAATTTAAAGAATCCATTTGATATAGTTAGTTTTCCCTATGAATTCCCTTGCAGAGTTGATGAACAATTAAATCATTTTAAGACTTCACAACCCAATGGATTGATGTTTTCCTACAGTCTATTTGTTTAGTTGAAACATTCCCTCAATCAGTCACACCATTGATCCTTCAATCTATCAATTAATCCAACCAAAAAAAAAAACAAGTCCTTATAACTTCATAACTAACTTAAAATCATAAACAAAGAACATAAAGATATATTATTGGAAAACACCTTTATAGAGAGATCCCTCTCTGAATCCAGGAAGGCTAGGCCCTAGGATTCCAAAGTGGTTCTGATGTAGCCCCTACAGTGTTTTTTCTAACCACTCTTACAAATTATATGGAGCCAAAAGTATCCAAGACTATATCCTTCTCTGTGGTGACTGTAAGGGATGCAATAGGGTCCCATGCCAAACATCTTCTCCTCTCCTGCCTGATATTGTGCGTGAATTGATCATAGGTAAGTCTTATGAGATCAAGCACTCTCTCATCTATATCCTCAAAGGTACCCAATTTTAAGAGGGAAAAATTCACATTGGTTGTAGGAGTTGTTTGGGGCAACTCCGTTTGTTTTTTTGTCTCTGGAGGAGGTGTCTCACATCCTTTGGTTCCTTTGGAGGAATCTTCTCTTGTCTTTCAAATTTCTTCCTCTCTCCTCTTTTGCTCTGTTTCTGCTCTATCTTGTTCTTCTTTCAGTTGGCGCTCTGCTTCTTCTTTGTCCTATTCTTCCTTTAGATGGCACTTAGTTTATGCTCTAGCTTGATCTTCTTTTAGCTGTTGCTCAGCTTCTGCCTTTTCTTCCTCTTCTTTCTTTCGTTGTTCCTCTTCATTTTTGTTGTGGTTTTCCTGTGCTCACTTCTTTCTTTGTTTTTCTTTCAGTTGCTTCTTTCATTTTTCCTCCTCTTCATTTTCCTTTTCCTTGGCTTCTTGCTGAGCTTTAGCCTCTTGTTCTCTTCACTGGGCAGAAGATTTATGGCCCGTACTGGTCCTTTGATTCTTGGATTTGGAAGACGAGGCTCCTCCTAGCATATGGATTCTTTCTTCTAAAGTCTGGTTGCCCTGAACATCCTGATCAGTTGATTCCTCTGGAGCGGCCTCCCTGTCTTTATTGTACCAGTTCTTGACTCTGTCTTTAGCTAGGAACTCAGTATGTTGGTAACTCCATTTAAATTTGGCCCGCTTGCAATGGGCAGGGATGATTCTCTTAGGATCATATGTCTTGTGTGCCAAGGGAGGTAGAAAAAATCCTCTTACTTGCTTGGACTCTGCCTCTACTTCCCTGAAATCCTTCACTGTGTAGGCACCGATAGTGAGTGTTAGAGTGGGCCATGGCTTCTTCTTTCCCTTAGTGAGAACTTTTGAAAAACCCCCTGACATCTGGTAACATGTTTCTTGGAGGAGGAGTTTGTCGGTTACGAACTGGAATAGTGCGTGAGGAGCCTTGAGCAAATGGAAAACTCGGATGAAAGTACCATCCATGTCAGGGAACCAGTGGGCTACTCAGCTTATCATCTCCATGGCTCACCTGGACATGGATGAGGTGTCTTTTCCAAATAGTTTCTCGTAGAGAGTGGGGATGAAGCTGCGCGTGATTGACTCCACGTCTTGCTTATATCTGGAATCCCAGAACACTATTAAATATTTGTGAATTGGACCATCATGTTCCAGATCCCAGTTGTGTGCCTACCCCTCAAAATGGCACCTTGCGCATATCGCATCCAAAAGGTAAGATGCCATGTAAAATTTTGATGCAGACCCTTCATGAGGTGCTAGTGCTATAGATATGCTTGATCTAAGGGCCACTACTATCAAGTTGGCCCAGTTGAAGTGGGTGCCGTACACAGTAACACCATACATCAGAGAAACCCAAGCTCTATTAAAAGTGGTTGCATTTGGACGGCCATACATCCTACATAACATTGCAACTACAAGCTTGTATACTTTCTTCAGACTTGGCGTCTGATATTCCTAGTCCTTCTTGAGCCGGAACTTTTATGGGTCTTTCCACCACCCTATTAAGGTCTCGAGAATGGGAACTGCATGATTGGTGGCCCAATCATTATTGAAAGTCTATTCTCGGGTAGGAAGTGCATAATAGAGTTATGCATCTTGTCCCTTCAGGTTTGCGAATGTCTTCTCGGCATGATCCCGAATAACCCAGATCTTGGGGTCGACCTTTTGCAGGATCCAATCGATCAGCTCTGCACATGGGAATATAGGCAGATGGGCATCTGCTTAATGGAGCTTGGATCTTTTAGCCTGAACATACACCTGTCGGTGTGGGAGGTTTGTTAGTATGAATCTTTCATTGAAGTGTACGAAAAAAGACCCTTTTAGTTGTGCATAACAAACAGCCCTAACAGCAAAAGATAGCTGCTAACATCTTCAGATCTGTAGTTAGTTGATCAAGACAAATGCTGCAAAAATCTAGATCTATGCATAAAAAGACATTAAGCAGTATAAATAAGGTTTTTCTCCATACATCCAATAGACAAGACAAGAACAATATTTTTGAAAGAATTTTATATTAAGGGCACCTGGGAGGAAAACAAGAAAGATTTTTCCAATTCTCCTCAATGGGATGGGTTCTTGAAAGTCCTCAGCGCTTCGGATTTAGAATTTCTCTCTCTTGTTGGTGTAGAAAACCCAGACAAACATAGAACTCAAAGGGAGCTCACAAAGTAAATAATGGAAAATTTGACAATGATAATGGCTCAAAGTCAGACCCAGAGAATAGATCCAGAGGTGATCTAATAGGAAACAAAAGGTGACAAATGAATGGAAAAACCCTTCTATTTATAACAAATATTAGGTCATTCTAGGTCCTGGTGCATGATTAAAATAATATTAACCAAATCTAGATCCACCTTTTATGGAATATTTTATTATATTTGTTGGAGGGAAAAGGCATTTGACTTGGGTAAAATCCCTTTATTTGTAAATAATAAATAAATAAATGATTTATTTATTATTTTAAGGAAGTGGTAGAATGATAATTAAATAAATAATGATTTATTTAATTATTTATAAATGATTTAGTCATTTTTAACAAGGAATATTATTTAAATAAGATTTAAATAATTATTCCTAGAAAATAATAAGAAAAATAAGGATTTATCTTATTAATTTCCTTGTTTTGGGTTAAATATGACCACCAATAATAATTAAATTATTCCTTAATTAATTATTCCATGAGGAAAATCAAACAAATATAGACTTGTTTAATATTTCCCTTTGGGGTTTCTTGTTTAGACCATAAACAACCTAATAAATGTGTTTTATTAAGTAATTTTACATAGTGAAAGTAATTTTACTTAGGGTGAAATTGGTCTTACATGGTGTACTTGGGTCCATCTAATGATAATAGGTTAGATGACCAAAAAAATGGTGTAACAAGGTCCTCTGTAAATTCAGGCTTTGTGAATTCCTGGTACACCTGATACCAAGTCATACTGTCCCATTTGCCGAAAGTGCAGGTTGTGTCTCCATAGATAGGTGTAAGAGAAATAGGCATTTCCTCCTCTAAGATTTCTATCTCAGGGCTTTTTTTCCTTTTATGAACTGTTGGAGGCCCCATATCAGTTGAGGCTGACGAGATGGATACACACTCTAGCTCAGATTAGAGGTTCCCTGGCATGTTCATCAAAAAATCCCACAATAAGACATATGTCATATTTATAAATATTTGGGCTGCTTCTACCTCTGCTCAAATATTTTCAAGGAAATGGGTGAACGTGCGACCTGGCGACCTTGTGTCTGGGTCTCTAGGTCATGTTGGTTTAAACTTTCACAGAAAAGTGACCTAGCGACTTGGCGACTTGCGACTAGGTTGCGAGGTCACTGAGTCGCTGAGTCGCATTGGTTTAGATCTTCACGGGAGTGCGACCTGGTGACTTAACAAATCGCGACCAGGTCACTGAGTCGTGAAGTTGCTTCACTCTGAAATTGCACATATATGTGACCTAGCGACCCTACAACTTAGCAACCGAGGTTACGAGGTCACAAAGTCGCGAGTCAAACTAGGGCTTGGTAGACGGTTTACGCGGTGGCGAAGACCTTCATCTTGTTTTTTTAATCAAAAGGGAGGTAGGTAGACACATCAAGTGGGAAGCAAGCATTAATTTCCTCATTGAAAGGGCTTGAAAGGGAACTTGAATAGACTGATGCAAAGGAGGCTTCCAGAGGAGGTACATAGGGACATCAAGCTATGGGGAGTGGCAAGTTACAGTAATAGGATTCATGGAAGAAAATAGAAGCTAGGTTGAGTTTTAAAAAGGGCTAAGGTGAGGGAAAAGGAGGCAACAATTAGTCAAAAAGGAAACAATAGGAGGATTAGGCAACTTACCGAGGAAAAATGTGCTCTAGCTGGCTTGTCATAGGCGTTTTCTTTCTCCGTTGCACAGGTCAAATGAGACCTATGCGAACCTTCTATATATATAAAGGGGTCGCACATGTGGGCAATAAATGAGGGTCACAAGGTCACAAATGAGTTGAGTTGATGTGATGTGTGACCTCGCAACTCTATGACCTTGTGACCTGTGGGGTTGCGGGATCACAAGGTCACAATTTTTTGGTTTCGGGATGATATGCGACCTCGGGACTTCACGACCTAAGGTGTTGCAAGGTCGTAGTGTCGCAAATTAAATGATTTAACCAATCCCACGACTTAACAACTTGATATTTTGAAAGAGTGAACTTAGGCTTGACTCCATTTTTCAGAAAGGTTAGGGGCTCAAAAAGTTAAAAGGGGAAAAATTTTGGAGGGTGTTGTAGCGGCTACAAAAAATGGTGATTCACTGGTAGGACCCAGGATCTCTGTTGGTGCTTCATATTGTGGGGGGTGGGGGGGGCTTAGCCTACTAATACTTTCACTCGTGGGTCCCATTAATTTCATCCTCGGGCCTTGCATTTTTTCTCCACTTATCTGCATGTCCCACGGTGTTGGTCCACCACATTTCATTCCTGGAGACCGGACGGAAAAGGTTGGAGTAACCTCAGGTATTTCCAGGATCCGGTATAGTTATTTTTTCCTCATCTTGTTGCTCCACTTCCAGCGAACCTATTGGTCCTGGTGGAGTCACTGCTTAGGAGTCATGAACATTGCTCTACTGCTAGCGAGCCTGGTCAGTACCCCGACGGAGTCGTCGCATTGCCTCTCTACGTAAGAATCCTTTCTCAATCCTTTACCCTTATTCATGTGCTAATTTTCACTTATTTTAAATGTGCTCAGGGCACTTATTTGACTGTGCTCAAGGCACTTATTTAATTGTGGCATTTATTGCCTGGGCGGATGAGGGAATATCCCAACTTATTTTGCTTGCAAGAGAGGTTGCTCCTGGTTTATATGAGGAATTTTGGGTTTTCTTGGATCTCCTTTTGTCTCCTGAGGTTAGCTCTGTCCCCTTTCCATCTAGTGACCGATTACACTGAGACTTTATTTTGTACAACAGTCCCCTGGGCTAGCATACTAGGTAAGCTACCTACACTTGGTTCTGGGGACTTGGCTGTGTTTCCCCATTGAGTGCATATCACAGGCAAGCATGTGCTAATTTTGTGTTTTAGGAGCGATTCTTCACCAGCATAGATTCCGGCACAACATGCCAATTGAGTAACTTCTAAATCTCTCCTTCAACTTGGGATGCCAAAGGGAAATGGCCAATGGGAGCCTGCTTGGAACAAGCGATTTATTGAAAACAAAACAAAAATGAGAAAAAAAAAAAAAAAGATGAAACAAAATTATGGTATGGGGTATTTTGATGGCCCCCTTGGGGCTATCAGGTAAAATAGGGTTTAAGGTCATGCCCATTTACCGAGAGGACCTCAATTCTCCCTTCAAGGGTTTTTAGCCTATAAGTGTGGGAGTTGACATTTTCTTTAATTTGTAAGGGACCTGTCCATAGGGCCTGGAATTTGGAGTGTTTTCCTTTATCCTCATGAGATTTTTTCCATTTGAGGACAAGGTCACCTACTTCAAAAGATTTTTTTCCGGCAGACTTCTTGTCAAACCATCGTTTTATTCGACTTTGGTGGATGGCGAATTTTTCCTGGGTTTTCAGCCTTTCCTCCTCCAACTTCAACAATGTGTCTATTTTTTGGATTGTAAGGTAGGGCAATGGGTGCCATGATTTTCTTGAGATAATTGAAGGGTTGGGAGATACAAGTTGGGAGGAAGAATAACCTCTTTTCTGTACATAAGAAAAAAAGGGGAGGTGCCCAAAGATGACTTGGGTGTGACCCGATCAGCCCATAGGGCAATATGGAGTGCGTTATGCCAATTTCGTTGTTGGGGCAACAGATTCTTTTTGATGATGTGGATGAGGTTATTATTTTTTGACATGGCTAACCAATTTCCTTAGGGGTGATAATTGGTAGAGTGTTTCAGCACTATACCATTTTCTAGAGAAAACTCATATAATTTAAAAGATGAAAAATATGTTGCATTATCAAAAACAAGGGAGGTTGGAATGCCAAACCTGATCATGATGTGTTGGGTGATGAAAGCTATTACCTCTTGATCATTGACTTGATGAAATGTTATTGCTTCGACCCACCTTGTGATGTAGTCTGTGGCTGTGAGGATGTACCTATGTTTCTTGGAAGAGTGTGGCAAGATTTCCCCGATCATGTCAAGCCCCCACTGCTAAAAAGGTTCTTCCACTGCGACGGACTGCAACGGGGTGGAAGGTCGTCTTTCCCTATTGGAAAACTTTTGGAATTGTGGGCATTTCCGGACATAAGCGTGTGCATCTTTGAACAGAGTATGCCAATAGAAACTGACACGCATGATCTTGTGAGAAGTGGTATCTCCTGCATAGTGCCCACCCTCTGTACCATCATGGATTTCCATCAAAACTTTCTATGCCTCATCATACTCCATACAGCGTAGCAAGACTCTACTGTGGTGTTTGCAGAACAACTTACCATGCACTAGTTGGTAGGATACAACTTTCAGTCTTAATGCACGTTTCTGTTGAGCAGTCAAAGTGGGGCCCATGGTACCGTGGCTCAGATATTGCTGGAGATCAATGTACCATGAGGTGGTATTCTTTTTCCCAACTCTCTTCTTCACTGCTTCGCGAGTCTGCGGCTTCCGTGGCCATCCGGCATAATACTTGGCCTTTTATAGTGTTTTCTGGCTTGAATTCCATGTCATATTCTTGAAGGCATGTCATCTAGTTGCCTCGTCTCTCACTAGCTCTTTCTGTACTAAAAGTGAGCGAACAACTGGGTGAGGCATGAATACTGTGACACGACTCTTCAAAATATATGGCCTGAAGTGTTTAATCTCCTTGTACACTATGTAAGCTTGCTTATCAATATCTAGATAATTCATCTCAGCACCTTACAACCTAGTGCTCATGAATGATATGGGCCGCTCATCGTTTTTGTCATCTTTCTAAGTGAGGACGGAAAAAAAAAATGAATCTGAGGAAAAGGTGTACAAGATAAAGCCTTTGCTGAAATCTGGACTATGAAGAGCAGGTGCTTCCGTGATGGCTCGCTTGATGTTATTGTATGCTTATTTCTTAGGAGGATTCCATTTGAAGTTAGCATTCTTCTTGATCATACCTTGCAATGGTTTCACAATTGGGCGAAATCTAATATAAATTTTCGCACGAAGTTGATTTTCCTGAGGAAAGATTGCATGGCCTTCTTGCCACTTGGGGGAGGAATTTGGGCGATGACTTTCACACGTTTTGGATCCACTACTATGCCATCCAAATTTATGATGTGACCCAATAGGTTTCCTTAGGAAACGATGAAAATTATTTTTTTCAGGTTTAGTGAGATCTCGTATTTTCAACACCTTTCAAAAATCTGCTTGAGGTGATGTAGGTGGTCAGACCTACGTTTTGAAAACATGGTGACGTCCTCAAGGTACACTACCACGCTTTCCCTATCAGGCCTTTGAAGGCGATTTCTGTGGCTCTCTGGAAGGTAGCACCATCATTAATCAAGCCAAAGGGCATGTGTCTGAATGCGAAAGTTCCACATTTAGTTCTAAATGTGGTTTTCAGCTGATCGGGTTCAGCCACTAGTACTTGGTTATAACCTAAAAACCCATCCAATAAAGATAACATCTCCGATTCTGACACAGCTTGAAGGATTTTCTCCATAGGGGGCACCGACTAGTTGTCCTTGTCTAAAGCTCTATTCAAATTTCATAAGTCTACGCGTAAACAGATTTCGCCAAATTTCTTATGAGCTGGGAGCAAGTTTGACACCTAGGTTGAATGCCGAACTTTGAAAATTATACGCGCATCCAAGAATTTCTTCAATTCCTTTTGGATCATTGGCTCTAAGGTGGGGTGTAATTTTCTCAATCTCTGCTAGAATAGTTTCACTCCTTCCTTCATTGGTATCACGTGCTATATGATCCGTGTGTCATAGGTTCATAACTCGTCATACATCCAGGAAAACACATCTCGGTATTTTTTAAAAAAATCAGTGAAAGATTGCCTCTCCTGAGGGGTTCATTCATTACCGAGATTGATGAACTTGGGCTCCTTGTCCATCCCAAGGTTTATTTGTCGATGAGCTAACGTGAAACTTTGCACCTTCATGTTGGGAGGCCCTCTAAAATGGTTTTGTAAGTCAAACAACTTTTCGAGTGACATGATCCCTTTGGGTATGGGATTTTCTTTATGATCCCCTTGTCCCTTTTGCAAGGCCTAATCATGATCCTCTTATTTTATAACCATGTCTTTGAACACGTCTGTATTGAGCATGAAATCCAGTACCTGTTGGTCATCATTAAAAACTTGCAAATTAGTGACATTGTCTGGTACGGATGGCTTGTAAATAGTTTCAATATAAAATCCATCTCTAAGTGGGGTGAACCTAGCGGTAGCATTGGCAAGTGTATTAGCTATTGCATTGTGCATTCTAAGTATAAAATTAATACCAAAATCTTAAAAAGAAAAAATTAAACGCCATACCTCTTGCTAGTAGCCTTTCAGATGAGGATAAAAGCAATGGATGATGTTACGTACCTGACGAGTGATAATCTCAAAGTCTCCAATTACCTTTAAACAAAAAACTTTGAGATCTATGGATTTTTTGAGCCCGAGCAAAAATGCTTCATACTCGGCTGTATTATTCGTGCACTGAAACTCTAGCCGGTAGAAAATTAGAAACTTGTTCTTTTGAGGATGCAGCAAGATACAACCTGCGCCAGCCCCATCATGGGTTTTGGAACCGTCGTAGAGGTCCACATTTCATATTCTGATTTTACAAGGCTATCCGAGCACATAGGAGATGCATTTGGGGTAGTGGTTTCTAACGGGTCTTCCGTTGAGGCAGAGTGGTTGTCAGTGACCAACAATAGCTCAAACTGGACGTCTTGAGTGATCAGATATTGGGGAGTTTGGTAGCACCCAAAAATGGATTCTAAGAAACACATACCGAGCTCCTCTTGTACAAAACTGACTGGTTCATTAGTTGCATCTAGGTTGGTCACCATGTGTTTCATGTAAGGCTCACTTTTGACCCAGATTTGATTGTTCCTTCCCTTATAAGGGAGCCATAGGTGGGACCAATTAGTGGCAAAGTATCGTTGCAGCTTGCTAGACCAATCTCTTCTCAAAATAAGTCCATATGCCTCAGGAATATCAACGGTTACTATGTCAATGAACTGATGCACCTTAGAATTGGAGGATAGGTAGATAATAACATTATTTAATTCACCTACTATAGGAACCTGAGATCTATAGAGTTGAATGATCCTGGCGTCAATTTTCCCAGGGTGGATTTTCAACTTCTTGCGTATAGACAAGGGCATAACATTCGTGGATGCACCAAAATCGACGAGGAAATTATGGACATTTAATTTGAAGATCTCGAAAGATAGAAGGAAAGGTGGTGTGGATCCCCTGGAGTTTGTATTCAGGGAATTCACGATAGATTGGGGACTAGCAGCAACCTGGGAAGATGTGGTGCTCACGGGTTTGGTTTCCGGTAGATTGGAAAATGTTTTGAGGATAAGATCTTGCTGGTTAGCAATGAAACCGAGTTCATAGAGAGAAATATTGGCCTAAGTTTTCTTCATATCCTCAATAATTTTATACCCGGAGTTTGTGTGTGAGATAAGTTCGGTGGTGGCTTTCTGAGAAACTAATGAAGATTTATCCTTGGGGCCTTCTCGAGGATTAGTTGGGCTAAATTTCTCAAGACTCTTGGTTTGGTTTTCTATGTTTGGTGGACGGATTTTCCTTAAGAAAGCTTTTCTTTTTTCTTCGAAGGACTACTTAGGGACTGGGCCTTTGCTCCTCAAGCCATAGTTCTGAGGGGGTTTGTACTTAGGGTCGTTAGCCAAGTTTATTTTAGTTGTGGAAGGGGGTATTTCCCCACAAATGACCTCAAAATTGAGGACAATGGAATCCATATCTTCATCCGAGGGAGAGGCCTCCTCGTTGTCTGAAGTAGCACCCTCTTGTAAATGCCTAGGGGTTTGGTCTTCTAGAAGTTGATTCACCATGGCGGTCATGCTACTGATCCACTAGGGGCAATTTTTCTCTGAGTGGGAGGCTTGATGGAAAGATTAAAAATTATCCCTGCCAATTTCTTCAACGTTGAGGCCAACACTTGAGTTTGATGGAGGTTGGTTCACAACGGGGTTATTCTTTCTGAAGAAAGGTTTCTACGTTTTAGCACCTAAGACAGAGTCATTGTTCTCCCTATTTAGATTGGAGACTTCTTTGGTCAGTAACTTGAGGGAATTCGTGATAATTTCGAAGTCGAAAGGGTCCTTTTCTTTCTCTCTGGATTTATGGTTCGAGGATTGGACCCTCTTCATGGTCGGCTTTTGATCATCTTGGCCATCATGGTCAATGGCTCCTATGGATAGCATATCCCTTTTGACAGTGAGGGAAGTGGTGTAATTTTCCGCTAGGGTAGCTCTAGCTTCGCATTTCACGAAAACGGAAATATCCCGAGGGGAGCCCACGTGTTGTAGTCAATGGTGATGGAATCATCTAAGGCCATATTCGACGGGAATTTGTTTGATTGAAATATTTAAATTTCTCCTTATTCTGGCATTTCAAAGTACTAAGCTCTGTGAGAAGCATAGAAGGATTTTTGTCTTCCGAAAACTTTTGAAGGAAAGTACCGCGAAATTTCTCCCAGGAAGAAACGAAAGCAACAGGGAGGGACCGGTACCATGTAGCAGCTTTATTCTCTAAATTATGAGGAAAAATATGGCATGCTACATCGTTAGACTACACCCTCATCATTTTTAAGGCTAGGTAGAAGTTGCTTATGTGATCTTCGGTCAGCATACCCTTTTCGCGGTCGAACTTGGGGAGGTGCTTCTCAGGATGTCGGGGCATGTCATGGAGGGGGCCATGGAGAGCTAAAGGAGATTGTGCCATCCAAGCCAATGGTTGTATGCGCCTAGCCTACTGGTGGCACGGTATATAAATGTCCTATTTCACTTTCATATTCACTCCCTATGCCTAACTCGGATGCTTTTCCCTCATGATGGGACTGCATGTCCTGATTTCTCCCTCAGTTCCCTACATTTCTGATGGTTCACCAGTTATAAAGGAAAGGGAATATGTTCTGGTTTCGGTTATGGTGAGGGTGTCCCATTTTTTGACCTTGCCCACGGCGTCTATCACCATGTCCCATGTTTCCCCGGCCCCTCCTAGTAGTGCCCTCAGGTTGGTTATTCGCTTGAGTGTCATCGTTCATAGGCTGGTCAGGCTGGGTTTTGGTGATTTCCGGGCCGCCTCCTTCATTCCCTCAGGGACTGTTGGGGGGCTCTATAGAATGAAGCTCTATAGCATCAACATAATCTTCTATCATGAGACCTACCAGCTAACATAAGGAATTGACCAGGGCTCCCTAACAAGTGTGGTTGGCCATGAGAGTCCGAGGGTTGACAAGGGAGCTAGTGGCCAAGACATTTTGTAAGCCTCTGATCATATCGAGGGCGATTGGGCACAAGTCCCTTAGCTGGTTAGAGGTGACCTCGTAGAAAGGGGTTTCTTCTTCAAGATGACATTCAGGGGGTGGTGGGCCAGTGTTTTCGTACATGATTTCCCCTTGCAGGTTTGCAACGGAATGTTGCTTGTCTGCTGGGAGCCTGCCATTTAGGCCCTCCTTCTAGTGCTAAATCTGTTGACAGGAAAAGACATCCAGCCAACAGTAAGGGATATCCTCGGTAAAAAGTCTCGATTATACTCTAAACCACTTATGATAGGGATCCCATCTGGGGTGTGGGTCCAGCTACTGCTAAATACTCCTTTTCTCAGACACAAACGAGCCTTGTAGACTTATGAACACACGATTATTCAGATGGTACAAGGAAAATTGTTGAGGAGCCTTAATGAACATAAAACACTACAAATAGCAAGATGAGTTAAAGCATGCAGCAAAAGGAAATGTTGTTAGTAGCACATCATTAGGGTCACGCTTGTAACATACGTTCAAACCACAGAAGAAAAAGTTCTTTATGGTTGGAGCACCCTTCACTTCCTTAAGCGATCTCAAGAGATAAGATAAATGTTGGTAACAAATTTTCTAACATCTTATAGATAAACAACCTAACATCATTAACACATTTATTGAGCTGAAATGTATAAATGATATAAGTAGAAAACACAGATTACTTAATCATAAATATATTAGATACATAAGAAAAATGTTCATAGTGTTAACACATTAATCCTCATAAGATCCAACAGTGGAATCAAAACAAGTGCTTGTATTCATTCTTAGAAAAGTGCATTCAATGCTATACAATTCTCTTTTCTCCTTTGGAGTCCCAAAAAAAAGTTCCTTTACAATTCCCCGAAGGGGGTATTTATAGGGAAAAATTGACCCTTGGGCATCCATGACTTTTTGCCTTCCTGACCGTTGACATACTTTGTGAATTGATGGGGGTTGAGACTTGTGACCTCAACCCTTTCTGTGACCTGTGACCCCCTTGTCTATTGCGACCTGTGACCTCTTCTATTTGCTACAATACCTGACTTGGTCATGGAAGCAGTTGGGTGATTGCAAGATCAGGGACATCTATCTATTGTTGTTCCTTGAGGTAACTTCACCATGCTCAATAATTTGCGGCCACTGGGGAGACGTGAAGTGTATCTTCTCTCAACCTATGAAGGCACCTGAAAGCATTTGGGATCAAGGTGTCTCTCTTGATCATGATCTAGTTTGACAGGGAGACCAGTTTGGTGTAGATCCAAACCGGTGTCACAGTGAATTGAACCAGGTTTTCTTGTGATGCTGGCAGGTCTTGAGAGGTGGCCGCTTGCCTTATGGGCTATAGAAATGCTTGGATATCTTTGGTGACCTTTTCCCACGTTTTCTCTTCACCCACTGCACCCAGAGACATAATGTAGTGTATTTCGTCCATTGTGTCAATGCCGCTAATCAAATGTTCATATGCAAACATTATTTTCTCCAAATCCTTGATGATTTTCTCCTTGGATTGTACCTTTATCCAGATTTGAGCCTTGTCATTCTAGGTTCCAATCCAATATTTTCTAGGCAAGGTGGTTGGAGCTTGTGGATACATGCTTGACCATTCCGGTATTCTATCCAAGGCAGTAGAGGCTTCCTTTAGCTGTGCATTCCTCCTCTTGGTATCTTCCTCTGCTTTAAGTAGTGGCGCGATAGTTTGTTTTATCGTGAATAGTTATTCATATACCTGCTTCATGGTGGTCTCCAAAGTGACCAGCTCTCCCTGAATAGTGAGTGGTATTTCATTAGTAGGGGTATTCCTCACCTCAAGATGTTGGACTTCTTCTTGTAGCACCTTCTTTTCCTATTCTGACTTAGCTGTATTTAGTTCAGATGCCTATAGTCTATTCTGCAGGGACATAATTTCTCTACTCATTCTTCTTACATTATCTTCGGTAGTTGCTACAAAAGCGTTACCAGATGATGCGATCATAACCGGATTGGTGCTAGCATCCAAGACTATATCATTCTCTGTGGTGACTATAAGGGGTGCAGAAGGGTCCCATGCCAATCATCTTCTCTTCTCCTGCCTGATCTTTTGTGTGAATTGATCATAGGTAATTCTTGTGAGATCAAGCACTCCCTCATCTAGATCCTCGGAGGTACCAAATTCTGAGAGGGAAAAAAGCACATTGGTTGCAGGAGTTGATTGGGGCACCTCAATGTGTGGCAACTCCGTTTGTTTTTCTTTCTATGGACGAGGTGTATTTATTCCTTTGGTTCCTTTGGAGGAATCTTCTCTTGAATTCTAACTTTCTTCCTCTCTCCTCTTTTGCTCTATTCCTAATCTATCTTGTTCTTCTTTTAGTTGGCGCTCTACTTCTGCTTTGTCTTGTTCTTCATTTTCTGCTCTAGCTTGATATTATTTTAGCTAGCGCTCATCTTTTTCCTTATCCTATTTTATCTTTAGTTGGCGCTCAACTTCGGCCTTTTCTTCCTCTTCTTTCTTCTGTTGTTCCTCTTCCTTTTTCTTGCGGTTTTCCTGTGTCAGCTTCTTTCTTTGTTCTTCTTTCAGTTGCTTCTTTCGTTTATCCTCCTCTTTCTTTGCCTTTTCCTCAGCTTCTTTTTGAGATTTAGCCTCTTGTTCTCTTCGTTGGGTGGAAGAGTTATGGCCTGTACAGGTCCTTTTCTTCTTGGCTTTGGAAGATGAGGCTCCTCCCAGTGTATGGATTATTTCTTCTAAAGTCTAGTTGTCTTGATCCTCCTGATCAATCGATTCCTCTGGAGCAGCCTCCCTGTCTTTTTTGTACCTGTTATTGACTTTGTCTTCAGCTGGGCACTTATTATGCTGGTAAATCCATTTAAATTTGGCATACTTGCAATGGGCAAGGATGATTCTCTCAGGATAATATGTTTGGTGTGCCAAGGGAGGTAGATAGAATCCTATGACTTGCTTGGCCTCTGCCTCTACTTCCCTAAAATCCTTCACTATGTAGGCACCGATAGTGAGTGGTAGAGTGGGCCATGGCTTCTTCTTTCCCTTACATCTGGTAACATGTTTCTTGGAGGAGGAGTTTGTCGGTTACGAACTCGGGCAGTGAATGAGGAGCCTTGAGCGACCTGAAAAATCAGATGAAAGTACCATCCGTATCAGGGAACCAGTGGTCTACTCAGGTTATTGTCTCCATGGCTCACCTGGAGATGCACGAGGTGTCTTTTCCAAATATTTTCCTGTAGAGAGCAGGAATGAAGCTGCACGTAATTGACCCCATCTCTTTCTTTTATCTAGAATCCCGGAACACCATTAAATCTTTGTGAATTGGACCGCTGTGTTCCGGATCCCATTTGTGCGCCCACCCATCAAAATCAAACCTCGCACATACCGCATCCAAAAGGTAAGACACCATGCAAAATTCTGATGCATACCCTTCATCAGGTGCTAGTGCTGTAGATACGTTTGATCTGAGGGCTGCCACTATCAAGTTGGCCCAGTTGAAGCAGGTGTCATACACAGTAACAACATACATCAGAGAACCCAACCACCATTGAAAGTGGTTGCATCTGGATGGCCATACATCCTACATAACATTCCAGCTACAAGCTTGTAGACCTTCTTGAGACCTGTCGTCTAATATTCATGGTCATTCTTGATCCGAAACTATTCTGGGTCTTCCCACCACCCTCTTAAGGTCTCGGGAATGGGAACTACATGAGTGGTGGTCCACTCATCATTGAAGGTCTATTCTTGGGCAGGAAGCGCATAATAGAATTCTGAATCTTGTCCCTTCAGGTTTTCAAATGTCTTCCTGACATCATCCAGAATAACCCAGATCTTGGGGTCAACCTTTTGCAGGATCCACTCGATCATCTCTGCACATGGGAATATAGGCGGATGGGAAACTGCGTAATGGAGCTTGGATATTTTAACCTGAACATACACTTGCTAGTCTAGGAGGTCCTCTAGAAATTCAAGCTTTGTGAATTCCTGGTACACCTGATACCAAGTCATACTGTCCCCTTTGCCGAAAGTGTAGGTTGTGTCTCCATAAATAGGGGGAAGAGAAATAGGTATTTACTCCTCCGATATTTCTATCTCAGGGCTTTTTTTCCTTTTGCGAACAATCAAAGGCCCCATATCACTTCAGAGCGACGAGATGCATACACACTCTAGCTCGGCTTCGAGGTTCCCTGGCATGTTCATAAAACAATCCCACGATAAGACAGATGTCATATTTATAAATATTTGGGTTGCTTCTACCTCTACTTAACTATTTTCAAGGTAATGGGTGAACCTGTGACCTGGCAACCTTGTGATTGGTTCGCTGGGTCGCTAGGTCACGTTGGTTTAAAATTTCACAGAAAAGTGACCTAGCAACTTGGTGACTTGCGACTAGGTCATGAGGTCGCTGAGTCACTGAGTCGTGCTGGTTTAGATCTTCACGGGAATGCGACCTAGCGACTTAGCGACTCGCGACCGGGTCTCAAGGTCCCTGAGTCGGGTCACTCTGAACTTTTACATATATGCGACCTAGCGACCTTGCAACTTAGCAACCGAGGTTGCCAGGTCGCGAGGTTGCGGAGTCGCAGGTCACACTAGGGCTTGGCAGACATTTTACGCGATGGTGAAGACCTTAATCTATTTTTTAATCAAAATGGAGGTAGGCTGACACATCAAGTGGGAAGCAAGCATTAAGTTCCTCATTGAAAGGGCTTGAAAGGGAACTTGAATAGACTGATGCAAGGGAGGCTTCCAGAGGAGGTACATAGGGACATTAAGCTATGGGGAGTGGCAAGTTACAATAACAAGATTCATGGAAGCAAATAGAAGCTAGGTTGAGTTTTAAAAAGGGCTAAGGTGAGGGAAAAGGAGGCAACAATCAGTCAGAAAGGAAATAGTAGAAAGATTAGGAAACTTACACGGAAAAAATGCGCTCCAACTATCTTGTCGGAGGCATTTTCTTTCTCTATCATGCAAGTCGAATGCGACCTATGCGACCCTTCTATATATAAAGGGGTCGCACATGTGGGCAATAATTGAAGGTCGCAAGGTCGCAAATGAGTTGAGTTGATGCGATGTGCGACTTCGTGACTTTGCAACCTTGTGACCTGGGGGGTTGCAGTATCGCAAGGTCGCAATTGTTTTGTTTCGGGATGATATGTGACCTCGCAACTTTGCGACCTGAGGGGTTGCAAGGTCACAGGGTCGCAAATTAAATGAGTTAACCAATTCTGTGACTTAGCGACTTGAGATTTTGAAAGAGTGAACTTAGGCTTGACTCCATTTTTCAAAAAGGTTAGGGGCTCAAAAATTTAAAAGGGGAAAAATTTTAGAGGCTGGTGTAGTGGCTACAATAGGTACCTATGATCTTCCGCCTCCTTCTATTCATATCAATTCTATCTCAACCTCCAGGGTTCCTACTCGAAGGGAGTTCTTTCGAACTCATTATTTTTCAGATCCTTATACCTTACCTTCTCCTACCTCCACATTAGAGGAAGGTTAAGTGGGTGGAATGGTGTTCCCTATGTCTACAGTGGAGATTGCATATCAATCTATTGTTGACTCTGCAGATTCTGTTCAAGTTTCTCTTTCACAGGAGGAGTTGGACGGAGATGTGGCTCTGCCTTATACACTTGGTTCATCTTCTACTCATGATTTCCTTGATACTATTCTTCCATCTGAAGAGGCTATACTTGAAGAAATAACTGGCATGGAAATGCCGTGGGATGATTTACATCATCGGAACTATTTTCTACTAGACTTGCGAGAAGTTGAATTGATATTGTCTAGCCCTGTTTCTTTTGGTCTTGTTCGCTCGGTCTTGAACCCTTTAGCTCCAGCACAGGTTTTTGCTGAAGGGAATATAGTTTCCATTTCTGATACTATCTTGTTGAACATTTCCAAAGATCCCAACATTATTGGGAATGTATTAATCAAAGCTTAATGTTCCCATGAAGAGATTTAGACTTATACCGATCTCTTTAGAGAGTTTCGAGATGTGTTCATTTGGTCTTATGAGGAAATTCCAGGAATTGATCCATCTATTGTGTAGCATGAGATCAAGAATTACGAAAATGCTAAGCCTATAAGGTAGAAGCTTCGTCCACTCAACCTTATGAAAGCAGCATCTATTAAGGCCAAGGTTGACAAGTTGCTTAAGGCGGGTTTCATATAACCTATTTTGTTAACTGAGTGGGTTTTGAATCCAATCCCTATGGACAAGAAACAATGAAGGATCCGTATTTGCATTGATTTCACGGATTTGAATAAGGCATGTCTGAAGGATAATTACCCGACACCATTTATTGATCATATTATTGATGAGTCTGTGGGGAATGAGATTTTCTCCTTCATGGAAAGTTTCTCGAGATACAATCAGATCACCACCCATCTTGAAGATCAAAAAAATATTGCTTTTATTTTCCCCAGGGGTACATTTTCATACAAAAAGATGCCTTTTGGCCTTAAAAATGTTGGGGCTACTTTTCAGCGGACCATTTCCTATGCTTTCCAAAACATCAAGCATATCATAAAAGCTTATTTGGATGATTTAGCTTCTCGTTCTTAGAAGAGAACTAATCATCCCTCTCATCTTCGACAATTTTTGAATGATGTCGTCACTATAAAATTTGGTTGAACCCTAATAAGTGTGTTTTTGAAGTCACATCTGGTCAGTTGTTGGGATTCATCATGTCTGCTAAAGGGATTTGGGTATATCCCTTCTATTAGTGTCAGTCTTTGCAGCCTTCCTCCAGTGATTAAACATGCTTTTACAAAGTGATTTTAAGGTGTCAAGGTCAAATTTTGTCATTTCAGTGAGTCTTCAAGTAAAATCTGGTCACTAGGTATTAGGTTTAGGGATTGTTTTCACTCCTTTAAAAGTTGTCCAAATGTCGGTCCATGTCACCATTCAGCTGAATGTACCATCATTAAGAGGGTTCTCATCATCATGTCAAGTTCCACTGGGTCATTTTACACCTTGTTCATGCTTCAGTTGTGCCTAGGTAAGGTTCATTTCCCTCTCCTAGGGTTTTGAAGGTAATTTCTCTTAGATGGTCAAATCATCAGCAAAAATTTTATCCTGATGTTCATACACCTTCCCCTATCCTTAATGTACCTTATTAAACTCTTCCCATCACTGAGATCCCCTAAATTCCTCATTTT
The DNA here is from genome assembly GCA_034641835.2 of Pinus albicaulis. NCBI lineage: Eukaryota > Viridiplantae > Streptophyta > Pinopsida > Pinales > Pinaceae > Pinus > Pinus albicaulis. The sequence continues at coordinate 852,445,389 of CM076575.1, read as the reverse complement.
CGCACAAACCCTACTTTCTTGCTACAACTTGACAATTTACTAGGCTATGCCTGTGTTTTTACCTTTTGGACCCCTTCCCCTCACTCAATATTTGAAATTACACTTTCCCCTGCTTCCTAACATCCCTCCCTACTTCCAAAAATTTTCTTAAGAATTTATAAGCCCCTTATCCCCTTCATTTCACTTCATTTCGACAAATCCCTTGTTCCACGCATCGGGATAGGTTTTACTCCAATGATGTTTTTGAGAAATAAAAGAAGAATTTGGGAAAAATTAGAGAGGTTTTTTTCCAAAATAGGCCAATAAAGAAAAAAATCCTTCACTTTTTACACAGGTGTCATGGTTTTAGAGAAATGTCAAAAATACAGTTGCCTCAGGAGAATTGATGCACCTCTGAAGTGACCTTGGGAAAATCAAGATTTCTCCTAGCTTGGTTGGCCTAATGACTTGCTTGATAAGTCAAATGATAAATATACACGAATAAATTTCCAATGAGCTATCATGAGATAAATTTGGAGTTGAGTAAGACCTTCAAAAGTTGACTGCAACAGCACTCTGCCTTGAGGCAACCTAATTTTGCACATTTTGACCAGTCTTAGGAGATTTGATTTTTGACAAGGAAAATGAACTCCAAATTAAAAAATTAAAGCTGGGTTGGAATGTAGACTCAATAAGATTTACAACGAGCTATATTGCACCCAAATTGGACACCGTGAAGGCCTCCAAAAATCTCCTGCAAAAATGCGCTATGCATTGAGATGGATTTTGCCTTAAAAAACAGAGTTTTCTGCCCAATGCGCCGCGCCACCTGGTGCTCGCTTTTGATGGAGGCATCTTTTATAGAAAACTCAGAATTTTTGGATTTTCCATGGAAAAATATGCATGCTCACCAATGGCCAAGAAATTTTGATAGGTTTTGAGCCACCAAAAAGGTCAAAAACAACCCAAAAATGACATTTCTGCCCCTTTTTGGACACACAAGAAGCAGTCTTGGAAGAACTCAGTTTTGGAGGGGAAAATGGAGGCCAAATTCACAAATTCCACTTGTGATGGAAAGTAGACAGGTAGAAATTTCCAACAAGCCCACTTGAAGAAAATTTTGACACCAGGAAGGCCTCCAAAATCAGCTTCAAAAAGGCGCTATGCATAGGGAAATCAGCGCGGCGCATTGGAGGAATTTTACTCATTTTTGGTCAAAAACTCTGTTTTTCGCATAGTTTTTCACAGTTTGACTTTTTTCCTTATAATTTTCAAAATCATGATGTAATTTAATGTGACATGATTTATTTTATGTAATTATGCTAAATTTTCACTCATAGAGTTAGATTCATCCATGAAAAGGTAGTTTACAACTGAATGAATCAGTTCCCTAGTTTCTAGAGGCAAGCTGTTCCACTACCTACTTTTTATTTCTCAGTTTAGATTTTGTTGGAACAGCTCCTAATATTATGAGCTCGACCCCTAGATGCTAGGATTAGTTTTTGTTTGCCTATATCTTATGTTTTTTTTAGTCATTAGCATGGTTGGACTTTTGGGAATGCTTTGAGCATTATTGTACATTCATCTCTACAGTTTGGCAAAGGAATAGACCAGGGTTTGCAACACTTTATGGGATTCTTGTGGCATCTTGATTTGGTATTATGTTTCCTTTTGTAATTTAAGTCTACATGTGTTTTATGTATGCCATATCTCTCTTTATATCATCTTAAATAAATCAAACAAAGATAAAGGTGTAATACATTGAAAGTGTAATGCTCAACCTAGGGTTTGTTTAGTTATTTATGTTTTCACATGTTTGAAGAGGATCCCTGAGACTTTCATGACTTCTCCAACTCCTAACCAGTCTAAAAGCTCTCCATCTCACTTAATTTGAAGTACCAAACCATTTTCCTACCTCGCCCCATAGAAATCTCTGCAAAACTAAGCCTCATTTCCCAGACCCAAATCTGCCTTTCCATTTGAACCAACAAAACATCATTAAATTCAATCAAAATCTTTTGCACACATACCTAGCCTAAAATCAGTCTTCACATCAAGTCATCTCAAGCCTCATTGATCATTTTTTGCTGAGATTGACAAGGAGAGAGCCCTCTCCCGATCTGGTAGGGCTAGCTACCAGGTTAAGCGTGGTTTGATGTTACCCTAGATTATGCCTTTCTCAGCCTGAGGTAGATTTAGGCCCTAACATAGTGGTGACCATACTGGGGAGAAAAAAAGTTTTTTTTTTTCCTTATAAACTACAGATGGAGCCTGAAGTTAGTCAGGTAGCCTTCAAACTACTCTTGCTCTGCAAGTGCACAGTAGATGAACGCTACTTCAGTCAATCTCTGGTTTAGTTTATGAACTGAACATCTGGTTTCCTCAGTAAAATGTAATCAAGTTCAGATTTTATTGTTCATGGTGGACAATGATCAGGCACCACAAGGCTGAAATCATTCACCTGGGGACTCTAAATCAGTTTCGAGATCAGATCCAAGGACTCCACTGGAGGATGAACCTGATCAGTAGAAACATGAAAGGACAATATGGAAAGATCAGGTATTCAAGTTGGAATTTCATCCAAGACATTTTGTTCTTTGTAATAAATTATTTCTTCTCTTTTCTCGAGAATGTCAAGAAGGCTTTGCAAAGTATATTGTATTTGAGAGAAGACCCTCGGCCTGCAGTTGACTCTTTCCCTTTGAATATTGTAAATACCAAAGATTTGCATGCTTTTGAGCTTGATCAAGACCTTTCTTCCGAATCTTGTGATGACCATCTTCAAACGGATGAACCTCAAGAGACCAAGACTGATTCTGCAGCATTTGTACATACCCCTATACCTTGTAAAATTCCAAATCGATACAAACCTCTGATTTTTCCTCCTATACTCTATGATTTCCCTAAAAATCATGACCTATATCTAGCAAGATTTGATGGTGAACGCGACAACATCACTGCTGAGAGACATGTTCTGAATTTTGAGTCTTTTCTTGAAATTTTTGAAGTTGATGAAGAGGATGTCAGTATTTGGATTTTTTCTCTTTCTTTGCAAGGAAAAGTCAAGAGTTGGTTCGAAACCCTGTCTGATGCGAGCATCTCAGATTTCCAACAGTTCGTCAAAGTTTTCCTCAACAGGTGGGTGATCAGATAGAATCCTTTATTGATTATAGAAGAGTATAACCAGCTGAAAAGACTGCCAGGGGAGACAGTACAACATTTTTCTACCAGATTTAACCAAGTTTATTATTCGATGCCAGTTAATATAAGACCTCCTCTTGGATCTACTCTCTTGCACTACCCGGGTGCCTTTGATCCATAAATGGAGTTTCAACTGAGAGAAAGGAATATTGCAACACTTGAAGAGATGCAGAATAGTGCAGTAGATGTAGAGGCTCATTTGCTGATCCGAAGGGAAAAGTTGAAGGAAGAAGAGATGAAAAACATAGATCTGGAGGAATCGACATCTCTAGAGGTAAAGCTTGACTTTTTGGTAAGTGCAGTGGAAGAGATGATGCAAAGGATCATCACAAGAAATGAGTATAATGTTCAAGCCCATGGATCGCTAATTGAAGAAGAACAAGTTGCTGAACCAAAACATTTTTTTTCTTATCCCAGTTGTCATAGATCTGATAATGATTGTTTTATAGATCATCTTGGAGAAGAGAGCTGTTGATATGACATGTATGCTTGATGATGTGTTTTATACTTATGATTTGCCTCAGTTTGATCAGTATGATGATGATTATGTTCTCCAAACATAAGCTAATCTTGCAGAAAAATCAGCAGCTAGTTTCTAGGAGGAAGAAGTTCACTTTCAGTAGCTCGAATAAAATGTTCAGCCATCACATATCAGCTATGGAAATGACGAGGAAAGTGCAGCAAATTTTGAAGTAAGTGAAGGATCATTTCCTTTTTGTTTTTCTTCATTTCAGTTCATCGGAGACAACATTCATGCAATTCAAAATCAACTGTCGACAAGTCTTGATTTGGACCATCTTGAGGGAAATAAAAACCTTGTTCAAGAATTCTCATATTCATATTTGCAGCACCCGAATTCCATTGATTTTCAAGTTGCGGATGAAGAAATGGAAGCTGGCACATATGATCAAATGATACAAGATGATTCCGTACCATTTTGTTTTGAATCATTTTAGTTTTTGAAGGGTAAATTGCATAGTATATCTTCAAATGAGAAGCCTATAGGAAATCATGTAATCTCATCAGAACCAATAGAAAATGGGTTGCAGCAGTCTTTTCAAGTTTTTCAGGATCCAATAGCTGATGTGTTGGATGATGTGTGCAGTCAAAGTCTTTCTCCATTGACTACATGTGAGCTTGAAACATGTGCTGATATAAACTTGATCCGACAATTGGTTTCTTTTTCATTTTGAGCAGGACTCTCATCACAAAGCTCAAAACAAAGTTTGCATTCATGGTATGAGGAGAAGAGAAGTAATCCATTGGATGAGCTAAGTCCCAATGTGCATGAACTTCAAGATCCTTATGTAGTGTTTTTGGAGGTGGATAAAGAATCCATATCATTCAACGGATCTGTTTCCAAGTTTTCATGGGAGTTGCCTTTCAGTAGTTCTCTCTTGTTGCTCATAAGCGAGCACTTTCAGAGAATTCAAATAGCAGCCGGAATACTTACTTGGTTGCATTGGTTGTTTCATTTCACTTGATCAGGTGACGAATGGAACAACTAGAGTAGGTTGTATTGAATAAGCTCTACTTTGAGCATCATTTCCAGTTTGTCGGTTGTGTTTAAGTATCGAGTCAGTTTTTAGTTGAGTGAGAGTCAATTTGTGTCATCAAGTCATCAGTTTTCAGTCATGCATTTCAGCTTGAGTTTTTGACTCCATTGCCCAATGGATGAAGGCACTGTCTGCTTTCCAAAGATCTATAGTTCTTGGCACCTCCAAGGAGCTACCATCCCCATTGGAGCCAATGTTAGTTTCAGTCTTTGTAGCCTTCCTCCAGTGATCAAACATGCTCTTACAAGGTGATTTTAAGGTGTCAAGGTCAAATTTTGTCATTTTCAGTGAGTCTTCAAGTAAAATTTGGTCACTAGGTATTAGGTCTGGGGTTTGTTTTCACTCTTCTAAAAGTTTTCCAAATGTCGGTCCATGTCACCATTCAGCTAATTTTACCATCATTCAGAGGGTTTTCATCATCATGTCAGGTTCCAATGGGTCATTTTACACCTTGTTCATGCTTCAGTTGTGCCTTGGTAAGGTTCATTTCCCTCTCCTAGGGTTTTGAAGGTAATTTCTCTTGGATGGTAAAATCATCAGCAAAACTTGTATCCTGATGTTCATACACCTTTCCCTATCCTTAATGTACCTTATTAAACACTTCCCATCACTGAGATCCCCCAAATTCCTCATTTTCGCACAAACCCTAGTTTCTTGCTACAACTTGACAATTTTCTAGGCTAGGCCTGTGTTTTGCCCTTTTGGACCCCTTCCCCTCACTCAATATTTGAAATTCCACTTTCCCCTGCTTCCTAACATCCCTCCCTACTTCCAAAAATTTTCTCAAGAATTTATAAGCCCTTTATCCCCTTCATTTCACTTCATTTCGACAAATCCCTTGTTCCACACATCGGGATAGGTTTTACTCCAATGATGTTTCTGAGCAATAAAAGATGAATTTGGGAAAAATGAGAGAGGTTTTTGTCCAAAATAGGCCAAGGAAGAAAAAAATCCTTCAATTTTTACATAGGTGTCATGTTTTTAGAGAAATGTCAAAAATATAGTTGCCTCAGGAGAATTGACGCACCTTTGAAGTGACCTTGGGAAAATCAAGCTTTCTCCTAGCTTGGTTGGCCAAATGACTTGCTTGATGAGTCAAATTATAACTAGAAACAAAGATATTTCAAATGAGCTATCATGAGCTCAATTTTGGGTTGAGGAATACCTTCAAAAGTCGAATGCAGCAGCACTCTGCCTTTAGGCAGCCTCATTTTGCATATTTTGACCAGTCTTGGGAGATTTGACTTTTGACATAGCAAATGAACTCCAAATTGAAAAATTAAAGTTGGGTTGGAAAGTAGACTCAATAATATTTCCAATGAGATATCCCGTGCCCAATTTGGACACCAGGAAGGCCTCCAAAAGCCTCCTGCAAAAAGGCACTACGCATTGAGATGAATTTTGGAAATTTTGCCTTAAAAAACAGAGTTTTCAGCCCAATGCGCCGCGCCACTTGGCGCTCGCTTTTGATGGGGGACTCCTATTGATGAAAAATCAACATTTTTGGATTTTTCACAGAAAAATATGTATGCATACCAATGGCCAAGAAATTTTGACAGGTTTTGAACCCCCAAAAAGGTCAAAAACACCCCAAAAATGACCTTTCTGCCCCTTTTTGGACACACAAGAAGCAGTGTTGGGAGAACTCAATTTTGGAGGGGAAAATGGAGGCCAAATTCAAAAATTCCAATTGTGTTGGAAAGTAGATAGGTATAAATTTCCAACACGCCCACTTGGCGCAAATTTGGACACCGGGAAGGCCTCCAAAAGAAGCTGCAAAAAGGCACTACGCATAGGGAAATCAACGCGGCGCATTGGAGGAATTTTGCTCATTTTTGGTCAAAAACTCTGTTTTTCGCCTAGTTTTTCACAGTTTGAATTTTTTCCTTCTAATTTTCAAAATCATGATGTAATTTAATGTGATATGATGGATTTTGATGTAATTATGCTAAATTTTCACTCATAGAGGTGGATTCATTCATGAAAAGGTAGTTTACAACTGAATGAATCAATTCCCTAGTTTTTAGAGGCAAGCTGTTCCACTGCCTACTTTTTAGTTCTTAGTTTAGATTTTGTTGGAACAGCTCCTAATCTTATGAGCTTGACCCCTAGAGGCTAGGATGAGTTTTTTTTTGCCTATATCTTATGTTTTTTCAGTCATTAGCATGGTTGGACTTTTGGGAATGCTTTGAGCATTATTGTACATTCATCTCTGTAGTTTGGAAAAGGAATAGACCAGGGTTTGCAGCACTTTATGGGATTCTTGTGGCATCTTGATTTGGTATTGTGTTTCCTTCTGTAATTTCAAGTTTTACATGTGATTTATGTATTCCATTATCTCTCTTTGCTTCATCTTAACTAAATCAAACAAAGATAAAGGTAGAATCCATTGAAATTGCAGTGCTCTACCTAGGGTTTGTTTAGTTATTTATGTTTTCAGCTGTTTTAAGAGGATCCCTGAGACTTTCATGCCCTCTCCAACTCCTCACCAGTCTAAAATATCTTAATTTCACTCAATTTGAAGTACCAAACCATTTTCCTACCTTGACCCATAGAGATATCTGCAAAACTGAGCCTCATTCCCCAGTCCCAAGTCCGCCTTTCCATTTGAGCCAACAGAACATCATTAAATTCAATAAAACTCTTCTGCACACATACCTAGCCTAAGATTAGTCATCACATCAGTCATCTGAAGCCTCATTGATCATTTTTTTCTGAGATTGACAAGGAGAGAGCCCTCTCCCAACCTAGTAGGGCTAGCTACCAGGTTAAGCATGGTTTGATGTTTACTGTACAGATTACGCCTTTCTCGGCTGGCAGGTAGATTTGTAGGCCCTAACATGGTGTGTTCGCTGGCTTCAATTTCGAGGGACTCGATTAAAATCAAAATCACCAGGTAACGGTAAAACCATGAAATTCATATGAGTAACAGTAAAACCATGAAATCACTTTAATTCCAAAACCAAACCAGGGTATCACCAAACTCAATGGCGGGGGACTTGCTTTATCCCGCGGCTTCCCTCGCCCCATAGAGATCTCTGCAAAACTGAGCCTCATTTCCCAGACTCAAATCTGCCTTTCCATTTGAGCCAACAAAACATCATTAAATTCAATCAAACTCTTTTGCACACATACTTAGCCTAAAATCAGCCTTCAAATCAAGTCATCTCAAGCCTCATTGATCATTTTTTGCTGAGATTGACAAGGAGAGAGCCCTCTCTCGATCTGGTAGGGCTAGCTACCAGGTTAACCGTGGTTTGATGTTAGCCTAGATTCTGCCTTTCTCAGCCTGAGGTAGATTTAGGCCTTAACACCTTCAAGGTTGAAGTAATACTTCAGTTTCCTCCCACGTCTTCTATTCGTCAACTTTAGAGTCTACAAGGAAAAGAGAATTTCTTAAGGAGATTTATCATTAATTATGTCAAGATGATGAACGGATTTATGAGATTGTTGATGAAAGGAGTTCCATTCTTCTGGGATGACTTTCCTCAATGTTCATTTGATGCTTTTAAAAAGGCATTGACCTTTGCTCCATTATTGATTCCACCTGATTATAGAAGATAATTCCTTTTGTATCTCATTGTAGTAGAATCTACTATAGGTATGGTTCTGGTTTCGGAGGATGATGCTCTTTGTGAGCATGTTATGTATTACTTAAGTCGAGCTTTGGTAGATCCTGAAATGCGGTATTCTACCATTGATAAATTAGCTTTGGAAACCCTCCATGCTATCCAGTGACTTAGGCATCACATTCTTCTTCGCAAAAATTATATTTTGGCAAAAATTAATCCATTTCAATTTATTCTCAGTAGGTGAGTGATTGGGAGCAAATACAATCGATGGATTGTCATTTTGCAAGAGTTTGATATTGATTTTTTTCTACCAAATCTAATAAATCTTTGGTATTTGCGGAGTTGATCTCTGAGTTTCCTTATGGAGATGAAATTATTTATGAGTCATTCCTTGATGAACATATTTTCCTAATTTCTTCACATGATCCTTGGTATGGAGATATCATTGTTTATCTCCAGACTTTGAAGTTTCCCTTATATTTTTCTAAAGATAAACATCGAAAGTTGTGTCACTTAGCGAAAATTTATCTTATTGTCAGGGACAATCTATATTGCCGTGCGGTCGATTCGATCCTTGGATGTTTCTTGACTCTTGAATAAGCTAATATTGTGCTGAATGATTGCCACAGTGGATCTTGTGGTGGTCATTTATCTGGGCTTGCTACAGTCGAAAATATTTTGTGTGTAGGATATTTTTGGCCCTCGATTTTCAAATATTTTTTTGAGGCAGTCAAAAAATTTCATCCTTGTTAGGTTTATACTCGGAAGATTCATGCTCATCCAACTCTGCTCTTTCCTGTTGTCACTATCGGTTCATTCAAAAAGTGGGGTATTGATTTTACTACTTGTAACCCACCTTCGATGAAGGGTCACAAGTACATTATCGTATCAGTAGACTACTTTATGAAGTGGGTTGAGGCTATGCCTACTTTTGAGAACGATTGTAAAAAAAACCCTTTTTCTATTCAACCAAGTCATTTATCTCTTCGGTATTCTCAAAGAGATTTTCACTAACCATGGCATTCATTTTTACTACACCATGATGGTTGAAATGGCTCTTAGGTTGGGTTTTCGGCAGGAGAATTCATCTCCATATTATCCTCAGGCCAATGGGAATGTTGAAGTCGTAAATAAGTCCTTTAAGGTTATCCTTCCATGGAAAATCGATAAATCTAGGTCCAATTGGCATGTCATGTTGTATCCTACACGTTGGGCATATCGAATGTCTGTTAAGACTACAACCAGGTTCACTCCTTTCCAACTAGTTTATGGTCTCGAATTGATCTTTGCTATTGAGTGTGAGATTCCTTCCCTTAAGCTGGTTGTCAAGATTCTTCCTGACACATCCAGTCTCGATGATTCCTTGTTTATCTAGAACATCTCAATGAGTAGCGCCGAGATGTAGCTACGATGAACGAGGCTCATGAGAAATGAGTGAAGGTTTAGTATGATAAGGTTGTCAAACCTAGGGTTTTTTGTAAAGGTTACCTTTTTTTGGTTTACGATGACGACAAGGATGCCTTGGGGGTAGTAAAATTCATATCCATGTGGTATGGCCCTTTCATTCTTAAAAAGGTCCTAAATAAGGGAGCTTATGCCTTGTTTGATTTCGACGGAAACGAGCTGACAGAGCCTAGAAATAGGCTCTATCTGAAGAAGTATTATGCCTAGGTTATTGCCTAGAATTTTCTTTGTTTGTATATATTATGTTTTTTTTGCATATATGTCTATCGATTTTTGGTGTGACCTTGATGGTTTTGATCTAGGTGTTTATGGATGACATGAGTCATTTTGGCTTTGCTGATGGTGCTAGTCAACATACTTGGAATTTTTCTTCTACAACGTCGGTAATTTATTGTCCATCCGGTCAATTTATAGTCTCAAGGGGCTTGTGCATTGGTCCTAATTCAAATAATGTAGCATATTATACAGTTGTGGTCAATCTACTTTCAGAGGCAATGTCTCTTGGTATTTATTCGTTAGTAGTATACTCAGATTCGTAACTAGTGGTTTTAAAATTAAACAACACCTATCGTGTCAGAGATCTGTTTTTACATTGATTATTTCTGAGAGTGTGTTTTGTTGCAACATTCATTTCATTATGTTACATTCATTCAAATTCCCTGTTCAAAAAATTTGTTTGCAGATTCATTAGCTAGTCATGCAATTGATTGGCATATTAATCATTCAATACATTAAATATAAAAAAAAATCAATCATCATTGTACATATGAGACAATCACATCATATAAATCGATATATATATATATATATATATATATATATATATATATATATATATTAGATTTGTGTTAAAAATATACAAAAATTAGACAATCATGTCCTACAAAATTGAGGCTTATGCTCGATCATGTTCATCATCAAAAAATATTAGAGTCATCCGATCAGAATAAAATCTATCCCTGTGGGCCCTACCCTAGGTAGGTGTTACAAAATAACACTATAGGTGTCACCACACGACTGAAAAGTCGCACCCAATCGTGTGGTACTCCAACCACACGACTATGTATAGCCTTGGGAAGGTCCTCTATAATAGCCATAATGACTTGGCAATTCAAGCCCTCCAAGTTTCTCTGTATAGCATGGAATACTATCCCTAGGTCTTCTGTAGCATCCTCAGCTTCTCTTCTATGATGTCTATGCCTCAGTAATCCCTCAGGTCTCACTGGTCCAAGATATGTAACATGATCCATAAATTTGTAAATAAAATTGTCCTAACAAAATTATTTTTCATTTTCATATATATTGAAAAAAAAAATCATATAATAAAAAAAACGCTGGGAAATCTTACCAATCGCCCCTGATGTTGCACCAGATGCTAGGGGAAAAATCTAGATCTCCCCTGAAATCCATGCAATCATAGGGATAATCCTCTACCGTGATGAATTGTTCTCCCCACCATAGGAAGAACTCATCATCCCAAGTAGTTTTGAGGACCTCGCCACCCCCCAGCCTCTTCATCAGATCAACCCATCTTGTTATTCGTGGATCTTGAGGGTTTCTGATGGTAGATATAATATTGGGGAAAAGTCCTGGAATCATCTCTAAGAAGAAAGTGCATATAATGGTCACATAACCAAATTTTTTTGTCTTATTCTTCTAGATCAAGGTCAACTATTTCTTCAAGTTTTTCAATAAGGTTGTGCACCAATCATATAGTGTGGTAAGGAAATCCACTGCCAAAATCATGTTTACTCGTGAAGCTTGGTGCAAGGATGTCAATCTAGCTACTCTGAAAATGATGAAAAGAATTATTTTCATGTGCAACACTTGCACATCTCTGATTCGAATCTGTGTCCCAACCTTCTTAGTACCCTTAGCACAGTATACTCGAATATAATCTTCAAAATTTATCCCTCTTGTGGGCTTACCTTACAAATTTACTATTTCCCCTCTTCGAGAGAGTCAAATTATGAAATAAATGTCCTCAATTTCAATCCTAAGTGGCATTTGATTGATCATCAAACAATCCTCCTCTGGGTCCCAATAACTTACAATAATGTTGAGCAATCTTGTGTTCATTTTCATATTTTTCATTTTAAAGAACTTCAGCAATCCACATCCCCAGAGTATATCCAAGGATATTTGGTCATCCATGACTCATTTTCAATATTTCTATGCTCCCTTTCCCTCCAGCTAATGGTCATCCTGCATCATTTCATTCAAAATCCATTGGAATTTTATTTTAAAATTTCGCTCTGCGCATATGTGAGTTGCTTCAGACATAGTCACATCTATACGTGAGTTTAGAATTATGAACCCAGGTATGTGCAAAGAGTTTTAGAAAAAACATAAATTCTATTGTAAAATTCCTAAAAAATAGCTTGAATTGATAAAGAAATTAATGACTAAGCTGATTGAGAAGCTTACCTGGAAGATTTGGGCTGATTCGATTAATAATTGCTCCATTTCCAAGTGGGGTATTTTTCCTTCAGAGATCTTCCACAACTTCTTCAAAACAAAAATGACCAAATGTCAGTACAAAAGGCCTATTTTTTCCCAAAATTCAAAAAAAAATCGCAAATTACTTTTGTGTTTATTTTTTGAATTTTTCATGATTTTCTAAACTTTTGGCTTGTAAGTGTCGGGATAGGTTATTTTCAGGTCCATTCTAGTGATTTCGAGATGTTTTCATTTATGCTTTGTTTCCATGATCGTTGACCTGTCATGTCAAGTATTTTGTTCAGAACTAGCATATAGTTTAGGGAATTCACTTTCTATTGCAGTTATGCATACTAGCCTTGATACTGAAATATTTCCATAGGGTCGACCCCATCATGTTATGATTACTAAAAAAATTTCAATCACCGACCTATAAATCATGATATGATGGTAGAGCCATCCTTTACATGGGCTTCTTAGTTAGATCCTCACTAGCTTATGTCACCCATGTTGCAAATTGAGTAGGCTGGGGAGTCCTCGTTAGTCCCACCATGACTTATGAGTTGAAGCTTCATTCTTCTTCTTATTCCCTATATTTTCTGGCTTTATACCCTAGAGGTTTCCATTTCGTTGTTGAGTTGTTTTGTTGCATTGCATATTGATCATTTTTATATCTTGAACTTAAGTTGACTTCACTTGGACTCGTGTATAAGCCATTTTTGACCTTCTCTTTCTGCAAACTCAGCCATGCAATCACTTAGCTTTTGCAACTCAACACCTTTTCCCATGGATGGAACATTCCTCTGAGTGTCACATACCAGTTTCGCCACCTTGCATTGAGTATAGGATTCTATCGAGACTTGTTCGATCCATTGTACTATAGGCATTATTTTATTCTTTTTTAGGATTTTAATATGAAAAAGACAAAAAAAAAGTCCAAAAAAGAGCGAGATTGGGACATTACTTCCACATTTTATGGCAGCTAAAGATTCAGTTCTGTCGCCCTTGAAAAAAGCACAAAAAAGCTAAGTCTTTTCTCCATTTTTTGGGATCAGTTTAGTTTGACTTAAGAGAAGCCATAACCTTGTTATTGAGTTAGTACTCCCCTGATTGGTTATCTCTTCCAATCATATGGATTGTTTTTTCCTACCTCCTACATGAAAAACTTATATAAAGTTATCATATGTTCCCATAGTCAAAATGATTTTTGCTTTTGTTCAACGGAAGTAAACCAGAGTCGGCCTTTCTGCGGTGTCTCCTGACTCATTTTTCATTCATCCATCCCCGATCTATCAGATTCTTGTTCTATCACATCAAATATTTGGTCCTTTTCTCGTGATAGTTTGAGAAGGTGTCCATTGACTTCTTCCCGGCAGGTTTGTCTATTATCGACTTCAACAAATTTCTCTGAGAGTAAAACTAGAGTCGCACGCTAGCCCTATTTACATCATTGATAGGTGACCTTGTGCTCAACATTTGATCAACATCATGGGTCTTTGACTGAGTGGTTTCCCTTGTGTTCGATTTCATATTTCATTATCACACCTAGAATTCGTGCAGTTCCTTGGTTTCCATTTGACCCTATCGGTGGATTCCTCGCCTCTTTTTCATCTTTCATTATTGGTTGGTTCAGAGGGTTTCTGCCATGCACTAGTTACATCTTGTGCATGTCGGAAACGTGCTTCGGTTTGGTTACTTCACTTGTCTTTGTGCGATTCCTTCCAAATTTTGGCATGCGGGTTACACTCGCAATGGATTGATGTGGGATGCCTTAATTCCTTCCTTATAGTAGATATTTTACCTGAATCGAAGCTGTCTGACCAAGAGCTGCCTTTTCACACCCCGACTAATTTTGAATAACTAAAAGCATAATACCTATTGGTGAATGCACTTTTTGACTCAAGGTGTATAACAGCTTGCTGATGGACCTGAAACTGAGCGAGAGGACACCTTTTCCTTAACAACAGGTGAAGCTGCTTATTCTCAAACTGATGAGCCACCAAAGTAAACTGTTGAACACTACTTTGAAGAAAGAGAAGAGACTCACTTGGTAGAAAGAAAGAATGAAAGATGCTCACTTGAAGGAGGATTGCATATGCTCACGACTTGTTCATTCAAGTCCATTGACTCAGACTCATTGCGCTGGGAATAAGGTCTAGAGTCTTTTTCAGTACCTTAGGGCTTGCATTCATTAGTGGAAGGTTACTTTGCTATCGATAGTGAGAATACATCAATTTCTCCTGATTTGTACATTCTCTCAAGTGTTTGAATTCAACCCATTCATTCACACTTGTTAAATTTTACTAGGTACCTTGACTCTCATCATCATTATCGGTGAGTTGTCTCACGTTTGTTAACAGTATACATCAATGATTGGTAATCAAATGATTTCTCACATGGTCGAATTCAGCTCATTTATTCCCATCATATAGAATTGTACCATAGTGATCGATGAAGACCTCAGGTTTGCATCAGCATGTTTTGGTTCACTTTGAAAACTCCTTCATTTTTCTGCCAGTGACACCATCCACTCTTATATGTTGCAGTTCATAAAAAAAAAATTTTATATGTTGGCACTTGAGTTGCATGCAGTACCATTTTTTCCATCATTTATGATTTGGTACTTGGAGATTCAGTTGTGACTTCAGTGATCAGATATCTTTGTAGCATCATTGATCAGTCTTCTATATGTGATACTTGGACATGATTTTGATATATACTTTCTGAGCAATGATCAAATGATTCACTATGTACTTTAAAGTTCTTACTATACTTGTATATATATTGGATCCATTACATACTTGTTATGCATACATGCTTTTCTTTCACTGAGCACGGGCATGCCCACCTCAGGCATGAGCTTTCTTTATGATTTATTTCATTGGATTGTGGCAAGCTAAAATCTGGCGAAGTCCTCTCAACTCCTCGCAAGATTATTTATTATGCAAATAATACATTTCGGCCATTATGTACCCCTTATGACCTCATATATTAGGGGGCATTATTATGGCATCATTTATCACCTTTATATAGTTGATTACTTATGAATTTCCCTTGGGCAGACTTTACCTTTCAGACTTGGTCAACTTCTTAAAAAACAGTATTTTGAATTCCATACGCGAATCTACCCAGACTTTTACGCATGCAGACGTGGGTCCACTCATATCTGACCCACGCATATAATTAAAAATATTAAAAAAATAATAAACTCCCTATTAATTGGGCGGGTTTTATAGTTTTTACTTGAGAACCACCTACACCACCTTGTGGCCAAACTATTTCTGAGCTGAAAAAATGATTTGAGGAAGTATAAATACAGCTCATTGGGAAAGCCTAATGGAGGAGAGAGAATGCTATTAATACTATATCCTGTTATAGCCCAGATCAAGTTTGATTATCCCTATGCCTCCTGCACTTCCTAGGTTTAGGAAACCCTTTGTTTCCTTGTGATGATCACCCTCCTTATGTGAAATCATTTGTGCACCACTTATGGAAGAAGATTATTGAGGCTTGGGCTGAATGGATTCGAAGGATAGTTTCACTTGGAGTCGTAGCTGATTTTAGGTGATATCTCCACTTTATTTTTACATACATCAATAAAAGAATATTTTTTTTGTTCTTGATGTCATGTTCTTATAATGTTCATATACATGTTAATGATATTGTATCGTTATTTCATGAATATTTTATGAGTTTATATGATCTAACGTATTGAAATTTAGGATATATAGGTTGTACAGCTAGTCTGTGTGCTTTGCCTTGAGTGAGTTGTAGGCTTTGAAGCACGAAGAGTAGGAGAGGGTTTTCACCTTGCGGGATTGACCTCAAACATATGACATATGGGTAAGGTTGCCTATTCCTAGTTTTCTAGTTTACGGATTAAGACTTGCAATTTGAATGTTTCTTGTGATTGTATGCCTTATGATTTGTTAGGTTCCTCAACCTAGACCTTAGGGTAGATTTTCCTACAATAGAATTGGTGACTCCATTGGGGATTACATCTATGTAATTCCTAGTTTGGGTTGTTGTCTCTAGATTTTGGGTTCCCTAACTGATTTGATCACTTTCCCAGTCTATTTGGTTCTTTTTCCATCCAAGAAGAAGCCTTGATCTTCTGGATCAGGCTGGATTTTTTGTTTTTCTTTACTGTCATTTATATACACTACTTTTTGTGTACACAGTCACATATACAATGTTTTTTTCCAAAGGAACCCACATATATGGGAGTTTCTTTAGACACAGTCGCATATACACACGTGTTGCACATAGTGGATATATATATGGCCAGTTAAATTTAAAATTTTCATTATTGAGTTCTTGTAAGTCTTTCCTGCCTGCTTTTGGTCACTCCTCTAGAACCTCTTGTTGAGCCCCAAGATTTTTCTTTATTTCATCTTACTTTACCCCATTTTCCTTTGTCCATTGTTATCCCAGGCCCAATTGATCAATGAAATTAGTTAAAATTATTTTTAGAATGAATAACATGGCTAACTTGCTAAGCTTTGTGATTTTGTCATTGTAATGCATTGTGAACTGAAACTAGATACAGAATGCAGACATTCCGTAGCTAACCGCCAATTCTGCAGCTGTCTTCATGTTCAAGCATGTTTCAGGTGTCCTCTCAGGAAAAGCCACACATGGGTATATTCCACATCATGTCCTCATCGTTCGTTGCTCACCATGAAGAATGAACCGAATTCTGGATGTGGTTTTGTACGTGGGAACTCATTCAAGGAGGAAAGCTTCTAATAGGACTAGGACAGTCCAGATGTCCTTTGTCCCTTTACGCTTCCATCTTGAGAGTCCTAGTATGATTTTGATAAGAAAAGACAATGATCCCCATATTGTTGCAAGTTCTGTTATGTAGATTTGTTATAAAAGCACTCGGAAAACTGAGAGACAAGCTCTAGATTTTTCTTAGATTTCATGGATTGACTGCTATATTTCTGAAGACCGAGAATACTCTGTTTCAAGTTATTTTCCTTTAATGAAGAAGACAGCATTGCTTTGAACGTGTTGAGTTGATTTTGAGTTAGATTCCGTCTGGTGGTAGAGGGCCCCTGCCTCCTGCACGGCTTTACTTTCGTAATTTAGATAAGTATCTTAGTCGTTTTCACGTTTTTGAAGTTTGAGTTCATAGTTAGTTTCATTAGTCACTATAGCTATACTTGTTCTAAGAAACTCTTCCAAAATATCATGATAATGATTGGGAAATGGCTGTAGTGTTGTAGGTTTTATTTGTAATTTCTTTTGTTCATTATCACAGTTGAACCTATTCTAGTAAACTCTTCCAAAAAATCCTTATGATGTCTAAGGCATGACTATGATACTGAATGTTTCAGTTGTTTGTTTACACTAAGTAGCATAGCTGATCTTACTCTTAAAATGCTCTTCCAAAATATCATAACAATGGGTAGGAAATAGCTGTGATGTCTTAGTTTTTAAATTGCTTTCAGTCTTTATGTTTGCATTTGCACTGAATTGTACAGCCAAGATTGTTCTAACAAGCTCTTCCAAAATACCATTCATGATGGACAAAATAGGCTGTATAATCCCATAGATTAATTGCATGATAACTTAGTTAGGGTACTCCGGAGTCAAATTGCATTCAATTCATGCTCTGTTATTTCGTTTTAAGTTTGATAATGGCTTGTTAGTTTAGCACTGTTTATTGTAGACTAGTGACATCTTAGTTCAGTTCTAGCTCAGCTCATTGTATTTACATTTCACATTTAGTTGTCATCCATCGCATATTAGATTACATTAGTTGTTAAACTTAAACACCACGGCCTTCATTATTTACAAAACCTCTTTTGTTCCAAATCTATAATTGACTCATAACCATCTGGACAGAAGACAGTATCATCCCAAGGCTTGAAGTACTTTTGCAACCTCTTTACCATTTCATAAACAAAGCCTTTCCTCAAAAGACTACTTTAAAAAGAGATCTATAACTTTTGAGTAAGGTTTAGTGATGTTAAACTAAGTTGCAGAATAGAATTAGGAGCTAGTCTTAGAGTAGAGATCTTATGATGTTACCAATGTTCTTATCCAAATATGTTTCAATAAATCTTTAATCATGGATAAGATGTTGTATCATTATAAGCTGATTGTTTAATTGTTTAGTTAGGAGAATTTTTATACTTAGCTGCCCATTTCTCAAACTCTTCCAAAATACCTTTAATGAAAGAATTGGACAAGTTAAGTTTATGTTTTGATTCATTTTCTTGAAGTCATTATCAAGCTTTGTATTCTGCTTAGTCATAGTTTAGGTTTGATTCTGTTTTAGTATTTGCATTTGCATTTGTCATTTGTCATCAATAAATTAGGCTTCACTCTGTTTTTAACCAGCATCTTCTTTCCACTAGCATCTAGTTCTTTTCCTTGTGAACATAAAACCATCAAAAGACCAAAAAAATCATAAAACACTAAACAAAACGCATTAAGAAAAAAACACTTAGGCACATACAGTGCACTTCACTTCAACAGTTTACCAACCCTGGTTGACAATTAAATGAACTCAATTTAGGAGACTAGGTTGAGACCAAACACCTCTTGTATTTCTGGATAGTGTTTCTTCTTGCTGAGTGTCATTTTTTCTCTTTCTTTCTTGGAAACCTACCCAACCTATCTTTTTTCCTTTCCAGTGAAGTTTCAGTTGTGGTTGTTGCACTGGGACTTCTTTCTGAAGTTCTTGGTTGTTCTGATATTTTAGAATAGTGAGTCTTTGTTAGTTTTCTCATGCTTGCCTTGTCCATTGCTTCACTTTTTGTTTTTGTCTTGTTGGATTTCTTGGCCTTCTTGTTTCTTGATATCAACTTTTCCGGTGAATCTTGAAGTTGTCTTTCTTGATTTCTTGAAGTATTTCTTTGCTGGAAGTTTTATGCTGTTGTTTCAAGTCTTTTTATTGAGTTAACTACTTGATTCCGTTTATTGAGCCCAATCATGAAAATGACATAGTTGGCTTATGGAATTTCAAGTTGCTTGTTGCCTCATTTTCTTGATTTGAGAGATTTGGTAGTTTTGTGCTTGTCTCAGGGTTTTTGTTTTCTCCTTAAAAATTTAAAGGCTCAAAAAACATTTTTTATTTCCATTGCTTTTGATTTTGGTTTTCATTTCATGGTTTCATCTCTTTTGGAGAAATTTTCTAGTTTCTCATTTTGGTCCAGTTGCTTGGTTTTGAGAGAACCTTTGTAGTGGGTTTGTCTCTTTTATATCAAGTTGTTTTGGCATTTTTTGTGCAAAAAAATTCTTGTTTGGGCTTGTCTTCGTTTGAGTCAAAGTGATTAGATCATCTTATTGAAAAAATAATTTGCTTCCCTTTGTGAGCAGTCTTAGAATTTTCATTTGCATTGGTAGTTTGCATTAGTTTCACCGTTAATATTTGTAGTATTTTTTATAGCTTTTGAGTGTGTGAGCATGATATTGAAATGTAAAGAAAAAAGTATTGCTTTGTAGTTGTTTCGTAGAACCCAATTAGAAATCTCTTTCATCGAAGAAAAATTTCTATATCATGTAGCAGGTTTCAATTGATTTATCTTTTGCATCAAAACATCATAATTTTCATTCTCCATCTACTCTTGACTTAAAAAGAACAACCATTAAAATCAAGTGCTTAATATCAAATGAACTAGAATTTTTTGAGTTGTCAGTAATATACACCAACTAGTCTAGGTCATAGGGCCTTAGAATAGGTGAGTGGAGAGTTAAATCTCAAATACCACTCGAATTTCAAACATAGAAGTTGATTAATGAGTGAAATCCATCCTTGTGAAGTGGACAAGGAAAGCTCTACCTCCAGAGAATTAAGAGGGCTAGTGAAGGAAAAGAAGAGAGATACACCCTCTCCTATTTTTTGGATCCTGACCTAAGATCGTTCCACCTGGCTACCATGTAATATTCCTACTTAGCCTAAGCTAAGAGGAATATGAGATTTTTTCTCATTTTTTGTTGCATGAATAAATGAATAAAGGAGGACATGTAAAACTACTAAAAAAATGAATAAATCAATGCCTATATGAACATGGATAAATCTGGGCCATGTAAACAAATCACTTGCAGGTGTGTAAGGGATTTGAGCTATGAGACTGGGTCAACCTTGACCAAATATACAATGTTGTCTAGATACAATACACCTCATGAAGGGAAAACGCAGTTCTAGATGGAGGCCCCTCATGTGAATGGAGCCAATAAATCAAGGTGGTTTAGGGTTTGCCAAGGCTTTCATCTTATAAAATGGAGGGGGAGGTAGCAAGAGAAGGTTGTTGATTGTCCATATTTCTGAGGATATTTTCTGTTTAGACAAATACGATTTTCTGCTATTCAGCTGAGAATAGTGTTGCTTAGCACTTGGGAATTCCTATGTAGGGATTTCACCTCTTCCATTGAGGATTCAAGGAGGATTATTGCTGATTTCATCCACTATCAGGCACTTGGCCAAGCTCTACTTCCAAATGCAACACAGATCCAGTGAGGTTCTGGTTGCTCTTGTAGGTTGCAACAAGTGGAACACTAGATCTGTTCAGATCTAGCTTGTACTGGTGCCTCTTCTCAGTGAATGTGTCTTTTAACCTCCTGAAAGAGTGCATTAGTTTTTTGAGCTTCATATTTGTATCTTGGCATCAGGCCAAATCATTTATTCAAGCTATAACGTAGTTTCCCTTGAGGGACTACTTTATATTCAGTGGAGGTTTTGCAGGGTGTTTTGATCCCATTTTTTATGAGAAATCTCTGGTGCTGGGATTTTCCTTTCACTTTGTGCTGAAAATGCAGCAAGATGATGGAGCTTAGTGAAATGAAGTCGCCTTCACTAAGTGGGCCTGCAGGCAAATTCTGGCGCAAATTCTATTTTTAGACTATGTCTATTTTTAGACATATGGAGCATGGTTTGGGGATTCCAGTTTGAGATTCTTGGAGCATTGGTCATGTTGGTAAAAATAGATGAGACTCTATTTTTTAGGTCGAAGAGGTCAAAGGCTATTTTTAGACTGCCTCTCCTAAAAATAGGGAAGTCAAATATTATTTACCCTTAATAATATTTGGACTCTAAACAACAGTTTACTCTCTTGGAGCACTTCAGTTCGAGCTACAGAAGTGGCTCATGCATCTGAAAGAGGAATTACGCTATTCCCAAGGGTTTGATGGCATCATGCATGGTTGACTTCAGTTAGGACTTCAGTGGCAGAAGTTTGGTGGAGTTAATGAGACAGCTAGTGGAGTTGTGTTCTGTTTATTTTAGTTGAACTGGTTGAGATTAGTTTAACTAGCTAATCAATTAGTTATGAGTGCAGTGAATTAAATATTATTTAATTCATTAATTAGTAACTCATTATTCAACTCAAGAACACATCAGTTCACTACAGTGCATGATCAGTTCAGTGGAGACCAGTGAAAGAGGTAGATGAAAGGGTGGAGTTAGCTATCAGTGGCGACATCAGTTGTGCATGAGATTTTCACCACACTTGGAGGATTTGTCCATGAAAATTGCGCAGTCAAGCCAAGGATATTCAAACCTTGGATCTCTATATAGACAGGCCTGGATTGCGCAATAGAGGCAAGGCAATTGGCGGTGAGTTTTGAACCAGTAACCTGTTCAAAACTGAGCTAGATTGTGAGTAACTGTATGAGAAAGTACTGAGTACTTGTGAGGATTATTGTACTGAGTTTGTTACTTGATTTCTCCATTATAATATACACAATAGCTGCGGGGTTTTCAACTATAAGCTTTCCCCATACATACTGTGTTAATGTGTATGATGATTTGATGTGTTATCGCTTGTTTTATTTCCGCATGTGTGATGATCTGAGTGGAAGAGATTATGTGTTGCATATAAATTCGAATTGTATGTGATCAGGATAGTCTCGATGGATAATTAATCATTATTCAAAAAATTTCTACATGGTATCAGAGCTATTGAAGCAGAGATTGATCATCACAGTGATTACAAACTTATTTCGGTAGACAGAGTCTGCATGCGGGCCAGGTAGCCTCCGGATTCATCTTTCTTCGGAAAGTGAAAGGTCCGGTAAATGCCCCTTGCAGTCAATCTCTATGCTAGAAATAATTTGTTCTCACAGATCTAGAGCGGTTGAGCTTTGAGGTGGAATTCGAAATTTTGCAGCAGTTTTGTTTTCTTGGTGCCGGTGTTGAAAATGTCTTTCAACGGTTTGCGACTCGAATATGCTCTTGAAGGCAGTTCGAATTATGTTGCATGGAAGGATCGCATGGAAGCAGTATTAGAAGATAATGGTCTGAAGGAGTTCGTAGATACGGATTTCCAAAAGCCCACTGATGCAGCTGAAGTCGATGCATGGCAAAATAATATGGCGAAGTGTCGAAGGATCCTGTTGGAGGGCGTCAAGGATCATATTGTATCCAGCCTGCATGGAAAGGCTACTCCATATTTAATGTGGAAAGCTTTGACGGATCTATTCTAGAGTAAGAGTGACCAAAGGAAGCTGGCGCTCAAAGATAAGCTCAGGAACATCAAGATGGAGATGGCGACAGTATCGCCAAATACCTCACGAAGTTCACTCAATGCAGAGATGAGCTGGGAAGTGTGGGGGTGACTGTCGAAGACGAGGACATGGTCGACCTGGCTCTCCTTGGTCTTCCAAAGGCTTGGCACTCATATCAAGATAGTGTCAATGGTCGGGAGAAGCTGCCGGGATGGGAGCGCCTTTGGGCGGATCTCATGCAGGAGGAGATAAGGAGGACTACTCAAGATGGATCTTCATCAAAGGGAGCTGATGAAGAAAACTGCGCTTTGGTTGCCAAAGCAAAGAAGGGGAAGGGTAAGAAAACCTCTCATTCTAGTGCAAAGGGCAAGAAGCAGGATATGGCGAAAGTGAAGTGTTTTCACTGCCATGATCACAGACATTATGCTACCAATTGTCCAAAGAAGAAGAAGAACAAGCAAGCGGGAAGATCTGCAGATGGAGAAGCTTTGGCTTCACAGTTCGAGCTTGACTTTTCACTGATCGCATGCTTGGTTTCAAGTGTGATGGGATCGGTGTGGTTCTTGGACAGCGGTGCGTCATTTCATATGACGGGAGATCGGGATTTGTTCTCAGATCTGGAGGACAAAGATCTGGGTGTGGACATCGAGATGGGCGATGATGGTAGATACAGCGCGACTGGTATCGGTACCATATCCTTTCAGAGGGAGTCTGGTAAACCCTTTGTATTGAAGGATGTCATGCATGTACCTGGATTGAAGAAGAACTTGATCTCTGTGGCGATGTTGGAAGATAAGGGGTATGATGTGGTCTTCGGCGAAGGAAAAGCCTTCCTGCGCAGTAAGACTACTGGAGAGACCCGGAAGATAGGGGTTCGAACTCAGAACCTTTATCAGTTGCAGGTAGATGACTGCGCAGCTATGGCATGCAAGGCGGGAGATGTGGTGAGCCGGGATAATGAGGGCGAACTATGGCACAGGAGATTGGGCCATCTTCACCATGGAGCTTTGAAGATTCTGCAGCAGATTTCTACTGGACTTCCTAAGGGCACTCTTGCGCAGTCAGATCAGTGCAAGGGGTGTACTTTAGGGAAGTATGTGAAAGCCACCTTTCACGAGAAGGACAGTCGCGCCACGACGATCCTTGAGAGAGTTCACACAGACGTGTGTGGTCCTTTCTCAGTTGCTTCGACAGCAAAGCACAAGTATTATGTGATCTTTGTTGATGATTTCTCTCGAAAGTGCTGGATCTTCTTCATGCAGAAGAAGAGCGATACATTTGCGAAGTTTTGTGAGTTTAAAGCACTGGTCGAGAAGGAGTCGGGGAAGAAGGTGATTGCTCTAAGGAGTGATAACGGTGGTGAATTCATCTCGACTGAATTCAAGGAGTTCTGCAGCGCAGAAGGGATTCGGAGAGAGCTCATCGCACCCCATAACCCACAGCAGAACGGGGTGGCTGAGCGGAAGAACCGAACGATCGTGGGTGCTGCACGGGCGATGTTGCATGATCAGGGCCTACCCCTTCACTTGTGGGCTGAGGCATGCAATACAGCAGTGTATGTGCAGAACCGTTGTCCTCACAAGGTTCTTGGCATGAGTACACCAGAGGAGGCTTATTCTGGCAAGAGGCCCGATATTTCCCATTTGCGGATTTTTGGTTCTCCTGTCTACATGCATGTGACGAAGGATGCGAGAAGGAAGCTGGATCCAACTGCTGAGGTTGGAATATTTGTGGGGTACACTGATACACCTCACAACTATCGGGTGTATTTGTTAGACAGTCGCAAGACTGTTGTGCGACGGGATATAAAATTTTAGGAGGAGAAAGCCATGCAGTGTTCGCTTGAGAGGGAGCTACACTTGCATGCAGATGAGGAGCTGTTAGTTCCTAAGGAGGAGCTTCCGCATGTGGATCAGCCACAAGAGGAGGTTCAGGAGGTGGAAGAAACCACCTGTGCGTTGCCAACATCGAGGAGCAGATGCGCACTGGCGAAGCCGAGCGACCGGCTCAGACGCAGAAGGCTAGGACCACCTACAAGACAAATAACTACAGAGACAACACCGGATCTCGTGGGAGACCTGATACATGGCTCTTATGAGTCAATGTGTTGTGACAGAGCCATCCTCTTTTGAGGAAGCTGTGGAGGAACCCGCATGGGTTGATGCCATGATCGAAGAATATGATTCGATCATCAGGAACAGTGCATGGGAGATTGTCCCAAGACCGTTTGGGAAATCAGTTGTAGGTTCGCGATGGATCTACAAGGTGAAGCAGGCGGCTGACGGGAGTGTGGAGAAGTACAAGGCGAGATTTGTCGCCCGTGGCTTTTCACAGATCGAGGGGATCGATTATGAGGATACTTTTGCACCCGTCGCAAGGTACTCTTCCATACGGACGATCCTTGCTCTCTCAGCGCAGATGGGGTGGCACATTCATCAGATGGATGTGAAGACTGTGTTCCTCAATGGAGTTATTGAGGAGGAGGTGTACATAGAGCAGCCTGAAGGTTTCGAGATCTTCAGCAGTGAGTCGCATGTGTGCCGATTCAAGAGAGCACTGTACGGGCTGAAGCAAGCACCTCGTGCTTGGTACACTCGCATAGACAGCTACTTCACCGGGCTTGGATTCTCCAAGAGTGAGGCGAATCCTAACCTGTACCAGATTGTGGTGGAGGGGAAGCTGTTGATCATCGTACTGTATGTAGATGATCTGATTTTGACTGGCGATGAGCAGTTGATACTTTCATGCAAGGAGGATCTTGCACGAGAGTTTGAGATGAAGGACTTGGGCATCCTTCATTATTTCCTCGGATTGGAGATTTGGCAGCGCAGTGGAGGACTGTTTGTTTCTCAGGGCAAGTATGCTCGGGAGATTCTGGAGAGGTTCAACATGCAAGGCTACAAGCCTGTTGACACTCCTCTTCCTGGTGGTTGGAGGAAGGAGGATGCTACTTCAGCGGAGGTAGTGGATGCCACTGTCTATCGACAGTTGGTGGGGTCGCTTATGTATCCGGTCAATACACGACCCGATATATGCTATGTTGTTAACCAGCTTTCGCAAGCTATGGTTAAGCCTACCAAGCTCTTCTGGAAGGCAGGCAAGCATGTATTGCGTTATCTTAGTGGCACATCGGGATATGGTCTATGGTACAGATAGGAGGATGGAGCGAAGCTTTCTGGCTTCACTGATGCAGATTGGGCAGGGAGCCCAACAGACCGGAAGAGCACATCTGGAGGAGTTTTCAGCATTGGGTCGACAGCAGTTTCCTGGTACAGCAGGAAGCAGAGATCCGTGGCACTCAGTTCAGCAGAGGCCGAGTACATGGCAGCTAGCTTGGCTGCATGCGAGGATATTTGGATGAGGAAGATCCTCGTAGGATTGTTCAGGTTGCATTTGGAGCCTTTGGAGCCTACAGTGATCTACTGTGATAACCAGAGTTGCATTAAACTCTCGGCTAATCCAGTATTTCATGATAGGTCCAAAAACATCGACATCAGGTACCATCATATCAGAGATTGTGTTCAGCGGAGAATCATGATGCTTTCATATGTTCCCACGGAGGATCAGGATGCCGACATCCTGACGAAGGCGCTCACCAGGAGCAAGTTTGAATTCCATAGAGGCAGGATAGGGGTTGCAGATAATCCATATCTTGCTGAGAGGGAGTGTTGAAAATGCAGCAAGATGATGGAGCTTAGTGAAATGAAGTCGCTTTCACTAAGTGGGCCCGCAGGCAAATTCTGGCGCAAAATCTATTTTTAGACTATGTCTATTTTTAGACATATGGAGCATGGTTCGGGGATTCCAGTTTGAGATTCTTGGAGCATTGTTCATGTTGGTAAAAATAGATGAGACTCTATTTTTAGGTCGAAGGCTATTTTTAGACTGCCTCTCCTAAAAATATGGAAGTCAAATATTATTTACCCTTAATAATATTTAGACTAGAAACAACAGTTTACTCTCTTGGAGCACTTCAGTTCGAGCTACAGAAGTGGCTCATGCATCTGACAGAGGAATCACGTGGTTCCCAAGGGTTTGATGGCATCATGCATGGTTGACTTCAGTTGGACTTCAGTGGCAGAAGTTTGGAGGAGTTAATGAGACAGATAGTGGAGTTGTGTTCTGTTTATTTTTAGTTGAACTAGTTGAGATTAGTTTAACTAGCTAATCAATTAGTTATGAGTGGAGTGAATTAAATATTATTTAATTCATTAATTAGTAACTCATTATTCAACTCAAGAACACATTAGTTCACTATAGTGCATGATCAGTTCAGTGGAGACCAGTGAAAGAGGTAGATGAAAGGGTGGAGTTAGCTATCAGTGGCGACATCAGTTGTGCATGAGATTTGCACCACACTTGGAGGATTTGTCCATGACAATTGCGCAGCCAAGCCAAGGAGATTCGAACCTTGGATCTCTATATAGACAGGCCTGGATTGCGCAATAGAGGCAAGGCAATTGGCGGTGAGTTTTGAACCAGTAACCTGTTCAAAACTGAGCTAGATTGTGGGTAACTGTATGAGAAAGTACTGAGTACTTGTGAGGAGTATTGTATTGAGTTTGTTACTTGATTTCTCCATTATAATATACACAATAGCTGCGGGGTTTTCAGCTATAAGCTTTCCCCATACATACTGTGTTAATGTGTATGATGATTTGATGTGTTATCGCTTGATTTTATTTCCGCATGTTTGATGATCTGAGTGGAAGAGATTATGTGTTGCATATAAATTCGAATTGTATGTGATCAGGATAGTCTCGGTGGATAATTAATCATTATTCAGCAAATTTCTACACTTTGGTGATCCATGGATTAGCTTGCTGATCCATGTTCTGTATAGATCTGAATTGTTTTAATGTAAATTCATCTTCAGAAATTTCTGAATAATATTGCAGATCTACTACTTAAAACTCAGATCTACTCTTTGTATTGCATGATTTAGTCAAAACCCTAAGCGGATCTTGTAATAGAGCCTTTCTAGTGTACAGATTTGAAATGGATCTGATATTTTGTACATAGATCTGCTTTGGATCTGAAGTGTAACATTCAACTACTATATCTCCATAAAATAACGTTGTTAAGCCATTTTTCAGTTTATACATGTGTTGCAACCTTCTTTTTTGAAGATTTCCTTCTCTCTTGTCTTCTGTATCCTACTGTATAATGTAAGAGCATCATTATAAATCTGATTTTCTACTGTATATTCAAAATTTGATCTTGTTTGATGACCTCCTACTCATGCTTTCTAAGACTGCGTTGTTTCAGATGCATTTTATGGTACATAGCTGTAGCCCCTCTTGTAGGGTGTGTTTCAGCTACACTAGGTGGTGGGAGATCTACTTACCACACCTAGTTTGATTTGTTTTTTCTCCCCCTTTGGATCTAGACCCCAGATCTACTGATCTAAGGGATCCCAGGGCTACAAACTCATTTATTTTCACATATTTCTCGGAATTGCGTTATTTCAGTAGGCTTGCTGTGCAATCCTTATTTTGGGATATTACAGTGGTATCAGAGCTCCTTTGTTGGCACAACCTATGCTTTCATTGAAGAGCCAAACCCATAATGCATTTAGAAGAAGAAGAGACTCTTATTGAGAGGGAGAAGAGGTATCAGAATAAAAGCCACAAGAAATTTGATTACACCACTGATGATCAAGACAAGGTTAAAGCCCCTGAAAATGGAAGTGATGTGGAAGGAGAAGAGTTTGCAAGAACTCTTTTGGTGGCCATGCAAGACCTTGCTAGAGAGATCAAAGAGATGAGAATGGATAGGATGAAGGAATCTCCTAGAATATTTCATCCTGGGGAAAGCTCTGGCATGTCTCACCACTGTAATGGTCAACTAGTTAACCAGCCACAAGATCCACAAACTCCACAATGCTCTACTATGCCTATATTCTTGGCTGTGGAGAATGAAGGGCCACAAGAGCAAGCATCCCTTGAAGAATACTTTGAGAAATATGACTCTCAGGATCAGAGATTCAAAAAACACTTGATTTTTCAAGAGTTTTTCACATCAAGGACAAGAGAAGACCAAGGTACTAGTATGGAGATGGTGGATTCTTTCAAAATCATGATAGACATCACTCTGTGGGAAGATTTGTTTTGCCCAATTTTTATGGGTCATCCACCATTTCTGCCAAGGCATGGGTAGAAAATCTAGATATCTATTTTCAGTTGAACAAAGTCCCTGAGATTGAAGCCATCAATATTGCAGCGCTGCACTTTGAAGGTGAAGCACAAAATTGGTGGTTCCATGGGTTGTCTACATTGGGCCATGCCAATGTGACTGCCTATTCTGAATTCACTAGAAGACTGGTGGAGGGGTTTGACAGAAAGGATCCAGAAGCACCTTTCATGAGCCTTGCAAAATTAAAGCAGTTAGGAAATGCAAAAACTTATATTTCTAAGTTTTTGAGATTATCTGTTATGGTTCCTGATCTGTCTACAACAAGGAGGGTGTACATGTTCATTGATGGCTTGGATGAACCTTTCCATGGGTTGGTTAAATCTACCAAGCCTACCACTGTGCATGATGCCATTGAGAGGGCTAGAGACCTCCAAGATGCCTTGCCAAAAGCAAAGGCAACCTTTCAGAACAAGGCCCCTTACCTTCCTAAAGGGAAGGAGGAGAAAGATGCTCCTTCCAAGGAGAGCTCATTCAAGAAGCCTCTTGATATTGATGTTAGGAGGGAGCTGAGAAAGAAGAGACTATGTTTCCCTTTCCAAGAGTCATGGGCACCTGGACATAGATGTGCTGCTAGGAAAGCACACTACATATAAGTCTTCTCAGATTTTGAGGAGGAAGAGGGAGATGATGAACCAAGAGGAGGTCACAGCACTGAAAATTTTGAGGGAGATCCAACACCATCTGGATATGGGAATGGATCCTTTGCTCCAATAGGAGGAACTCTTGCATCTTTGAGAGGAGTACCTAAGTACTTGACCCTAAGAGTACAAGGTTCAATCATGAATCAAAGGGTTTCTATACTAATTGATAGTGGGGCAACCCACAACATTATTGATGCTCATATTGTGCAGAGGAGGGCAATACCCACTGATACTTTTTAGGGATTCTCTATTTTGGTCCCAAGAAATAGGAAAATGCAATGCATTCACTATGTCCCATCACTCTCAGTCACTATGGGGTCCTACAACTTGGTGGATCACATTTTGTAGTTGACATACCAGACACCAATATCATTTTGGGTGTCCAATGGTTGATTACATTGGGGAAATTCACCACTGATTGGAAGGCTTTGCAAATAGAATTGGTGGATATGAAGAGTAGTAAACCTAAAATGATCAAAGGCATGCATAATTATCCCTTACCTAGCACTTCCACACAAACAACAGAGATGGATTTGCACAGTGGAAGAAAGGATCTCACAGTCCCTTCTCTTATGTTTATGAGAATTCTGCAGGGGACATTCCTATCTATTGGCAAACCACCTGGGAGGCCAGCAGATTCAGATATTGTGGGGAATTCCTCACAAAGTGTTGCTCAAAATTTAGATCCAAGAGGGATTGGAGCAATGGGAGACCAAGCTACAACCCTGGAGGGCTTGGGACAACTCAAGAGTGAGGGGGATCTTCTCCCTACATCACTATCACCCTCTCTTTTTTCTAGATCTGCGGTGTGGGAGGAGAATAATGGGAGGATCAACCTTCTAACACACATCTTTGGCATAAGATATGTCAAAGAAGAGATCAACAACATGACAGGCACTTCTATGGATGTATCATCAGCGCTGTCATTGTTGAATAGTGTGGATCTGTATTAGAAATCTCAACTGCTTGTAGAGTATTCCAAATATCTCCACACATGTATGATACTAGATGACATGCAGCAACAATAGGGCTTCTTAGTCCAAGGGGGGGTCATCTATCATCATGGTAGGGTCTTCTTGGCTAGAGCTTCCAAGCTCAAGAAAAAGATACTACAAGGGGCACACAAAGAATTCTTTCTCATCCATATGAATTCAATGAAGATCTACACCCTGGCCATGAGGAGCTTTGATTGGGAAGGCTTGAGAGAGGAACTACATCAGCACTTTCAAGAGTGCATGAGCTATGTGGAGTTGGGACAACCAATGGACTCTATGCAAGAGTCATTTCAGCCATTTCTTCCTTCTGTTGAGAGAGGAGGAATGCCTATGCACAACTTCATGTGTATGAGAAACTTTGATGGTAAAGGATCTGATCATGCAGAGCAAGCTTTATTTTCTGATTTGTCACATTCTTTTACAATTTTTTTGTAGGATATGACTCCTAAAGGGAGTGAGAGATCATGTGGATCTTGTTGGTATCCTGTGATTTAGCAGATTGGCATACTAAATGACAAGGCAACTTATAAACCAGCCTTTAGAGCTCTAGGATGTATCCCTCCTAGTCTCAGAGAGGGATCTCTCAATATGTTTGCAAAGATATGACTTGTTTGCTTGAAAATGGTTGATTTTAGGCTAGTTATTAAGCATGAGTTTGTTTGAGTGTTTGCGGGACATGATGATCTAGGCAGCATAGATAGAAAAGGGGAAATCTCTAAGTCATTAGGAAATGGAGTCAATTAGAAGTTTGTAACAAGTTTGTAGATGAATTAGGGGTATCAAAGGGAAAATATAACTTGGATGTTGGATCTACAAAGTTTTCAGGTGAAATTAGATGAAAATTAAGGGTTTAGAATGAAAAGTAGAACTAAGGGCAATTACTAATCCTTATGTACTTCTCAACAAAGGGACTCAAAGCATCATTTGAACATGAAGAAGTATTTTATAGACAGGGCTAACCATGAATTCTACAAATCACATTTCAACAAATAACAATTTCAAGACAAACTTTCAAAATGAAATCTAAGGGTCTAGGAATGCTCTATTTCATCAAAGATTCCACTTTCAAGGATAAGAAAACATTCAAGATTCACAAATAGCAACATTCATAGAAGAGGTAACTCCTAAAAATCTGTAATTACAGCTATAAAGACCTTCAAAATAATTATTTGAGCAAGAACAAAGGGTGAGCAAGAACAAAGGGTATGATCAAAGAAGACCTCTTTGGCAGACTTTGGACAATGGTACTTTGAAGGGAGACTTCAAAAACAGTTTTTAAATAGCAAAAAGCAAGCAGGGAAAACCATAAATCATTCTTGAGGCCACTGTATTGAAATATTTAGGAAATAAACAAGCATGAGGGTTAAAAATCAGTCAAACTACGTAATTAAACCTTCAGCAAGTGAAAACATAAAGACAGTGAAGAGTAAATAGGTCTAAGATGCTTCTAGGAGACATTTCTTAGCCTACACTTTTTACTCTACTGTAAGCAAGAAAATAATGAAAACATAATGGAAAATAGGAAAAACATCAACAATTTAGAATACTTCACCAACAGCTAAGCTCAGGGATCCAATGACAGAGCTTTCTCCATCCACAAACAGGTCAAAACATCCACAGGTTCCAGAACACCAAATTTCTTTCAACTTCAGCAGAGCTATGTATTACTTCAAAATAGTCATCAAATGCCCAACATACAATGAGTTCAAATGCAATATTTATGCTGCAAATGAGGAGGTGGTGTTGTGGTTCCTATGTTTTGGCCAGGTTGACAAGACCAAAAGATAAGACAACATCAAACCACTTTGGGATCCTATGATCTAGCCCTCCTGGATCCAAAGAGGGATCTCTCTATATATGTAAAGAATGATATATCTTTAAAGCTCAAAATGAGGTATTAGGCTAGGTGTGAAGCACATGGGTTTTGATTTTTATTTTTTGGTTGGATTGGTTGGAGATCATTAACTGAGAAGGTTATGGAAGCAAAGAAAGAACTAAATAGAAGGATATTTCAACATGGGAAGGTAGCTCAAAAAGTAACAATCCATTGGGCTATGGAGTCATGAAAGGGGATTACTTACATATCAACTATCCAAGGTTTTCCATAGGGAAATTCATCTATACCAAAGGATATTTTTAGATAGATGGTGAGATGGAACATTAAGAATGGGTGAAATAACGAAAGAGACCAAAGGGCAGTCTGAGATCAGGTCAGATGTCATCTAAATCTACGCCTGCTTTTGACATACTTCAAAGGAAACTCTCATAAAGACACAAATCATAGCTTAAGATCAGGTCAGAGGTCATTTAACTCCAGACCTGCTTCAGCATACTCTGAAAGAGAAAAAAATCCAACAGTCGTCGTAACCACTTTCAGAGTAGTAGAAAACATACAAGATGAAACAGAGAGTAAGGCCTAAGATCAGAGGAGGAATTTTAACCTTCAATGCTTTTGACACTTACTCAAATGGATCTAAGAAAATAACTCCAAATTCATAAATCAGTAAGCATGGACCAGCCAACTACTATACTGGTTAAACTATGATGAATTAGCTCTTAGATACACAACTTAGCAGAAAACATCAAAGATAAGAAGAGCAGGAAGAATTAGGATACTATGCAGGAGTAAATCCTAAGCTATATTAATTATTCTTATCAGTGAATTATGGACAGTGTGATAAAATATGAAATGAGACAATTTCAGTAAGAGAAACATCACCAGAAATATAGACCAGGATCCTATGAAATCTTCTTGTTCAATTGATGTGCAAAACCAGTCACATACTCTGAACTCAATGGCTTTTTACATTCCAAAATTCTATTCCCAGCCTACTAAATTACAAACTACTAAGCTACTTCCCCGGTAATAGTTCTAACAGTCGAATGAATCCCTACAACCAAAAACCCCTTTACAATTAATTTTTGATGAATACTTATAGGTGAATGAGGAAGTGAAGTAGTAGAAGAGATAGTTGGCCCAATTAAATGAAGAACTTAATTTTTCTTGGCCCCTAGGAGGCTTGATGGAACGGAAATGCCATGCTCCATGCTTCATTTAATGATCCTTTTCTTGTTCTTTTACTTTGGCTGTCTATTTTTTACCTTTGAAATAAGCAAGGGGGATAGAAGTCTGCAGGTTTCCCATACTTCCATAACTGCTACTTCTGCTCCTTGAGGCTTAATGTACGAGAAAATTGACCTTTGGGACTATTTTTAGCTTTAAAATAACTCTGCTGATAGTTTGAAATAACTGTTCAGTTGTCTTTATGCAAATATCCTCTGTTCTATCAATAACTAAGCCTTCTTTGATTTCTGTGATGTTTCTGGTGTCTATTGGTAGCTGGAGAAGGTTGGATTTTAGTGCTAGAGAGGGTTCAATTGGCCTCTGAGTGGGAGTGGAGGCTTTCTCGAACGGACAGATGTTTTTGTCTTTTCCTGAAACACTTTTAATTCACTTTTAGGTCTGTGTTTTAGGCCTAATTAGGCCTCTGGATCATTTTAAGGTCTTCGAGCTGTGTTTCATCCTTTAATCACTGAATTACATCATTAATCTTCAATAATGTACGTTTAATCCTTTAATTTCCTTCACTGATACACTTTGCCATTTCCTTTGACTATTTTGGTGCATATACAGGTTCAATGGTGCAAGAGGGTTTTGATCAGGGTTTTAACATTTATATTTTAATGAAACACCTGTTTAAACCTTTTTTGATGAGTTCTCTGCGATCTTTGGTCCTAGAACTAATATTGTGTGTTTCAAAATACCATGTCTGTGCTTGTATGACATAGTGCATTTTACGACCTTTGTTACCTGCAAAACACAATACACAAGTTATGAAATCCAAGGGGAAGTGGAAGAGGATGGCTCTGGAGGCTCATGGAGAATGGTGGTGAGATGAAGGGAATCGTGGATGCAGGAAAAAAATGGTGAAAATCGTGGTTGAACGGTGAAAAAATAGTCTGCTGGAGATCTGGGGCTTTGTGCGATCTGGACCATTAGATTAGGTTTCACGGAGGTAATCAACGATCAAGAATCATTGATGAAATAATTTGGTCGAGGGACGAAAGAACGATGGATGGAGGGTGAGATTGTATTGTGGCCATCTGATGAAGAAGACGGACGATGGAGATCAAGGGATGGGTTCATAAGGGAGATTGGGCAAAAGGAGAAAGAGTGGGGGTAAGAATGAATCTAGGCCATTAGATCAGTTTGATGGACAATGGAGATTTAACATGAAAACATAATGCGAAGGGTGGTATGCAGAAAACCGAAATGTTTTTCACGCGGGGTCAGAGGCGGTAAGCTGTTTTCAAGAAATTCACGCGATTCCACTCATCGCGCGCCACGTGGCAGACCAAAACCGCTTATATCGCGTGCTTTGAAATCATTATCGTTTGGACATTTGAACAGTGCGATATGCTTCCTGACCATTGGATTATGAGCGGCGAGATCTGATGGTTGAAAATGCAGCACGATGTGGGAAGGAACGCAGGCAGAAGTGGGCCATCAGGCTCGCTGTGGACCATCGGATCTGTACATTGGAGGGTCAAGATTTGTTTTCGGGGAGGGGTTAAATGAAAGGGGGAAAGGTTCTATGGTGGGCGGAAGTAGATCTGACCATTAGATCTATAGATCTGATGGTCGAGATTGAAAGGTAAGGCGGAGGAATAACACCATCGCATCGGAAAAGTTTTAAGGAACAAAGGAAAAGGCGTTGTTTGAAAGTCCCGATTGTGATAAGCGCCCGATGGCTTAGCGCCCGATTTTGGCGCTAGGTTACATGCGGAGAAATGGGCCAAGGGCTAAGCCGAAAGGGGCTTAAGCATGTTATAATGTAAAAAAGGGTTTTTAAGCCAAAATCAGAGTTTTTTAAGGATAGATGGGGTGTTCCGATAGGGGGAAAAGGGGTTTTTTAAACCAGATGAAGGGAGCCATAAGGTTTAAAAAGGGGATTTAGAGGGTTAGAGAGTCAAATGAGGGTGTTTTGGAGGGATTTTGAAAGGGATAAAGGAGGTGAAATGAGGGATTTGGAGGAGATGAAATAGGGCAGATAGGGGCCTTTTTACAATAGTTTTCTTCACAAACAGTGAGGCTTTTTAAATGGAAACAACAGTGAAGATTCTTTAAGGAGAAGAGGACACATAGAGGCTTCAGGAATGAAATATTTTCAAAGGAAAATTTTCCCTTGAAGACTCAGAACATATTTAGCCACCTTTTTTCTTGTCAAAAATTTATAGGTGGCTAACAAGTGGAACCATCTAGGGTTCAAAATGTTATTAATGACGTAGTAAATGCACTCCTATCCTTAAAAACCATGCAAGGCATAAGGTAGGAATGTATCTCAACTACTTCTCTGTGTAATAAATCTGTCTTTACTTCCTGAGGATAAAATAGCTGAAAATATTGACCTTGAGGCCTTTTTTTGTCTTTACAATAACTATTCTAACAGTTTATAATATTTTCTTTTAGTGTAATAACTGTTTATTTGTATTTTGAGGTATAAAGTAAGTGAAAGGTGTCAATTTTGATTTATCAAGTGAATAACTGCTCCTTTGATGTATCCGAGGCTGTCTTTAAGCCTATTTTTTCTTGATTTCATCATAAAATTGTGTTTTTAAGGCCTTTTAGCCTTGATTTTCTTTTTGGGCCTTTATAATCATCTTCGGCGCCTTTAAACCCTTTCTCAGCTAATTGTTTAACTAATTAATCATCCCTTTTCTTTGGTTAAGTCTTTTAATCTTCGGTTTTCGACTTTAACCTTTATCTTTTCACTTTAATCCTTTATCCTTGATTTCTGATTTTCTTTACTGATTCTTCATTAATTTTATTTGTTCACAGATGGCCTGCACTAGAGGGTTTTAGCTGCGTAACCAATGCTTCATGAAACACTGATTAAGACATGAAATTTGGCCCCCTTTTTGTCCCTTTTGCTTTAGATCAAGCTCTGAGTATCGTCACCCTCAGCCTCTGTCCCTTTATTGGTGGACTGTGGGACGACTTTGTGTCATAAAACCGCCATGAAACCTGCAACAAAACACAAATTATTAAAACCCTGCGTTATGTGGATGAAACTACTTTGAAGGCTAGATGAGGGCAAAAGGAGCATTGAGGAGGAGGAAATAGCATGTGGGGGAGGTTTTATGGAGAAAACCTGCAAAAACCAGGTTTAAAAATGAATTTGGGCGCAAAAACAAGAAAAGAAGTTTTGGAAATACCGTTGGTGGTTTTTTTTTTCATTCAGGTGGTAAGCGGTTTATGCCTAAACGAACGCGATTCAATCTTTGCGCTACATGCGTCCTCCAGAAAACCGATGGTTTCACATGAATTTTGGTGTTTAAACCTCGGACGGAAAAGTTGCGCAAAACGTGATGTTGACCGTCGGATGAAGAGGGGTAGATCCAACGGTGGGGGAGGAGCGCGATGGGGAAAAGTGCTAGGGCAAGGAATCAGTGGAAGCCAAGTGTCAAGAGGGGATTGTGTGAGTGGCAGGGTAGTGGGAGCCATATGGTGACGTGAGATATTTTTTTTTATAGCGGAATGGTCAATCGGTGGGGTTGAATATCAGTTTTAAATGGGAACTGTCAAATCATATATATCAATGGTGAAGATCGGTGCGGAAAATTCATGGAGTGGGGTAAGGGAAAAAGGAAGGGGGATGTGGTCTTGTGGGGGAAAAAGGACCGGGTGCGAGGTATGGAAGGCTAGGAAAAAAGGGCTAGGAGGATTGATGAGAGAGGAGTGCCGACAACCGTCGATCTTGGTAGATAGATGGTGGGGATCCAATCAGAGGGTGAGCATCGGCGGGGGAGAGTAAAAGTGAAACAAAGAAAAAGGTAAATTTTCCGATGCCGATGGGGGCTAAAGCCTGGTGCTGGGGAAAGGTTCTGTGGGGGAAAAAAGAACTGAGGCTAAGGGAAAAGGGGCAGAAGGAGAGAAGGATGATAGTCATTGATATTTAAAGATCAATGGTGGGGGATGGTGCAGATTTTAATAAGTCTGGTGGGGAAAGATATAACAGGACGGGGGGCTTAAAAAATAAGGAAGGGTAGGGTCCGATGGAGGGATAAGGTGACCCGAGGCAAAGAAAAAGGGCTAGAGGGCTAGGTATTTAGCGCCAGGTTGCAGGGGTTAGGTAATATGATAGAGGGGGCTAAATATTTTAAGCCCTCAGGGGCTTAAACCCTTAATTATAAAAAGACTGCTTTTTAGGCCAAAAATGGGGTTTTTTAGGCCAATTTAGAAGTTCTGATAGGTATAAAAAGGTAGTTTAAACCATAAAAAGGGGTTTTTATAGGTTTAAATGGTTTTTATGGGTAAATGAGGGATTTAGTGAAGGAAAAAATGGGGTTTTTAGAGGGAAATGAAGAGTTGATAAAGGGAAAATGGGATATTTTCAGAGGAAAATAGACTAATAAAAACAGGGATAAATAGCCTGAAATGAACTTTCTTCTTTGACACAACAGGATAACCTTTTAGGAGACATAGATGAATATTTTGGAGAACTGACAGATTCAGAATGATGAAGGCAGTGAGATTTCTAGAACTCATAATGCTTTCTTTGAAATATTATTTATGGAAATCTAGGATTGGCAATTTAGTCATCTTTGGATATCATCAGAATTATGGTTGACTAACAGTGGCTTCACTTGTGGAGGACAGCTATCTTTTTAGGTGTCTAGAACCTCAGCTTATTAATCTCCGGCTTTCAACAAACTAGTGCTTTATCCATTGGGCAAAATTTCTTTGTTTTCTTGCTGATTTTCTTTACATTTTGACAATTTCTTTAGTGACTTGCAGCATGAAAACTCTTTTAAACAACATATCTACCTACCCAATCTTACTTGTCTTAGCATTTTTTCTTCCTTTTTGAGTGCATTTGAACTAGAAAACTCTTTGACATTTTATTTTTGAAAAAAGAAACAAACTATCTGATCTTATCCTTATTTCTTCCAAGATTAAACTGTTGAACTCTTTATTTTCTACCTAAGCTACTATCTGTCAAGATTAAGATTTTTGACAAATTTTATTCTCTATTTCTAAAACAGGGAATTTAAACATAGTCAAATCAGGATTAGACTGTCTGATCTGCTATGGTGTCTATGGTTGTATGTACAAGCTGCACATAGACTTTATTTGCAGAAAAATAAAACAAATTTTGTGAAGGCTTAAGATTTGAAAATTAAAGACATCTTTTCTTTTTCTAGCTCTTGATTTTGATCTTTTGAGTTGTCTTCTTCTTCTTTTTCTGATTCAATATTTTTAGCATATTAGAACCAGCCTTTCTCTCTCTCTTTGGCCTAATTTTTTAACATGTTAGAGCCATCTTTTCTTTTGATTCCTGGTTCAGATTTTGAGCATGTTTGAACCATTTTTCTTCTATCCTAATCTATTCTACTGATAAGCCAAGATTAATTTTTTTGGCAAATCTGATTCACTAACCTATCAGCAGTAAACTGAAAGTATGATTAGCCATGATTAAGCTAGATGACTGAACAATATATCATTTCTTAATCAGAAGTGGCACTTATATTTTCTCACTTTCATAAAATTCTCCTTTTTGGGTATGGGGTTGTACCTCTTTTGAATCTGCCCTCTTTTCTTTTTCTATTGTTTTTGTGTTTTTTCTTTTTTCAAATTTGAGAAGAAATGTTATATACAGTGAAAAATAAAAGCTTTGAAATTTAAGACTCTTGGTAGAAATAGTGTTTGAGCATCCTGCCATTGTCAAACAAATATTCTCCATTCAGCTCTTGCAGAAGGAATGCATTGTGACCCTTGATAGAATGAATAGTGTAGGGCCCTTTCCACAAATTTTCAAAATTTCCATGTTTTCCCTTTTCTTCCCTTCTAGAATCCCACTTTAGAACTACATTTACAACATGGAAATAATTTTCTTTAGTTCTCTTGTCAAATAAATTCTTGATGCTTTCTTGGACTATTTGTGTTCTCTTGTACACTTCCTCTCCTGACTGCTGTAAATGAATTGCCTGATTTATCCTTCTCTGCATATAATTTTCCTCATATTGTACTTCATGAAGGAGTTTCATGGTTGGAACTCCTAAAGATTTTGGGAAGATAGCATCCTTGCCATAAACCAGCTGATAGGGGGACATATCTATTAACTTTTTGGTGGTTAATCTATCAGCCCATAAAGCATGAATAAGCTTACTATGCCATGATTTATGATTCTGTTCCAATAGTTTTTTGATAATATTGACAAGGCTCTTGTTGGAGGATTCAACTAATCCATTTCCTTGAAGATAGTAGGCAGTGGAATGACCCAAGGTGATATGGTATTTATGGCAGAAGTCAACCATTCTTTTAGACTTGAAGGTAGCAGCATTGTCTGTGATGATTTTTCTAGGACAACCAAATATGGATAGTATGTTGGTTTTAAGGAATTTGATAATGACAGATTAAGTAGCATTCCTAGAGGGTATGGCTTCTATCCACTTGGTAAAATAGTCAGTGGCAGTGAGGATCCACTTATGTTGGGCTGATGAAGATGGGTGAATTTCCCCAATGAAGTCCAAGCCCCATTGTTGGAAAGGTGCCTCAACACTGATGGGATGTAAGGGTAAAGGTAGGAGTTTTCTCTTGCCATCAAAAATTTGGCACTTATGGAAAGACATGACAAGTTTCTGAGTGTTTGGGAAAAGGGTGGGCCAATAGTAACTAGATCTGAGGATTTTATTTGCGGTAGTCTTCTAGTATAGATGTCCTCCACATTCTCCCTCATGCAACTCATGCATGATTTTTCCTGCATCAATCTCAAGCAAACATTTAAGAAATATTCCAACAACATTCTTCCAATATAAAACCCCATCTAATACGCAATAATTTAAAGCCTTCTGCTTCAAAAATCTAGATTTAGTTTTAGACAAAGGAGGGGTATTCAGATAAAGCAACACATATATGATATCAGCATACCAAAGTGAATTCACAAAAATTTCTTCAATAAATGGAGCTGTGAATTCTCCTGTTTCTTCGAAAACATCAACAATATTCATATCTAGTGCTTGGAAGTTTGATTCAACCATGAGTTTTTCTAATCCCTGCCCTTTGATTAGTTTGGTATGCCTGATTTCTAAG
Organism: Pinus albicaulis; assembly: GCA_034641835.2. Taxonomy (NCBI): domain Eukaryota; kingdom Viridiplantae; phylum Streptophyta; class Pinopsida; order Pinales; family Pinaceae; genus Pinus; species Pinus albicaulis. The sequence continues at coordinate 852,404,796 of CM076575.1, read as the reverse complement.
TCATATTCTAAAATAATAGCAATTCATTTTCCCATTTTACCATCAAGGTCTTGACTTAGAATATCTTTGACAACAGTATGTGGGACAAAAGTAATGATATGAGAATGCAAAATGTAGACTCTAAAGTCTTTTAATGCTTTTACCAAGGTTAAGGCTTGTTTCTCCATGATGTTATACTTGAGTGGAGCATCTCGTAAGGCTCTACTAAAAAAGGATATTGGTTGTTCATGCCCCATGTCATTCTTTTGCAATAACATTGTAGCTATTGTATGTTCAGATGCAAAGGAAAAGATATAGAAATCTTTGGTGAAATTAGGACTTATGAGAACCGATGTTTGAGCTAAAGCTTGTTTCACTAGTTCAAATGATTGTTTAGCTTATATTTTCCATTTAACACCTACCTCTTTCTTAAGAATTTGTGTGATATTTCTTAATAGCTTACCAAGGTTGGGGATGAATCTCCTTAAAAAATTTAACTTCCCAATGAAAGATTGTAATTCTTTAAGGTTTCTAGGATGGCTGATTTTAAATATGCCATCAATCCTTTTAGGGTCTACTTTGATTCCCTCTTCAGAAATTATGTGACCAAGAAGCTTTCCTTCTTGGAGACCAAAGGGTGTATTTTTGGGATTCAAAGATAAGCCATATTTCCTACATTTCTCAAAAAATTTTCTTAAATGTATCAAGTGTTCTTCATCAGTTTTAGAGAAAACAGTAATGTCATCAAGGTAAATGATTATAAAATAGCCTATGTCTTTTGAAAAGGATATGTCCATGGCCCTTTAGAAGGTGGCCCCTGCATTCATTAAACCAAATGGCATTTTGACATACATGAATGTACCCCAATGTGTAGTAAACACAGTTTTATGCTGGTCACTTGTGAGTACTAAAACCTAATTGTAACATGAGAACCCATCCAACAGTGAAATTATTTTAGACCCAACCACCCTTTGAAGTATATGATCCATTTTTGGCAAGGAATAGTTATCTTTAAGGGAGGCTCTATTTAGATTTATGAAATCAATGCAGAGTCTAATTTCCCCATTCTTTTTCCTAACAAATACTAAGTTGGAAACCATTCTGAATACCTAATAGGAACTTTGATCCCAACATCATACATTTTCTTAATCTCTTTCTCAACTAAAATCAATAAAATAGGGTTTATCCTTCTGAGTTTTTGTTTAAAATTTTTCTGATTTTCCTTAAGAGGAATTTTGTGTTTAATGATGCTGGTATCATATGATTTTAGATCCTTGTATCCCCATGCAAACACATCTTTAAATTCTTTGAAAAGTTTTATGTATTGCTGTTTGATATGAGATGGGAGAGTGCTGGATAATTTTATCATCTTGGGTTCTACTAGGCTGCCTATGTTATGTTCTTCTATGTTTGTTTCCATAGGCTCCATTCTTGGTTTTTTGGCTACATCATTGAAATCAAAAAGTCGTTATAATGGTGTAAGACCTCTTGGAATTGTATCATTTTTACATTGTAAAACTTCTAGGTCTTTCTGGTCTGCATTTTCAATTATTTTTGCTCTAAAAGGATGTTCAAAATGGTTTATATCAGCAGAAAAAGACAGCTCTGTTTCATGGTTTTGTTTTTCATTAAAACAGTTTTCCTCATGGCTTGAAAAGGGTGTTGTTATGGAAAAATCATTCTTTGATTGCAGAAAATCATCTATGTGTTTGTCTCCTTCAAACACTTGCCAATAATATTCATTGTTAGGTATTGTAGGTCTATTTTTTACCTTTATATCAGATTTTTCATTTGTCTGTGGTATTTGGAAATTACTAGCAGCAAAGGCAAGTTCATTTGCTAGATGATTTTGAGCACTTGGGATGAAAATGAGTTCATATTTTTCAAAAGTTTTTAGGAGATCAATGGTAGCATTTCTATATTCTCTGATTTTTGGGTTTTTGGTTGAATATTCCCCTTTGATCTGTCTGATAATTAGCTCAGAATCCCCTTGGACTGATATTCTTTTAGCTCCTAAATCTTTGAGCAAGTGTAGGCCAATAAGTAGGGCTTCATATTCAACAATGTTATTTGTGCATGGAAAATCCAGTTTATAGGAAAATCCTTTGTTTGTGTTCTGTATCCATACACCAGCCCTTGCACTTAATTTGCTACAAGAGCCATCAAAGTTCATTTTCCAAGGTATTTCAACCTCATTTTCATTTTCTTTCTACTGTTCAAGGCTGCTAAAATCTGGACTGTTCTTTTCTTGAATTGATGGCAGATTTCACTATTCTGGTAGACTAATTTCTCCTTTATTTTCCTTTTCTTGTTGGCTGATTTCATCTTCATTATATAAGATAAAGGAATCCAAATTTGAATGGATGGAGTAGATAGGAGAATTGTTTGGTCTATCTATGTTTCTGACCATGTATTTCATGTGGGATTCCCTATATATTCTTCTAGTTTGGTTAAATACTGGGATGGTGGCATAAGACATGTCCATTTGAAGGCTCCCCTGAACTTTGGCTCCCTGTGATCTAGATAGAAGGATGTCATACTTAGGGGGAATGTCAGCTACTACTATGTCCATTACTAGACTCTTAGCAGGAATTTGTGCCAAGTTGACACATAAATCTTTGATTAGGCCTAAGCATTTGACCCTGCTTGAATCAAATGAGTATAGGTCTTTGTATGGTTTAGTAATTTTTAAGCCTAGGCTTTCCATTACTACTTTGGGCATAAGATTGTGTGAAGCACCTGAGTCTAGCATGGCATTATGTAAGATCTTGTCATGTATATTCAAGCTGACATAGAAGGGAGGGAGAGCTCCTTCTTGATATTTTCTTTCAACTTCAGGACCAAACAATAAATCTGGTTTATCATCTATCAAGTTTAAAGTATCAGTTTCATTGCCTATAATCAAAGCTTTTAAAACTTGGTGTTTATATACATCCTGAGTTACTAGTTCAGCTAAGGGTATGATGATCTTGATTTTGGAAATTTCCCCTTCAAGGCTGAAAGGAACTATTGTTCTTGACATATTTACATCTGTTTTTTCATTTACAATTCTTTCAGCAATTCTGATTTGCTGATTTTTATTTGGACTTTTATTTGGGACAGATTTTTTAGGGCCACTAGTGGAAGTACTAGGGCAGCTATTTTCAACACTTTGCTGACTTTTTTTGTCTTTATTTATATCAGTTTTCTTGGCCACAGTGTTGATGTTACTGGCTATCTTTTTGGGCTGATTTTCTGAAGTTTTCTTAACAGCAGTACTAGTGTTTTTGTCATTAGAAATATCTGGGCTCCCTTTGCTTCTAAGATTATATTGTTTGTGTACCTCCATGATTGGATTTTCAAACCCCAATTTGTAATCTTCAAAATCTTCATAATTGTTTTCAATTTGTTCTGAAGAGAAGAATCATTCTTCTTCTTTAGTGAGAAAAACATCTGTCTCACTGTCAGATCCTATCAGATTCACACGATTTTCTTCTAACCTTTCGAATTCCCTTTCTTCTTCTTGATCAATATAGTTTTGTTGAAAGGGAGGCCTAATCTGTTGGTCATTGTCTCTTTGCTTATCTTGATTAGATTCTCTTTTGAAATTTGTGTTTCTATTTCTGTTTTGGGGGTTGTTTTGGTTTCCTCTAGGGGGCACTCTATCATTCAGATTTATCTTTTCAAGCATTCTCTCTATTACCTTCACTAAGTTATCAATTTTAGTATCTGATGATGAGGTGGATGCTATTGTATCATCCATGTATGTAACTCTTTTTTCTGCTCTCAACCTAGCTCTTTTCTCAATCAGATTTGCTTCTACACTTGAGGCTCCTCTCTGCATATCTTCTAAAGTTGAGGGGTCTCTTTCTCTTAGCTAGTAGGCCATTTCAAGATCAAAGCCTTCTGGAAATTTAGCCAAGGCTAAGCCTAATGGAGGTTTCATGTCTCGTGGAAGTGCATTATAAACACTCTTGAATCTAGTGCAATACTCTTGGACACCTTCCCCACTGTTTCTTTTGAGATTGGTATATTCTGAAAGGATTTGGAGAGGGTTCTTTCTAATTTCTCATTTTTTTATGAATGTTTGATATAAATAAGGGAGATCATTTATGCTGTGAGGAGTTAAACCCTTAAACCATTTCTTGGCTTCTCCTCCTAAACTTTGAGCAAAAATTCTCACCTTAATGGTCTCTTCTTCTATTACCATGTAATCAAAGGCCTCATTCATTTTATCTACATGCTGTTGGGTAGTAGTAGGTTCATTTCCATTGAAATAGGGAATTTTGGATTGGTAATCATTAGGTAGGGGAACTAGAGGTTGTGGTAACACTAGTGGAGCATACCATGCTGCCATGATAGGAAATAATGGGGGATTTACAAGAGGTGGATTAACAAGAGGGAAAGTGGACTGAGGTTGAGTGTTTTGAATAGTGGATGTGTGAATAGGAGTAGAAGAAACACTTGGGCCAGCAAACTGATGATGAGCAGATTTTTTATGGAAGGAGCTGAAATGATGAAGAAGATGAGAATCAGGTGGAGTAGAAGTTGAAGCTTCTCTACTAAAGCTCTATTGAAAATATGTGGTTTCAAGGTTAGCTTGATTTAAATCACTTTGAGGTTTATTTCAGAATAGGTTCTTTGTGTAAGGTAAGTCAAAGTGAGGATCTTCTAAGACTGTAAGATTTTTAGGGACATATCTTGTTCTTAGGATGGTCCTATCAGTAGTTAGTTTTGCAGATCTAGAATTTTGCCACAAAATCTTCTCTGGATTGTCAACTATGGTAGGGGGATTAGGATCTAGATGGGATCTAGTATGGACCTTATGTGAAGCCAGATTTTAGTTTCCAAAATTTAGAGAGGTTTGAAGTTTTTAGGACTGTTTTTCAAGATTTTTCCTCTCACAATGATTTCTATAATAGGGGACTAGGTTTCTAAACTTCCTTAAGGCTGGTTAACACAGTTTCAAGGAAATATAGAATACTAGTGAGGTAATAGGCCTACTAGGGCTAGTGGAGTCGCCGGGTGGAAATTTTTAGCTTTTATGAAGGTAAAATGTTTTATGGTCCACCACCAATGGTTTATTTGAAAACTAATTTGAAATGTTTTGGGTTTTTCTAAGTTTTTATGTGTTTCTCTAGTTTTGAGAGTGTCCTATACCTGATTCAACAGTTAGCTAAGGTAATGAAACAAACAGAGTCTACTCTATGGCATTACTAGTTGATTTCTTCAAGGTTTGATAAGGGTCTCTTAGAATCCTAAGACTTACTTAGATTTACAATGATTCAGACAGATCCTATAATGATTACCATTATGTTGGTAGTGCTTAAAGAAGTTATGTTTCAGTTAAATGAATACTGAGTGTCTTTTGTTGATTAGCGGTCATCATTGATGTCAACCCAAGTAGCACCAGGGGCTAACCCAATATTGCATGGGAATTTTGACCTACCAAATTAATATATTCTGGGTCAATAATTATTTTGATGGTTTCTACTTGTCGAGATATTTCCGTTGATATATGGCACGCCATGTAATTCTTCACGGTTTGAGAGATATTCACTTTTGAAGTTTGTACCTCTAGTTAGTGGGCTAAAAATCAATGGGGTTGGGGCATGGGTCATTGAAAATTCATAATTAATATTTTTTAAGCTCCTAAAATCCCTCCCATGTTCACTTTTTGAAGCCCCTCTCAACCTAAGAATTTATATAAATTGTGATCCTCATTTCCTCCTTATGCAGGGGATTTCGCCATCTGAAACAGGTCATCGTGGATTTTTCAATCTAAATTTTTATTCTACGAAGGTTCGGAAGCTGAAAATTTTATGAGGTGAAGCCGAAATCCTGAGGAAGCTGCTATAAAAATTTTAGATCAAGATGCGTAACATTTTTGGAGATATGATCTGTGGAAGTCAGGGTTTTTGCAGGCTCTTGAAATTCATCTCAAAGAAATGACCTTGGTAAAATCCTCATAACTCTCTCTTTCAGTATCGGATTGGAATTCCATAAAAATTGACATATAGTGCACAAAATATAGTTTTTTCTCTATTAATTTCAGAGCCGAATGAAGAAAAAGTGACACGTGGCATACCGTACAAGTTCGATCTATTGAAACAATCCATAATTAGGGCATTATGAGAGATTGGGTATAAATCTCTCCTAAAGAATCAAAATTGGGTCAGACCTGTGGCATTAGAAATATGACTCAGAGTACTACTACAGGACTTAAATTCAGATATTGGGGATCTTAAATAATAGAGATACACTAGATTCAATATCGAGCTCCTAGAAGGAAAAGGAAAAGCTAGATCATGTGTTGTCAAGGCTTGCAAAGGACCAGAATTTCTAGGGTAGCAAAGAAAATCAAGGTGCAGTAGAGAGTAGCATGAAAAGAGCATCAATGAAGGTGCATAACAGTAGCAAGAAGTTCATCCTATGAAATCTTCAAGTGGGCAGCATTGCATACAATCATTGTAAAGGTATCATTGTACTTAGTCATTGTAAATACATTATTGTACAAATTGTACTAGTATCTATCTGCCAAGAGTTGAAGAGGTAGTGTCAGGTGGTCTAGGATCATCATTAGGTGGTTATGTCATAGTTGCGGTTATGTTCTAGTGTGTCTTCTTCTTCTACATCATTATATATCATTGTAAAGTGGACCATTTTCCATAGGACAGGAGTCCATTCTTATTTTATTCTTCTATAGGGTGGTAGGGCGGTGCTAGGGTGAGTTGTAGTTGGGTGTTGGGGCATCCGTTTAGTTGACTACTAAAGAATCTTAGGCATTGGAGCGTCCATATAGTGGGAGCTGGAGAAGAATGCTTTTCTAGATTCTAGGAAGTTGGAGCTTTATCTTCAATTGGAGTTGAATATTAAATAATTATTAGAAAAGCATTAGGTGGTTTTTGTCCCAGAGTGGGTTTCCACCTTAAAACCTGTGTGCATTTGTGTTCCTCTCGTTTGCTGCTATCATTGTACAAACACTGATAATAATTGAAGATTAAATAATGCTCTAATTGAAAGGAATAATGATTCACCCCCTCTCTCATTATTTCCAACAATTGGTATCAGAGCTTGGTTCCTTCAATAACAGTTTAATAGCTGGAAGGAGGCCATGGAGCATACCAAGAATGGTGTACCTCTATTCAATGAAAATAATTATGAACTTTGGAAAGGAAGAATGGAGGTCTATCTCTTGGTGCAAGGTTATGAAGTATGGGACACTGTTCAAAATGGATTTACATCAACCACAGATGAACAAGGTAAGAAGAATTTGGTAAATGATGCAAAAGAAAAGAATATTATTATTAGTGGAATTATTGAATCTGCTTATCATAAGGTGTTGGGTTGTAAAACTGCCAAAAATGTATGGGACAAGCTTGAGAATATATATGCAGGTGACTCAAATGTCAAAGAAGCAAAGATTCAAATCTATAGAGAAAAATTTGAGCAACTTAGAATGAAAGAAGATTGCAACATTGCTGCATACTTCCAATACATTGATGAAATAACCAATACTCTGGAAGGATTGGGAGAGCCAGTTGATGAGAAGACTATTATATGGAAGATTCTTAGAACGTTACCAGGGATATTCAACCCAGAGGTATCAGTCTTAGAATACAGTGAAAATCTAGACAAACTCAGCAAAGAAGAATTACATGGAGTTCTCGTAGCATTTGAAATGAGAATTGATGAAGAAGAGGGTACTTCGCATCTAGAAACTGTGTTCATTGCATATAATAAAACCAATAAGGATAAACAACCTTCAATTGAAAAGACATGCACCTGGAAGTGTGAAGAAAATGGAGATGATGAAGAAGGTCTTTCAGATGAATAATATGCTTACTTCACGAGAAAACTAAAAATTGGCAAGGGAAAATTCAAAGGTAAACTTCCATTGATATGTTTCAGTTGTAATGAGGTTGGGAATTTTGCAGGAAAATGTCCAAACAGAAGTGATGGCAACTCAAAAGGAAAGAAAGGCTTTAAGAAATTCAACAAGCAAGGATCCCAAAGGAACTTTCTCTCTAAAGAAGATAGTTCGTCATCTGATGAAGAAAATGACAGTGAAGAAGAAGCCAATGAGAGAATATTGTTTATGGCCAAGCACAATAAACCCAAGCACAATAAATAAGATGTATCAAACAACGAAGAAGAAGGAATTACCATAGAATAATTTTATAAGGGAGAAATCAAGCTTATAAAAGATCTGAAGGAAAAAAAGATCCGTTCCAATACTCTTGAAGAACAAGTTCAAGGTCTCAAAATTGAAGTTGAAGAACACAAATGCATTGAAGAGTCACTTCAAAATAATTTGTAAGAAAGCGACCAAGAAAGGGAAGAATTAGAAGCCGAAGTAGTCTCACTGCGTGAGGAAGTGAAGAAAGGAAAAACTATCCAAAACTATGCCAACAACTCAAGGGCATTGGAAGAACTCATCAACAATCAATGATCTTACAATGACAGAACTGGCATTGGTTACAAAGAAGAAGAAGCAGGACCTTCTACAAAAAAATACAATGAACCTATGAGATCTGACATGCATGTAGACTTCACTAGACAAGATTCACAAGAACAACCTTGGAAGACAATTCCTCGATGAAAATTTCCATCCAGGTACCAACATATTTTTTATGGCTATTGTTATTCATGTGGAAAATTTGGTCATAAAGATGTAGAATGTCACACGTACCCTAGGAAAGAATACAATTCCAGGATATCTATCAAATATGAACCTACGGGCTCAGCGAAACATCAATAGTTTTGAACATTTAATAAATAATATCGAATGTTACAAATCTCAAAACTTTGGACACATAGCCAAAGACTGCAAACTTGAAAATCCTCTAGAAGAATCTTTGAAGCCACAGAATGAACAAACATGGAAGAAGAAGAAGAATGATAATTGAGCTCTCGCTTTCAAGGCTCATAAGAAAAAATATGTGTGGTATGTTGATAGCAGTTGCTCAACGCATATGACTGGAGATAGAAATAAATTTGTATCTCTAAAAGAGAAGAAGGATGGAACCATGTCCTTTGGAAATGATGGATCTTCAAATGTTATAGGATCAGGTACTATCACTCTTGGAAGAAAATATGCTCTAGCCAAGAATGTTCTATTGGTTGAAAACATGAATCACAATCTGCTCAGTGTTGGACAAATGTGTGATCAAGAACACACAATACTATTCAACTCCACAAAATGTGAAATCAGGAAAGGCGTGTATGGTGAAATTATGGCTTCAACAAGTCAAGCTCCAAACAACATATATGTTCTAGATGAAGCAACTAAAGCTTGTCTAATAGCTAAAGAGGATGATACAATAATTGGTAGCAATGATGATCGACTAAGTAAGAAGTTTTCTACAAAGGTGAAAAGTGATTTCGAGATGTCTTTACTTGGTGAGCTGACATACTTCTTAGAGCTTCAAATATCTCATCAAGAGAAATGAATATTTATATGTCAAGCCAAGTACATCAAGGAAATTCTCAAGAAATTTAAAATGGAAGATTGCAAACCCATCCTTACTCCAATGGTAACAGGTTGCAAATTTAGCATAGACGACTCATCTAAGGATGTGGATCAAAGGTTGTACAGATCTATGATTAGTAGTCTTCTATATGTAACAGCCTCCTGGCTAGATGTTATGCAAGCAGTTGGACAAGTAGCAAGATTCCAAGCAGCACCAAAAGAATCACATATTAAATATTCGCCAGCATTGTAATATCTTTGCCAGAAGCTTGGGATTCTCCCAAGTTCTCATTAGATTTTCCTTTTTCAGAATATAAAGGGGGAGTGGAAGTAGATTACAGGTCTGCAGGATGGTTGTGTCTCAGGGGGAGTGGAAGTGTGTACGGGTCTACAAGATGGTTGTGTTTTAGGGGGAGTTACCCTTTGCCATTGATGTCAAAGGGGGAGATAATGTTGTAGGAAGAGGTGCCATGATCGCAGGGGGAGTACTTGTGTTGCCATCAATGCCAAAGTGGGAGATTGTTGATCAGCGGTTGTCATTGATGTCAACCCAAGCAGCACCAGGGGCTAACCCAACATTGCATGGGAGTTTTGAACTACCAAATTAATATATTCTGGGTCAATAATGCTTTTTTTGTTTTCTACTTGTCGAGATGTTTTTGTTGATATATGGCACGCCTTGTAATTCTTCACAGTTTGAGAGATATTCATGTTTGAAGTTTGTACCCCTAGTTAGTGGGCTAAAACCCCATGGGGTTGGGGCATGGGTCATTGAAAAGTCATAATTAATATTTTTTAAGCTCCTAAATCCCTCCCATGTTCACTTGTTGAAGCCCCTCTCAACCTAAGCATTTATATAAATTGTGATCTTCATTTCCTCCTTATGCAGGGGATTTCGCAATCTGAAACAGGTCATCGTGGAATTTTCACTCTAATTTTTTTTTCTATGAAGGTTCAGAAGATGAAATTTTTATGAAGAGAAGCCAAAATCCTGAGGAAGCTGCTGTAAAAATTTCAGATCAAGGTGCACAATATTTTTGGAGATATGATCTGTGGAAGTCAGGGTTTTTGTAGGCTCCTGAAATTCATCTCAAAGAAGTGACCTTGGTAAAATCGTCATAAATATCTCTTTGAGTATCGGATTGGAATTCCATAAAAAGTGATAGATATAAAATAGACTGTAGTATTCTCTCTATCAATTTCAGAGCTGAATGAAGAAACAGTGACATGTGGCATGCCATACAAGTTCGCTCTTCTGAAATAGTCCATAATTAGGGCATTGTGAGAGATTGGGTATAACTCTCTCTTGAAGAATCCAAATTGGGTCAGACCTGTGGCATTAGAAATATGAATCAGAGAACTAATACAAGACTAAAATTTAGATATTGGGGATCTGAAATAGTAGAGATACACCAGATTCAATATCGAGCTCCTAGAAGGCAAAGAAAAAGATAGATCATGTGTTGTCAAGGGTTGCAAAGGACCAAAATTTCTAGGGCAGCAAAGAAAAGCAAGGTGCAACAGAGGGTAGCATAAAAAGAGCATCAACCAAGGTGCATAACATTAGCAAGAAGTTCATCCTATGAAGTCTTCAAGTGGGCAGCACTGCATACAATTATTGTAAAGGTATCATTGTACTTAGTCATTGTAAATACATTATTGTACAAATTGTACTAGTATCTATCTGCCAAGAGTTGAAGAGGCAGTGTCACGTAGTCTAGGATCATCATTAGGTGGTTGTGTCATAGTTGGGGTTATGTTCTAGTGTGTCTTCTTCTTCTACATCATTATATATCATTGTAAAGTGGACCATTTTCCCTGGTACGAGAGTCCATTCTTCTTTTATTCTTCTATAGGGTGGTACGGTGGTGCTAGGGTGAGTTGTAGCTCATTGGGTGTTGGGGCATCTGGTCAGTTGACTACTGAAGAATCTTGGGCATTGAAGTGTCCATCCAGTGGGAGCTGGAGAAGAATTATTTTCTAGATTCTAGGAATTTGGAGCTTTATTTTCAATTGGAGTTTAATATTAAGGAATTATTAGAAAAGCATTAGGTGGTTTTTGACCTGGAGTGGGTTTCCACCTTAAAAACTGTGTGCATTTGTGTTCCTCTTGTTTGTTTCTATCATTGTACAAAAAATGATAATAATTTAAGATTAACTAATGCTCTAATTGAAAAGAATATTGATTCAGCCCCCCTCTTAGTATTTCCAACATCTTCTTAGGGAATTTTACTCAAAAAGGTCCCACTGTGATCGCCAAAATGTTGGTGGTGATGAGGTGGAAAATTTACTGGATATTATTTGATTTATTGAAGGTCTAAAGAATTTTAAGGGGTATTTATGTGACTATATAATCAAAAGTCCCATCGTGATCGCCAGAATTTTGGTATCCTTTGATTTAGCAGATTGGCATACTAAATGACAAGGAAACTTATAAACCAGTCTTTAGAGCTCTAGGATCTAGCCCTCCTAGTCTCAGAGAGGGATCTCTCAATATGTTTGCAAAGATATTACTTGTTTTCTTGACAGAGGTTGATTTTAGGCTAGTTATTAAGCATGAGTTTGTTTGATTGTTTGTGGGACATGATGATCTAGGCAACATAGATAGAAAGGGGGAAATCTCTAAGTCATTGGGAAATGGAGTCAAGTAGAAGTTTGTAAAAATTTTGTAGATGAATTAAGGGTATCAAAGGGAAAATATAACTTGGCTGTTGGATCTACAAATTTTTTAGGTGAAATGAGATGAACATTAAGGGTTTAGAATGAAAAGTAGAACTAAGGGAAATTAAGAATCCTTAATTATATGTACTTCTCAACAATGGGACTTAAAGCATAATTTGAACATGAAGAAGCATTTTATAGAGAGGGCTAACCATGAATTCTACAAATCACACTTTAGCAAATACCAATTTCAAGACAAACTTTCAAAATGAAATCTAAGAGTTGAGGAATGCTCTATTTCATCAAATATTTATATTTCAAGGATAAGAAAACATTCAAGATTCACAAATAACTGCATTCATAGAAGAGGGAACTCCTGAACATCTATAATTATAGCTATAAAGACCTTCAAAATAATTATTTGAGCAAGTACAAAGGGTATTATCAAAACAGACCTCTTTGGTAGACTTTGGACAATGGTACTTTGAAGGGAGACTTCAAAAACAGTTTTTAAATAGCAACAAGCAAGCAGGGAAAACCATAAATCATTCTTCAGGCCACTGTATTGAACTATTTAGGAAATAAACAAGCATGAGGGTTGAAAAGTAGTCAAAATACTTAATAAAACCTTCAATAGATGAAAACATAAAGATAGTGAAGAGTAAATGGGTCTAAGGTGCTTCTAGGAGACATTTCTTAGCCTAAAATTTTTACTCTACTCTAAGCAAGAAAATAATGAAAAAAGAATGGAAAATAGGAAAAACATCAAAAATTTAGAATAATTCACCAACAGCTAAGCTCAGGGATCCAATGACAGAGCTTTCTCCATCCACAAACAGGTCAAAACATCCACAGGTTCTAGAAAACCAAATTTCTTTCAACTTCAACAGAGCTATGTATTACTTCCAAAGAGTCATCAAATGCCCAACATACAATGGGTTCCAATGCAGTATTTATGCTACAAATGAGGAGGTGGAACCATCTAGGGCTCAAAATGTTGTTAATAACATAGTAAATGCACTCCTATCCTTAAAAACCATGCAAGGCATAAGGTAGGAATGTCTCTCAACTACTTCTCTGTGTAATAAATCTGTCTTTACTTCCTAAGGATAAAATAGTTGAAAAGATTGACTTTGAGGCCTTTTTCTGTCTTTACAATAACTGTTTTGACAGTTTATAATATCTTCTTTTAGTGTAATAATTGTTTATTTGTCTTTTGAGGTATAAAGTAAGTGAAAGGTGTCAATTTTGATTTCTCAAGTGAATAACTGCTCCTTTGATGTATCTGAGGCTGTCTTTAAGCCTATTTTGCATTGATTTCATCATAAAACTATGTTTTTAAGGCCTTTTAGCCTTGATTTTCTTTTTGGGCCTTTATAATCATCTTCGGAGCCTTTAAACCCTTTCTCAGCTGATTGTTTAACTGATTAATCAACCCTTTTCTTTGGTTAAATTTTTTAATCTTCGGTTTTTTGCTTTAAACTTTATCATTGCACTTTAATCCTTTATCCTTGATTTCTCATTTTCTTTACTAATTCTTCATTAATTTTATTTGTTCACAGATGGCCTGTGCTAGAGGGTTTTAGCTGCGTAACCAATGCTTCATGAAACATTGATTAAGACATGAAATTCAGCCCCCTTTTTGTCCCTTTTGCTTTTGATCGGGCTATGAGGATCGTCACCCTCAGCCTATGTCCCTTTATTGGTGGACTTTGGGACAACTTTGTGTCATAAAATCGCCATGAAACCTACAACAAAACACAAATTATTATAAAACCCTACGTTATGTAGATGAAACTGATTTGAAGGCTGGCGGAGGGCGAAAGGAGCAGTGAGGAGGAGGAAATAACATGTGGGGGAGGTTTTATGGAGAAAACCTATGAAAACCAAGTTTAAAAATGAATTTGGGTGCGAAAAAAAGAAAAGAGGTTTTGGAAATACCACTGGCCATTTTCGCGTTTGATTCAGACGGTAAGTGGTTTACGCCTAAATGAACGTGATTCAATCACTGAGTGACATGCATCCTCCAGAAAACCAGCAGTTTCGCGTGAATTTTGGTGTTTAAGCCTTAGACGGCAAAGTTGTGTGAAACACGATGTTGACTGTCGGATGAAGAGGGGTAGATCCAACGATGGGGGAGGAGCGCAATGGGGAAAAGTGCTAGGGCGAGGAATTAGTGGAAGCTAGGTGTCAAGAGGGGATTGGGTGAGCGAAAGGGTAGTGCGAGGTGGGCCATATGGTGACATGAGCTATTTTTTTATAGCGGGATGGTCAATCGGCGGGGTTGAATATCGGTTTTAAATGGGAACCGTTGGATCATATATATCAACGGTGAGGATTGGTGCAGAAAAGCCATGGAGTGGGGTAAGGGAAAAAGGAAGGGGGATGCAGTCTTGTGGGGGAAAAATGATCGGGTGCGAGGTGTGGAGGGCTAGGGAAAATGGGCTAGGAGGAGGGATGAGGGAGGAGTGTGGACAGCCATTGATCTTGGTAGATCGACGGTGGGGATCCAATCGGAGGGTGAGCATCGGCGGGGGAGAGTAAAAGTGAAACGAAGAAAAAGGTGAATTTTCCGATGCCAATGGGGGCTAAAGCCTGGTGCTGGGGAAAGGTTCTGTGGGGGAAAAAAGAACCAGGGCTAAGGGAAGAGGGGCAGAAGGAGCAAAGGATGATAGTCGTTGATATTTAAAGATCAACGATGGAGGATGGTGCAAATTTAATAAGTCTGGCGGAGAAATATATAACAGGATGGGGGGATTAAAAAATAAGGAAGGGCAGGGTCTGATGGAGGGATAAGGTGACCCGAGGCAGAGAAAAAGGGCTATAGAGCTAAGGATTTAGTGCTAGGTTGCAGGGGTTAGGTCATATGACAGAGGGGGCTAAAGATTTTAAGCCCTCGGGGGCTTAAGTCCTTAATTGTAAAAAGACTGCTTTTTAGGCAAATTTAGAAGTTCTGATAGGTATAAAAAGGTAGTTAAAACCATAAAAAGGGGTTTTTATAGGTTTAAAGGGTTTTTATGGGTAAATGAGGGATTTAGTGAAGGAAAAAATGGGGTTTTTAGAGGGAAATGAAGAGTTGATAAAGGGAAAATGGGCTATTTTCAGAGGAAAATAGACTAATAAAAATAGGGATAAATAGCCTGAAATGAGCTTTCTTCTTTGAAACAGCAGGATAACCTTTTAGGAGACATAGATGAAGATTTTGGTGAACTAACAGACTCAGAATGATGAAGGCAGTGAGATTTCTATAACTCATAATGCTTTCTTTGAAATATTATTTCTGGAAATCTAGGATTGGCAATTTAGTCATCTTTGGATATAATCAGAATTATGGATGACTAATAGATCTCATGGCTTTTGGTGGGCCAATAGAAATTTTGAACTTGGCCACTCCCTTGTTGTGCAAAGGGAGATTTCTTTCCATGATGGGTGCTTCTCAAAGGCACCAAACATATCTGACATCTTTAGCCATGTTAAGATGACTCATGTATCAAATGTGTGGTGGGAATGCCACTTGCCACACCTTAATCTAATGCAGGTAGGGAATGCACTATGCTAGCATCACATGTGGGATTTTGAACCACCTCCTCAAGCTCAGATTTTTGTTTGCATATATGTAGTTTTGCTTCCATACTTGGATGACATAGTTGTACTGTTTATGGGATTTTATAGAGGGAGGATGGGCAGTTTTTATGTACCACAGGGAATGGAACTTCTCCCTGTACCTCATGCTACATGTTTTAAAGGAAGCATTTCTCTAGACATGCTTATTTCTGTTGAAATTTTCACTCCTTGTGGGATGGGCTATGTACATCTTATGGTGACCTTGGAGGAACAATTCATGATGTATTGGCTTGATGAACACTTGGCTTGATGAGGACTTGATCCTTGATGGTGTCATCAATAGAGGAGGGGAAGTACTATAGCTCTCACCCTATTAGTTGCTTGAGGAAAAGCAACATTTTGGAGAGGAGGAATGTAATATTCCTACTTAGCCTAAGCTAAGAGGAATATGCAATTTTGTCTCATTTTCAGTTACATGAATAAATGAATAAAGGAGGACATGTAAAACTCCTAAAAGAATGAATAAATCAATGCCTATCTGAACATGGATAAATCTGGGCCATGTAAGCAAATCACTTGTAGGTGTGAAAGGGGTTTGAGCTATGAGACTGGGTCAACCTTGACCAAATCTATAGCGCTATCTAGATACAATGCACCTCATGAAGGGACAACGCAGTTCTAGATGGAGGCCCCTCATTTGAATGGAGCCAATTCATCAAGGTGGTTTAGGGTTTTCCAAGGCTTTCATCTTATAAAATGGAGGGGGAGGTAGCAAGAGAAGGTTGTTGATTGTCTGTATTTCTAAGTATCTTTTCTGTTTAGAAAAATACCATTCTCTGTTGTTTAGCTGAGAATAGAGTTGCTTAGCACTTGGGAGTTCCTATGCAGGGATTTCACCACTTCCATTGAGGATTCAAGGAGGATTCTTGTTGATTTCATCCACTATCAGGCACTTGGCCAAGATCTACTTCCAACTGTAATGCAGATCCAGTGAGATTTTGGTTGCTTTTGTAGGTTGCAGCAAGTGGAACACTAGATTTGTTCAGATCTAGCTTGTACTGGTGCCTATTCTCAGTGAGTGTGTCTTTTAACCTCCTGGAAGAGTGCATTAGTTGTTTGAGCTTCAGATTTATATCTTGGCATCAGGCCAAATTAGTTATTCAAGCTACAATGCAGTTTCCCTTGAGGGACTACGTTATTTTCAGTGGAGGTTTTGCAAGGTGTTTTGATCCCATTTTTTATGATAGATCTCTGGTGCTAGGCTTTGCCTTTCACTTTGGTGATCCATGGATTAGCTTGCTGATCCATGTTCTGTATATATCTGATCTATTTTAATGTAAATTCATCTTCAGAAATTTCTTAATAATATTGCAGATCTGCTACTTAAAACTCAAATCTACTCTTTGTATTGCATGATTTAGTCAAAACCCCAAGGGGATCTTGTAATAGATCCTTTCTAGTGTACAGATCTGAAATGGATCTGATATTTTGTACACATATCTGCTCTATATCTGAAGTGTAACATTCATCTACTGTAGCTCCATAGAATAACGTTGTTAAGCCATTTTGCAGTTTATACTTGTGTTGCAGCCTTCTTTTCTGAAGATTCCTTTTCTCTTGTCTTCTGTATCCCACTGTATAATGTAAGAGCATCATTATAAATCTGATTTGCTGCAGTATATTCAAAATTTGATATTATTTGATGGCCTCCTGCTTATTCTTTCCAAGACTACATTATTGCTGAAGCAGTTTGTGGTACATAGCTACAGCCCCTCTTGTAGGGTGTTTTTCAGCTAGACTAGGTGGTGGGAGATCTGTTTACCACAACTAGTTTGATTTTTTTTTGCTCCCCTTTTGGATCTAGACCCCAGATCTACTGATCTAAGGGATCCTAGTGCTGCAAACTAATTTTTGTGCACATATTTCCCAAAAGTGCGTTATTTCAGCAGGCTTGCTGTGCAATCCCTATTTTTGGATATTACATATGGATATGAACTAGTTTCCATAGTTGTTGTTGTCGATCCTAGAGACAGCCTTGAGTTGTGAAAGACCAGTGCCTAGGACATCTTATATGGTAAGGAGCTTAAGATATATTTCAAGGCTTTTAACAGCATGAGGCTCTTTACTACTTCAACCTTTACAAGGAGTTACAATATAAATGGAACCAGACTACTCACAGATTCAGCATAATGAAAGACGCTGCAGAGGCAAGGAGTGAATCCTCAATATAGATGCTTCAGAAAACTCAGAGACAGCTTTCTGTAGGGAGGGCCGGTTTCTAAAATGCTTTACAAATATTTAAAAATCAACGATGATTGTTGCATAGAAAGTATAGGAGGAATACTAACTACTAATGAAATGGAATTCCATAAACATATTCAAACATGACATGGGCTTAAAAGATAAGAATCCATACATGTCAACAGTCTTGAAAGAATAACATCCCACAGTATTTAATATAGAGGAAGCATGAGTGAAGTGAAAATTGAAACAACATATCATGCCTCAGCCCTATTTAAAGTGCCAAGACTAGTTAATTATTAGCATCGATAGTGATCAATTTATACCAGAGCTAGTGAGCCACTCGCATTCCATAACATGGTATAAGAAAAGAGGAGACAGTGAAATGGACAATGAAACAATATCACATAAGACAGAGTCACATAATATAAAAAATTAAGACCAGAATCCTCACATAAAGTAAAACTTATCCTCGCTGAGACCCAATGGGCTCTTCGCATTTCTATTGAGATGTTCACAACAAGCATACAAAAATTCTTACATAGCAAAATTCTTCCAAAAATCTGGAACTCATTTTTCTCTTCGGATCTTGCTTATATAGAGACCTCAGTACATGAGCGGGAAAATATTTTTGGAAAAATATCTTCCTCGCATGCCAGGAATTTGTTAGAGGTCATTATCAATATAACCAAAACTTATGATGAGGAATAAAGGCCTCTCATCATTTGCAGATAGGCATTCAACCGTTTTGAAGAAAAATATTAAACAACAGTCTAGTAAAAAGTAAAATGCTGGGGTGGAATGTAAATTCCACTTGAAACTTAAAAGTAATTAACTAAATTAAAAAGTAAAAAGGCCATTAGGGCCGAATCATGAGTTGACAGTATTTCACTGATGAGAAGGGGTTGAGTAGTCGCTGACACTGGTGGTGGAACATTTGCTAATGAGCTGGATATCTGGCTGGCGAACTGAGTGCATCTTTGCTGGCTGTCCGCTGAAGGTTCAGGCATCACTGCAAATCCTTCCACCTTGATATAGGCCTCTGTGAGGACATTGAAACCTGCCTCGGTGGGGAGCTTGTCTTTTATCAGATGAAGGAGAACGAACTCTTGGCGGAGGGATGAAACAATTGTCTCAACTTTTAACCGAGTAGTTTTATCTGACAAGATGTCCGTCCGATCTCTTTCTTCCTGGAGACATGTTTTATATTCTGTTAACAGCCGTAGCATGGAAGGAGTGGTTGGGTACCATCAATATGGAAGTCCAACTATTATAATCTCGGCCCAAACTGCATCGAACTGATCCACATTTGCTACCACCTGTTGCAGGGCTTTCGAAGCTATAACTCGAGCCGCCCCCTTGTCGATGATTTTCTGGCATTCAAAGGCCTCCATGAACCAACTTGGTATGCCATGCTTCTCCACCTCATCAGATTCCAACTCTTTCAAGAAAGAAATATAGCTTCTGGTGTGCTTGGCTCTGTCGGACAAGTTGAGGTCTGCCTCCTGAAATTTCCTGTTGAGATAGAGTACAACAAATTTGGTTTCCCCAATCATTTTCAGGAAACCCCACTGTTCTATCACCACCAAGATTATCTCTAACCAGATTATCCTTCTCGCATCACTGAGGGTGATATTACCCTTCAGGCAGCTGTTGAGGTCACTGATGGTTTTCTGCTGGTCGGCTCTTGCCTTCTTTTCCTGCTCGATCTCCTTCTGCACTATCTCTATTTTTCTGGTATTCTCAGCCAAGGAGATTTCCAACTCGGTGATTCTCTGCCTTGCAGTGGAAGCCTGCTTTTCTAGTACATCATTTGCGGCCTTTGCTATAGTTAGCTGCTCGAACAACGAACTAGTCTCTGATGGAGTAGTAGTTGGCACACAACTGTGTGTATCCCAAGTCGTTTGCAGCTCCGTCAGCTTGCCCTGAAGAATAGTTATTGTCTGTACTGTTTTTTCTTTTTCCTCTTTATCCTTCGCCAGTGAATCGGCCAAGTCTGATTTTTCTTTCTCCACCTGTGCCAATTCAGCCGTCTAAACATGGTGGGATGCCGGTATGCTGACCTTGAATTTCAATGACGCAACCTCCTTCTTCAATTGATCTATCACATAGCGCTGCGAGTTGGAGTCTCTAGTTTCCTTTCCTTTGATCGACTCCATGAGGCCGCGTATTTGATTCGCCTAGGCGCGGGAATTTTCCTGTTCATTTTTTAGGGTCGCCCTCACCTGTTCATGCTTAGTCTCCAGCTTCTTCGGTGTGATGGTGAGCCTCATTACCTCATCCTTCAGCATGTCACCAACCACCTGGAACAGGTTTCATTTTTCGAGGGTTGGTACCTTGGCCATGTCAATTGCATACTCAAGCACCTTGTAACTAGTGGTACCTGCATTAGGATCCAAGATGGCCTCAGCCATAGACAATACCAGATTTTTTGTGTCCACATTCATGGAGGCTGAAACCCTGGTATGATATTTTTCCACATAACCTTCCAGCGCGGCCTTGTACTTGTCCCTGATCGCTCTGTTTTTCTGGCTTCTTTCAATTACAATTGGTCAAGCATTATCGCCAATTTCCTGTGATACCTCAAAGTAGTCGGAGGAGGTGATACTATTTCTCAGTACTTTGAGCCCTGCTTTGCTTTCATCCAGTTGGCCGTATGGTACAAATGGCTCAAGAAATTTTTCTTACCCTATGACCTCTGCCTCGCTTGAGACTGTTTTCTGCTTTTTGTGGAGGGGGGAACTTGTTCCCGAGGGTCCCAATTCTTCTTCTTGGCCTGTTTTGGCTTCTCATTCTTCCCCTGTGGCAGATGAATCTATCTCCATCTGCGAAATCAAAGGCAAAGTTTCAAGATTAGCCCTCCACTCTATAAACGGTCTCGACTCATGTGTGTAAGGAGTATACTTGTTCCTCCTTCTTCTGTTAGAGATAATCCCCTAGGGATCATAGGCCCAAGTCTTCCCCTATCTTAAATCCATGCCTTGCAACACCTTCTCAAAAACAGGGAGGGCATGTCTTGAATTTACAATAAATGGGCCGATAGTGATGGGGAGTTTCAGGATGAAGCCCTTCTTAGCGGGGACAAAATGGAGTTGGTCAGATTTGAGAGTTTGCTGGATGTACTCCAGAGCGTAAACTCGTCGAGAAGGAAACACAGGCATATGGTAAGGGGGGGCCTCGGCTCCATAGACCCGAATTACAGTATAATTCTCAAATAGATACCAATCCCCAGTGCTCTGGGTTTTACTAGCTTGTAGCCAGCTCTTCATTTCAGGAAAAACACTGGGCGAGGGAGAGTCATGGATGATCGTGTAGACAATAGGCATGAACTCATTTAGAAACCTGGAATAACCCACCCCATTTGGCAATTGGAGTACTACAAAGTTCCAGTCGAAGACTGGTCAGGGTTGAGAATTTACGTCATATACCCTATCTAAACCCAAACCCTCGAACTTATTAGCATGCTGATATAAGAAGAGGTAGAATACCATCGAAAAAAAGCGGAAGTGACCAGTTTCTAAGAGCTCTTGGAACTGGGTCTAAATGTTAGCAGCCAAGAAGCCAAGGATATCTAGAAATACCCCCTTTCGAGATATTAACCACAACAAATAAACACATGCCATGGAAACTTCCCCCAAACCGCCTACACCTAGAAGACCTGCGATGAGGGCCAGGATGAGCTGCACTTCTTCTTTGAACAGACTCAATGGGAAAGGCTCTACAGAAGGAAGAGATATAGCCTGGTTGCTGGTTATTGAGGAAATGAAGTCTTCTTGCTGCTCCCATGGAAATTTAGTGAACTGGGTGGTTAAAGCTATTTCATTGAAACTGGTATAGATGGCGCTAGTGGGAAAGCGAAGGGCTTGCCTGATGATGTCAGGAGAAAGAGAAAACATCTTATTCCCCTGAGCCGAGGTAAATGTGCCTTGATGCTCATCGTAGGCATCTCTGAGCCAACAAATAAAATCAACCACCGGGTAGACTGGGGGGGTAATATGATGATATAAACCTGATACAACCACCCGATATTGATCCCTATTCTCGACATGTCGCCTAAAAATCTCGGGTTTTATACTGCTGATGGGAAAAGGGTATTGGGGATCACATATTTTGGCTTGCAGGTTAATCAAGGGCTCGAACCTTGGAGGGTTTCTGGTTTCACGGACCTGAGGAGTCTCTGGTTTAGTTTTCTTGGGTGTGCCCCTTCCCATGACTGACATACAAAACTTTTTTTTTTAAATGAAAGGAAAGTAGAGGGAATATGAGGGACGGAGTACCTGTGCAGTATGAATTTGCTCGGGAAAATGACACAGGGGTATTGACAGTGACCGGGTAGACCTGGCACTAGCTCCCACTTAGTTTATACCGTAGCTGGAAGACCTGTAAATTTTACTCTAGTAAAATACGAGAGGACCGTTATCTAAGACTGAAATTTCTGAGGTAAAAGGCGGAGAGGTGAAATAAGCAGGGTAAGTGTCGTAAGGACACTGACAGTGGAGCACATGGCATATAGGGATTGGGTGTCAGCTAGAAGCAGGTGAACACCGCGTGCTGGGTTTAATACTGGTACGGGCGTCGGTACCAGCTCACCTAGAAACTTACCTTACCTTTTAGCTGCATAAACCATCCAGTTCTTGAAAAAAATTCTTCGCAAGGCTAGTCAAATACATAGCGTACAGGCCTCTAGGGCCTACACCTCACCCTGCCACATCACGCTTATCCGTGCTTCACTCTGCCACATCACGCTTAGGTTGGTTCCACCTCGTGCTACGTCACTATAATTCCGCGGGGGTACGGGTCTCGTCCCCCTTCCACTCCTTGACCCCCTCGAAATTTCCCATACGGGGAGTTCCCTCACGTGCATATTATGAAAGCGGCAAGCCCTTTTAATAATTTCGTTTTGTGTTCTTTACCTTTTTTCTTTATACCTTTGCCTTTTTGCTTTATATTTGTACCCTTTCCGAACATATGCTTCATTTTTTGGCACGTGACTTGTTTTATCATCGTTTCCCTTCAACCATTCTTTTAATGTTTCACCACCCATCATGCATTTGATATATGACTACTCAAGGGTCACCTTAAAAATTTACTGATGTTAACTAATGATCAACATTGGCTCCACCTAGGGACGGCACGTTCATCCATGAGCGTGTCAAGAACTTCGCAGACCACCTGTTTGTCTTCTGTATAGACATCACTCTTCATCCCTTTCATCCTTTTAATTTTCCTTTTCATGATTCATCAGCACACACGCATCATTCAAACAGAGATGAAAATAGAAACTAATATACAATATGATACATCAGGCTTTCTCGGCCTGACTCAGAATTGGAAGTAAGGTTTGAGGAACTGACCGTTTACAAGGGCATCAAGTAAATCTCCCTGTAAATTTTCCAACCTGAAAGTATTGTTGCCTGACTCAGAATTGGAAGTAAGGTTTGAGGAACTGACCATTTACAAGGGCATCAAGTAAATCTCCCTGTAAATTTTCCAACCTGAAAGTATTGTTGCCCCCTTGCTCTACAATTTTAAAAGGGCCAAACCAGAGGGGGTCAAATTTACCATGTTTCCCTTTATCAACCTTTCGAATGTCCCATCTGAGCACTAAATCCCCAACCTGTAACTTCCTGTCCCTAGCATGTTGATCGAAAAGATCCTTCATTTTCTCCTGATATTCAACCAGCCTCTGGCTTACCTAATTCTGCGTTTCTTCTAGCTCCACCAGTTGGTTGATTCTCCTGGTCACATCATCAGGTTCTTCTTGGCTTTCCTGCATGAATCAAGCTACCAGTAATGCTAACTATATAGGGAAAACTGCTGCCCTCCCATATAATAATTCATACAGGGAATTGCTGGTTGCTCTCTTGCTGGTAATCATGTTGGCCCACAGAGCGAATTTCAGCTCAGAGTCCCAATTTTTCTGGTTTTTGTTGATGGCCTTCCTAAGTGCTCTCACCAGCATTTTATTTGAAGACTCTGCCAGGCTGTTTCCTTGTGGTTAATAGGCTGTAGAGTGACCTAGTGCAATATTATGCTGTTGACAGAGGCTGAAAAACTTTGCAGATTTAAAGGCCTGTGAATTGTCTATCACAATCTTGATAGGGCAGCCAAATCTGGATATGATATTTTCTTCCATAAATTTTATTATCACAGTATCTATTGCATTCCTGGCGGGTATAGCTTCCACCCACTTTGTGAAATAATCTGTGGCAGTTAGTATCCACTTATGTTGACCACTTGATGGAGGATGTATTTCGCCGATAAAGTCAATTCCCCACTGCTGAAATGGTTCATCTACATGAACAGGGATCATGGGCAGAGGTGCTAGCTTCTGTCTTTCAACAAATATTTGGCATTTCTCACAAGCTCTAACCCAGGCAAAGACATCTCCAAAGAGTTTGGGCCAGAAGAATCCAGCCTTCAGGATTTTGTGAGCAGTAGCCCTCCAACTGTAATGGCCCCCACAAATTCCTTCATGAAACTCAGCCATTATACTCTCTACCTCTTCTTCTGTGAGACACAGGAGAAGGATGCCTGAGGGATCTCGCCAGTACAGCCGACCGTTTACAACCACATACTTCTGTGACCTCAACCTCAATGTCCTTTATTTAGCTTTGTCACAGCTGGGCGGGCAACTGAGTGTTAGGAGATATTCCACTATCTCCTTGTACCATGGGCTGATGAGGTACTTCATATGTGTCTTCTGGGAAGCTATCTCTACTCCTTGTGGTTCTTCTTTCCTCTTAGACTCCTCATTCTCCATCATGGACAGATTTATACCCAGAGCCTGACAATTTGATTCGAAAAAGATTTTGGCTAACCCTTGTCCCTTGATTAGTTTGGTAGGGTGGATGTCTAGCTCATACTCTTGTATTTTGGCGATCCATTTCCCTCTTTTTCCTTCACTATCTCCCAGGATAAGGATGTCCTTAACAGCTGCTGTGGGAACAAACGCAATGAAATGGGACTGCAAGACATACATACGAAAAGCTTTGAGGGATTTCACCAGAGCATATGCCTGATTTTCCAATATGTTATATTTCAGCTCAGCATCCCGAAGCACCTGACTAAAGAAGGCAATAGGCTGCTCATACCCTTCTTCATTTTTCTGCAATAGAACTCCTGCCACTATATGAGGTGATGCAAAGGAAAAGACCATAAAAGTTTTGGCATAATCTGGCCCAGCTAGCACAGGGGCTTCAAAAAATGCATTTTTAATCTTGGCAAAGGCCTCTCGTGATTCTTGTGACCACTTTACCTCATTGTTCTTCTTCAGCATGTCAGTTATATGCCTAACTATCTCAGCATAGTTAGGGATGAACCTCCTCAGAAAGTTTATTCGGCCTAGGAACACCTGAAATTCCTTTTTATTTCTGGGGAGGGATATTCCATTTATGACTTCTACTCTCTTAGGGTCTATCTTTACTCCATATTTGGTTACAATATGCCCCAAAAGCTTTCCCTCTTCCAGTGCAAACAAATACTTCTGTGGGTTGAGGGAGAGGCCATACCTTCTGCACTTCTCAAAGGTTCTGCGCAAGTGTTCAATGTGCTCCGCATCATCTTTTGAAAACACAGTAATGTCGTCCAAATATACCACCACAAACTTATCTTGCTCTCCGACAAAAAAAAATATCCATGGCCCTCTGAAAAGTGGCCCCTGCGTTAATCAACCCAAAAGGCATCCTGACATACATAAACGTCCCCCATGGAGTGGTAAAGGTAGTCTTATTTTGATCTTCTGGTAGTACAGCCACCTGATTGTACCTAGAGAATCCATCCATCATTGACATTCGGGAAGCTCCTACCACTTTCCACAAGATGTGATCCATCTTGGGCAGTGGATAATTATCTTTCAAGGATGCTCTGTTCAGATTCCTGAAATCAACACATAGCCTTATTTATTCATTTTTCTTTCGTACAGGGACTAGGTTTGCTACCCACTCGGAATATCTCAATGGTACAATGATTTTGGCCTTCAACAATTTCTTAATTTATTTCTCAATCGAGGGTAGCAGCAGGGGATTTATCTGTCTAAGCTTCTGTTTATGTGGTTTTGCATCTCCCTTCAATGGAATTTTATGTTGCATGATGTTGATATCGAAGGTTTTTAGGTCTTGATAAGACCATGCAAACACGTCTTTATACGATTGGAATAATCTCTGGTAGAGATTTTTATATTCCCCCGGGACCTTCTTGGACAACTTGACGATTTTAGGGTCAGCCTCAATGCCAAGATTCAGATCTTCTACCAGATTCTCCTCTACAACTTTGTTTGGCTGCAGTGGAACATCATTCTTATTAAACAACCTTTCTAAGGGTACTAGTCCTTGGGGAATGACATTTCATTTCAACTGCAGGAATTTGTGGCCAGCCACCTTTTCTTCCCATTTATCTCCTGAAGTGTTTTCAACCTCCTCTTCTTCAAAAGTATCAATCTCCATGTTGGAAAATTCCCCAAATATTTCCAAGAATCTCTTCACCTGTTCTTCATCTTCAAGCACTTGCCAATGTTTGATATTTTCTAGGATTGATGGCTGATAACGTACCTCGATTTCATATCTTAAGAGAGGATTATGAGGTGGACGGAAAGTACTGGCAGCCACTGCTAGGGAGTCTACCATCCTATTCTGCTCTCAGGACATGAACTAGATATTGAATGCCAAGAAGAAGTTATCCACCAAATCCCAAACTTCGTTCCTATAAGCCTTTAGCCTAGGGTGTTTGGCTTGGCACCAATTCTTCACTTATCTGACTACCAGTTCTGAATCTCCCAGAACTTTTAGACTTTGTATGTTCATGCCCCTGGCTATCTGCAGCCCCAATAGAAGTGCTTCATACTCGGCCACATCATTGGTGGCTTCGTACTCTAGCTTGAAATACAAAGGGACCCATTAGCCTACAGAAGAAATCAATAATACCCTAGCCCCATTACCTTCCCTGGAGTTTGCCCCATCAAAATGAAGTGTCCAGATTTCTGATTTTGGACTCTCTATTTACTTCTCTATCTTGATATGGTAAAATGATGGTTCATGAGCATACTTTTGATCTTATTCCAGCATCAAACATGAGAAATCTCCCTCCCTGCTATAAACTAGAGAATTAACTGATTCATCTGCCTTGGTAACTGTCTTGACAAATCTGGTTTCTCGGTACAGCCTCCTCTCTTCACCACCAAAAACAGGGATAGTGGCATAGTTTAGGTCCAGCTTGATTGATCCACCAATTTTAGTCCCCCAAGATCTTGACAATAGCATGCCAAAGCGAGCTGGAATGTTAGCCACCACTATGTCCATCACTACACTTTTTGCTGGGATCTGAGCCAGATTGACCACCAAATCCTTGATCATGCCCAGACATTTAACTCTCTTGGAGTCAAATGAATAAAGGTCCTTGTACGGATGGGTGATCTGTAGTCCTAGTTTTTCCATGACCGAAAAGGGCAAAAGGTTATGAGAGGCTCCCAAGTTTAACATACAGTTATGCAGCAGCAGGTCATGTATTACTAAAGAAACATAAAATGAGGGAGTAGCAGCATCTAACTCCTCGACATGTAGGCCAAATACAACCATAGGTATTTCTTCTTGAAGGTTCAGACTGTCTGGAATATGTATTACTTCCAGGGGTAGCATGAAGGATGTGACCTGGGACTGATATGCAGGTTGGTTTAACAATTTGGTTAAGGGAACTGGGATTTTTACCTTCTCAAGCTCCTTTTGTAAAAAAAATGCAGAGGAGGACCTATCTACTGACACTTCTTTTGATTCTTTGTCTTTGGAGTCTTTGTTCTGAGGGAGAGTTTTGACTTCTTTTATGATTGGCTTGACACAAGGAAGTGTAGTTCCTTGTGAAGATGATGGAATTTGATCTGTAGACTACAAATATTGGTTAAGAGGCCTCTTACCTTTGTCCGGGGTCCTTTGAGTTGTTGCCTCTTTTTGTACAGGTGCTTCCTCTTGGGGTGTATCCTCCTCCTGATCCTGAGTGCGAGTTCTCTTCCTGGAAGATTTGAGGTCATATATTCTATTGAACTGAGCTTGCATGAAATCGACCAACTGCTTGCAGTAGTCATCGATCTCAGGATCTTCGGTGTCTTCATTAGCTTTCCCTTATGTGCGTGCGTGCACCTCCACTTCATCACTTTCATGTAGGGGGCATTCCACTTCATCAATGTTTGAGAAAGCAAGGTATGCCTCCTCTTTCTCGTAAGTGGTGTCTTCGGTAGGACCATCTACTTTTCCTTCCAAATATAGAGGATGTGGTACCTGGTCTTGCTGATCCTTCCTTTCCCTTTGCAGTATCTGCAAGGGTGGCTTCATGTATTGGGGATTATAACCTCTATTTGGAGCATTTTGGAAACTCTTGGAGGGTGAATTCTTGGCCTCCATTTCAATTTTAACCAACTTACTTAACAGATTCTTGATCATCTTGTTCATCTCCTCAATCCTGTCATTTGCCGAATCTCTATCTTGACTTGAGGTGGATACCTCTTCTTTTCCGCTTCTTCTAGTATCCTGTTTCGGTTTTCCCTTGGATTTACCAGTGGAGGCAAAGTTTTCCTCAAGCTCTAGTGCATTTGTCTAGGCATCATCCAGGGTGGCTGACTTTCTTTCTCTCAGAGAGAAGCCGAATTCTGAGTCAAAAGCTGCCACGAAAACAACCTTGGCAACGGTCTGATGAGGCTTCATATGTTGTGTAACCAACTCCAAAAATAGAAGAAAAGAGATATCAACGCCTTAGAAATGAGCCACTTCGAGGGGGAAACCTCCAATACATTACATAAATGAAAAATTCTTGGATGATACAAATGAACAAAACCTCCTTCTATATATAGGAGTCCATGGGGCCACAATATAATCCTAGTGGGGCCACAATGTAATCCTAGCCGACCTAACAATAATAATGTAAGGGCACAATAATAACAATATGGGGGTTACAGGGGTACAATAATAACAATAAGGGGGGCTACACTAACATAATAAGGGGCTACACTATTAATATAGGGACTTAACATGCCCCTCTCCTTCAAACAAGTGTTGTCCTCAACGCTTGATTAGTTCTTGATGCTTCTGTATAAAATTATCATCCTCCCATGTGAAATCTTCTACAGGAAAGTTCTTCCACTTGTTGAGATACTCTGAAATTGATCGTACTTTTCAATTTCTTGTTTCTATGACTGCTTCATAACTTCTTTCGATGTCATGTTGATCTTCCTGTTGTTTCATTAGATTCTGCACCAATGTTGGGTTATCCTTTGAGAGTTGGAGAACTTGTTGTTGATGCTCAATGTGATCTTCCACTAATTTATCATCCATATTTACTATTATTTGATCCTTCAAACCATCCAACTTAGCCTCCATTTCTGCTTTTAAACCATCTATTTCATCTTCAATTTCTCTTCGTAAGATCAAAACTTGTTGCACTTGGTACCGTAATTTTGATATCTCATACTGCAACTCTTCCTCTTCATGCGTCATAGTATAGCTTTTTGAGGGATTAATGGGTATGGAATTATTTTTTGGAGGCATTATAGAACCCAATCCTGATAAAAATTCTAAAATATGCACTTGGAATCACTTCAATTGCTTTTTCAAACAAACGTTATGTAATTTTAAAAACCAAATACACACCTTTCTTGCTTTTGAGGAGCTCGATATTGAAATTGGATTATCTATGTGATTGTAGCACTTCAATATCTAAATTTAGGTATTGACGTAGCCCTCTGAATTATCTTTTGAATGCCATATGTCTGACCTGATTTGGATTCTCCAAGACAAAGTTTTGTCCAATCTCCCACAATGACCTAATTATGGACTAGTTCAGTAGAGCGAACTTGTACGACTTGCCACGTGTCACTGTTTCATCCTTTTTCTCTGAATTGATAGCCAAGAAACTACAGTCTGTGTACTTGCAGCCACTTTTTACGGCACTCCAATCCGATGCCCATAGAGAGAGTTATTGAACTTTTCCCACGATCACCTCTTTGAGATGAAATTCAGGAGCCTGGAAAAGCACTACCTTCAACAGATCATATCTCAAAAAATATTGCGAACTAAGATTTGAAATTTTTTGAAAAATTTCCTCAGGATTTCAGCTTCGCACCATATGAATTTTCGATTCTTAACCTTCATAGCAAAAAAGTTATAGTGAAAATTCCATGATGACCTTTTTAGGAGCCTAAAAAAATACCTAACTTCCACAGATCATATCTCCGAAACTATTACAAACCAAGCTCTGCAATTTTTAGAAACTCTTCCTCAGGATTTTGGCTTCACACCCTAAAAATTTCAGCTTCTGAAACTTCGTAGAAAAAAAGTTATAGCGAAAATGCCACGATGACCTGTTTGGAGCAGCGAAACCCTAGACTCCTGTGATACCAAATGTTGTGTAACCAGCTCCAAAAATAGAAGAAAAGAGATATCAACGCCTTAGAAATAAGCCACTTCGAGGGGGCAACCTCCAATACATTACATAAATGAACAATTCTTGGATGATACAAATGAACAAACCTCCTTCTATATATAGGAGTCCATGGGGCCATAATATAATCCTAGTGGGGCCACAATGTAATCCTAGCCGACCTAACAATAATAATGTAAGGGCACAATAATAACAATATGGGGGTTACAGGGGTACAATAATAACAATAAGGGGGGATACACTAACATAATAAGGGGCTACACTATTAGTATAGGGACTTAACATCATATCTGCGGGAAGGCTCAGGTACAACTTGTTAAATATCTTAATAAATTCGGCCACCCCTTCATTATGTCTTTTCTTGAGTGTATTAAACTCAGTAATAAAATGTCCATGATCTTTCTTCTATCCCCATTTTCTGAGGCAGGTGTCCTCCATTCCTTCCCACATGGTGATAGAATGGTCTCCCAGTGTCTTGAACCATTTTTTGGCTTCACCATCAATAGATTGCACAAACAGTCTTAGGACTACGTCGAGATGTTCCACGTTAAAATTTTCTGCGAAAGAGCATAAGACCTCAAGGTGTTTTTGAGCTTCGATCTCATTTTCCCCATTGAAACGGGGTATGATTTTTAGATAGTCCCGTGCCATATCATTCAGCACTTGAGGTAATGCCAGGGGGGCATATTTATTCAGTAAGAAGCCCGGAACATTTTCCATTGGAGGAGGAGGTGGAGGTAAAAGAAGGGTTTTATGTGTAAGAGGAAGGGGAGGTGGAAGTGAGGTGTGAATGACAATGGGAATGTATTGAACAATAGCTTGGGGTGATGACAAAAAAGGGGGAGTATTAACAGCAGATATTTCAGTAACCTCTTTGACTTCTTCAGCCTCTGGAGTGGGATGGAACGAATAATGAGTGGTATCTATTGATTCAGACTCGTCCTTAATTTGGATGTTTCCTAGAGGAAGACTATCTGAGTAATAACCGGTTTCTCCCACAGCAGACTCAAAACCTTGGACTTGAGCTACTTGAGAAGAGGAGGACGAAAAGTCTTCTAAGGAAAATTGTGGGATCTCAGTATGGATGAATTGTCTTTCCCTCCAATTTCTTCTATGTAGGATCCTCTCTAGGTCAGACACAGAGGGTGTCTTTTGGCTGAGACGTATCTGACCTTAGGTGTGGCTTCCGAGGATCTAGGACTGCAAATGATTTTACCTAAAAAATGAATGTGGAGTCACCAAGGTGAGGGATATACAACTCTCATCTCTCCATGCTCACCTAATTGAAGAGTGAATTAGGTTTTGTCAAGGCCCATGGATTTTAATTTCTCTCAACTTCGTCCCCATCAACGGCGCCAAAAAGATGTTGTTGATCCTAGAGACAGCCTTGAGTTGTGAAAGACTAGTGCCTAGGATATCTTATACGGTAAGGAGCTTAAGATATATTTCAAGGATTTTAACAGCATGAGGCTCTTTACTACTTCAACCTTTACAAGGAGTTACAACATAAATGGAACCAGACTACTCACACATTCAGCATAATGAAATACGCTGCAGAGGCAAGGAGTGAATCCTCAATATAGATGCTTCAGACAACTCAGAGACAACATTCTGTAGGGAGGGCCAGTTTCTAAAATTATTTACAGAGATTTAAAAATCAACGATGATTGCTGCGTAGAAAGTATAGGAGGAATACTATCTACTAATGAAATGGAATTCCGTAAATATATTCAAACATGACATGGGCTTAAAAGATAAGAATCCATACATGTCAACAGTCTTGAAAGAATAACATCCCACAGTATTTAATATAGAGGAAGCATGAGTGAAGTGAAAAGTGAAACATCATATCATGCCTAAGCCATATTTAAAGTGCCAAGACTAGTTAAGTATAAGCATCAATAGTGATCAATTTATACCAGAGCTACTGAGCCACTCGCATTCCATAACATGATATAAGAAAAGCGGAGATAGTGAAATGGACAATGAAACAATATCACATAAGACAGAGTCACAGACTATAAAACATTAAGACCAGAATCCTCACATAAAGTAAAAATTCTCCTCGCTGAGACCCAACGGGCTCTTCACATTTCTATTGAGATTTTCACAACAAGCATTAAAAAATTCTTACACAGCAAAATTCTTCCAAAAATATGGAACCCGTTTTTCTCTTCGAATCTTGCTTATCTAGAGGCCTCAGTACATGAGCGGGAAGATATTTTTGGAAAAATATCTTCCTCGCATGCCAGGAATTTGTTAGAGGTCCTTATCAAGATAACCAAAACTTATGATGAGGAATAAAGGCCTCTCATCATTTGCAGTTAGGCATTCGGCCGTTTTGAAGCAAAATATTAAACAACAGTCTGGTAAAAAGTAAGATGCTAGGGTGGAACGTAAATTCCGCTTGAAACTTAAAAGTAATTAACTAAAGTAAAAATTAAAAAGGTCACTAGGGCTGAACCATGAGTTGACAGTATTTCACTGATGAGAAGGGGTTGAGGTAGTTGCTGACACTGGTGGTGGAACATTTGCTGATGAGCTGGAGATCTGGCTGGCGAACTGAGTGCATCTTTGTTGGCTGTCCACTGAAGGTTTAGGCATCACTGCAAATCCTTCCACCGTGATATAGGCCTCTGTGAGGATGTTGAAACCTGCCTCGGTGGGGAACTTGTGTTTTATCATATGAAGGAGAACGAACTCTTGGTGGAGGGATGAAACAATTGTCTCAGCTTTTAACCGAGCAATTTTATCTGACAAGATGTCCGTCCGATCTCTTTCTTCCTGGAGATGTGTTTTATATTCTGTTAATGGCCGTAGCATGGAAGGAGTGGTTGGGTCCCAGCAAGATGGAGGTCTAGCTGTTATAATCTCAGCCCAAACTGCATCGAACCGATCCACGTTTGCTGCCACCTGTTGTAGGGCTTTCGAAGCTATAACTCAGGCCACCTCCTTGTCGATGATTTTCTGGCATTCAAAGGCCTCCATGAACCAACTTGGTATGCCATGCTTCTCCACCTCATAAAATTCCAACTCTTTCAAGAAAGAAATATAGTTTTTGGCATGTTGGGCTCTGCTAGACAAGTTGAGGTCTGCCTCCTGAAATTTCCTGTTGAGATAGAGTACAGTAGATTTGGTTTCCCCAATCATTTTCAGGAAACCCCACTGTTCTGTCACCACCGAGATTATATTTGACCAGATTATCCTTCTCGCATCACTGAGGGTGATATTACCCTTCAGGCGGCTGTTGAGGTCATTGACGGTTTTTTGTTGGTCGGCTCTTGCCTTCTTTTCCTGCTCGATATCCTTCTGCACTATCTCTATTTTTCTGGTATTCACAGCCAAGGAGGTTTCCAACTCGGTGATTCTCTGCCTCGCGGTGGAAGCCTACTTTTCTAATACATCATTTTTCGCATTTGCTGTAGTTAGTTGCTGGGACAATGAACTGGTCTTCAATGGAGTAGTAGTTGGCACACAACTATGTGTGTCCCAAGTCGTTTGCAGCTCCGTTAGCTTGCCCTGAAGAATAGTTATTGTCTCTGCCATTTTTTCTTTTTCCTCTTTCTCCTTCGCCAGTGAATCGGCCAAGTCTGCTTTTTCTTTCTCCACCTGTGCCAATTCGGTCGTCTGAACATGGTGGGATGTCGGTATGTTGAACTTGCGTTTAAATGATGTAACCTCCTTCTGCAATTGATCTATCACATAACGCTGCGTGTTGGAGTCTCCAGTTTCCTTTCCTTTGATCGACTCCATGAGGCCGCGTATTTGATTCACCTGGGTGCGGGAATTTGCCTGTTCATTTTTTAGGGTCGCCCTCACCTGTTCATGCTTAGTCTCCAACTTCTTCAGTGTGATGGTGAGCCTCATTACCTCATCCTTCAGCATGTCACCAACCACCTGGAACAGGTTGCATTTGTCAAGGGTTGGTACCTTGGCCATGTCAATTGCATACTCAAGCACCCTGTAACTAGTGGTACCTGCATTAGGATCCAAGATGGCCTTAGCCATAGACAATACCAGATGTTATGTGTCCACATTCATGGAGGCTGAAACCCTGGTATGATATTTTTCCACATAACCTTCCAGCGCAGCCTTGTACTTGTCCCTGATCGCTCTGTTTTTCTGGCTCCTTTCAATTACAATTGGTGAAGCATTATCACCAATTGCCTGTGAGAACTCAAAGTATTCGGAGGAGGTGATATATTCTCTCATCACTTTGAGCCCCGCTTTGCTTCCATTCGGTTGGCCGTATGGTAAAAATGGCTCAAGAAATTGTTCTTCCCCTATTACCTCTACCTCGCTTGAGATTGTTTTCTTCTTTTTGTGGAGGGGGGAACTTGTTCCTTAGGGTCCCACTTCTTCTTCTTGGCCTATTTTGGCTTCTCCTTCTTCCCCTGTGGCAGATGAATCTGTCTCCATCTGCGAAATCAAAGGCCAAGTTTTAATATTATCCCTCCACTCTATAAACGGTCTCGACTCATGTGTGTAAGGAGTAGACTTGTTCCTCCTTCTTCTGTTAGAGATAATCCCTTGGGGATCATAGGCCCAAGTCTTCCCCTGTCTTAAATCCATGCCTTGCAACACCTTCTCAACAACAGGGAGGGCATGTCTTGAATTTACAATAAATAGGCCAATAGTGATGGGGAGTTTTAGGATGAAGCCCTTCTTAGCGGGGACAAAATGGAGTTGGTCAAATTTGAGAGTCTGTCGGATGTAATCTAGAGAGTAAATTCGTCAAGCAGGAAACACAGGCAGCTGGTAAGGGGGGGCCTTGGCTCCATAGACCCAAATTTCAGTGTAATTGTCAAATAGATACCAATCCCTAGTGCTCTGGGTTTTACTAGCTTGTAGCCAGCTCTTCATTTCAGGAAAAACCCTGGGCGAGGGAGAGTCATGGATGATCGTGTAGACAATAGGAATGAACTCATTTAGAAACTTGGAATAACCCACCCCATTTGGAAATTGGCGTACTGCAAATTTCCAGTTGAAGACTGGTCAGGGTTGAGAATTTACCTCGTATACCCTATCTAAACCCAAACACTCTAACTTATCAGCATGCTGATATAAGAAGAGGTAGAAGAC
Organism: Pinus albicaulis; assembly: GCA_034641835.2. Lineage (NCBI taxonomy): Eukaryota > Viridiplantae > Streptophyta > Pinopsida > Pinales > Pinaceae > Pinus > Pinus albicaulis. Next base: position 852,369,398 of record CM076575.1, on the reverse strand, counting down.
CATCGAACAAAAGCAAAAGTGACCAGTTTCCGAGAGCTCTTGGAACTAGGTCTGAATGTTAGTAGCCAAGAAGCCAGAGATATCTAGAACTACCCCCTTTTGAGACATTAACCATAAGAAATAAACACATTCCATGGAAACTTCCCCCAAACCGCCTACACCTAGAAGACCTGTGATGAGGGCCAGGATGGGCTGCACTTCTTCTTTGAACAGACTCAACGGGAAAGGCTCTATAGAAGGAAGATACGTAGCCTGGTTGCTGGTTATTGAGGAAATGAAGTCTTCTTGCTACTCCCATGGCAATTTAGTGAACTGGGCGGTTAAATCTATTTCATTGAAACTGGTATAGATGGCACTGGTGGGAAAGTGGAGGGCTTGCCTGATGATGTCGCGAGAAAGAGAAAACATATTATTCCCCTGAGCCGAGGTAAACGTGCCTCGAATCTCATCGTAGGCATCTCTAAGCCAGCAAATAAAATCGACCACCGGGTAGACTGGGGGAGTAATCTGATGATATAAACCTAATACAACCACCCGATATTGATCCCTATTCTCGACATGTTGCCTAAAAAGCTCGGGTTTTATACTGCTGATGGGACAAGGGTATTGGGGATCATATATTTCATCTTGCAGGTCAATGAAGGGCTCGAACCCTGGAGGGTTTCTAGTTTCACGGACCTAAGGAGTCTCTGGTTCAGTTTTCTTGGGTGTGCCCCTTCCCATGATTGACATACAATTTTTTTTTTTTTAACAACGAAAGGAAAGTAGAGGGAATATGAGGGACGGAGTACCTGTGCAGTATGAATTTGCTCGGGAAAATGATGTGGGGGTATTGACAGTGACCGAGTAGACCTGGCACTAGCTCCCACTTATTTTATACCATAGCTGGAAGACCTGTAAATTTTACTGTAGTAAAATACGGGAGGACCGTTATCTAAGACTGAAAGTTTTGAGGTAAAAGGTGGAGAGGTGAAATAAGCAGGGTAAGTGTCGTAAGGACACTGACAGTGGAGCACACGGCATATAGGGATTGGGTGTCAGCTAGAAGTAGGTGAACACCGCATTCTAGGTTTAATATTGGTACGGGCCTCGGTACCAGCTCACCTAGAAACTTACCTTACCTTTCTGCTGCATAAACCATCCAATTCTTGAAAAATATTCTTCGCAATGCTGGTCAAATACACAGTGTACAGGCCTCTAGGGCCCGCACATCACCCTCCCACATCACACTTATCCGTGCTTCACTCTGCCACATCATGCTTAGGTTGGGTCCACCTCGTGCTACGTCACTATAACTCCGCGGGGGTACGGGTCTCGTCCCCCTTCCACTCCTTGACCCCCTCGGAATTTCCCATACAAGGAGTTCCCTCATGTGCATATTATGAAAGCGGAAAGCCCTTTTAATAATTTCGTTTTGCATTATTTACCTTTTTGCTTTATACCTTTGCCTTTTTGCTTTATATTTGTACCCTTTCCAAAAATATGCTTTTATTTTAGGCACGTGACTTGTTTTATCATCGTTTCCCTTCAACCATTCTTTTAATGTTTCACCACCCGTCATGCATTTGATATATGACTACTCAAGGGTCACCTTAAAAATTGACTGATGTTAACTAACGATCAACAGTTTCTATTCCTAGGTATCGCATAGGTGACTATGGGGGGGAATACCCATGATACCTGAGACAAATGTTGCATCACTCTCATTAGTACTTCTGGAGGGTGCCCTTGTGAAGCTCGAGTACTTGCATCGGCAAAGGATTTTTTGAGGAGGTAAGCATAACTTTTTTTGTTACCTTCGCTAGTAGGTATAGGGAGTAATTTCCCTAGAATATATGTGAGAAATTCCTCTTATTTGCTTTATTTATTTTGGTTTTCGGTCCTAATAACCCAGAGTGGAAATACGTGAAGGCTGCTTGATTGTTGTATCTTAGGGACATTTTTGTAGAGAGTGCTCTTTGCTCCTAGATTTCCATAGCTTCATAATTTTTTGAGTCTAGATTAAAATATGATAATTATTAAAAGTGGATGACCGATTGGTTCCTTGATCGAGGAGGCTTAGTGGGATTTCTCTTGCAAGTTTTGAACCTTCTTCAAGAAGTCGTAGGAGAAATTCTACTGGTGATTTTCATCCAGTAGTTGCAAACGCATCAAAGAGTGATCCTCTGCTTAGGGCTATTGTTTTTGTGGGTGGTCCTAGTACTAGTGGTGAAATATGTAGAAATTTTAGTACATATATGTATTTCCTGGAGTCTCCTGATCTAACAATTATATGCCACTGTTAAATACAGAATCGCTTCTGCAAAAATTCTTGCAGAAATTCAAAACATGATCGCAAATTGCAAACACATGAAGAAAGATCATTCATACATAACACAAATGTTTATCGGGAAAGCATAAAACTAAAAACCTGGATATCATATATTATTTATATATCATGGATCATGAAACAATCTCATACAAAACTCTAATCCAAGCGATCTCAATACAATATACAATCGTCTCACACTGTGTTACAGAAATTGACAAATGCCTTAGCCAAATTTCTGCCTCACAACAACCTGCCTCCACTGCGCAATCCAAGTTTATTACAAAGACCAATTTGATGCAATCATGCCCTCCTTGACTGTGCAACCCTTATGATCATATCCAATTTGTGTTTGGCTTGCAAGAGTGCAATCCAATATAGTACAACTGATAGTCAACTTTCCCTTTCACCTACCTCTCAACTAGGTCTTCACTGGATCTGACATGCATTTAGTTAACAGTAGTAAATATTTAGTTGCATGTGAGATCACTCCAAGTGAATTATTTAATATTTAATTCACTGATCTCTCACTATTGTATCTTCAATTACAACTAGCACAACTGAATTTAACTCACTTAACTGAGTTAAACTACTTTACAACTCACATAACTACACATCCAACTCTGTTACAACTTTGAATCACTCAGTTACAACTAAGTCCACTTACATGTCCCACCAAGCAACCTTTGAACTCGAAATTACTTCAACGAACTATTTTTCCACTTTAGTTAACTGATTTCAAGTGCTCCATGAGAATATATTAATATTTATTGTCCAACTATTATTAAGGGATAATAATAGTCGACATGCATTTATAAATAGACATGTGATCTATAAGTAGTCTTCGCACATACATATAAAAATAGAACATCAGCTATAAATATAATTTTCTCAACATCTGTAAATAGAATTCTGCTATAAACATAATTTTTGATCCGTTCTAAAAATAGACTTACACCTAAAAAATAGCATGAGGCTCCATCCTCGTGTAGGTGCTTAATTTTCACTAGGATAATCATCTTGCTGAATATCAACAAAATATAGAAGAGAAATCCACTCATATCTTGAGTAATTTTTTCGGCAACAGAAGTTGAGGTAGAATATATTCCTAAACCTCTAGGTACTCCTTCCTCTCCTCTCCTTGCTAGTTTTCTGAACGTTCTCTTGTACGTTGGGCCTCTATCTTAAAGACCATATAGCCCCCATATATTTCAATTTATTTCAATGGCCACGGCTATGAGCACATCGAGTGTCCATAATCCTCTTTTAGTTGAAGGAGGAGGTATCATTTCTATTTCTACTATCACTCCCAATGCGAAAATTTTTGGCTCTACCTCCATTCCGTCTACGAGTGGGGGAACCCAAGAATTTGCTTCCCATTCTGGTCCCTTTTATTTTGGAATGTCATCTATTGTAATTACTTTTGTTTCCTTCACTGCTACTTATGATGTCTCCACACCCATATCTTATATGGCTAGTGGTTCGCTTCATTTTAGTGTTTCTCCTTTGGAAGTGGTCATATTCCTCATTGGAACTGTTGATCATTGATTAACAATAGTCATTCTTCCGAGTTAACTTTGGGATGGACAGGTATTGAATGATATGGCAGATGGTGAAACATTTAAAAAAAGCTGATTGGTGAGAGACTATGATGAGACAAGTATTGCGCTCAAAACAAAACATGTGTATGAGAAAGGTCAAAATACAAGGCAAAAGGGGGAATGATACTTCAAAAAACACAAAGATATGGTGCAAAGGATGCAAAGCGAAGTAATTTAAATGTTGGCCGCCTCTCAAATGGGCATGTGAGGGGAATTCTCCATACGGGAATTTCCGCGGGGGTTGAGAGGTGAAAGGGGGGATAGACCCATACCCCCACGGAATTATGTTGAAGCGTCATGGTGTGGGCCCAAAGTAAAGTGCGACGTGGTAGATCAAAGCATTGGGATTTTGGTAATGTGGCAAATCAGAACGTGGGCCCTAAAGACTGGTACACAGTATATTTAACCTGGCTCACGAATAAGAGGTTTCGAGAATCATATGGTTCATTGCAGCAGAAAGGTAAGGTATGTCTCTAGGCTAACTGGTATAGAGGCCTGTACCAGTATTAAACCGGACACGCGGTGTTCACCTGTCCCCAGCTAACGCCCAATCCCTACGTGCTATGTGCTCCACTGTCATTGTCCTTATGAAACTTTCCCCCCCGTTTATTTTACCTATCCGTCTTTTTACCTCAGAACGCTCAGTCGTAAAATAACAGTCTTCCCGTAGTTTACTCCAGTAAAAGTCGCAGGTCTTCCAGCTATGGTATAAACTAAGTGGGAATCAGTGCCAAGGTCTACCCAGTTGCTATCAACACCCCTACGTCATTTTCCTGAGTATATTTCCCTGTTGCACAGGTATTCCGTCCCTCATTTTCTCTCTACTTTCCTTTCATCTTTTAAAAGTTTTATATGTCAATCATGGGAAGGGGCACGCCCAAGAAAGCCGAACCAGAAACCCCTCAGGTTTGAGAAACCAGAAACCCTCCCGGGTTTGAGCCTTTCATCGACCTGCAAGTCAGAATCCATGACCCCCAATACCCTTTTCACATCAGCAGCATTAAACCCGAGATTTTTAGATGACATGTTGAGAATAGAGACCGGTACCGGGTGGTTGTATCTAGTTTATACCATCAAATTACTCCCCAATTCTATTCTGTGGTTGATTTTATTTGCTGGCTCAGAGATGCTTATGATGAGCAGCGGGGCACGTTTACCTCTCCTTAAGGGAATAAGATATTTTCTCTTTCCCATGACATTATCAGGCAAGCCCTCCGCTTTCCCACCAGCGACACATATATCAGTTTCATTGAAGTGGCTTTAACCTCCCAGTTCACCAAACTACCATGGGAGCGCCAAAACGACTTCATTTCCTCCATCACCAGTAACCAAGCTACTTCACTTCCCGCTGCAGACCCTTTCCTGCTGAGCCTGTTCAAAGAGGAAGTGCAGCCCATCCTTGCCCTCATTGCTGGTCTTTTAGGTGTAGGCGCTTTGGGGGAAATCACCAGGGTATGTGTTTATTTCTTGTGGTTAATGTCTCAAAGGGGGGTAGTGTTAGATATCCCTAGTTTCCTTGCGGCTAACATTCGGACCCAGTTCCGGGAGCTTTCAGAAGCCAGTCACTTCCGTTTCTATTCAATGGTCTTCTATCTTTTCTTACATCAGCACACTAATAAGTTTGAGGGTTTGGGTTTAGATAGGGTATATGACATGAATTCCCAACCCCGACTAGCTTTTGACTGGAATTGTTCTATACGCCAATTACCTAAGGGGGAGGGTTATTCCAGTTTTGTAAATGATTTCAGGTCCATTGCCTACACTATTATCGACGATTCACCCTCACCTAGGGTTTTTCCTGAGATGAAGAGCTGGCTACAAGCCAGAAAATCCCAGAGCACTGGGGACTGGTATCTATTTGAAAATTACACTGAAATTTGGGTCTACGGAGGTGAGGTTTCCCCTTACCAGCTGCCTGTGTTTCCTGTTCGACGAGTATATGCACTGGAGTACATTCGGCAGACCCTCAAGGTTGACCAACTCCATTTTTTCCCTGCAAGGAAGGGTTTCATCCTGAGACTCCCCATCACAGTCGGCCCTTTTGTTGTGAATTCGAGACATTCCCTTCCCATTGTCGAGAAAATGTTGCAAGGCCTAGACCTACAGCTGGGTAAGGGTTGGGCCTATGATCCTCGGGAAATTATCTCAAACAGAAGGAAGAGGAACAAGTCCACACCTTATATACATGAATCAAGGCCTTTCATAGAGTGGAGGGCTAACCTTGAAACTTGGCCTTTGATTTCACAGATGGAGATAGATTCATCTACCACAGGAGAAGAAGAGGACGTCAATAAAGGGCAAGGCGGGGAAGAAGAAGGTACCTCAGGAACAGGCTCTCCCCTTCGCAAAAAGTAGAAAACAACCTCCAGTGAGGTAGAAATCATAGGGGAAGGGAAAATGCTAGAACCATTTACACCGTATGGTCAATTGGACAAGATTAAAGCTGGGATAAAAGTGCTGAGAGACAGTACCACCTCTTCCGACTTCTCGGAAGTCTCACAGGCCATCAGAGATCATACTTCATCAAGGATAGTTCCAAGGAACCAGGAAAATAGGATGATCAGGGATAAGTACAAAGCTGAGCTGGAAGGGTATATAGAGAAATATCACACCAGGGTTTCCGCCACCATGAATGTGGACACAGAACACCTGGTATTATCTATGGCTGAGGCCATCTTGGATCCCAATACAGGTACCACTAGTTACCGGGTGCTTGAACATGCAATTGACATGGCCAAGGTGCCAACAACCGATATGTGTAACTTGTTTCAGGTCGTGGGTGATATGTTGAAGGACGAAGTGATGCGGGTCACCATTGCACTGAGAAAGCTAGAGAAAAAGCATGAACAGGTGAGGGCGACCCTAAAGAATGAATAGGCAAACTCTCGCACCCAATCAAATCAAGTTCGCAGCCTCCAGGATTTAATCAAGGGAAAGGATATGGGAGAAACAAACCCGCAGCGTGCTTTGATAGAACGATTGCAGAAGGAGGTCGCATCATTGAAAGGTAAGGTCAACATACCGGCCTCCCACCATGTGCAGACGGCCGAACTGGCGCAAGCAGAGAAGGAAAAAGTTGAACTGGCTAACACACTGGAAAAAGAGAGGGAGGACAAAGAGAAAATGGCTGAAACAATCACCACTTTGCAGAATAGGTTGACGGAGCTGTAGAACACATGGGGCACGCACAGCTGCGCGCCTGCTACAACTCCACCAGAGACAAGTCCGCTGTTAGAGCAACTGAATGCAACGAAAGCTGCAAATGATATATTATAAAAGAAGGCATCCACTGCTAGGCAGAGTATCACTGATTTGGAAAATCTCCTGGCTGAGAATAACAGGAGAATACAGACACTACAGAAAGAGATCGAGCAGGAAAAGAAGACAAGAGCCGACCAGCAGAAAACCATCACTGACCTCAAAAGCCGCATGAAGGGAAATATCACCTCAGTGAAGCGAGAGGTATAATCTGGTCGGACATAATCTCAGTGGTGATGGAACAGTGGGGTTTCCTAAGAACGATGGGGGAAAATAAATCTGCTATACCCTATCTCAACAGGAAATTGCAGGAGGCAGACCTCAACTTTTCTGTCAGAGCCCTGCATGCCAGAAACTATATTTCATTCTTGAAGGAGCTGGAATCTGATGAGGTGGAAAAGCATGGCATACCAATTTGAGTCATGGATGTCTTTGAATGTTAGAAAATCATTGACAAGGAGGCAGCCCGAGTTACAGCTTCGAGAGCCCTGCAGCAGGTAGTAGTGAACGTGGGTCGTTTCGATGCAGTATGGGGTGAGATCACCACAGCTGGACTACCATCTTGTTGGGACCCAACCACTCCTTTCGTGCTACGACCTTTGACAGAGTATAAGACATGCCTACAGGAAGAAAAATACTGGACGGACATCCTGTCGGATAAAACCTCTCGGTTAAAGGCCGAAACAATTGTTTCATCCCTCCGCCAAGAGTTCGCCCTTCTTCATCTTGTAAAGCACAATCTCCCCACCGAGGCAAGTTTCAACGACCTCACAGAGGCCTATTTCAGGGTGGAAAAATTTGCAGCGACGTCCGAACCATCGGTAAACAGCCAACAAAGATGCACTCAGTTTGCCAGTCAGATCGCCAGCTCGTCCGCCAATGTTCCACCACCAACATCTGCAACTGCCTCAACCCCTTCACATCTGTGAAACACTGTCAACTCATGATTTGGACTTAGTGGCCTTTTTACTTTTTACTTAGTTAGCTACTTTTCAAGTTTCAAGTGGGCTTCATGTTCCACTTCAACATTTTACTTTTTACCAGACTGTTGTTTAATATTTTGTTTTAAAAACGGCCGAGTGCCTAACTGTCAATGATGAGAGGCCTTTATTCCTCATCATAAATTTTGTTATTTTGACAAGTACCTTTAATAAATTTTGGTCATGCGAAGAAGATATTTTTCCCAAAAATATCTTCTCGCTCAGTTATGAAGATGTCTATATAAGAAAGATTCAAATAGAAGAACAGGTTCCAATTTTTCTGAAGAATTGACTGTAAAAGAATGTCTTGTATGCTTTTTGTGAAAGTTTTAATGCAAATGTGAAGAGCCCATTGGGTTTTCAATGAGAAAGAGTTTTGATCTTTAAGGAGGATTCTGATCTGGGTGCTTTACAGTGTGTACTTCTTTCTTATGTGTTGTAGCTTAGCCATTAATTCAGTTTATATCCATTTATCTTGTGTCACATTCTGGAATGCGAGTAGCCCATTGTTTCTGATATAAATTTATCCTTGTCGATACTTATTTCATAGGCTTTTCGGAACTTTAAATATGGCTCAGGTGTGACATATTGTTTCATTTCTAGTTCATCCACATTTCTACTATATTAACTGTTAATGAGATGTTATTTACAAATGTTGTCTTCATGTGTGGATTCTTATTTTACCAAGCCCACTACATGCTGGTATATGTTTTTGGATGTTGTCTCAACAATAGTTAGTATCCTCTTTATTCTACGAACACAATAGATACTCTATGATTACCAATCTCTGTGAAGTGTTTAGAATCCAGCCCTCTTTGCAGTTAAGCTGCTTTTGAATTGTCTGCTACATTTCATGTTAGAGTTTCACATCTTGCCTCTGCAATATTTCTTTCTCTGTTATTAACTTCCTGAATTTTTGGTCCCATTCAAGTTAAATGTCATATTTACAAAGGGATAGCATGAGAGCTCAGTTCTGATAGTCATCCCGGTCATAATATATTGCTTTTTCTCTCTGCTATATAAGATGTCCTAGGCACTGGTCTTTCACAACTCAAGACCGTCTCTAGGATCGACAACGGGAACCCTTACTTCGGATCTTTGCCTTTCTTCGCTCAAGGTCAAGGTTTCAATCCTTTTCTCAGAGGCCAAAGATCGAATAATTTTCAAGGCTAGAACCCTACTTTTACAAGGTTTGGAACTCAGAATTAGTTTTTCTATGGTCAACAAGGGAATGGATCTTTCTCCTCCATAGGTGCTTCTCAGGGTTTCTTTCCATTCGCCAATTCTTGGAACCCTTACCAAGGGGTTTCATCTTCGCTTAACACTTTGATTGGGGAAAATATCAATGTTTATGATAATCCTATGATGGGAGGGGGTCCTACTCCAAATAATTTGTGGGCCACAAGGTTTCTCTTATGGCTCAGATTTTTCTACGAACAATCCATGGAAACATGGTGCCTCTGCAAATCCAGCGTAATATTTTAAGAACATTGGGATTCCTTTCGTTGGTGGATAGAATTCTCAAGCTCCTTCATGCTTACCATTTCTAGCAACTTTGAATTTTCTAGATTTATCAAAATTGACGAATGATCCGATTCGATATAGCCTGAGTTGGCCTCCGATCCCTACTAAACTTTCCTCAAATATTCCAAAATTTGAAGGGAAGACTGGTGAGGATTTGCCTGACCATGTTACCACTTTCCATTTATGGTGCTCCTTGAGCTCCCTTATCGATGATTGGATTAGTCTGACTATTTCAGCACTCCCTAATTGGAAACGCTACAAAATGGTAAATGTAGCTTACTGGGGGCAGATTTGCTTCATTTGGCAAGTTGGCTGCCATGTTTTTGAACCATTTACAATTTCTTGTTCGTTATGATGTTGGGACTGATCTCTTGGCCAATTTTTAGCAAGATAAGGAAACACACATTTTTTATCGTATTTGGGAATGAAGGAGAAGGAAGAGTCTCAAATAAGCCCGAATTCCTAATGAATTCCTTCTTGAATGGTTTCTTAAATACTTATAGCCAGAAATCTCGAAGGATGTATCCCTTTCAGGGGTATTCTCTAAGGAACATGCTATCTTTAGGTTCCAATAGTTAGAACTGATCTATTATCAGTATGAGGTCCTTAATAATATTTTTCCGAATGCTCCTCATTCCAAGGTAGATTTAGCCAAATCAGATCCAACTCCTCATGCTAACGGGCTTGTCGGTTTAATTGATAGTGGCACGGTTAAACTTTTTAATCAATTGCAGAAATTGTCTTTACACTATGCTCCTTCTATTCAGGCTACGCCATCATTGTCTGCTCCTTCCCAGCTCTTAACTATTAATTTTGTTCAAGCTTCTAACCCTAAGGGAAATCAACAATCTGATGGGAAGAAGAAGGGATGAAATAAGAAGAAGAGAGACAAGGATGGGAAGGGTAATGCGAACAGATCCAACAATAATGTTGGAGAGGGTAAGAGAGTGGCTAAGAAAAAATTTAAGTTTCCATGCAAGTTATGCACCGGAGACCATCTTACGCATCTCTACCCCAAAATTCAGGATGCTCAGTGCTTGTTAGCTCAGCAGCGTTCTTCTAGTTCCCAGGCTATCCTGACAAAACCTTTTCCGCAAGGGAAACAGTTTCTTGCTGGCACGAAGGATAATAATGGAGCTCCTGCTGGGGGCAACCATGAAGGGGAAAATTCCTCAAATGTATATATGAAGATTGCTCAAGATGATATCGCTACGAGATCCCATGATTATGGTGAAGATGAGTCTTCAAAAGCTAAGGGTGCTCCCAGTAATTATGAGCCACTCCTTATAGAGAGGCATGCAGTTGAACCTATAGCTCGGATGCCGAAAGTTTCTAATAAGCATATGACTCTCAACTCTAATGTTAAGGCTACCCAAAACTACTCCATTGTAGAAGATCTAGCTTAGAGTCCTTGTGCTAGGTCTGTGTTAGAGGTACTCTAGTTGTGCCTGGCAGACAAGAGTGCATTTCTCACTACGATCGGGGTAGTTTATCCAAAGAAATCTCATATGATCACATTTGATATGTCAAATATTAAGAAGAGACTTCCTCATCACATGGCCTTTCATATTAATTCTACATATCAGAAGATCATTATTTTTCAAACAGTAGTCAATCAGGGTGCTTCCACATGTGTCATGTCTATCTCATGTTGGAAAGCATTTGGATCCCCTTCAGCTATGCCTTCACCTACTCTTCTCACTGCATTTGATGGTCATTTTAGTAGGTCACATGGCATTATTCCATATTTTCCCATCTATGTTGGGGGTAAAGTTGTTAATATTGAAGTCAAGATAGTCAATGCCAATTTGGACTACAATATTCTACTGGGCAGAATTTGATTTATGAAATGGATGCTATTTATTCATCTTTATTTCGCATCTTTTGTTTTCCCCATGAAGGGAAGATTGTCATTTTCGATCAGATGGAATATTATCCGATAGATCCAATTGCATCTTCTAGCTTGAATTCTCCCTTGGTGAATGATGCTAAGAAACCTATGGAGAAATTGGGGGTTGGAATGTATACCTCTTTAATGGGTACCTTTGATCTTCTGCCTCCTTCCATTCATATCAATTTTATCTCATCCTTTAGGCTTCCTACTCAAAGAGAGTTCTTTAGAAGTCATTATTTTTCAAATCCTTGGACCTTACCTTGTCCTACCTCCAAATTAGAGGAAGGTCAAGTGGGTTGAATGGAATTACCTATGTCTGCAGCAAAGATTGCCTATCAATCTATTATTGACTCTGTAGATTTTGTTCCAATTTATCTTTCACCGGAGGAGTTGGACAGAGATGTGGCTCTGTCTTGGACACTTGGTTCATCTTCTACTTAGGATTGCCTTGATATTTTTCTTCCATATGAAGAGGTTATCCTTGAATCAATGACTAGCATGGAAAGACTGTGTATGATTTTCATCATAGGTCCTATTTTCTACCAGACTTGTGAGATGTTGAATCGAGATTGTCTAGCCTTATTTCTTCTGGTCCTATTCACCCGGTCTTGAACCCTTTAACTACAACATAGATTTTTGCTGAAGGGAACATGGTTGTCATTTCTGAGACCTTGGTGAACATTTCCAAAGATCCCAACATTATCGAGAATGTCTTCATCGGAGCTGAATGTTCCCCTGAAGAGATTCAGACTTATACCAGTCTCTTTAGAGAGTTTCGAGATGTGTTTTCTTAGTCTTATGAGGAAATGCCTAGAATTCATCCATCTATTGTCCAGCATGAGATCAAGACTTATGAAAATGCTAAGCCTATAAGGTAGAAGCTTCATCCAATCAACCCTAGGAAAGCAACAGCTATCAAGGCCAAGGTTGAGAAGCTGCTTAAGGCAGGTTTCATATACCCTGTTCCGTTAACTTAGTGGGTTTCAAATCCAGTGCCCGTGGAAAAGAAACAAGTAACGATTCGTGTTTGCATTGATTTCAGGGATTTGAATAAGCCATGTCTGAAGGATAATGACCCCACACCATTTATTGATCATATTATTGATGAGTGTGAGGGGAATGATATTTTCTCCTTCATGGAAAGTTTCTTGGGATACAATCAAATCACCTCCGTCCTTAAGATTAGCACAAGACTACTTTTATTTTCTCCTGGGTACATTTGCATACAAAAAAATTCCTTTTTCCTGAAAAATGTCGGGCCTACTTTCCAATGGGCCATGTCCTATTCTTTCCATGACATCAAGAATATCATCGAAGCTTATTTGGATGATTTATTTGCTCATTCTCGAAAGAAAACTGGTCATCCCTCTCATCTTAGAAAAGTTTTTGAATGATGTCGTCATTATAAAATTCAGTTGAACCCTAATAAGTGTGTTTTCATCGTCACATCTGGTCAGTTTTTGGGAGTCATCATGTTTACTGAAGTGATTTGGGTAGATCCCTTCAAGGTTAAGGCAATACTTTAGTTGCCTCCCCCGTCTTCCATTCGTCAACTTCAGAGTCTACAAGGAAAAGCGAAATTCTTAAGGATATTGATCGTTAATAAAGCTGAGGTGACGAAAGGATTTATGAGGTTGTTGAATAAAGGAGTTCCATTTTTCTAGGATGAATTTTCTCAATGCTCATTCGATGCTTTGAAAAAGGCATTGGCCTATGCTCCATTATTGAGTCCACCTAATTATAGCAGATATTTCCTTTTGTATCTCACTGCAGCAGAATATACTATAGGTATGGTTATGGTTTAGGAGGATGATGCTCTTTTTGAGCATGTTATTTATAACCTAAGTCGAGGCTTGGTAGGTCCTGAACTACGATATTATCCCATTGAGAAATTAGCTTTGGCGGTCATCCATGCTCTCCAGCGACTCAGGCATTACATTCTCCTTCGCAAAACTTATGTTTTGGTAGTAGTTAATCCATTTAAATTTGTTCTTAGTAGGCAAGTGATTGGGGGAAAATAAAATTGATGGATTGCCATTTTTCAAGAGTTTGATCTCGAATTTATGTCTGCCAAACCCAAGAAATATTTGGTATTTGCAGAGTTGATCTCAGAGTTAATCTCTAAGTTGTTCCCTAATGAACATATTTTCCTCATTTCTTCACAAGATCCTTGGTATGGAGATCTCATTGTTTATTATCTAGACTTTGAATTTCCCCTTAGCTTTTTTGAAAGGTGAGCATTGAAAGTTGTGTCACTGATCTGAAAATGGAATGTACTTGTTTAAGGGTGCAAGGTATCCATTTCCCATAATTTCAAATGTGAGTTATACACTCCAAGTGACCTCTGAAAATGTGAAAACTTCTTATTTCTTATACAGAGATAGACTGTAGGGGCATTCACTGGACATGTCACCTCTAAAGAGAGGATGAGTTCAAGAGGCTACCTGGCCCTCTACAGGCTCTGCCTAAAGAAATAATGAAGTTAACACTTAGAAGTCTTTGACATACACATACTTGAAGTTTGATGTCTTGCGGAATAAGACAAATAACTTTCTGCAGCTGAGTAGGTGATTATGTGTGTATGCAAGTTATGTATATTTGTTGTTTAACACTTTATATCAGTTTTGTTTAGCATATCATCTTCAGCAAATAAAGACATCAAAATGATAAAGCATTTCACCCCCCCTCTGGGCTACATCTGCTGGACCAAGCCTCTCAAACTAGGCTTGTCCTCTTGTATTAAAAATGCTACAAAGGCTAATACAAGAATATGAGTGTCTCGAAAGATAGATCTGACTGTAAATACAGAATCAGAAAATAGGAATTAGCTAAACATGCTCTTTCCCAAACACTAAACAGTGAAATTGTACCTTATACAGTACTTTCCCCAATTGGCCCTGGTGGCCCTTTAGACTTGCATGGAGAATTTCGAGGTGAAGATGACCTCAATTGGTTCTGAAACCTCTGCCATTAGACTCAGAAGGTCGAAAATAGTAGAAATAGGCTTTTGAATCACCAAAAATGGATGCACATATCCCCCAAACAGCTCCAACACTGAAATGGCCCTAGTGGCCCTGAAAGCTTCCCTGAAGCTAAACAGTGAGAATAATGCCTCAAAAGGAAAAACGAGCTGTAGAAATGGATTCATAATGCTGAAAAACTTCAGGAATGACCTTCGTTCCACATTCACTGGCTGCACAATTCCCAATGCAGCTCCCAAACTGATTTGGCCCTAGTGGCTCCTGGAACTTCCATGAAGCAAAATCACCTGCAAACGACCTCAGATGGCTGTGAAACCTGTGCCAATGGCTTCAGAAGGTCGAAGAGACCCAAAATAAAATAAAAAATTTGTCCAAAACGGACTTTCCTAGCCAAAGTTATGGCCATTTACTCCAACTGCCAGTTACACTAAACAAACTCCAGCTAAAACTGGAGACACCGCCAGATAGGTCCGACAATTTAGGGGCGGCGCTATAATTGGAGGTTCTGCCAAACGTGGGCGCTAAGGAGTAGGGCCACGAGGGTCCATAGGACCGCACCCGTCGGGCCTTATTGACTGAACGTAGAGTTGTATGCGGCGGTTGTTAAGGTTTTAATAAACCATATATTAATACACCCGAAACTCATGTGACCCGTCCATAACCATTGCGCGCCGACTGGAATTTGCTGTGGTTACGTGCTGTGGTTCCATGCGGAGGGGGCTGGCCCCCTTTTGGGCCCGCCCAAAACAAAATGCACATTTAAATAACCATTTGCCGCCATGTCTTAACAACAATAAACATAGCCCAAGTGGTTGGGCCGCTCGGCTGTCATTCCGCTGACCCATGTTCAAATCTTACCGCTGCCACATAAAAACTTTTAAACGCATTTTTCTAATCCGCCTTGGGGGCCCACGTGGCGGCCTCCGGGCTAGCCACGTGGCGCTCGATGATAGACTGCCAGTGGAGTATTCTCCAGAATATTCTGTGGAATATTCCCAGAATATTCTGTGGAATATTCTTTTTTAATAAAAAATTTCATGAAGTCAAATTTGGCATTTTTAATTGAAATTAGCGGATCTTTAAACTTGAATAACTTCTGCATACGACATTGGATTTGAGTGCCGTTCATGGCATTGGGATCGTTTCGCCGAACACTTTCCAGTCAATCTATTTTGGAGCCATTCTGAGCAACTTCATTTTTGAGCATTTTTCTTCAAGAGACTTGATCTCCTGATCACACCTCCCAAATGAGAAGGCTTTTGGTCCCCAAAAGCTTACTGAATCTCTGATCTAAACTGTACAGCACTTGAGGAACAGAAATATCCTCTTCCAGTCAGCCAAAAGAGCATACTGATGCCAAAAATGTCCTGCCTTGCTAACTGTCGTCATGGCGACTTTTTGCTGTATATGCCAAGTACTTGTCGAATCCCGACCAAGTTCTTTCGCCAGACAAATATGAAATTGCAGGAACCAGCAATGAAACTTGCTGATATATGAGCTGAAATATTCCCCTGAACATGTGGGCTTGCCAACTGTCATGATGCCCATCCATGGCACCTCCGCTCCAGAAGAAGAGTTGCCTCCCAAATGAGAAGGCTTTTACAAAGATGAAACACTTCATCATTTCTCCTCTTTACAATCTTGGAGATCAAATTAACTTTTTCCAAGTCAATATTACATTACATGCATGGTTAAAAATAAAGTAATCAACCCTTCAAGTTAATCACACATACATGTTTAAAAATACAAGGAAATCATCATGATCCCTGTGCTCATGCATCTCATTCTCATGCATGCAGTTTATCCTTCAACTTTCTCTTAAGTACAATCATAAGTACAAGATCCTCAATCACATGTACATGTACTTTCAAAGTTGAAATGAATATAACTTTCGCTACGATAGAGTGAGTCTCATACTCAGCTTTTCCATCCTGCAACTTGCATTCCCTTAACAAAGAAAATGCATTCAATCAAAAGACATGCAACTTTAATTGGATAAGAATTCTAACCATTTCTTACCAATCCATTTCAAAGGCGCTTCTTTTAACTGCACATCGATATTAGCATGTGTATCATCCTGACACATATCAATGATGGAAACTTCCTTCCCATTCTTGCCATACTCTTTCTCCCATTTCTTCAACTTTTGTCGAAGCATTGTTGGATTCAGAGTCCAACACCTTTCAATAGTATGTCCTTGCTTATGGCAATAAGTGCAACACATGTTCATCTTCTTGACCGCATGATTTGCATTGTTCATTGGAACTTTGGCTTCTTGCCTCCTTTCCTTCAAAATTTTCCTGTATGTTGCCATTCTTTTCCAACATCTAGAAACACTATGGTTAAACAAACCACAAAAAGAACATGCAATTCTTTTCCAATGCTTGTGTGGAAATTTTCCATGCTTTACATGATCAAAGGAAATATGATTGAAATCAGATTTATACCTTTCTCTTTCACCTTCATTACCTTCATGAGGAGGTGAATCGAAAGAAGAAGAAGCTCCCTTTGGAACACTATCAATCCCATCAATGGTTTTACAGCTTTCACCACTCCCTTGTTCAAGTGCATGCTGATGCACACCTTCTTCCTTCATGGCTGCTTTGGAACTTTCTCCATAAGATTGTCCATAGCCAAGACCCAAATTCTTAGGCCTTACCTCAACCATTATTGGTTCAACTATACCCTGTGCATGTTTTCCCAATCCTTTTCCTTCATATCCCATTTTGGACATCAACTTGGACCCTATGCCTCTGGTATGTTTCTCAAAAGAACCAGCATAAACATTCTTATAAGAAATTGAAGACAAACTAGAATTGTTTACCTCTTCTTCAGGCTGATACTTGGCTAAGGCTTCTTTGGCAACAAGGAGTTGTGTCTCCAACTCATGCATCCTTTCCAGCTTCATGTTTGCAATACGAAGTTGGCCTTCCATTTCCTGCAATTGGTCAGAAAGCAACTGCTTCTCTTCCCTCATGGAATTCAACTGCTCTTGAAGTGTAGAGCTCTTTCTTTCATCCTCATACATTTCTCTCACCATATTCATCATGATGAAAATTTTTTGCTTCAAGCCTTCATCAAAAAATCTTGTGAAGGAGGACGATTTTGAGAACTCACTTATGAAAGTTGTCATTATAAAAATGAACAAAAGAGCTTCAGCAAACTCAAACAACAAGTAGTTTGCAGAATAATAAAGCAGTCAATCTTCAACACTGCTTAAGACACCTTTTCAAGCTACACAATCAAGCTAGTGATGTCAGTCAAGCAAACCAACTTTGCAACCTGCTCCGATACCATCTGATCTGAAAATGGAATGTACTTGTTTGAGGGTGCAAGGTATCCATTTCCCATAATTTCAAATTGAGCTATACACTCCAAATGACCTCTGAAAATGTGAAAACTTCTTATTTCTTATACAGAGATAGACTGTAGGGGCATTCACCGGACATGTCACCTCTAAAGAGAGGATGAGTTCCAGAGGCTACCTGGCCCTCTACAGGCTCCGCCTAAAGAAATAATGAAGTAACACTTAGAAGTCTTTGACATACACATACTTGAAGTTTGATGTCTTGCGGAATAAGACAAATAACTTTCTGCAGCTGAGTAGGTGATTATGTGTGTATGAAAGTTATGTATATTTGCTGTTTAACACTTTATATCAGTTTTTTTTTTTAGCATATCATCTTCAGCAAATAAAGACATCAAAATGATAAAGCAGTTCACCCCCCCTCTGGGCTACATCTGTTGGACCAAGCCTCTCAAACTAGGCTTGTCCTCTTGTATTAAAAATGCTACAAAGGCTAATACAAGAATATGAGTGTCTCGAAAGATAGATCTAACTGTAAATACAGAATCAAAAGATAGGAATTAGCTAAACATGCTCTTTCCCAAACACTAAACAGTGAAATTGTACCTTATACAGTACTTTCCCCAATTGGCCCTGGTGGCCCTTTAGACTTGCATGGAGAATTTCGAGGTGAATATGACCTCAATTGGTTCTGAAAACTCTGCCATTAGACTCAGAAGGTCGAAAATAGCAGAAATAGGCTTTTGAATCACCAAAAATGGATGAACATAGCCCCCAAACAGCTCCAGCACTGAAATGGCCCTGGTGGCCCTGAAAGCTTCCCTGAAGCTAAACAGTGAGAAGAATTCCTCAAAAGGAAAAACGAGCTATAGAAATGGATTCAGAATGCTGAAAAACTTCAGGAATGACCTTCGTTCCACATTCACTAGCTGCACAATTCCCAATGCAGCTCCCAAACTGATTTGGCCCTAGTGGCTCCTGGAACTTCCACGAAGCAAAATCACCTGCAAACGACCTCAGATGGCTGTGAAACCTGTGCGAATGGCTTCAGAAGGTTGAAGAGACCCAAAATCAAAAAAAAAAATTCGTCCAAAATGGACTTTCCTAGCCAAAGTTATGGCCATTTACTCCAACTGCCAGTTACACTAAACAAACTCCAGCTAAAACTGGAGACACCGCCAGATAGGTCCGGCAATTTAGGGGCGGCGCTATAATTGGAGGTTCTTCCAAACGTGGGTGCTAAGGAGTAGGGCCACGGGGGTCCATAGGACCGCACCCGTCGGGCCTTATTGACTGAACGTAGAGTTGTATGCGGCGGTTGTTAAGGTTTTAATAAACCATCTATTAATACACCCGAAACTCATGTGACCCGTCCATAACCATTGCGCGCCGACTGGAATTTGCTGTGGTTACGTGCTGTGGTTCCATGCGGAGGGGGCTGGCCCCCTTTTGGGCCCGCCCAAAACAAAATGCACATTTAAATAACCATTTTCCGCCATGTCTTAACAACAATAAACATAGCCCAAGTGGTTGGGCCGCTCGGCTGTCATTCCGCCGACCCATGTTCAAATCTTACCGCTGCCACATAAAAACTTTTAAACGCATTTTTCCAATCCGCCTTGGGGGCCCACGTGGCGGCCTCTGGGCTAGCCACGTGGCGCCCAATGATAGGCTGTCAGCGGAATATTCTCTAAAATATTCTGTGGAATATTCCATGGAATATTCCCAGAATATTCTGTGGAATATTATTTTTTAATAAAAAATTTCATGAAGTCAAATTTGGCATTTTTAATTGAAATTAGCGGATCTTTAAACTTGAATAACTTCTGCATACGACATCAGATTTGAGTGCCGTTCGTGGCATTGGGATCATTTCGCCGAACACTTTCCAGTCAATCTGTTTTGGAGCCATTCTGAGCAACTTCATTTTTGAGCATTTTTCTTCAAGAGACTTGATCTCCTGATCAGTCACTTAGAAAAAATTCATCTTATTATTGATGACACTCTATATCTTCGCATGGTCAATTCGATCCTTAGACGTTGCTTGAATCTCGAAGAAGCTGAGGTTGTGTTGAATGATTGCCACAGTGGAGCTTGTGGTGGGCATTTATCTGGGCTTGCTACAGCCCAAAATATTTTGCGTGCAGGATATTTTTGGCTCTTTATTTTCAAATATTGTGTTGAGGCAGTCAAAAAATGTCATCCTTGTCAGGTTTATACTCAGAATATGTGCGCTCATCCAGCTCCAATTTTGTGTTGTCACTATCGGTCCGTTTACAAATTGGGGTATTTATTTTACTACTCGTAACCCGCCTTCGGCGAAGGGTCACAAGTACATTATCGTAGCAATAGATTACTTTACGAAGTGCCCTGAGGCTATGCCTACTTTTGTGAATGATGGTGATATAGCAGCCATGTTTCTGTTCAACCAAGTCATTTCTCACTTCAGTATTCCCAAAGAGATTGTCACTGACCATGGCAATAATTTTCAAAACACCATGATGGTTGTGTTGGAGTGTGTTTGGTGCACGTATGTATGAAATCACACCAAATTAATAGGTGTGTTCTACCAGCTTAAGTTATTGGTAACAGGAAGAAAAAGAAGTGGAATCAGGCAAGTTAGTGGAACACGATAAAATCATAAGCATACTAGATAGAGAAATAACATGCATATATAAACTAAAAATAAACTAAAAACTAAAACAAATAAACATGAGCTCTGAAAGAGTCAAACGAAAAAAATAATATGAGCGGTGGCTCTAGGCCCCTCTTATTGAGCACTGGTAGTAATAAGACTGAAAATTTACCCTCTTGCCAAAGGGCCACTAGAACATGGGTTCTAAGTCCCGATGCAAGGATGTTTTTATCCCAAGCTTGCCTCAGTGTAGTCTCCCTCTCTCTATACTGTGTTGGAATGAACTTGTTGGATGGCCAACAATTGAGTCCCCTCTATCTTCAGCTCCAGATCACACGCTGCTGGTATTGCTTGGGAAATTTTGGTCAGCATAACAATGTGTTCACAAATTCTTCATCTCATGGTGGACTTATATAGGAGATTTCAAATCCTCTATTCCCTCTCTTGGTACATTGTGGATGGTGACCCAAGATAGGGGTATGATTCCTTTGTGTGCTCCAAATATTCCATTGTGTGCTCACTTGGTGTCTAAGGAGGCGTCGGTGGTTTTCCTTAGGTGGCTTCAAGTGAGGAATCACTTGTCCTTTTCTTTGTGTGGTCCCGAATAGTGACAATTCGCCACCCCCAGGATTATGCGCATATCGAAAAAAAAAAGCATGTAAAGGTGCTCTTCACGAAGGATTATGCGCACAAAAAGAATTTAGGACTTGTTCAAATTGTATTTTCCTCAAACCTTAGAGATTTTTAAATACTTTCTAGATGTTGTAATGTCTTCCAGCCCTGTAGACCCTTCTTCTTGATATTAAATAATGTCGTCTTATATTGTATGATTTTCTAGTGTTAACAGTTTCCCCCTAATGTGTGAGGTCTAGGAAGAAGTGTATAGCCAAAATACATTATAATTTCTTTTCTGTATATCGTGCGTAGAGAGAGAGAGAGAGAGAGAGACTTGATTGAAGCTTGGAATTGGAAACACCCTGCACCAATTCCAAGAATGACTATGTCCTAAGGGACCCCTATAAGCAAATATAATACAATACATATAAAAAATTTCTATGAGGTGGGCATGTCCCATGCTCGTGATGTTGTGGCTAGTTAAAAAAATCTATTTTGACAGATACATGTTCTTTTAGAATCGCTGATGTGGTAGTGATCTAGTGGTTTCTGACGACAACCCTTGATGCCCTCAGGGGATTTTTTTTTCTTTGAAAATAGGTGAAATATGGTACTGATATGTGTAAACTTGGTATGGCATATAGCTACACATTATACGCGTAGATGTTGGCTAGGACCTTCTCATGTAAGCATTGTTGAAAGAGGCACTTATGGAGGCACAGGTCTTCAACGAATTTGATCAAAGTGCAATGGTTGTAAGGTACGATTCCATCTTGACATGAAAGCTTTTATTGCAGTCGAATGTCATCAGGATCGATTACCTATATGGGAAATGATGTCTGCCATACTGCCACCCGAGGATGTCCCTTTTATGGAGAGGGTAATCCAAGGTACCACTTCCTTTTTGGAGAATAGGTTTTGAAGTCGACAAAAAGGAAGCTTCAACCGGCCGAGTGGTCGCCGAAATGAGGGGTCGGGGACCTGGATGTGATGGGTTTAACATAGGCATGTTGGCAAGGGGCGACTGAACTTTGATGATGGGGATTCAGTGGCCCAAAGTCAGAGAATACTAAGCAACTTGGCAGCAGTCATAGTTATTTTTGAGGGGAAAACCATGGAGTCGGTAGGACTTCTGAGGCGGGTATAAATAGGATATGAATGTCATGGTTGCATGTGCGTGGGGGTGTAATACTCCGACCAAGGGTGTTGAGGGACTACTGTTGAGTCTCAAAAGTGTCTTCCATATTCATACATATTTCCATTATGTCATAACCATTTAGCTCTTATTTCATAGCCATTTGACCTAAAACCCTACATCAAGTAACCATTTTCATAAATATATGGGTTAGGATCCTTGTTTTCCAAAGTTATTTATTTTATGTATTTTAAGTGAATTTAAGATTAGAAACTAGAAAATTAACATAGTTTCATATATCTATATATGTGTTATGAGTTTTGTGACATGTGTAGGTCAAAAGGAGACTTCTAGAAGACCCTTATGTGGCACTCTAAGGCCAAATTCGAATTTGGTTGGAGAATATTATGGGATCAAGAGGATATGTGTCTCACTTCCTTGTTGTATTGAAACTCTAAGAGGATATGTGTCTCATTTCTTAGTTGTGTTGAAACCCTAGAAAGACATGTGTCTTATCATTTCCTATTTTGATTGTAACTCTAGAGATGGAGGGAGAGATTCATGGACTCCCATTAATGAGATGACTCCCCATATTTTGTATAAATAGGAGAAGCTTTCTCCTATCATAGGTAATGAGGAAGTAATGAAAAAGTAGTAGAGAAGTCTTTTGTAACAAAGTTCAAGATGGAATGGGATGTAGATTTGTGAGTTCTTTTTAATAGAGAAATTCAGTTCTTTGATGCTGTTTTGATTAGAACTTTAAGGAGCTGAAGGACTTCACAAAATTGGTAGCAGAGGGCCCCTGCTATCCAAGGAGGCTTTTGCATGTTTTCTAGATAAGTTGTTTTCAATTTTGTTTTGTCATATTTCCTTACTTAGATTGCTTTCTGAAATCATAGCTTTTAGCATAATCTTTCATGGCAGCCCGGGCATTTGCACATAGTTTTATAATGACTAATGACATGGAATCAATATTGTCCTTCTGCTGATTTATTTTTCATAGTTTTTGTTTATTCCAGCACTATTTGTTTATTTCAGTCTTGCACATTTGCTTTAGTAATTAGATTAAATATTAAGTTGCTCATGTCATTTTCAGTTACCTCCGAAAGCCATAGCTAGAGTAATGGCGAGGGATTGAATTATGAGTGTGTAGTTTGATATTAGTTTACTTTTCTGCAAGTTAGATATATTAAATTGCTCATGTCATTTTCAGTTACCTTCGAAAGCCATAGCTGGACTAATGGTGAGGGATTGAAGTATGAGTGTGTAGTTTGATATTAGTTTCTTTTTCTGCAAATTAGATATCAGATTGCTCAAGTTGTTTATGATTACCTCCGAAAGCCATAGCTAGACTAATGGTGAGGGGTCAGAATATGAGTTGATGTAATTTGATTTTAGTTTTACTTTACTTGCAATCTTTTCTTTGAGTACAGTTTCTTTTGTGTTTAGATAGCAACAAGGATAATGGTTTCATGATCAATAGTTCACTATTTGCTTGATTAGAATAGTGATGCGATTTTCATTTCCTTTTAGAAATTAATTTTGTCATTGTGTGTTTTAAAATTCTTTTGAAGTTTGGAAAACCATTAGAAGGACATCATTGTCTTGAATATTTGTCTCCATACTTGTCTTTTAGAATTTCATAAAAATCCAAAAACGACAAAAAGTAAGAGATAGGTTATCTTGCACATATAGTGCGCCACACTTCGTCAGCTTACGAATCCCTGGTTGATAATTTATGTTAGCAATTTAGGACACACTAAATTGACCAAACAACTACTACCATGGGAGAAAAATATGGATGGAGGCTGAAGGACGTAGTGCACCATGCAGGGTCTTTGTACACTTTCTAAAAGAATAAAATAATGGGGTTTGGTTTGTACAAAACAAAGAGACGGGTACCCCAGAACATGAAAGTGTTCACTCACTGATGTTGTGAGGAAGGTGTTTTTTTTAGGGTGGGGGTCCCATTGGTTGGTCGTTTTATCACCAAAATCGTACCTGATTGGCTGTTGATCAGACAACTTCAATGTAAATTTTTCAAACCAATCTTGTGAATGAGGCTTAGCCTCCTCAATCTGAGAGGGCTCTCTCAAGAGTTAATGATATGGAATAAAGATATAGATGGCTAACTCTATTTAGGAAATAAACTGTTTATGATGAATGTAGGTTGAAAAGATCAGAGCTTAATACCATTGGGCTATGGAGTCAGTGAAATGGATCTCAATAACAAGGCTTTCCTTGTGGAATCTGAGGCTTGTAAATATTTCAATGAAAGAGCAAGACATACAGGAGGTGTTACACCATTTTTTGGTCATCTAACCCATTATTATTAGATGAACCCAAGTACACCATGTAAGACAAATTTTACCCTAAGTAAAATTGCTTTCACCACGTGAAATAACTTATTCGTTTATACTTCCCGATCATATTTAACCCAAAACAAGGAAATTAATTAAATAAACCCTTATTTATTTAATTATTTCCTAAGAATAAGTTATTTAAATCATTATTTAAAGAATATTCTTAGTTAAATTTGACTAATCATCCATAACTAATTAAATAAACCATTATTTATTTAATTATATTCCCATCATTTCCCTAAAATGATAAATAAATCATTTATTTATTTATTATTTATAAATAAAGGAATTGACCCAAGTCAAGAATCCTTTTCCCTCCAACAAATATAGTAAAATATTCCTAAAGGATGCTTCTAGAATTCGATTAATAATATTTTATTCATGCAACAAGGTCTAGATAACCCCAATATTTTGTTATAAATAGGAGGGTTTTCCCCATTCATTAGTCACCTTCATTTCATTACATCACATTGGATCTACTCTTGGTCACCATTTTCAATTTTTGCTTTGTGAGCTCCCATTGAGTTCTATGTTTGTTAGGGTTTTCTACCACAATAAGAGAGAAGAATTTTAGATCTGAAACACTGAGGACTTTCCAGAACCCATCCCATTGAGGAGAACCGAAAACACCTTTCTTGTTTTCCTCTCAGGTGCCCCATTCTTTAATATAATATAAAACATTCTTTTAAACACATTGTTCTTGTCTTGTCTATTGGATGCATGGAGCCATATTATATTTTATCTGCTTAATGTATTTTGTGCTTAGATCTGAGTTTGTGCAGCAAATTTAAAGATATTCTATAGCCATAATCGATGTTAGGGATATTTTTTATGCGTAGTTAAAGTGATATTTTGTGACGAAAGATTCATACTAACAATCACAACTCATCATGGTATGTGTTATATTCTTTCCATTTATCACACGCGCATGGTTTTGGTCCTTAATTTCCAGTGGGCAGTCCGCGTCCATGGTTTTGTGCATTGTTTTGCACATGGTTTTGGGGTATGATGGTTTTCGGCCCCTGGTATTTTTGTAGATCCGGTCAAGGGAACTACGGTTATGTTCTAATCCAGGGTTTATGGATTGGGGTTTATGTATGCTTCGGCATGTATATATATGTGTGTTGTAACACTAAAAGGAATATAATGAAAAATTAAGCTGGTCGTCCCAATTTGGGATCCAGGGGAAAATCTCTGTGTTTATCTGTTTTATGTTTTATGCTCTCGCTATTGTTTATTTTCTGATATAAGATTCGTGTGTAGATAATTTTTGTTCAGGGTTAAAACCTACATCCACACGGGTTTTATTTTACGACCGCTGTCGTTTTATCTATTCCTGCATATCTAGTTGTTTCAGACCCTAGGGTTTCTCTTTCGTTTCCTGTTTTTCCTATTTTATGGTGCTTTTCACCTCTCAAACCCTCAAACAGTCAAATTTTTAACTTCCGTGTGTTTCTGGCCTTATTGCGCAGGTGACAAACATCAGCCGCAGCTGAGACGAAAAATTATTTTGAAATTTTCCGCCGACAGTGCTGGATCTGCAGGTCACACTTATCGGCCCAAAAAGTGCGACCTGAGCTTGAGGACGCACTTTTCTGCCCCAAACCTATGACTTGGACTAAAAACAGGTCAGAACCTGCGACCTGCACTTTTTCTGCAAATTTTTCAACACTTTTTCTGGGTTTTTCTGAAGCTTCTTTCAGGGTTTTCTAGCCTTCATCTAAACCCGTTTAGACCTGTTTCTGATCTGCTTCACTCAACTAAGAGGGAACCTTGCCCCTTAGGGCTCTTGCACCCTCCACCTTTTGTGGGAGATTCTTTGTTGTTTCAGACGTCTGTATTTTCAGAGTTTCAGATCCCTTTAGATCACCTCTTCTCCCTCTCAAATCACCTCCGCTCAACCTCCCATGAGCTATGGTTTTCCTGGGGGAGGGGGCACCACTTCCTACACTTCTTCCCCCCCCCCGGTAGCATGCATCCAGGATCCGGCATGCCTCCTCTTTCTGCCCAACATTATTATCCATATCCACAGCCTAGTGCTCCAGCTCCTCCAACATTCACACCCCCACCTCCCTTGTCTTCTCAACCCTCGCAACAACAGTCACCGCCCCCTCAAGAGCAGGTGAATGCAGAGCAGGGATTTGTGGCTACCCAACCACCTCACGGACCGGTAACCACTCAACCTCCTCCATTTGGTACCTCTGATTACCAGATCCTCATGATGAACTTTGACCAACCTATAACCGTCGACCTTAACCTTCAAACTCAGTCCCGTTCGTACCCCCATCCCCTTGCTCCATCTGCCCCCGAGTCACCTCCTTTAGGTTCTACAGAGCCTCTTTCGACAACTAATGGTCCCTTGCATATCCCTCTGCCCAAAGCCGACGTTCATACCAAGATTCCTAAGGGACCATTACGCCGAAATGCTACTTCTGACCGAGCTACCCATTCATATAGCATAGTAGATGAGCTGGCTGAATCCCCCGCTACCACTTCAACGCTGGAACTCCTCTAGTCGTGCCCCTCTCAAAGAAAATCTCTGCTATCTGCCCTGGGTGCTGTAGATCCTGAAAATGACCAATTGATTGTTTTCAACGCCCATCAGTCAGAGTCTCCTCCTCTTCCTGCTTCCGTAGCTTTCCAAATCCCAGTCAAAATCCGGAACGCTAACATTTCTCGGTGCATCATTGATGAGGGGGCATCCACCTGTGTGATGTCCGCTTCAGTTTGGAAACAACTCAGATCTCCTGAGTTGGCCCCTCCCATGATCACTCTTCAAGCATGGGATGGCCACTCCTCCCAGCCCATTGGCCTTTTCCGTAACTGTCCTATCACCCTTGCGAGCAAGACTTTTTATGTTGACGTTGAAGTTATCGGTGCCCCTCTTGACTATAACATTATTTTGGGGCATAGTTACATCTATGCCATGTCTTCTGTCCCATCCGTAGTCCACCGCAAGATATTTTTCTCTCATAATGGAAAGATAGTCACAGTTGACCAATTGACCTATCATGAGAAAAAATCTCAGACTTCCCCTGAGTCGATCATCTCTTCTGTAGCCAATAAGCCAACCATCGATTCTTTGACCAGTGTCTCCCCCGGTGTCTACAAAGACCCCTCCTTGCTTGGAACCTTCCATGGTCTCCCTCCTCCTCTTGACTCGGATCCGAGCTCAGCGAATGTTTGCATGATGCAATCGTCTCGTGCCAACCTCACGCGGCTTGCCTCGGCTAGTCAGCAACCTCAACCTTGCCCGCCGCAACCCACTCCTAGCCCTTCGCATCAGCCAACCAAACCTCTCCCTTCTGACCCTTCTCCTACTGCTGATACCCATGCACCTCTCTACCCTCCTAGGTTGGTTCCACCAGGTCTCAACCATCTTGGAGCT
This sequence comes from Pinus albicaulis, assembly GCA_034641835.2. Taxonomy (NCBI): domain Eukaryota; kingdom Viridiplantae; phylum Streptophyta; class Pinopsida; order Pinales; family Pinaceae; genus Pinus; species Pinus albicaulis. The sequence continues at coordinate 852,341,409 of CM076575.1, read as the reverse complement.
ATCCCTTCTGGTCATTACCCCGCTGGTCAGATACCGTTCCTAGCCCCCCCACCACGAGTGTACATAGTACCTGTCATGGCCACCCTCTCTCTTCCTAACCTGACCCTTGGGATTCCCGTCTGGTACCTTGATCCTCCAACTGCTACCCTGCTTGTTCAACCCAAACCTTATCTTTCTTTAACCTCGGTTCAACTGGTCCCCATGACTTCTCCCGCTGCACCCATGCCTTAGTCACCTCAATAGGAACCACCTCCTGTTGCGACCACTTTGGGAAAGAATGGCAAAGCTCGCAGGGGGGCATCAAAGGACAAGGCTGACCCGACAAACCCTTCCCCTCCTTGGCCTCCAAAGCATACCATCCAGTGTGCTTTGTGTGATGTTTTCGGTCACGCCACCCATACCTGTCCTGAACTGCCTCATCTCAAGCCCATGGTTAATGTCACGTTCCCTGAAGCCTTTGTTTCTTCCACGACCACGGCCAAAGAACCCCAAGACTATTCACACCAACCACCCCTGTGCTATGTTTGATCTCCATGGCCATTACACCCACCTTTGTCCCCGCCTCAAGGACTTCCACACCTCTCTAGCCGTGGTCCGCCAATTTGAGGCCAAGCACAACGAGTACACCTCTCCCATATTTGCGCATTTTGCTTTGGCAGAACTACCAGACATGACTACTCCCATTGACATTCCCCCTCCTGATGTCAAGATGAAGGAGCCATCGTCCACCATTTTCTACCTATCATCATCCATGAGACCCTCGAGGAACATTCCCTCTGAATCCTCCCCTGTTGTTTCGCTTGACCTTCCTTCGGCGATCACCTTGGGCTCAACATCGGTAGATCCTTTACCTACTTACTCCTCTGTCACCCCTCGTGACGACGTGCATGTGAACCTCTCTTCTCATGATGATGAGTCAGGTAGCTTCGCCACATCAGATGGTCTTTCTCCCACCAATCACCCCATCTTCTATCACGATGATGATAGCATGGCAGAAATCACCACCCCTGACTGTATCTATTCCCCCTTACATCAAACCCAAGAGTTCACACCACATACACCTTGTGGCCATTACATTGAAACCCAATGTTTGGGTAAGGGGGCACCCACATTTGAGAGACCAAGAGAAGCAATTCTCCACCACTCTCCTAGTGTATCTGGTTGTGCCGACTTTAGTACTATTATTATTCCACATTTAGAAGAACCGCTAGAGTCCCATATCACTTCAGATCACTCTAGGGATGATACCCCTTATCATCCCTTCATCTTACATCAGCAACCCAGTCTTTTAGACATTTTTGTTGACCAACCTATAGGATTTCTAAGAGAGCATCAGTTCATTATCTCCAAATCTTCTTTTTGGGATAGTGACACCAGGTATGCCAACCCATAAACTTAAAGTCCATTTGATTCATATATGCAGTACTAAAAGAGATTGGTAATCCTCCATTTCCTTTCTCATACTGCATAACCATAACGAAAACAAATGGCGCACCATATCATTAAAATGTCTTTAGATTCCTCTTTTTTCTCAATACATTTTGGCATGACCACAACATGCTTGGGGGCACCTATGCCCCTAAACCATAAAAAATCCCAGATCTCAGCCAAAAATAGCACTGAAACCCCCTTTCTCTGACAGTTCGCACTTTTCAGGTCATTTCCTGGGACAGGTCGTAGTTTTCTGCCCAACACCTGCTACCCAGGTCGCAGAACAGACCCCAAAAAGTGCAACCTAACCTGTTCATGAGCTTTGGATACCTGTTATTTTTTAGTACCTTGATGCTTCACCAGGACACATTTTTCCCAAGAAGGATCTCTTCACCTCTCCTCAAAATCGGATTTCCTCACTTACAACACTTGTACTTGAGGCACCACTTTGCCTCCATACTTGTACTTGTTCGTGTTGATTTTCACCATGAATTACCATCTTGCACTCATGTTTTCATGGTCCCCCATTAGACCTTTACTGTGTGGCAGCACCATTGATTCGCCTTTGTTTAGAGCATCCGAGTTGAGTCATCATCACATTTATGGAGTCTATCCCGAGTCCCTTTGTACCCCGCCATAGTCCTCCATCCTTTCTTGCTTGGTCCCTCTCTCATGTCGCACATTATGGCTTTCAGTACCCTTGTCCCCTATCCCTCATGATATTGTGTTAGTTGCTGCCAAGCCATTCATTCCCTTTATGCTATAACAAAGGAAGTCGTCCAACCGCTCCTCCGTATCCCTCCTTCCATCATCATCATCAGTGTCTACTTTTTCGTCGCTCTACTATTTTCCCTCGTGCCTTAGTTGGGGTTCCCTTATTTCCTCACCTATGGCGGACCTACTTCTGTCGACATTAGCTCATTTACTCCAGAAGCCAAGTCTAGGGGGCAGTGTACCTTGGTTCGAGCTCTTCCTAGCATGATCATGATATATACACTTGATGGTCCAGTGATGCAGTAGTAGCTATTGGTGATTCCCGGGCGTGTGTGAGATGTCTCAACCCTCATGAGGGGGTGGCCCTTCAGGTAGCCCCCCACATGCTCGGATGAATTCTTCATTTCTGCCCTTCATGTAGCTCCTCTCATTTGATGATATCAGCCTCAACCTCTTGCGGCGCCTCTTTGATTTGCACATATCAGTCAGATTTTGCGAGCCCTTCCCCATGTGTAGGGGGCATTCAGGCGTATTGTATCTCATGTACTAAAATATTATTGTATAAGTCCTGAAGGTTATTCCAGGCATCACATGTATGTGGGATTCATCATTTTTACCTGGCTCATGTTTAGGCCAGCACATGTTTCCTTATTGCGTTCCGTGGTTTTCTGGGCGCCTTATTCTTTGTACTTTGTCTTGGCGGGCATAGGTATGCCTCCCCCGCCACCTTTATCACAGGTACCACTTCATAAACTAGAGACTTGTTGCACCTGTAAGTCTCGTCTCCTCAGGGTCTAGTCCTTTAGCACTTTAGTCTACCTTACATTCCTCTCTCTCATTTCCCTCTTATTGTCTAGTGATTGAGCTCTTACAACGTACTTCGGTCATACGATTTTCTCCTAACACTCGTACGTTGGGGGGAAATCTGTTACACCATTTTTTGGTCATCTAACCCATTATTATTAGATGAACCCAAGTACACCATGTAAGACCAATTTTACCCTAAGTAAAATTTCTTTCACCACATGAAATAACTTATTCGTTTATACTTCCCGGTCATATTTAACCCAAAACAAGGAAATTAATTAAATAAACCCTTATTTATTTAATTATTTCCTAAGAATAAGTTGTTTAAATCATTATTTAAATAATATTCTTAGTTAAATTTGACTAAATCATCCATAAATAATTAAATAAACCATTATTTATTTAATTATATTCCCATCATTTCCCTAAAATGATAAATAAATAATCTATTTATTTATTATTTATAAATAAATGAATTGACCCCAGTCAAGAATCCTTTTCCCTCCAACAAATATAATAAAATATTCCTAAAGGGTGCTTCTAGAATTCGATTAATAATATTTTATTCATGCACCGAGTTCTAGACCACCCCAATATTTTGTTATAAATAGAAGGGTTTTTCCCATTCATTAATCACCTTCATTGCATTAGATCACACTAGATCTATTCTTGGTCACCATTTTACATTTTTTCTTTGTGAGCTCCCATTCAGTTCTATGTTTTTCAGGGTTTTCTACCACAATAAGAGAGAGGAATTTTAGATCTGAAACACTGAGGACTTTCAAGAACCCATCCCATTGAGGAGAACCAGAAAACACCTTTCTTGTTTTCCTCTCAGGTGGCCCATTCTTTAATATAATATAAATCATTATTTTAAACATTTTATTCTTGTCTTGTCTATTGGATGCATGGAGCCATATTACATTTTATCTGCTTAATATCTTTTGTGCTTAGATCTGAATTTGTACAGCAGACTTAAAGATATTTTGCAGACATTATCGATGTTAAGGCTATTTGTTATGCGTAGCTAAAGTGATCTTTTACAATGAAAGATTCATACTAACAGGAGGTTTTCAATAGCTTGAGTTTCAAAGGAACTTAGAGCATATGATACAGGAATTCTGAGTAATGAGACATCAAGACATTGGAAGAAAACTATTAAGAGAGATAAATCATGGCTTAATACTTAAAGGAAGTCAAAGCATGAACAATCATGAGTTCTAAGTAATAAGCATTAATAAATTGAAAAAAACCTTTCAAAATATAAGACAAAAACTCATTGAAATATAATAAGAATCTCATGTGAAGAAAAGTTGTGTTGTTAATGTATATATCAGAAATTCCAATAGCTTTACAATCAAATAGTCTTCTGAGCTAACATCTCCAACATGATGAGTGTAGATTGAAAATAATATCAGTATGTAGGCATTGGCTTATGGAGTAAAAAATTCCAGTGATTTAGTGAGTTACTCGACATGGAAGTTGAGGCTGTTAGAGTTTCTAGAAGTAGGACACACACAAATAAAACATGAGTATACACAGTCAATTCACATATAAAGGAATTCAGAGCATCTCATAGATGAATTTTGAGTAATATAAGTGAAAACCACTACAAGTGAGATAAATAAGAGGTACAAATAGAATAGGAAAGCACTAAAAACTCTTTTAGAATCTCAATTTGTTCAAGTAACAGATCTCTATATTAGCTGAAAAAGACCATTACAATAAGCTGCTATTTTGCCAAAAATATTCCAACCCTTTGCTAATTCGACCCAATGGCCTTTAATAGACATGTTAAATCATCATATGATCTGCCTCTAGGATAGATACATCGATTTTTTTCCTACTGACACCTTGCATAACCATAAAACATCAAATTTATGACAAAGAAACACCTATCCTACTTGACAGTCCTATTTCAACTAGGACTCAAACTCTTCATTATTATCTTTAACAACCTTATCTACTTAAAGAAATCAAATATTTGACAAGTATGCTATCACATGGTCAAATTTAGATGATGATATTCACCACTTTGTGACCACTTAACTGACCTTCTCAAAACTAGGAAACAAAACCATGTTTTTTAGGTAAATGTTCTTCTTCTTCTTTGAATATTTTGGTTGTCATATGGTCTTGAATTCATGGTCCTTGAGTGTTTAATAATTTCTTGACATGGTATTTCACTCTTTCATAGCCTCCAGCTATCCAAAACCTGCTCCAAAAACTGCTCTGAAACACAGTGCACTACGAAAGTAAGGCAGTTTCGTAGCGCACTTTCGTAGCGCCTTCAAACCAGTCCTCATCCTCAAAATTTATAACTCTTTCCTCTTGCATCAGCTTTATCATCCTTCAACATGTTAGCCACCTATAAAATTTTGGCATAGCAAATAGGTGGCTAAATATGTTTCCGAGCCTTCAAGGGAAACATTTCCTTTGTAAATCTCTCATTCTTGAAGCCTCCATGTGTCTTCTATCCTTTGAAGAATCTTCACTTCTATTTCCATTAAAGAACCCTGTTGATTGGTGAAAGAAACTGCTTTCAAAGGGAATCCTTCCTCTCCATTTCACTCCCACAAAATCCCCCATGTTTCATCCTCATTCCCTTCATAAAATCCCTCAAAATGCCTTCATTTGACTTTCTAAACCTCTCAAAACCCTTTTAAAACCTTATATATCCCTTTATTTGGTTTAAAAATCCCTTCTTTTGCCTACTGGAACCCCTTTCTAAGCCTTAAAAACCCTGTTTTTTGGCCTAAAATCACCCTTTTAACACTTTAGGGCTTAAGCCCCTTTCGGCATAGCCCTTAACCCTTTCCTCCACATGTAACCCGTTCCTATGACTAAGCACTAAGGCCTAATTGCAATCGCAAAAAACTCTTTCCCTTTGTTCTTTTCCCGAAATCCCCGATGCGACGAGCCCAACTCCTCCGATCTCCCAACCTAATCTCGACCGTTCATTCCTACAGATCTGACGGCTGAGATATAATCACACTCCTATCATGAGCCCATCACTCACGCCCGCTGATTTGATCTGGACCATTGAATCCACAAGAACCAATGGCCAGGATCAAATTGCGCTCCGCAAACTCAAAGGACCCCGATGCTTCGGCATCTTTCTTTTCTCTGATGCGATGAAATCCCCACTGTTGATTTCCTCAAATCCAACGATCCACATTACTTCCGCTTTCAAACCCCACCCTTCTCATTCTCCCCTGTCGACAGATCTCCGCCGTCTATTCCTACAGATCCGACGGTAAGGATCTAAACCACCGTTCACCTGCAACTTTCCCCGTCGCATCCATTCCGCACTGTCCGATCTACCTCTGATGATCCAATGGCTGATATTGCGTTTTGAAAAAGTTTTTCGCCTGAACATTAACACCAAAAATAATTCCGAAACCAGTGGTATTCAAAAGGACATGCGTCAAGAGATGTGTCGTATCACATTTTTCTGCGCAATACTGTTTACCAGCGTTTTATTTTGCGAAAACCACCAATTTTTTTCCGCCTCACCACTATTCTCCTCCACAATGTCTTTTTAGTTTTAAATCCTAATCGTTAATTACTCTAATCTGATGGCCTTGATCTAACCTTGCCTCCTTCCATTTTCATTCACCTAACCTTCTAAACAACTTCAGGGACGGATCTCAGCTGTAGATCAGCGATTGATTAATATAAATCAATGGTTCCATTTTAACCTCGCTCCCAAATTGCCCAAAGCCAGTTCTAAGCCTATTTTCACTGGATTTTCTTAGCTTTTGTTCATTTTTGCAGGATTATAAAGGTTTTATCCCACTGTTTTAAAACAGCACAAAGGCCAGGAATCGTGATTCCTAATCTTCAGTACAGAAAGGGATCCAAGGAGTTCTTCATTACATCAAATACCCCCACCTGTGTAAACCTTCTGCATGCCTGCAAAACAACAAAAATGTAGTGAACATCAACTAAACAGAGAGTAACAGTGCCTGAAGCACAATTAGAGCTAGATCACATAAACATGAAGGACAGATCAGCAGAGAAGCCTCTACATGCCAAATCAGAGAGGCTAGTTACTTTCCATCAACCCATACTGCCCACTGCAGTCCTATTTTCCATTAACACAGGTCACAATCAAGGTAGTCAGAGATATTATTGACATATATGCAGCTCAGAAGTAAATTTCCAGCCTACCAGAGCTTCTGAAAGTCAAACAAAACAGCCAGAGTGCCAATACAAGCAAAGGCCCATTTAATGAAGTATATAGCATGTCATTTCTTATCCATCAAGCCTCCCAGAGGTCGAGAAACACTAAATTCTTCATTTAATTAGGCCAACAATCTCTTTTTTTACTTCACCCCCTCATTCACCTAAAAGTATTCACTGAAAATTCATTGTTGGTTGTTGGGATTCTATTAGTTGTTTGAACTGTTATTAAGGGGAAGTAGCTAGGTAGTTTGTAATATAGTAGGCTGGGAAGAGAAGTCTGGATTGTAAAAAGCCACTAGACTCAATGTGTGTGACTGGTTTTGCACATAAATTGAACAAGCAGATTCACAGGATCCTGGTCTGTATTATCGGTGATGTTTTCCTTATGTAATTGTCTCCTTTCATGTTTTATCATACTATCCATTATTCTCTAATAAATAACAGCAAGAACAGATTAGGATATAGTGCTGGAAGTACCCTAAATCTCATTGTAAATATTTATCTTCATGTTTTCTGCTATTTTTGTATCTAAGAGAAAATTCAACATAATTTAACCAGTATAGAAGTTGGCTTGTCCATGCGTACTGATGTATGAATTTAGAGTCTATTCCTTAGATGTTCTTGTTTGGTTTCAGCTAAAAGAGTTGGGAAACTGGGAGATTAGAGCCAGCCCTGTCTCGCTAGGTTCCTTTTCCAACAGTTAACCTTTCTAAGATCCCATTGAATTAGTGTCAAAAGCAGTGAGATTTAAAAGTCTTTCTCTGATCTTAGGCCTTACTCTATGTTCAACCTTAAATGTTTTCTACCTTCTAAAGTGGTTATGAGGACTGCTGGATTGTCTTCCTTAAGAGTATGCTGAAAGTAGGTTAAGTTAAAATTCTTTCCTTGTGTTATTGCCCAAATCCACCTTAGGCTGAAGGAAGGCGGGATTGAGGGTAACACCAAACCATGCTCAGTCTGGTAGCTAGCCCTACCAGAACAGGAGAGGGCTCTCTCCGGTTCAATCTCAGTAAAAATGTATCAATAGGCCTTGAGATGACTGAAATGAGTGTTAATTTTAGGCTAGGTATATTAATCAAGGAGTTTGGAATGATTTTTAGGGGTTTTTGTTGGAAAAAGGGAAAGGCAGTTTTGGGTTTGGGGATGAGGCAAAATTCTTGCAGAGTTCAAGTTGGGGCAGGGAAGGCAATGGATTTGATGTCTTAGATTCAATGAATGGATAGAAAATACTACTAAGGATTTGAAGAGGGAAAGAAGGTGCAAGGATCCTCTTCAAACGGAAGAAAACATATAAAACTAAACAAAAGTTTAAGGCAGAGCACCAGCAAACTAATGAATTCTACCTTAGTTACTCATTTGTTTAATTCAGAAGCAAAGAGAAGGGAAATGGCATACATAAACATTAATGAAACTTACAGATACATGGAGAAAAACATCATCAAAAATCAGAGCCACAAGGATCCCAACAAGTGCTGCAAAACTCTGGTCTTTCCTTTGCCAAAAAGCTGAAATGAATATACAATGAGGTGCCAAACTTTTCCCAAGAGTCCAACCCTGAAAATGTCTCAGAAAATACATGATATAGACCATCCTAACCCCTTCCCATGCCTATAGGGGTCGAGCTCATCCTTCTAGGAGCTGTTTCAACCAATTCTAAACTAGGAACTGAAATCTAGGCAATCAAACAACTTGCCTCTATATGGAAGGAAACTGATTCATTCATTTAATTTTCACTTTTTAGTGAATGAATCCTCTAGAACAAGTAAATGTGAGCCAAAATTACATCATATTCATCAAATTACATCAAGATAGATCAAGAGTTACATTAGAAAGTAAAACTAGTCAAAACTGGGCGATTTTCTAAGCTGAAGAGTGAAAATGAGGCCAAATTTCTCTATGCGCCACGCCAGAAAACTCAATGCGTCGTGCCAATTTGAGACTATTTTTGAGGCACTTCCCGAAGTCCAAATTGAGATCATGATAGCTTGTTGGAAATCCCTGCCTGTCTACTTTCCAAACCAAGTGGAATTTTTGGATTTGGATGTCATTTACCCCTCCAAAACTTCAATCTCCCAAGACCGGTTCCTGTGTGTGCAAAAGGTGGCAGAAAGGCCATTTTCAAGTTGTTTTTTACCTTTTAGACAACCCAGAACTTGATGAAATTATTAGGCCATTCTTGAGCATGCATAAATTTTCATAAAAAATCCAAAAATTTCAAGTTTTCCTCCAGAAGATCTCCCAATTGTAAGCGTGCGCCAAGTGGCGCGACGCGTCAGGCGGAAAAATCTGTTTTGCGACCAAAAAAATTCAAAAGGACAAAATTTTCTCCAAATTTGCTGAAATTTGGATTGAAGTTCCCCCATCAAGTATCATTCTCATCCAATGAAGCTTCGGTCAAGATTCGGTGCCTATCATGCGTTTTGCGACGTTTTAGTGCCCTCCTGGTGCATGCAGTTCAGTGGCGGAATCACTGTCTCGTTCATTGGATGTGTCGGTGTCTGTCATGGTGTTGCAATGTGTATGTCAAGTGTATGTTTGGTTTGTTGAAAATGAGAAATGAAGACTTGATTTTTATTGCCTCCAATTACCAAAATATAGCCAAGTGGGGAAAATACTGTGATAAATAGGGACAGTGGGAATAGGACTGTGGGAAATAGTACAGTGGTAGGAATGTAGTTCAATCAAGTGAAATTTACAATGGGAGGGCAGTCACTTGACTGTGTTTTAGGAATGTGAGGTTTGGGGATTTAGGAATTTTTCAAATGATAGGGAAAGGGATAAGAAGAGGGAATGAAAGGATTAGGATAGGGATAAGAGGATTTAGGAAATAAGTGATATGAGCGGTTTTATAAGGGAATAGGAGAGGGACTATGAATGGAAATGTGACAGTGACAGAAAAGGAATAAACAATGTGGGGGATTAGCACCAAGATCAAACTTTAAAACTCAACTTTCAAACCCTACAAGAGCCATTTCTAACAAGAGACTAGGGTTTAACTTTTGATGTTAAAAATTCTCCAACCAATCTTTGAAACCACACTAAACACCAGCCATGAGCAATTACAAAGTCACACAAACTTACATGATGCATAGGAGGATGAGTTAATTTGAGTTTTTGTGAAGAAATGAAAAAAATTAGTGTTCCGGCCCTTTGTGCCGCGCACCAGCCGAACGCGCCGCGCAAGCTGTGTGCGTCGCGACAGTGTAATTTTACAGTGTGAAAAGTGGCTCTATGTGCCGCGCAGGCTGTGTGCGTCGCGCAACAACCCAACACGCCGTGCAGGAAAACTCAACCACAACTTTGGCTTTTCACACTGCTTTTTCTTTCCTCCAGGATTTTCTCTTTGTTTCACTGATGTATTTGGCATGTAATTGAATTATTGAAATACAAACATGTCTCTTATGGCATGAACTTTGATTTTTGATTTGGCAAACTCTCTTTCTAATTTTTCAAACTTTGGCACTTTGCTCATAACTCTGCTTTCTGCTTTCACTTTGATTATTTGGCTGAATGATGAAACTCTTGGCTACTTTTTGCAGGGATGGTTGGCGTCGAATTCGGAAAAGGATGACTAGGGCTACGCCTGAACATATTCAACTGAAAAACCTTGAAAATATATATGGCAATTTATTACAAAGAACAAAATGACGATTTTCTTCAAAACAGAGTTTTGAAGAAAAGTCATGATCAAGCGATCTGACGATGAAACTTTGCAATGAAAACTTGTTTAAAACTTCCCTCCGGCCTACTGGAATTATTGGACATTTTGAGGACTAAATCAACTTAACCCTAGACCTAATATGACCTAGAAACCCTAAAATGACTCTTGCTGACCAAGAGACAAAGCAGGACTATGAATGGCTTTTAAAATTGATTTGATGGAAAAACCTGAGCCAGCATGGATAAGGCATGAGGGGTATGACTGAGAAATCCCTTCCGTCAGATAATGGCATGTCCCTAACGAAGTGCAGATGAATGAACTAAATGGGACACCTAAAAATGAAATGCAACAAAAAGTTTTGATCTCTGACGGAGGTATAACCAGACCGACTCTAACATTGGCTCCAATGGGGATGGTGGCTCCTGGGAGGTGCCAAGAACAACAGATCTTTGGGTGAGCAGACAGTGCCTTCATCCATTGGGCAATGGAGACGTTGACTTAACAAATCAACACAAGAGTTTTGACTGATTTATTGACTGAAACTTGACTCAAACCGACTCAAGGCTAAAACTGAAAACCATAATAAAACCAAACTGAGTTAAAACATGACTAAAACATAACTAACAAACTAGAAAGATGCTCATAATTGAGCTTATTCATCAAACCTACTCTAATTGTTCTTTTCACCACCCGATCAAGTGAAATGGAACAGCCAATGCAACCATGTAAGCATCCTGGCTGCTATTTGATTTCTTCCCAAATGCTTTCTGATGCGCAGGAAAAGGGAAGAATCGAAAGGCAACTCCCATAGAAACTCGGAATCAAGTTGACCGCTGATAAAATTGCAAAACATGAATTGACTGGATGACTTCAAGAATACTGCGAAAGGATCTTCATAAACATAGCTGTTGATTTCCATTAACTCATCACTGCTCTGGTCTAGGTAATCTTCATAGCTAGATATTAAAATTTTCCTCACATCTGTGTCTTCATTCTTTGGTGATTCCAGCAAGCTGTCAAAAGGATCCTGAATTTTGTGAATAATCAAACTCTGTTGCTGATTCCAGACAGAACAAAAGTCTCCTTTATTGATCTCCTCATATGGCTGCAAACCTTGAAATGAGTTTTGTAATGAAAAATCTGTTAGACAAGACAATGAAGGTGACTTTTGAATAAGATTATTATCAACATTCTTTTCTGGCACATGGTTAACTAATGGAGAAGAATTTTTACGGCAAACATCATCCAACACACAAGCAATAGGATCATCAAAAACTTGAGAAGACTGCTGCAATGTATCCATTGAAACTGCATGACATTCTACTGGCTGTTCATCTTTTTATTTAGAGATATTATGAAGATTCTGCTTTATAAACTGAAATTCTTCGAAACAAAAAGGTACATAATCCTCTTGCATCATTAAATCATGTATTTCGGCTTCCACGCCTTCATCTATAATCTAACCTTCAATTTCGTTTGGTGGCTGCAAATCTGATGCTAGGGAGGGTTTTGTATCCAAAATGATTTCATCAGTCGTTTCAGGGGAAGTTTTCTCATCAACAACTTGCTCAAGAATTTCGCTATCTGTCTCATCCTCCACATTAAAACTAAGAGATTGTCGATTTCCTATAGGCTGCTCATTTGAATATTTACTATGAAATTTACCCTTCAACAACTGGAATGATTCAAAACAAAATGGTACGGAGTCACCTTGTATCATTTGATCATATGTGCCAACTTCCATGTTTTCATCTGCAACTTGACAATCAATGGCATTCGAGGATTGCAAATCTGAATGTGAGAATTCTTGAACAAAGTTTGCATTTCCCTCGAGATGGTCCAAATCAGGGCTTCTTGGCAGTTGATTTCTGATTGCATGGAAGTTGTCTCTGATGAAATGAAATGAATAAAAAAAAAGGCAAAGATCCTTCACTTACTTCAAAATTTGCTGCACTTTCCTCATCATTGTCATAGCTGATATGTATCGGTTGATCATTGTACACAAGCTGCTGAAAGTGAACTTCTTCCTCCTTCCACAAACTAGTTTTTGACTTGTCTGCAAGGCTAGCTTCTATTTGGAGAACATAATCATCATCATACTGATCAAACTGAGGCAAATCACCAGTATACAACACATCATCAAGCATACATGTCATATCAACAGCTCTCTCTTCTCCAAGATGATCTATAAAACAATCATTATGACAACTGGAATAAGAAACAAAATGTTTTGGATCAACAACTTGTTCTTCTTCAATCAGCGAGCCATGGGCTTGAACATTATACTCATTCCTTGTGGTGTTCTTTTGCATCATCTCTTCCACTGCACTTACCAACATGTCAAGCTTTACCTCTAGAGATGTCGATTTCTCTGGATCTATGTTTTTCATCTCTTCTTATTTCAACCTTGCCCTTCAGATCAACAAATGAGCCTCTACATTTACTGCACTGTTCTGCATCTCTTGAAGTGTTGCAATATTCCTTTCTCTCAACTGAAACTCCATTTTTGGATCAAAGGCACCCGGGTAGTGCAAGAGAGCAGATCTAGGAGGAGGTCTTATATTAGCTAGCATCAAAAAATATACTTGGTTAAATCTGGAAGAAAACTGTTGTAATGTCTCCCCTGGTAGTCTTTTCAGCTGGTTATACTCTTCTATAATCAAGAAAAGGTTCTGTCTGATCACCCACCTGTCGAGGAAAACTTCGACGAACTGCCGGAAATCTAAGATGCTTGCATCAGGCAGGGTTTTGAACCAACTCTTCACTTGGCCTTGCAAAGAAAGAGCAAAAATCCTAATACTAATGATTTTCCTTTATGCCTTTATTGAGAGTTTCCTTTGAAGTATGTCAAAAGAAGGATAGGTTAAAATCCCTTACCTGATCTCAGGCTACACTTTGGTTTCTTTTTTTCACCCATTCTTAATGTTCCATTCCACCATCTATCTAAAAAGATCCTTTGGTATAGATGACTTGCCCTATGGAAACCCTTGGATAGTTGTTATGTAAGTAATCCCCTTTCATGACTCCATAGCCCAATGGATTGGCACTTCTCTTGACCTATCTTCCCATGCTAAAACATCCTTCTATTTAGTTCCTTCTTTACTTCCATGACCTTCTCAGTTAATGATCTCCAACCAAACAAATAAACCAAAAAACCCTTGTGCTTCATACCTAGCCTAATACCTCAATTTGAGCCTTAAAGATATATCATTCTTTACATTTATAGAGAGATACCTCTCTGGATCCAGGAGGGCTAGATCCTAGGATCCCAAAGTGGTTTGATGTTGTCTTATCTTTTGGTCTTGCCAATTTGGCCAAAACATAGGAACCACAACATAATGGCGACTCTGTTGGGGAAGACTTCTGAGTGAATTTCATCTTAGATACCCTTAGGACCTCAGAAGACCCAAAATCTCTAGTTAGATTGGTATTTAATTGCTGATGGTGGACAACAGCCTACTTCAAACATTCAAATTCACCCACCTTGCGACTCCGCACTCCATAACTCCCAAAAGACCAAATGACTCCACTGGAAGAAGGCCATGAACTGGTTGAATAGACATAGTGACCTCTTATCTAATTTACAAAATGATTCCAAGGATAAAATGAAGATATGTGCCAATGATTAGAGAACATATCCCTGGGTTCCCACATAAGATGCCCCAGGTGATTTGGGATGATAACCTTCCTATTTTTCAAGGTGAAGATTTTGAAGAAACCACTTCTACATCTCATCAAATTTCACATACATGTGTGGAAGGTAAATATTGAATGGCATGAAGACTGCCTTATGAAAATGTTCATGTTAACATTGGAAGGAAAGGCAATGAACTGGTATGAATGGTTGGAACCTAGGAGTTTTTTTTCTTTAAAATACATGCACCAAGTATTTTATGAGAGATATAAAGAAAACCCCTCATCCATACCATGGAGTGAAAACTGTTGTGTCCAATCTCAGAACCTCATACAATACCTAACAGATATTGATGATAATTTGGTAGACATGCATCCTGAAGATCTGTTAGGAGCCATTCAAGAGTTTCATATGCATCCTAGCTATCACAAGAACCTGGATGAATCAGTTGAGGAAGAAATCAGTCAAGAAACAAAAGACATTCCTCAAGGTATCCTTGAAAGCTCAAATACTGGTTCATCATCCCTTATAGCTGAGGCCCAAGAAGACATACAGCCTCAAATTCAGTCTTCACAAGAGACAGAGAACTGCTGCACTTCTGGTCAAAGAGACACAAGGACATCTTCCACTTTGACAGAAGAAGAAATATATCATATCATCAATGGACAGCCAGCCTCTGACATATTTTATAGAGAAAACACTCTTTCCCATTCAGCTGTTGAACTTTGTTGTACAGATTTGGAAAGCTCCCCTGTAAATCAGAATGAAGAAAGACTTGCTGATAATCCAGTATGTCTGATTGGTAGCATTACTTACATTCATGATTTTCCTAAGTTTTATTTGTCTGATGATGATGTTCTCCAAATAGAAGTTGATCTTGCAGGGTCATCATCAGTAGATTTATGGGAGGAAAGTCAATTTCATCAGCTTCAAGAAATTAATGAGCCCATGCAGGATATCTATGATACTAATGAGGAAAATTATGAAAGTATAGTAGTAGATGAAGATTCATTGAATCTTCACTCTGCTTTATCTCAGACCATCAGTCACAATTTTCATGTGATTGGGGATCAGCAGCCTTTTAGCTCAGAGGATTAGGAAGAAAGCAATGAAGAAACTCTTGAGCAAGTTGAATATCTAGAACCTTCTCTTGAAAGGGTTGAGGTAACCAAAGAAACCCCTGCTCAATAATATGTTAGTTTTTCACAGAGCTCAGCCCACCAGATCATAATATCTTAGAGCTACAAGAGGACAGCACTGCCAAATATGATGAGTCCTCCAGTTTAGATGATGATGAAGATGGGGAAGAGTTTCTTTCTCAAAAGAATATTTTTCTTGATCCAGTGGACGAGGAAGCAGTCCTAGTTGAAAACCACTTGTCAAATAATCACAACCAGGTATTATTTTAAGATCCTTATGCTCATTTCCTGCAGACATTTAGAGAAGGATCAAAGTTCATCAATAGAAGCTTGTTGCAGACAACAAGAAACATTTTAAAAGCTGCTGTTAAAAAACAAAGAGAATGGGAGTGGCCCTGCCTATCTAGCATGCTCAAAGAGATGAGTAGAAGAGACCAGTCATGGGATCATTTGATTGACTGGATGTATTGGAAAAGAGAGTTTGTCAGCTAGACATGTAAATACCTCGAGTTAGAGTAGGATAGGTAGGAAATCTCAATAAAGCTCAGCTTGTGAGCATTTAGTTAGTTGTTGATTTTTGGTTTGAAGAAAATTCAAAAAAAGAAAATACAAAAAAATGAAAGGAAAGGTTCAGATATGCTCAATAATTGAACTAGCAGAGAAAGAAGAAGAAGCATCTCTAACAAGATCAAAACCAGAGCTGCAAATAAGAAATAAGAGGACTCTAAAAAGCTCAAAATCTGAGTCATAAAATAATGAAGGATGCTGGTGATTTTCAGATCTGAAACCTTCAAAATTTGTTTTCAATTTCTACAAAGTTCAGTCCATGTGCAGCTTGTATTTATGCCATGGACCCACAGCAAATCAGACAGTCTAATCTAGGTTTGGTTGTGTTTCAATTTCTATTTTAGAATGTAGAGAATGAAATTTGTCAGACCGTTTAATCCTGGCAGATATTAGTTTAGGTAGAGAAGCTATGACTCAAACTGTTTAATCTGGTCTCATGGAGAAATAAGGGTAGAATTAGATTATCTTTTGCTTTCAAATAAAAATAAAAAAATTAATGATGTGAAATGTCTGCAAGTCTAAATGCACCTTGAAGAAAAAATTTTAGGACAGTAGGATCGGTAAGTAGTTGTTTGGGAAATGTTTTCTGCTGATATAATCTCCATCATGTTTGTAGCAGCTGATCAAAGAAGAAAAGAATGTGTTAAGTACTAGGCATCTAGCCTACTCCAAAGACTATTTTATGAGATTCTTGACACCTTCAAGAAGATGCCATCCCCATGTGGAGCCACTGTTATCCACCTATAAAATTTTGGCATAGCAAACAGTTGGCTAAATATGTGTTTGAGCCTTCAAGAGAAACATTTCCTTTGTAAATCTCTCATTCTTGAAGCCTCCATGTGTCTTATATCCTTTTAAGAATCTTCACTATTGTTTCCATTAAAGAACCTTGTTGATTGGTGAAAGAAACTGCTTTCAAAGGGCCTCCTTTCTCTCCATTTCACTCCCACAAAATCCCCCATGTTTCATCCTCATTCCCATCATAAAATCCCTCAAAATGCCTTCATTTGACTTTCTAAACCTCTCAAAACGCTTTTAAACCTTATATCTCCCTTTATTTGGTTTAAAAATCCCTTCTTTTGCCTACTGGAACCCCTTTCTAAGCCTTAAAAACCCTGTTTTTTGGCCTGAAATCACCCTTTTAACACTTTAGGGCTTAAGCCCCTTTCAGCTTAGCCCTTAACCATTTCCTCTGCATGTAACCCGTGCCTACGACCAAGCACTAAGGCCTAATCACAATCGCAAAAAACTCTTTCCCTTTGTTCTTTTCCCGAAATCCCCAATGGGATGAGCCCATCTCCTCCTATCTCCCGATCTAATCTCGACCGTTCATTCCTATAGTTTTGACGGCTGAGATATAATCGCACTCTGCTCATGAGCCCATCACCTGCACCCGCAGATTTGATCTGGGCCGTTGAATCCATAAGAACCAACGACCAGGATCAAATTGCGCTCCGCAAACTCAAAGGACCTCGATGCTTCAACATTTTTCTTTTCTCCGATGCGATGAAATCCCCACTGTTGATTTCCTCAAATCCAACGGTCCACATTACTTCCGCTTTCAAACCCCGCCCTTCTCATTCTCCCCCGTCGACAGATCTCCGCCGTCCATTCCTACAGATCTGACGGTAAGGATCTAAACCTTCGTTCACCCCACAACTTTCCCCATCGCATCCATTATGCACCATCCAATCTACCTCCGATGATCCAACAACTGATATTGTGTTTCGCAAAATTTTTCCACCCAAACATTAACACTAGAAAAAAGTCTGAAACCAGTAGTATTCGAAAGGACATGCGTCAAGAGATGTGTCGTATCACATTTTTCTGCGCAATACCATTTACCACCATTTTATTTTGGAAAAACCACCAATGGTTTTCCGTGTCACCACTATTCTCCTCCGCAATTTCTTTTCAGTGTTAAATCCTAGCCATTAATTGCTCTAATCGTATGGCCCTGATCTAACCTCACCTCCTCCCATTTTCTTTCACCTAACCTTCTAAACAACTTCAGGGATGGATCTCAGCCGCAGATCACCAATTGATTAATATAAATCAATGGTTCTATTTTAACCTTGCTCCCAAACTTCCCAAAGCCAGTTCTAAGCCTATTTTCACCAAATTTTCTTATCTTTTGTTCATTTTTGTAGGATTATAAAGGTTTTTTCCCACTGTTTTAAAACAGCATGAAGGCTAGGAATGGCGATTCCTGATCTTCAATACAGAAAGGGATCCAAGGAGTTCTTCATTGAATCAAATACCTCCACCTGTGTAAACCTTCTGCATGCCTGCAAAACAACAAAAACATAGTGAATTTCAACTAAATAGAGAGTATCAACACCTAAAGCATAATCAGTGCCAGATCAGTGAAACATGAAGGACAGATCAGCAGAGAAGCCTCTACACGCCAAATTAGAGAGGCTAGTTACTTTCCATCGACCCATGCTGCCCCCTTCAGTCCTATTTTCCATTAACATAAGTCACAGTCAAGGCAGTCAGAGATATTATTGACATATATGCAGGTCAGAAGTAAATTTCCAGCCTACCAGACCTTCTGAAAGTAAAAAAAAACAGCTAGAGTGCCAATACAAGAAAAGGCCCATTTAATGAAGTATGGAGCATGTAATTTCTTCTCCGTCAAGCCTCCTAGAGGCCGAGAAAAACTAAATTCTTCATTTAATTGGGCCAAAAATATCTTTTGTTACTTCACCCCCTCATTCACCTATAAGTATTCACTGAAAATTCGTTGTTGGTTTTTGGGATTCTATTAGTTGTTTGAACTGTTATTAAGGGGAAGTAGCTAGGTAGTTTGTAATACAGTAGGCTGGGAAGAGAAGTTTGGATTGTAAAGAGCCACTGGACTCAAATTATGTGACTGGTTTTGCACATCAATTGAACAATCAGATTCATAGAATCCTAGCCTATATTATCGGTGATGTTTTCCTTACTATAATTGTCTCCTTTCATGTTTTATCATACTATCCATTAATATCTGATAAATAAAAACAAGCATAGATTAGGATATAGTGCTGGAAGTACCCTAAATCTCACTGTAAATCTTTATATTTATGTTTTCTACTATTTATGTATCTAAGAGAAAATTCAACATAATTTAACCATTATAGAATTTGGCTTGTCCATGCTTACTGATGTATGAATTTAGAGTCTATTCCTTAGATGTTCTTGTTCTGTTTCAGCTGAAGGAGTTGGAAAACTGGGAGATTAGAGCTAGACTTGTCTCACTAGGTTCCTTTTCCAATATTTAACCTTTCTAAGATCCCATTGAGTTAGTGTCAAAAGTAGTGAGAGTTAAAAGTCTTTCTCTGAGCTTAGGCCTTACTCTATGTTCAACCTTAAATGTTTTCTACCTTCTAAAAGTGGTTATGAGGACCACTGGATTGTATTCCTTAAGAGTATGCTGAAAGTAGGTTAATTTAAAAGTCTTTCCTTGATCTTAAGCTACCCTATGTGCCTTTATTTAGAGTTTCCTTTGAAGTATGTCAAAAGCAGGATAGGTTAAAAGCCCTTACCTGATCTCAAGCTGCACTTTGGTTTCTTTTTTTCACCCATTCTTAATGTTCCATTCCACCATCTATCTAAAAATATCCTTTGATATAGATGACTTGCCCTATGGAAACCCTTGGATAGTTTTTATGCAAGTAATCCCCTTTCATGACTCCATAGCCCAATGGATTGGCACTTCTCTTGACCTATCTTCCCATGCTGAAACATCCTTCTATTTAGTTCCTTCTTTACTTCCATTACCTTCTCAGTTAATGATCTCCAACCAAACAAACAAAAAAACAAAAAAATTGTGCTTCATACTAGCCTAATACCTCAATTTTAGCCTTAAAGATATATCATTCTTTACATTTATAGAGAGATCCCTCTCTGGATCTAGGAGGGCTAGATCCTAGGATCCCAAAGTGGTTTGATGTTGTCTTATCTTTTGGTCTTGTAGCCAAAACATAGGAACCACAAAACAACACATATTTCATAACAATCTCACCTCTTAACTCAGCCTTTAACACCTTAAATATTGATCAAATGAAGCAAAAAAGGAAGCTACAACAATTTCGTAGTGCTTTACTACTTTTTAAGCCTGGAGGCGCTACAAAACTGGTGAGTATGCAGATTTTTTCATAAATTTTTCAAATGAAAACTGTGGTTGCCCAAAAACTCAAAATATAACCTATCTTCATCATCCAAAAACCATAAACCAACTTCACTTTAGGCTCCTTGAGGCATTTCTTCCTCATTCACATTTAAGATATCCTTGCGGATTTTTCCTTTTTTTTCCTAAAACATAGGTGTTGGAATAGAGCCTATATCTTCTAATCCATGATGTATTTGGAAAAAATGAAGGATGTTTTTGTACTCCAGGATTTCTTGAAGACAAACTTCTCTTGGGTTTTTGAAACAAAACTTCTGCTATCCATAAATTTCATTTGAAAAACATATGTAAAATAGGAAAACTTTGTTTCTCAAAATAGGGCTTCAATGAAATCCTTGTATCTCCCAACTGATAACACCTGTGAGAAAATTGAGAGGGGTTTTGTTTCTGGGGCTGTGATTAAGACAAAACTCATTCATAATTCCAAAAAAAAAATTCATTTGGCAAGAAAATAAACTTGAAGTTGACTACTAAACAGTCATGTACATGACAGTTTCGTAACAACAGTTTCATAGGGCATTTTAATTTATGAATTTCTGCCACCTCCTAATGAATTTGAAGAAAATGAGAGAGGTTTTTGTAGTTAGGTTTTATTATAAAGAAAAAAATATTTTAGTTTTCCATTGCTCACAAACCGCCTTTGAAGTTGACTTCTCAAAGTCAGAAAACATAGTTTTTCTTCATATTTCTCTACGAAACTATCAGCAGTTTCATAGCGCAAAGTGACTTTTTTCAATGTAATGCACTATGAAACTGTGGTTTATTGGCTAATTAGGTAGTTTTGATACAAAAACCTTGGGAAATGAAGTGCAATGGAAAATGTTGAATGTTTTACATGAAAGAGTTTAAAAGTGAGTGGGTTTAAACCTTAGGGTAAGATTTAAACAAGAAAAATTCAAAATTTCCCTTGACCAAGTAATGAGAAATTAATTATATGACCCTACCATTGACACATGAACCTCTAGGACTTTGTCAACTGATGATTCATTTTTATGAGTGATAATAGGTCTTATGTGTGAGGTTGATGAAGCGGATGAAAAATTATCGCAAATGGGATTATGTTGGTGGATATATGGTGGGAAATATGCGAGGCGCAATAGTGCTCTTTTGATATTCTTGTACAACCTGATAGTTAGGGAAGGGGGTTTTAGCTTGTATGGTAAAATTGACCTTATGCATGGTGGATGGATGGGCATGAGGTGCTTCTCGGACTAAAGTGATATGGCGATGGTGTCACTTTTTTTGTGATAAATGGTGTAACTGTGGGTGACGAACGCCATGGAGGGGAGACTCTATCGACCAACGAGGATGTTTATCATGTGCAGGGTGAGGTGGTGATAAGCATGGTTGGATGTGAGCACCCTATGGTTGATTTCTGATGGAGAAATGATGTCAAGATATGCAGAGTTGACTGGGAATCTATCATGCTGGGGGTAGACTGATACCTGCTCTGTAACTTTCAGTAAATGGCATTGTGGATGGTTTGCAAGATTTTCCTGCAAAAACAACTACCTTAAGTGAAAGCATCTTCTTTATCAAATATTATTAAAATTGATGAGCTTTAAAAAAGAAGATGAGAGAGGGCATACCTATCGCTTATGTTTATCATGGAGTGTTTGTTACAATGCAACTTACGGTTCGGAGAACAGACCTTCTGATCTCTCATTATGGTCCTCCCAAGTTTTTGAAATAGGGTGATATATAGATGAATATGGCCCTAATTCAATTCATTTGTACTTGTTGAGTTTTTGAGAGGTCAGAGGCTTCTGTGTAGCAGTTCATGTCGTTGGACTCAGCCTGAGCACCAGTGATTAGCGAAATCATTCCCGAGTAACCTCCATGATGTCCTGCACTTTAATTTTTTCATTTTGATGGTCTCGGGGTCTGTACAGACTGGGTTTGTATAGATTATGGGTGATTTTTTCCGTAGATTGTGTGGGAAATCGGGGCAAAGTTGCACTCTCCCTATGCAAATTTTCAGGGGATAATCACGCTAAAGTACTCTGTTCCCATTTTTTGCCATGCCTTAAGAACGTCTATGCAAAATACAGGCGTGCGCTAAGCGCACTTGTCTAAGGGACAGGCGCACAAAGCCGAGGCGAAAAATATTTTTGTTTTTTGCCTATTTTTTTTTTCTATACTGATGCATACCTATTTTGATGACAGGTTATTGTGGAGGGAGAAAGATTGGCTCGAGCTCTGAACTGTGTTGGCCATTGATGTTGGGGCGTGTCATCAGCTGGCGCAATGGGTTCTCCTGAATTTCGTGGAGAACAAGCTTCTTCGGTCGCAGGACCGATTGCTATGGTACTTGATCTGACACTAGCGCATGAGGCGCAACATGTTCATGTTGCACGGGACGAACCTATTCATCTGTCCTGAGATGGATGTTTATTTTGTGACTGGGTTACTGCCTCATGGTGAGGCGCTGAGATATCCACTCCCTTCTGGGAAGGTGGATCTGGAGAGGTTTTGGAGACGCCACTATGGTGGGGTGTCTCTTTCTAAGGTGGTGCATCAGCACTACATCTGCCATAGATTTGGCAGAGCGATGTGCTCTATCAGTGATTCTATGACTGGCATGGTTTTCAGCTCCGCATTGGGCATCAGGCTCATAGGGTGGAGTACTGCATCAGTTGAGGTCCGGGCATTTTTACAACTTTGCCCGTTTATGCTATGACAAGATGGTGACGCAACTCAACAAGGTCCATAATGGATCTAAGGTTTTTTTTTATGCCAGTATCTTATGCAGCATTATGTGTGAGAAGGTAGTGCTGCTCAGGCCAGTAGTGGTGGTGCCTCCTGGGGGGTCACAAGAGCCTCATATGAGGAGGTGGGCTCTAGTGATGCCGCGAGGCAGTGGTGGCAGGGTGGGGCGTTATTGGAACGCCATGACAGAGGCCTGGTTCGAGGCCAACCCACAGATGTTATAGCCATTACCATATGCGGGGATGGACTTCTAGGGGGATCTAGACATGGGTCTTCCTTTTGGTTATGCTTAAGGGCCTACAGGTATGTTGTGCATGTTTTCTGCATTTATTTGAGTATATATGTACTTATGTGTTTTGATATCGACACTGACATCGTTTTGATTACTCTTGCAGATGTTGGCGAGGAGGGTCACCCCGTGGCTTAGTTAGTTGGCTACGATCCTCTACGGCGACCTAGGGGTGGTCTGGGAGGAGGTGCTTCTGGGGGACCTGGTGGTGGTGTTGGAACTTCAGGAGAGGGCAGCAGCTCGACCGCTGCAGAGGCTGTGGTTGAGCGGGGTCGTGCTGATGTAGCAGTAGCACGTGCAGATACGTGGGGACTCGTATCGAGGAGCTGACTGCTTGGGTGTCAGCTCTTGAGGATGCGTGGGGTCGAGTGGACTTCTTGACCCAGAGGGTGCCTACTCGAGGGTGTATGGATGACTTCGAGGAGATCTGGTTGGAACCCGTGATGGCCCGCGAGAGGGAGTATTGTCCCGTTCTACGTCGGGTGGCGATCTCGGTTGCAACGACAGCTCCAGTGGTGGCACCGGGAGCGGTTGTGTGTCTAGGTGCCCCTCCTGAGGGGCCACCCCCCTAGAGTATACTTGTACATAGGGAAAGCACCCATTATGAGGATGCTTCCCTTATTTTTTGATGACTATTATATCTTTGGGCTAGCAGTTGGGCTAGTGACACTATTTTTTTTACTCATACATATACATTGTGACACACACACACACACACACACACACATATATATATATGAGAGATATGTTTTGCGGCTCTATGTGTTGTGTCACCTATTTTTATTTATGTATGATTATATGTTGATGGATATCTATATTTTTGGTTTTTTATGTATGATGGTTTATTCAAGATGCATTCCAGTTTAGGATATTGTTAGCTATATGATCATCTGTTTGGTTTTGACTCCTTGGTACATGTGTGAATGTGATATTCTCAAATTTTCTGCTTAATATTTTTGCACACAAATATTTTCTAAACATATGTGTATCTCTTGTCTCAAATGTTTGGTTTAACTGCGACACTACTAACTGGGAATCGAGGTAGATATGCATATGGCGTATACCATGATGGAGAGCCTCACACATAATTTCAATGAAGGCATCATATTCTGCTTGATGTTTTGTTGCTGAACCGATGCACACACCGTTTGAGCAGAGTGGTGATCAGTCAGGGTGGTAAATGACCCAGGCAGATGTAGCTAATATTTGAGACCATCGTGATGCTCCATCAGCAAATCCGAAATAGGGTTCAGTTTGGTGATCCATGGTGGTACTTTGAGCGCTTTTAAATAAGTCTTTTAGTCAAAAAATATTTTAGTGTTTAGGGTTGTGTATGTTCACTATAGATAAAAGTTGTTGACGGGGTTGATGAGGCATGTCCCGTTTGGTTCCATCAAGATGTATGCCCCCTGTCGGAGGCAATGTTTGATGATGTATGGTCCTTTCCATAAGGTTTCAAAATTTTCTATTCCTACCGCTTCTTTTGTGACATCGTAGTGGAGGAATAGCTCACCATTGGTGAACAAGCGAGGGTTTATGTGGCAGTAGAATGATTCTTTTACCCTTTTCTTGTGCGCCTTGTTGTGTTGCAACGACTATCATCAAGTTTCGTTGACAAACTCTAGTTGTACTAGGCGTTGTTCTAGAGGTTGGGTATCATCAAGGAGTTCGATGGTGGCA
Organism: Pinus albicaulis; assembly: GCA_034641835.2. NCBI lineage: Eukaryota > Viridiplantae > Streptophyta > Pinopsida > Pinales > Pinaceae > Pinus > Pinus albicaulis. Next base: position 852,316,416 of record CM076575.1, on the reverse strand, counting down.
TGTAATTCTAGGATCTCATGTTCTAAGGGAATCACGGCTTTGATCCCATATACTAAGTGGAAGGGAGTGAAACCAGTGGACATCTTTACCATCGTGTGGTATGCCCATAGGGTGGAAAAGAGCATATGGTGACAGTTGGTTTTATTATTATTCACCATGCGTTGTAACATAGTTTTGAGTACTTTGTTAATAACTTCTACCTGTCTGTTGGACTAGGGGTAGTATGATGAAGTGAATTCATGGGTGAATCCGAGGTGGTGAGATAGTTCCTCGAAAACTTCATTGTCGAAGTGTTTCCCATGGTTAGAGACTAACTCTTTGGGGATGCCAAATCGGACCATCACGTGGTTGAATAGAAATCGAGCAATGGTTTTTGTTGTGTTGTCATATGTAGGCATGGCCTCAGCCCACTTGGTGAAATAGTCAATAGCCACGATGATGTATTTATGGTTGCCTGACGAGGCAGGGTTGCAAGTCATGAAGTCAAATCCCCATTTACAAAAGGGACCGGTGACGATGATGGGATGCAGAGGAGCGGGAGGTGCTCTTACTTTGTGGGTGAAGAGTTGGCATAGTTTGCATATTTTGATTACTGTAATGCAGTTGCAAAATAAGGAGGGCCAAAAATATCCTTCTCGTAAGAATTTTTAGGCAGTGGCCATGCCATATAGGTGGTCGCTGCAAGCGCCTCCATGGTAGTTGTTAAGGGCTTATTCCACTTGGTCGTGGGTGAGGAATCACCGTAAAATGGTGTCGATGACTCGTCGATATAATACATCTCCCATGAGGATATATCAAGGGGGATACTGGCGATGCGCCAATGGTCATCTCGGGTGAGATGAGGTCTGAAATTTTGGGTTCACAAAAATAGGAGAATATCTCTATACCAAGGATCATCAATTGCTACAAAGAAGAGGTGTTCATCAGGTAGAAAAATGTTCACTGGTGATCCCTTGGTATCTCTTGGGAGATCGGTAATGAACTCTACTAAGGCAAGTGCCTTTTTCCTTTTGGGGGAGCGAAACTGTGGGTCATATTATTGTAAAATAAATATCCAGTGGGCATACTTATGGTTCATTAGGCGGCGCTTGAGTAGGTATTTAATGGGGTTAATATCAACGATGGTCGTAGTGGTTCTTAAGATGATGTAGTGGCGAAGTTTCTGGACTGCATAAATTAATGCTAGTGCAGTCTTTTCTTCAGGCTCATATCTTAATGTTGGACCCGATAAGGTTTTGATGACATAGTAGATTACGTGCCCCTTCCCATATAGGCCTTTATAAACCAACACTCCAGCTAATTTGGACTTGGAAGCTGATAAATACAGGATATAATCTTTGTCATAGTCTGGGGGATTGATGAGGGGCACTGAATATAATTTCTTTTAGCATGTCAAATGATTTCTAGGCATAATCATTCCATTTGAATAGGATGTCCTATCGGAGGAGGTGCAGGAACCCTTGAGCACAGGTGGCATAATCTGGGACAAAGAATCTCAGAAAATTTGACTTCCCCTACAGGCTTTGAAGTTGCCTGAGGGTTCGAGGTGGTGGTACCTATTTGATGGCTTCGACCTTAAGGGGGTCCACAAAAATTCCTTGCTAGGATACAATAAAACCTAAGAGTCTTCCTACGCTGACATAAAATACACACTTGAGGGGGTTAAATCATAGGTTGTATTGACGGCATCGTTGGAATACTAATCGCACTTCTTGGAGCGAACGTTCAAGTCGTCCAAGTAGGCGAGGATAAGGTGTGCCAAGTCATGAAATATATAATTCATGGCCCTTTGGAAGGTGGCTCCAGCATTTTTTAGGCCAAATGGCATTACCTTGTATGCGAACGTGCCCCAGGGGGTGGTGAACACAGTTTTGTACCAGTTTGTATGGCGTATTTGGATTTTATTGTACCTAGAGAACCCATCCATGAAGGATAGAACCTGATGTCCTGTACAATCATCAATGACTTGTTTGATGAATGGAGTGGGATAATTGTCTTTAGGAAAAGCTTTGTTCAATTCTTGAAAATCGGTGCAAAAGCTTATAGTGCCCTATTTTTTCATGAAGGGAATAGGGTTGGAAACCCAAGATGTATAGGCGATGGGGTAGATAAACCGGACTTTGTGAAGCTTGTCGATTTCTCGCTTTATTGCTTCTGCCTTAGATGGGTGCAATTGATGTTGTTTCTGGTGCACTGGAGGTACATCAGGTCAAGTGTCAATATGGTGCTCTACGATAGTAGGACTAAACCCATGCATTTTTGAATAGTCCCACGCGAAGATAGCTCGATACTCTTGTAGAAATTGGGTATAAGAGGTTATTTCTTCTGGAGAGCATGCTCCCCCTAGTGATATTTCTTCGACCTTTGTAGGATTTTTGGATATGTTCACCTTGATGGTAGGTGAGATATTCGACATTTTTCCTTCCTCAAATGCATCAGGCACTGGGATGGGGTTTTTGAACCAATAGAATTTTCCTGATGGAAGGAAATATTTTGATTTGATCACATATATCTCTTGTTCTTTTATCTTGTTAGGACTGAATGTTTTCTTGGGGAGAAAAAGTGAACGATGATGCATTGCATCCTAGGGATAATATGGCTCTATCATAGCCTCTAGGATATCTTCATCCAAATGAAACAAGGACCTGAAGGGAAATTGGTCCTGGGTAGGGTTATGTTGAATGAGGTTAACCCATACAAAGCTAGTTGAGATACACGAGAAGGATTCCATCATGGATGTGGTGGAACCAGACGTGATTGACAGAATGCAGATAGATTGGGTCTGCACTGTCATAGGTACAGCTACTCTCGTATTTGCAGCTGACTCAACACTTATGGTAGATGAGCATACAACTTGAGTCATAGATCCAATACACGGTACAGCTACTCTCGTATTTGCAGCTGACTCAACACTTATGGTAGATGAGCATACAACTTGAGTCATAGATCCAATACACGGTGATATGAATCATATATGATGTGCCATGTCATCGGCATTTGGTGGGGGAATAATCTCCTTGATTGGTTGCCCCTCGATTGACAAGAACAGGATGGATCTGTCTGTCACATCCTCTTAGGTTGTTGAAATTTTCATGGATTATGAGTCCATGCCATCTTCTCAAGAGAGGAAAGCTATGGTTGATCGTATATAGGCTAGATCTGTGTAGAATCTCGGTATGTACTGACAATGACATACTGGGTGGTTGTCACCACATATCTGACATGAATATGGGACGTCCATGTTGGCACAATATACTATATGGACTGGGTACCATCATTAGAACATTTCCAAAGCTAGGTATTCAATGATGAAATGGTCAAGTTCATCGCAAAGTACGCACCTTTCGATTGGGGGAGGAGGTTTGGCGAGGAGCCTTTGAGGTGATCACCGCTCTTCCTTTAGGTACAGGATGATACGAAGTTCATCCCCGATAGATTGGGTGAGGGGATCCTCTTGATAGGATTTCTCAATGGAGTGTAAGGCATCCCTATATCACGGGATCTCTAGGAAATGGTGGGTATAGTTCCCATAGTTGTTGCAGACGGCACATTCATGATTGGTATGCAATTACTTGCCTTTACCTTTGGTGGTAGGTTGCTTTTTACGGGAACACGGCATCGCGATGCCTGTCTTAGATCCAAGTAGTAGTTTTAATTCATCCAATTTTGGATAGATATGGGTAGGGTGACCTATTAGGTCACATATGGTGCAAACTGGTGATTCCCATTGAATGGCGAGGGTCACCATCTTCTTTCCTCTTTTCTCAGTTTTATTAGCCGTAATCACCAGTTTTGTAACAGAAATTTACTTTGCAGGGGTGGTTTTGACTATTTATTGGATGATTGGGGCCTCCTCGGGATTAAGGGGCTTCAATCCTATGGCAGTAACATGGGTGGCTCCTTTTCCTGTAGGCAGAACGAGGTACAAAACTGGGATTTCCAATGGTATGTTGGGTGATACCAGTGTCCCCAAAACCTGCTAGCAGACGAAACCAACTGGGGGGTAGAGGAAAGGGGTTTGGGAGGCGGCGTAGGATAGACAGGTTGTCGTGGCCAACGAATCGATGCAATTACTGCTTTTTTCCATGTCCTGACTAGCTTCAGCGCTTGATGTGGACATCATGCACATCGAAGCCCTTGTGACCTCGGGCGATGACTCAGGGATTATGGAAGGATCTCCTAGGAATCACCCTAGAACTAATGACGATTTGAACTGGTTGGGGCCATATTCTTGTTATCATGAGAGAGCATTTGAGGATGTATCTACATAGGGTATAATTACATTAGTTTTTTTTAGGGGTCGTTTCTCGATGTGCGTGAGTTGGTCTACAGTAATAATGAAGTCCTCGTGGGGGAACATCATGATACGAAAGATGGAGGAGGCTATGGCAGACATGGCGTACATATAGCTCCGCCCGAGGAGTATATTGTAGTCTAGGTGAGCATCCAAGACTTCAATGTCTATGTGGAACGTCTTTCCAGCTAAGCAGACAGGGATGTTTTGGTAGAGACCGACGGGGGTTGATGAACGATCGTCATAGGCTCTAAGCGTAATGATTGAGGGTTTTAGATCAGGAGACCCAAACTTCTGCCAAACATTTTTGGACATGATGCATGTGGATACAACCTGGCCTATGACACATTGGTGAATTGTGATATTCTGGACCGACACTGGTATCTGGAAGGTGACCATGGAAGGAAGCCTAGGGGTGGCTTTGTCTAAGTCAAAATTCATTAGGCATGTATCGACAGGGTCGATAGTGCCTAACACAAAAAGTAGAGCTTTCCGTTGTTTTGGGCATGACTAAAATACTTCCAAAGCTGACATAGAAGCAAAATATTGTGCTAAATTGTCCACGATACTATAATTATGGTCCACTTTGGCTATAGGAATCTTTGAAATGGTCAAAGGTGCAATTGGTCACTGGTACTTTCCCCTGACGTATTGGTGTTTGGTGGGGTGTTGTAATTGCGATTCCATGTTTGGAAAAACATCTCTTTGCTAGTCATGTAGATTTCATGGATCCTTTTCCTAGAGTCATCTATATTTTGTTGTTGAGTGCTTACCATCCTTTGATGGGGGGAAGGTTCTTGCATCACAGCTGCTTGTTGGGAAGTTCCTCCTTGTCCTCGGTTACTCTGTAGTTTTTTCAGCTCAGGGAGATCTTGACAGTGATGAGTATAGTGGTTGTACTCACTACATATCAAACAAGAATGGTTTGTTTGAAGAGGTGGACTTTTTCTCTTTCATTGGGCATTTCTCAGGTATTGGCTATGATTCTGGTTGGAGTTGCCTCTAGCCTGGGATCACGGTGGGCGCTGTTGGTTGTTGCCCCTTGTCTACGGTTCCCTTTTTGCTTGTTTTTTGGATTTTTCTTCACCATGTTAGGAGGGTAGTTCTCGTGGTTGGTTTTGGGATACTACCTAGGTAACCTTGGGCCAATGACCCAATTAGTCCTTCTACAGTGTTCGACGTGCCTTGCAATTCTTGATAAGTTTGCAGGCACGGGGCGTTAGGCAGGATGTTATAAATGTATCCTGACTGCGTATAAGTCAACTCAAGTTGTTGGTCTTTGATGATAGTATCCTCTTCGGATGTGGGTCTCTGTTGCACCACATCCTTTGAAATCGTTGCCATAAGAGTTTTCAAGAACAAATCTAAGAGAACTCGATCGTTGAATTTAGATTTACATAAACTACGATGCTGCCTCCATTCATGGAGATGCTCCGAGATATTGACGGTAGGGGTCTGTCTAAAATGTGTCAGTAATTCCATTCTGGAATCATGGTGAATGGGTAACTGAAAATATGTTAGGGATGCAGTGGAAAGGGTGCCAGAGGTTCCATGTGAAGCTAAGGGTTGCTCCATGTACCACTTCGCGGCTACTCCTGTTAGAGTGCATTGAAATAATCTCAATCGAATAGTGTCATCATTGATATTGTGCGATGAGCGCCATAGGTGGAAGGTCATGACATGATTACCTGGGTCTTCCGCTTGGTTTCCTTCGAAATTTGGAATTCGTGGGCATGGGAGGCCATGAAAGGTTGTGTGCGATGGGGTCATTCTTCAGCTTGGTTAAATCAAGTAGATTCAATGAAACTAAGAAAGGTGACTGGGAGGTTGAAATCATTGCACTGTGAAAAAACACAAAGTTCAGGTTAGGAAGAGTGTTAGTCTGCGACGTACCCTACTGTGTATTCGGTTGGCTTCCCGAATGGGATGCACTCCTCTTCCCTCTAGGGGTCATGGGAGGAGTGGTCTGTGGTGTGGTGTTGGGAGATCGACTAGGGTTCCCAACTAAGGATGCCCCAATAAAGGACGAACCAATAATGGAGGCAACATTCCGTCTTTGAAGCCTAAATGGCAAAAGACCTGGAATCCCTCCCGATAATGGGGGGAGGTCCAAAAGATGCCTAGATCGACGAGGTCCTATTGGGTCTGTTTTGGTGTCGACTAGGTTTGGTTTTGGAAATATTTGAGAGGATAGAGTCTATGATCAAAGAAAACCTCTTGTCACATACATAAAACAAAGTGAAAAATAAGATAAATTTCCATTTAAGTTAATCTATGTGATTAAGCAATCAAAAAAGTTGTTTTTTGTTTGTTTGTATATGATACTCAAAATCCTTGAAGACCTATTCATCCTCACAAACTCAAATGTAACTGGGCCTTGAGAATATTTCTTGTGAGTGCTGGCACAACATCCTGAAAGAGCTGGCAATGTGCCCAGTCAACTGAAGAAAATCCACCAAGGTAAGGGTAGAGGGTCTGGCGCTTACCTACACCACCACCTATAGGGAAAGGATGCCCTAGTTTTTGGCCACTAAGAGCCACCATCCCATGTGAGCATTTGAATCTTGGGCTTCTTGGTAAGTCAGCTAACAATACCGAGTATCATCCAAGTTAGGTAGCCCTAACTGATACCTGCCCGCACTACGCCTAAGCCTAACCTCCTTTGAAATAGGTCTCTTCCGCACTCAGGTTTTATTTTCCATGGGCTGATAGGTGAATTTGAAGCTCCCTAAATAGAAAACTTCTATGTTTCAAGATGAATTATTATCAAGGCGGCTTAGTGGATGCCTACCCCCTTGATCCTAACTTTAGCTATAATTCTTTTGTGGCCCCTGTGGGGAGAATTTAGTGAGTTTGGTTAAGTTAGTTTTAGGTGTCTTTTCTTTGCTTAGTGAGTGAATATGTGTGAGCACAAAGTGGACAAGAACATAGTTTGAACGTGTGGATATTCGATGATCCTTTGCAAAATCCCCTATTTAAACTATGTTGTATTGCTCCTGTCTCAAAAGAAAACATGTGCGGATAATGGGCTGCTTTCTATTTTTCCAAGTTAATCTATGTGACCAACTATAGGGAGATGGTGAATTGTGAATAGGGATTGTTCATATGCTTACCTAGGATCACCGGAGGGTGAAAAGGTAGCATAGATTACTTGCTCTTCTATAAAACAATTCAATCCTAGTCCTGAAAATCCTAGTGAAAAAATTGAACTAAACTAATAACTTTTACACTAGAAAAAAGAAACTAGCTACGCATGCGTGGTCTTGGGCCACATACTTTGGCTAGTTATCTAGGTGTGTAAGTACCAAAATTTGCAAAACATAATTTTTTTCGGATTGCAAGTTATTTTTCCCCCATACTTAAGAGTTCTGAGACTTCAAGGCTCTATTCTGCAGCATAACATGGTATGTAATATTTTTCTTGAATAATATTGAAGCCTTCTGGGCCGCCTGTCTGAGGACAGTTCTTTCAAGATCACAAGAAGAGATTGTAAGGCGAGGTTGAAGACCGAATGGGTCGTGTGTTCGCATTTCTCGTAAAGTGAGAGGAAGTCACTGCCGCCTGTATTGGCTTGTATTCAAGTAAGTTACTGAGTCCACTATTTTCTGGTATCAGAGCCCTGTCTCGATTCTGTAATGGCAAATCTGTTACGCTCGTTTTCAAATATAGATCGTAAAATTGTAAATGAAGTCGCCTCTCGGTCTGTCAAATCGGATGAGTCGCATGAAGTTGTCGATAACCCTGAAACCTGGAACCCTCCTTCTCTTCATGCTACCGATATTTACAAGCTTCCTACGTTCTTTATGTTAAAGTCCAAATATTTTCTGAAAGAAGTGGAGGTTACTATAAAAATTTCTGGTCCCTCTGTCCAGATAGTTTCTCTGAATTTATTTTCAAAAGATGAAGTCAAGAAGTTCCGTCAGTATGCTCTTGATAAAAAATACAACTATCTTCACTTTGGTGGAATTCGTATTGGTCTTGCTCCGTTATTTCGTCACGGGTTAAACACTCCTTGAATTGTTGAAGTTTTCGATACCCGTCACCAAAACTATGACCATGCCCATATTGGAACTATAATGGGTAATCTATCTACTGGCTGTCAATATGGAACTATATTCCCAGATTATTCTATCAGTCTTACCGATGTCCATCTTCAAGATTGTTGGAAGTTGATGACTGGAGTTCAAGGACTCCAATTAGCTGACGATAGTGAATATCTTTCCGTTCTAGTATAGACATCTTTTCAGCTTACAAATACTGCACATCCAAAGTTGAAACAACCTGTTTTGAAAGACTGTGTGACTGTTGGCCTGTCCAATGCCCAAGTTGAAGGTGTTTTGTATGATCCTGTTGAACTTCCAAACAATTGGTATTTCCAATATAAGTCTATCATAGATGACAAGAAGCATGAATCTAAATGGAAAGGAATTGCTATCTCTGATGGTAGGGTAAAATTAATACCTCCTAAACCAATTGTGCCTCGACCTCTTGTCAAGCCAAGAAGATATGTAGTTCCTGTGTCACAAGAAGAATCTTCTTCCTCTTCTCAACGAGTTGATTTACCTCCTATAGAAGAAGTAGCTTTTTCGGCTACCCCTGTTTTAGCATCAAATGAATTGTATATACTTGAGTCAAAACCATTTCTTGCTGTACAGAAAATGCATCGTATATCCCATGTGTCTTTTTCTCCTGTTGAAGAATGGCAGCATGCTAATAAACGTTTTGTTAAAGGTGGAAAATGGCCTCCAAAAACAAAATTCTGTACCACCTCGTCTATGTCCAAACAGCCGACCACTAGAGCTAATTGTGCACCACTTATAGAACATAATGCCACAGACCCTAAAGACTTAGAGGAAGTCTATCAATTAGGGAATTATCTCACAACCTGGTGTGCACATGCAGAAGATGTGTTAGATGACCTTGGTTCTCAATCTGAAGAAATTCTTGCTAATCTCAAATTGCTTCAAGAAGAACAGCAAGAAGAAAGAAGACGAAGAGAAGCCAAGCATCAGAAAAAGAAAGAAAGAAAAAGAAGAGAACTAAAAACTCCCACCTTTTCTCTCTCTATGGATACTCCTAATTATTGGGATGTAGATGAAAAGCTCGCAGAAAGTGGAATTGAATCAAGCACTCAAGCTTCTGACCAAACAACTATTAAACCAGTCTTAGAAGCCAGCAAGCCTTTGAATTTCCAAAAGCCCAAGAGTGAAGTTGCCACTCTTGAAAATGCCGCTACCAAATTTCCTTCATTTATTTTACCCTCTTTACAGAAGGCTCATATTTTTAAAGAAGTTCCAAAGTACCCTAGAATTGAAGAAGACTTATTTTCTGCCAATTCAAGTGGCTATGTTCTGGATTTAGATAAATCATCTAATCCAGATGAATCTATTAGGGTCTGGATTGGGTCTCTTTATCAAATGCAAGTTGTCTCAAGATTAGACAATATATCTATTTTTGCGTTAGCTGAAAAACGCATGGCTGGTATTGTCTATGATTGGTGGATGGCTCCTTCAGATGAAGAAAGAATGAATGTTGCTGCTGCAGGTCTTGCTACCCTTGAATTATTGTTAAAAACACAGTTTGTTGCAGAACCAGCAGATGAGAAAAAGCAGATTATCACAGACTTAACTAGAATGGAGTTAAAAGATATCAAGTTTTTTAATCAGTTTGGTACTAACTATATGACCAAAGTATATAAGGCCAATCTGATTAATGATTCTGTGCAAAAAATCTCATTCCTTTCTAAGTTGCCTGGTAATCTAGGAGACATGATTTTAAAAGATCTAAAAGTCCAAAATAAGAAAATAGATCAAACATATTGGATAGATCTTTTATTCAGGTGTCAAGAAAAAATTAAGTATCTTTGCTGGCAAAAGAAAGCCTCTGAATTTTCTCCTGGAATAGATGTTTGTCGTTCTGTTTTGCCCTAGAATCCATTTAAGAAGAAGAAATCAAGAAGGTATGGCAAATACAGACCTAAGAAGGTAGCAAATCCAAAAAGACCGTTTCGCAAATTCCGATATCTTAAGAAACGTAGACAACCAAAAAGAGATAATGCCTTCTTTATCTGTAAACAAGAAGGACATTATGCCCGCAAATGTCCTAAGAGCTCCTCTAATAAGTTGAAATCTTGCATTGAAGTTGAAGATTTTGTTGATAATTGGTCAGTTGTTGACTCTCAAGATGATGTTTCTGATGTATATATTTTGACAGATGCCTCTTTGTCTGATTCCGATGTTCCTATTGAAAGTTCACAAAAAATGAATCGTTGTTATGATTCTGATTGTTATTATCAAGAAGAAGAATTGAATTACAGTGATCAGTATATTGAAGAAGATGAAACTAGTGAAACTTCTGACTCCTCTTTCGAAGATAATGTTTCACTTGTTCCCTCTGCTACTCAGTCACTATCTCTGGATAGTAAGAATTCCTCTCCCGTTTTACTTTCATTGCCTTCAACACCCATTTTGAATTCTTTTTGTCCATATCCAAAGACTGTTGCTGCTTCTTCTGCTTGTCCTGTTCCTCCCGTTGTCGAAGAAAATGCTTTTTTGAAAAATATTGTTAAAACCAACAATCTTTTATACATTCCAGTTGAAGTCCAAGTCCACAATCAATGGATTTCTGTTGATGCCTTTATTGATACTGGTGGTTCAAATAATCTTGCTCGACCGTCCTTGTTTAAAGGCATTTGGAAGCCTTTAAACCATATCCTTGTCTCTGAAACTATTTGTGGTACTGTCTCCCTTACTCATTATGTCGATGACATTTCTTTAAAAGTTGGGGGGAGTATTGTTAAAATCTCTGCTGTTCAATATTATGATTCTTCTACTAGTTTATCCCTTGGCATGCCTTTTCTTAATTCAGTATTACCTGTTACCATTAGTGTAGATAAACTTATCTTCAACATCAAGAAAAGGGCCATCTCTGTTCCGCGACTAACTTTGGCCAACTCTGAAGCAAGAAAAGAGAATAGCCAAAAGAAAATAGGGATCAAACGACCAGTCAAGGACTCAAACAATTGGCAAGAAGTCCTTCAGATTTATGAAGAAAGATCTCAGAAAAATAACAGCAAGAAAAAGGCCAATAGAAATCCTGAATGGTCACTAGAGCAGACTGCTATATTTGAAGAATTAATAAAAAACTGCTCTGAGAATCCTCAAGCTTTTTGGGCTGTTGAAAGTCCTCAACAAGAAATTGTCACCCTGCATGAAAATGGAGTTAAAGGTAAATTAATACCCTTTACTCCCTCAGATGAAAAGGAAATGAGAAAGCAGATTGAAGAATTGTTGAATCTTCAGTTAATTGAACCAAGTGATTCTCATTATTCATGTTCTGCATTCTTGGTAAGAAATCATTCAGAAATAGTTAGAGGAAAAGCCAGGATGGTGATTAATTACAAGCCTGTGAATGCAATCACCAAAAGTTTTAATTATCCTCTACCACGCCAAGAGAGTATAATGCAGAAAATCCAAAACAGTAAAATATTCAGTAAATTTGATATGAAGTCTGGATATTATCAAATAAAAATCAGACCAGAAGATAGACATAAAACTGCTTTCACTTTTCCTGCAGGATTCTTTCAATGGAAGGTTGTTCTGTTTGGTTTAAAGAATGCGCCTGCTTTCTTTCAGCGGCGTATGGATTTTATTTTTAGAAAATATGATTTTATTGTAGTCTATATTGATGATATTTTGGTTCGTAGTGATAATCTTGAAGATCATTTGCAGCATTTAGAGATTTTTCTCGATGAAGTTCGCAAGCATGGTATTGTTATATCTGAGAAAAAGATGATCCTCTTCCAAGACAATATTGACTTTCTTGGTATTCATATTGTAAATGGAAAGATCCAAATGCAGCCGCATGTCCTCACAAAACTCTCTGAGTTTCCAGATGAATTAACTGACACTAAAATGATCCAGATATTTTTGGGGATACTGAATTATATTCACAAATACATTCCTCGGTTGTCCGAAAAAACTGCCCCAATTCATAACCATTTGCATGGTGGATGGTCTCAAGAAGCTACCACGGCAGTTCAAGAGCTAAAAGGAGAATGTCTTAAACTTCCAGAGTTAAAACCTCCTGGTAATGGTTCTCTTATTCTCCAAAGTGATGCTTCTGATAATTTTTGGGCTGCTATCTTGTTTGAAAAGATCCCTGTTCAAGGTGAGGAAAATCTTTATGAAGAAAATCTCTGTGCATATGCCTCTGGTGAGTTCTTACCTCACCAAAAGAATTATTTTATCGTTGAGAAAGAAACACTTGCCATCTTCAATGGCATTCAAAAGTTTGAAGTATATTTGGCTCCAGCAAAATTCTTGATCAGAACTGCCTCCATGAATTTTAAGTATTTCTTAGCTGCCAATATTTCCAAGCAACTTGCACGTGGTAGATTATTAGCTTGGAAAATATGGTTCCACATGTATGATTTTGAGGTAGAATGGGTTCCTAGAAATTCTAATTATCTGGCAGATGCTTTAACAAGAGATATGAATAAAGCACATGTTCATCAGAGCTCTAGCATTAGAACAGATTTATTTCAATTACCTGGAAAGACATCTACTGATGATGATTTTGCAACTTTTGTTAAAAGATTTTATATTTTAGATTTGGTGCTTCCCCATGCAGCTGAAGAAATCAAGAGATTAGTTGGGTTCAGAATACAGAGAAACAAGTGGATACAGAGATGCCAAGCATGGCAATCAAAAAATGTTGGTATCCTGTTAGGATTAGACGAAGAATTGGTGAAAGTCTATCCCTTTCCCAACATGAAAGTAAAGATTTATTTTAAAACTCTTGATGATTATTGGTCTAGATGCTACACTGATGATATGATTAAAGTTTTGATGACTTTAAACTATTATCAGATTATTGGTGGTCTCGACTTCTCTTTTGCAGTTTATACAACTGCCAAAATGCTTGACATAGATGAGATTAATATGGCTGAGAAGGTAGAAAGGTTTCTTAAAACAATGAGGATCCCTGATCTTTTTGACGAACTGGAAGCAGCATATATTCAAAGAAATGATGAACATTTTGAAGGGACTGACACTTTTCCCCAATATGAACTTTTTGAGCCTTTTGCAGATTGGGAATTTAAAAATGGATTATGTCAGAAGAAGCCACAGGTGAGAGTTTCTCAGTGCATTGAAAGGTATCTGCAATATTTAAGAACCTTCTCCACTCCATGCGATTATCAGAGTCTGGAATTCCGAAATCCAGTAAAGCCAAATACATTTTCACAAATCTATGGACCAGAAACGTTTGATGAATCTATATTGGCTGAAAATATGGATGAAGTAAAAAAGATTACACTCTGGTTAAAAGAGTTCCGAAAAATCATTCTCACAGAAAAGTTGGCTATGATCAAATCATTAGAAGAACTCCAAGGAAAAAATAAGGCAATTAAACTTATAATTAATCAGAAAGCCTTAATTACCATATGTGTAAAATATGGACATTGGTCTAGTGATGTGGTTTGTTTAATTAGTCTTTTATTGTCCAACAAAGTTTGCTCTGCTGTTAATTTTGAATTAGGATGGCAAAGGCAACCAGATATTAATCACACTTGTCGAATGTGGATTCAGTGTGCCATCGAACGTTCTGTTAATATGTTTCAAATCTTCAAGATAGAACTCTTAGATGGAGTTGAGCTGGCAGTTCAATCTTCTCTTGAATTTCGCACTAGCCGAAAAGATTCTTTTCTTGATATTGAAGTAGATCCAACAGCATATGTCAACAAATGGAAAAAATCAGCTGATTGATATCTATTTCCTCAAAAGAATATCTATGTGACGACAGATACGGTAAAGTTGAATACAGGACAGTCATCAAAGCAAATCACGAGAGGAGAATCTTCAACAACAGCCGCACTAAGAAAAGAAGCTACAGAAAAAGGTAAAAATGTGGCATCCGAAGAAAGAGAGACTATCTTTGTGGATATTTTTCAAGATGCTCAAACACAGGAAGATCATGAGTGGGAATCTCAGTACTTGGATTGGTTACATCAATCACATGCTAATTTTAATCGGTCCCCTTCACCATCTGAGTGGCCAAGTGACTTTGAACCTGGCGAGCAAACTGATGATGATAGGAGTCCGAAAGGACCTTGGTACTGGGAATCTCTTTTATTATAATTGTACTTGAGATAATTGAGTAGACACCGTCTGGGCTAGTAATGCCTGACAAGGACCCTCAATTACGCTCATAAGTTTCTATATATATCATAGCTTGTAAATGTGGTAGGTATCGAGTGTTAGTGTGTGTATGTGTGTGAAGCATTGTAAGCGAGTGTGTATGGCTATGCTCTGAAGAGTTCTGAGACTTCAAGGCTCTATTCTGCAGCATAACATGGTATGTAATATTTTTCTTGAATAATATTGAAGCCTTCTGGGCCGCCTGTCTGAGGACAATTATTTCAAGATCACAAGAAGAGATTGTAAGGCGAGGTTGAAGACCGAAGGGGTCGTGTGTTCGCATTTCTCGTAAAGTGAGAGGAAGTCGCTGCCGCCTGTATTGGCTTGTAAACTATGCGTAAACTTTGCAAAAATCAACTTGAAGTAAAAATGACACTAAGCCTACAAAAAGCAGCTAAAACTGAGCTTTAACAAGTTGCAGGGTACCAAAACCAGTGCTGGCAGGTGTATTAGGGGCTGCCAAGCAATTTACAAGCAAGAAAAGATAGAAACATGGGAGAAATTTCTCATTCTATATTTTTCGTGCAAAAGGCTGGAACAAGCGCGTTGTCTATGCATGGATCAGCTCTGAACGCACATCGTGGGCGCGTCTGCGGGAATAAAAACTGCACAAAGTCCTGCAAAAGAAATTTTTGGAGTTGTTCTGCTTCAGTCTGTCACTTGGGATGAACTAGGGAATGCAAGATAAATTAGTGGAAATTCAGCTCCACTCCACAGCATAGACAGAGGCCTCTGCAAAAAGGCACAACCACATAAACTTGGTAATAAACGTTAGTGGAGTCACCAATCCTCTTGTAGTGTGTTTGGTGCACATATGTATGAAATCACACCAACTTAAGGGGCGTGGTATACCCACTTATGTTATTAGTAACAGGCAAAAAAAGAAGTGGAGTCAAGCAATTTAGTGGAACAAGCTAGAATTATAAGCATACTAGATAGAGAAATAACATGCGTATATAAACTCAAACTAAAATAAAAACTAAAATAAATAAAAACAAGCTCTAAAAATAGTTAAACGACAATAATAATATGAACGGTGGCTCTAGACCCCTCTTATTGAGCACAGGCAGTAATAAGAGTGAAACTTTACCCTCTTGCCAAAGGGCCCCTAGAACATGGGTTCTAAGTCCCGATGCAAGGATGTTTTTATCCCAAGCTTGCCTTGGTGCAGTCTCCCTCTCTCTCTACTATGTTGCACTGAACTTGTTGGATGGCCAAAAATTGAGTCCTCTCTATCTTCATCTCCAGAGCACACACTACTGGTATTGCTTGGGAAATTCTCACTAGCATAACAATGTGTTCATAAATTCTTCATCTCATGGTGGCCTTATATAGGAGATTTCAAATTTTCCCTTCCTTCTCTTTGTACATTGTGGATGGTAACCCAAGAGAGGGGTTATATTCCTTTTTGTGATCACTTGGTTTCTAAGGAGGAATTGGTGGTTGTCCTTAAGCAGCTTCAAGTGAGGAATTACTTTTCCTTTGCTTTGCGTGGTCCCGGATAGTGACATTTTTCCACTCCCAGGATTGCGAGCATATCAGGAAAAAAAGCGTGCAAAGGTGCTCTTCACAAAGGATTATGCACACAAAGAGCATTTAGGACTTGTTCAAATTTAAATTTCCTCAGACCTTAGATATTTTTAAATACTTTCCAGATTCTATAAAGTCTTCCAGCCCTGTAAGCCCTTCTGCTTGACATTAAATAATGTCATCTTCTGTTGTACGATTTTCGAGTGTTAACAAGATCAATTAGCTCTTAAGTTGGTTTTTTGACAGGATCATTCATCTCCATATTATACTCGGGCCAATGGGCAGGTTGAAGCTGTAAGCAAGTCCTTAAATGTTATCCTTCAATGGAAAATTGATAAAGCTAGGTCCAATTAGCATGTCATGTTGTATCCTGCATGTTGCGCATACCGAATGTCTATTAAGACTACAACTGGGTTCACTCCTTTCCAACTATTTTATGGTATGGAATCGATCTTTCTGGTTGAGTTTGATATGCCTTCCCTTA
This sequence comes from Pinus albicaulis, assembly GCA_034641835.2. NCBI lineage: Eukaryota > Viridiplantae > Streptophyta > Pinopsida > Pinales > Pinaceae > Pinus > Pinus albicaulis. Next base: position 852,299,909 of record CM076575.1, on the reverse strand, counting down.
AGTTGGCTTTCGAGCTTCTTCCTCAAACTTCATGTAATATCCCAAAATGGGAATGCAACAGTGCATAAGCACAATACTGGAATAGTAGGGAGGAATTATATCATAAAATGTGTTAATAAACACATTTCCATCAATTGAATGAAACAACAGCAAAAGGAAGCACCTTTACACTCTCCCAAGGGGGGAAATGCAACAATTTGAACCTGAAAACGTTATTTATGGAGATTTACATTTTAACAAGAAGAAATAACAGTTGGATCCCTTATAATATGTATTAATTCCCTCATATACAAAAGAGGAACAAAAAAAATCTCTTTTGATAAGTTAAACAGATCTCTCGGCCTTAAAATGACTTAAAAACAGCCAAACCCCATGACTTAATCTATGTAGAATTTATGAAGCACATAATAGCATTATTCTGTGAATTTTTCTGCAACATTACAATATGGAATCATATATCTAGAGTTTCATTGGAAAATATTCTAGGAAAATAGAGATCTGGCCTCTTTAATGTATTATAGAAATAACCCGACAAGGGTTTCTTGAGAGCGTAAGTACAAAAGAGTAGGTCTGAATATTCAGCTCTGAAATAACGAAGTCTAACTACAAAATTAAATACATGAAGCTGAATAATACAACATAAGGATGAGAATGCCTTATACTAGCTTTCCAGGAGAAGGGATGGCCCTTTCCCTAAGAAACTAGCTCACAAACAAGGGCTTAAACCCTGCTGCTACAGCTCTATGCAAAATGACGCAGTTCCTACAAGGGAATATGCTTTACGATATGAGGAATAGTTTGGCCAACTGCCAAGATGTGAAATTTTCCCAGAAATCTTCCTAGCTGATCTCTCCAGAGAAGGAAGGCTCCCTCTACTGAGAAACAGACCCAAAAGTGGTGTTATCAAACCTCCACTACAAGACCCTACAACACAACACTATTTTTCTACAGAAATAACCCTGAAGCTGGAGACTGATGCTTGGCCTTAAGCTTGGATGTGGAGAAATACATTACCAAGCTCTCCCAAGAGGCCTTTCAAGGGAAGAGGTGGGATTCTCGCTCAGGAACACCCTGTGCTAAACATCACAGCAACCCTGCTAAACAGCAAGAGGAAGCCAAGTCTAAAAAGACCAATATCAAATGATAATATCAAAAACATGAATAAAAAAGGCTCACATCCTCTCCATATATAGAAATTGAACCTCTTCACATTGGGTCCCATCCATATTTTCCATCAAGCTCATGCAAGTTGTCCTCTGCCAAAATTGCGTTGTTCTTCAAGGAGATTCAATGTATCTAGATAGCTTTGTTGACTTGGTCAAAGTTGACTGTATCAATATGATCCCATCTCTGTTCACACCCAAAGGTGCTCAAATTAGTTGCTTATTCTTCCTCCTTTCACATTAGGAGTGTCTTTATTGCTTCAAAAGGGGTTTTATGGGCCCCCTACCCATTTATTCACCTACTTAGTGATAAAACCAACTATAATATTCCATTTAGATGAAGGCTAAATTTTTGGAATATTATAGTCCTCCCCTCCAAAATGTTGCTTGTCCTCAAGAAATTTTAAAGGTGAAGCAAAAGTCCTCCCCTCCTCTTCTTGTGGCCTCCTCATGAATAGTCCCCACCACTGCTCAAAATAATCTTCTACAAATCTTCCCTCCAATGTTTCCTCCCAAGTATGAAAATCCACATGGCTCACATCATAGAAAGGTGGAAGGTGTAAGTGGAAAACTTATTGCTGTCTAATGGCCTCCTCAAGATAGGAGTGATGACAAAAATGGGGAATCTCATTCCCAGTGAGTGACTCCCACACCTATGCTATCATCCAAATTAAATGAGCCACTCTAGGTAGCTCAAAAATATCCTCAACCCCTGGTTCATACAATGTGTTGGGGCTTCATGGAGAGATTGGATTCTCCCATCCAAATAGTTTCTCTCTCCATTTATGGTAAGTATGGGGCTGCTTATGATCTTGGGCTGAAATTTTATGACCTCCAAGAGTGGCCCAAGTTACCCCACCAAACAAATAAACCATGAAATGTCTCCTCCAAAAACTCAAGTTCTTCAAATGGCTCCTCCCACATGAAGAAAAGAGACACAGTTTTGCAATCATGGGCTGCCCATTGCTTCCCTTGAAACATGCATCATGTAAAGTAGGGATAATCATACTCCCAATGGGCATCTCCAACTCATATCCCACTCTCCAAAAAAATCTCCCCATGAATATAAAAATATCAAAAATACATGGAAGAAAAAACCAATAGAAACAAGTTGTCATACGACAACCGGAAAGTGGATCAAGGTCCCACACATGGAACCAGCGCAGTGCATCCTTTGCCTGCATCAAATAAAACAATAACAAGTTCTTTCCCAACCATGTTTTTTCTTCCAAAATCATTATATAATATAGAAACATGAATTTACAAAGTGGTGTCAATGGTGCACACCAAAAATCATGTGGCTTCCCCCCACAAACCATCAATAAGATAGCCAATCTCAATGTTGCAAATGGCTTCAAGTACATCATTATACAATATGAAAGAAGGGATAATAATTCTTGGTACAACATGTTGCTTATAAAATGTAAAGAAGTACAAAAAATAATGTGAAATTATACATTCTCCACCATGTACTTGGGACCTTGAGCTGAAATGGCTCAACCGGAAATTCTCCCTCTCCTCCAAAGAGAAGGGGAATGGTTGTGACATCCTCTCTATCACCATCTGGGCTATGCATCTCTCCATATGCTGAAATATATCATGCTAGATGCCCTCCCAAATGAACTCCTCTGCCAAGGAAATATATGCGTCAAAGTGCATGGAAAAGAAGTCCTCATGTGTTGCATGTACCACCTTCTCCTTGAGCTTAGAAACTCTAGTCAAGAAGACTCTGCATTAATAATAGATGACCACATCATCCACCATATATCTATCATCTCCATCTAGGTAATCAAGAATCATGCAAGCACCAAGATCCTTGGAGTACTCTACCAAGATTTGAGACCTCCAATATGGATAAATCCTCCTAAGAGATAGCGCTGGTGATCTGTAATGTGAAGCTCTCCATATGTTGTTTTCCTTTCCTTTAACATCCCTCATGCCAAAGTCATCCTCCAATTTTCTGCCATGCCCCTCATGTAGCTGCTCATGCTAAAAAAGAAGTAGGAATATTTTGAAGTTGGCCTCCCATGAGAAGCTCTCATCCAAAAATAATCTCCCAATCTTGGCCAATGTAAGCATGAGTGGCCTCCATATACTCCAATGTATGGAGGATTCCTTCCTTAAAGGAAATACCCTTTGTTTCTCCAAATCCATGGAGCAACTCCCTTGCACCATGAAGGTGCCATCTTCCATCACTACAACAACTTCTGTCAGTGCAGTACATACAATGAGAGTGGGTGGTGCTGAAAATGGGAGAGTGCCCCCCTCCTTCTTGAGTTTATCGCAAACTCTCTGCACTGTACTAGACTCCTCCAAATTCTTCACCTCTTCGGAATCTAAGAGGGGTGAACAAAATGGCAAGAGACCTCTTACCAACTCCAAATCTGGTGGCCTCCCAGGTGGAATTCCCCCATGTATTGAGACATCAATGTAAAGAGTAGACTGTACATATGACTGGGCAACCTTGCCCTTGCCCTCATAGTGCAAATCAGTCTGCCTCTTCTTTGCACTAGCTCTCTGAAATAGATAGGGGTGTGTGCTCCTCATCAAATGATGCTGACCTTCCTCCCTACCTCCTCCTTTCAACAGTAACACCTCACAATCATGTTGCTCATTGATTGTGCTTTGTCTTCCATATGTGATATCCTGGGGAACTTATTTCAATGATACAAGAAATCCGCCTGTTGGAGCATGTGCTCCTCCTTCCTCTGCATGAGTTACTAGATATTCTCTAGATGTGACAACGCTATAGCCCCCACCCTCCTATTATTCTTCAATATGAATGGGAGTCATCTGCTTAATAAGAGGATCCTCTTTTGATAAAGGAACCTGCATGGCCTCTTGTCCAAGGTTATGAAACAAGGATCTTTCCTCTAGCAAGGTATAATGCAAGATGTGAGCTTCTCCAATAGTTTTCTGAAGTGGATTTGAGTTTGTAGGTCCCTCCAACTTATGCAAAAGTTTTATTTGTCTTGGTTTGATTGTTTCTTTTTTTTATCAAACCTTTCTACCAATATCTTAGTGAACTTTACATAAGAAGAAATATTGGAATTTTTCAATGAAAATGACTCAAAAATCCACTAAGCATAGGCCTTACCTTCAAAGTGCAGCGCTGCAACTCTGATGGCTTCATCTTCAGAAACTTGGGGTTGCTTCAAATAGGTGTGTAGCTCCTCCACCCAAGCTCTGGCTGAACATGTTGGTGACCCATAAAAATCAGATAGAGTAAATATATCCATGTCATGTTTCCTGCTCCTCTCCACCTTGATCTTGCAAAACCCTTGAAAAGGGATATGATCTCTAAACCTTTCAGTTTGAGATTCATATTCCTGAAAAAATTCACTAAGAGTTTCCCTCTTAGGCATTCCTCCTTATTCCATCTCTCTCATGATAAATCTGGGAATTTTATTGCACTATGCATAATAGGGTGTAGCTTCATGCTCACACCTATCATGTGCAAATCTAGATCTAGCTTTAGATCCAAACTCCTCTGGAGATTCCATCTCTCCTCTAATCTTCTTAAGATCTTCTTTGATGCTCTATATAGATTTAGGAAGAAGATTTGAAATATTCTCCTCCTTTCTGCCTCAACATAATGGAGTCTTCTTTCTATTCATCTCTCCTTCTCTTGATAGCATAATGGCCGAGTTCCACAGGTTGAGCCAAGACTATGCTCTGATACCACTGTAATATCCCGAAATGGGAATGCAGCAGTGCATAAGCACAATAATGGAATATCAGGGAGGAATTATATCATAAAATGTGTTAAGAAACACATTTCCATCAATTGAATGAAACAATAGCAAAATGAAGCACCTTTACACTCTCCTAAGGGGGGAAAATGCAGCAATTTGACACTAAAAACGTTATTTCTAGAGATTTATGTTTTTACAGGAAGAAATAATGGTTGGATCCCCTATAATATGTATTAATTACCTAATACACAAAAGAGGAACAAAAAAGAATCTCTTTTGATGAGTTAAACAGATCTCCCGGCCTTAAAATGACTTAAAAATAGCCAAACCCCATGACTTAAGCTATGCAAAATTTCCAAAGCACATAATAGCGTTATTATGTCTAATAGTGTTATTATGTGAGGGTTTCTGAAAAATTACAATAGGGAATCATATATCTTGAGTTTAATTGGACAATATGCTAGGAAAATAGAGATCTGGCCTCTTTAATGTATTATAGAAATAACCCAGCAAGGGTTTCTTGAGAGCATAAGTACAAAAGAGCAGATCTGAATATTCAGCTCTAAAATAACGCAGTATCACTACAACATTAGATACATGAAGCTGAATAATACAACATGGGGAAGAGAATCCCTTCTACTAGCTTTCTGGGAGAATTGATCTTGCAAAACCCTTGAAAAGGGATATGATCTCTAAACCTTTCAGTTTGAGATTCATATTCCTGAAAAAAATCACTAAGAGTTTCCCTCTTAGGCATTCCTCCTTCTTCCATCTCTCTCATGATAAATCTGGGAATTTTATTGCACTATGCATAATAGGGTGTAGCTTCATGCTCACACCTATCATGTGCAAATCTAGATCTAGCTTTAGATCCAAACTCCTCTGGAGATTCCATCTCTCCTCTAATCTTCTTAAGATCTTCTTTGATGCTCTACATAGATTTAGGAAGAAGCTTTGAAATATTCTCCTCCTTTCTACCTCAACATAATGGAGTCTTCTTTCTATTCATCTCTCCTTCTCTTGATAGCATAATGGCCGAGTTCCACAGGTTGAGCCAAGACTATGCTCTGATACCACTGTAATATCCCGAAATGGGAATGCAGCAGTGCACAAGCACAATAATGGAATATCAGGGAGGAATTATATCATAAAATGTGTTAAGAAACACATTTCCATCAATTGAATGAAACAATAGCAAAAGGAAGCACCTTTACACTCTCCTAAGGGGGGAAAATGCAGCAATTTGACACTAAAAACGTTATTTCTAGAGATTTATGTTTTTACAGGAATAAATAATGGTTGGATCCCCTATAATATGTATTAATTACCTAATACAAAAAAGCGGAACAAAAAAAAATCTCTTTTGATGAGTTAAAAAGATCTCCCGGCCTTAAAATGACTTAAAAATAGCCAAACCCCATGACTTAAGCTATGCAAAATTTCCAAAGCACATAATAGCGTTATTATGTCTAATAGTGTTATTATGTGAGGGTTTTTGAAAAATTACAATAGGGAATCATATATCTTGAGTTTAATTGGACAATATGCTAGGAAAATAGAGATCTGGCCTCTTTAAAGTATTATAGAAATAACCCAGCAAGGGTTTCTTGAGAGCATAAGTACAAAAGAGCAGATTTGAATATTCAGCTCTAAAATAATGCAGTCTCACTACAACATTAGATACATGAAGCTGAATAATACAACATGGGGATGAGAATCCCTTCTACTAGCTTTCTGGGAGAAGGGATGGCCCTTTCCCTAAGAAACTAGCTCACAAACAAGGGCTTAAACCCTACTGCTGCAGTTCTATGTAAAATGATGATTTTCCCACAAGGAACTGCATTGTAGGAGATGAGGAATAGTTTGGCCAACTGCCAAGATGTGAAATGTGCCCAGAAATATTCCTAGCTGATCTCTCAAGAGAAGGAAGGCTCCCTCTACCGAGAAACAGACCCGAAAGTGGTGTTATCAAACCTCCACTGCAACACCCTGCAACACAGCGCCATTCTGCTACAGAAATAACACTGAAGCTGGAGAATTATGCTTGGCCTTAAGCTTGGATGTGGAGGAATACAGTACCAAGCTCTCCCAAGAGGCCTCTCAAGGGAAGAGATGGGATTCTCGCTCGGGAACACCCAGTGCTAAAAAGCACTGCAACCCTGCTAAACAACAAGAGGAATTCAAGTCTAAACAGACCAATATCAAATGATAATATCAAAAGTATGAATAAAAAAGGCTCACATCCTCTCCATATATAGAAAGTGAACCTCTTCACATTGGGTTCCATCCATATTTTCCATCAAGCTCATGCAAGTTGTCCTCCACCAAAACTGCGTTGTTCATCAAGGAGATTCAATGTATCTAGATAGCTTTGTTGACTTGGTCAAAGTTGACTGTATCAATATGATCCCATCTCTATTCACACCAAAAGGTGCTCAAATTAGCTGCTTATTCTTCCTCCTTTCACATTAGGAGTGTCTTTATTGCTTCAAAAGGGGTTTTATGGGCCTCCTACCCATTTATTCACCTACCTAGTGATAAAACCAACTATAATATTCCATTTAGATGAAGGCTAAATTTTTGGAATATTACACTTCAAGTCTCGAAGAACGCCTTGTTTATCTAGAAAATCTCGATGATTAGTGTCGAGATGCAGCTACAATGAATGTGGCTCATAAGAAACGAGTGAAGGTTTAGTATGATAAGGCAACCAAACCTAGGGTTTTCTCTGAAGGTGACCTTGTTTTGTTTTATGCTCAAGACAAGGATGCATTTGGGGTAGGAAAATTCAAATCCATATGGTATGGCCCTTTCATTGTTAAAAAGGTCCTAACTAAGGGAGATTATGCCTTGGCTGATTTTGACAGAAACGAGTTGGAGGAGCTCGAAAAAGGTCTCTATCTGAAGAAGTATTATTCCTAGGTTGTTGCCTAGCATTTTCTTTGTCTGTATATATTGTATTTTTTGTGCATATTTGTTTATCTATTTTTGGTGTGACCTTGATGATTTTTATCTACTTTGGCAGGTGCTTATGGATGGGATGAGTCATTTTGGCTTTGCCGAAGGTGCTAGTTGACATACCTAGAATTTTGCTTCTGCGACTCGAGTAATTAACTATCCATCCAACCCAGTTGCTAGTCTCAAGGGGCGTATGCATTGGTCCTGCTTAGAATAATGTAGTAGAGTATATAGTTGTGGTCAATCTACTTTTAGAGGCAATATCTCTTGGTATTGATTCGTTAGTAGTATACTTGGATTCGCAATGTGGTTTCACAATTAAACAACACCTATTTTGTCAGAGATCCATTTTTACCTTGATTATTTCCGAGAGCGCATTTATTGCAAATTTCATTTCATTATGTTACATTCATTAAAATTCCACGTTCAAAAAATTCGTTTGCAGATTCATTAGCTAATCAAGCAATTGATTGGCATATTAATAATTCAATACATTAAATATAAAAAACATCAATCATCATTGTACATATGAGACAATCACATCATATAAATCACTGTATGTGTATATATATATATATATATATATATATATATATCAGAGTTGTGTTCAAAATATACAAAAATTGGAAAATCATGTCTTACAAAATTAGGGCTAATGCTTGATCATTTTCATCATCAAAAAATATTACAGTCATCTGATCATAATAAAATATATCCCTATGGTCCCTACCTTGGGTAGGTGTTATGGAATAACATTATATCTTTCACCACACGGCGGAAAATCCACACCCAATTGCGTGGTACTCCAACCACACATCTCTATATAGCCTCGAGAAGGTACTCTATAGCAGCCATAGGGACTTAGCGAGTCAAGCTCCCCAAGTTTCTCTGTATAGCATGGAGTAGCCTCCCTAGGTCTTCTGTGGAATCCTCGGCTTCTCTTTTGTGACGTCTGTGCCTCGGGAAGCCCTCAAGTCTCACTAGTCCAATATCTGTAACATAATCCATAAATTTGTAAATCAAATTGTCCTAACAAAAATATTTTTCATTTTCATAAATATTTAAAATAAAAATAAAAATCTTATAATCAAAAATCATTGTGCGATCTTACCAATCGTCCCCCATGCTGCACCGGGTGGTAGGGGAAAATTTGGATCTCCCTTGAAATCCATGCCAACATAGGGTTAATCCTCTACTGTGATGACGTGTTCTCCCCACCATAGGAAGAACTCATCATCCTAGGTAGTTTTGGGGACCTCGCCACCCCCCAGCCTCTTCATCAGATCAGCCCATCTAGCTATCTGTGGACCTTGAGGGCTGCTGATTGTAGAGATAATCTTGGGTCGAAGCCCTGGAATCCTCTCGAAGAAGAAGGTGCATAGAATGGTCCCATAACCAAAATGTTTTGTCTTATTCTTCTAGATCAATGTCAATTGTTTCTTCAAGTTTGTCAATAAGGCTGTGCAACAATCATATAGTGTGGTCAGGCAATCCACTTCCGAACTCATGTTTCCTTGTGAATATTGGTGTAAGGATGTCGATACGACTACTCTAACTATGGTGAAAAGAAGTATTTTCATGTGCAACCCTTGCACATCTCTTATTGGGATTTGTGTCCTGACCTTCTAAGTACTCTCAGCACAGTATACTCGAATATAATATTTGACATTTAGCCCTCATGTGGGCTTACCTTGAAAATTTATTGGTTCCCCTCTTCGAGAGAGACCAGTTATGAAATAAATGTCCTCAATTTCGATCCTTAGTGGCATTTGATCGATCATGAAACAATCCTCCTCTGGGTCCCTCGTTTTCATATTTGGAATTTTAAAGAACTTCAACAATCCGCATCCCTAGAGTATATCTAAGGATAATTGGTCCTCCATGACCTCATTGTCAATAGTGCTATGCTCTCTTTCCCTCCAGCTAATGGTCATCTTGCATCATTTCATTCAAAATCCATTAGAATTTAATTTTAAAATTTGGCTCTACGTATATGCGAGTTTCTTCAGACACAGTTGCGTCTATACGCAAGTTCAGAATTATGAATCCGCGTATACGCAGAGGATTTCTGAAAGAAGCATAAATTCTATAGTAAAATTCCTAAAAAAAAGCTTGAATTGATAAAGAAACTAATGACTAAGCTGATTGAGAAGCTTACCTGGAAGATTTGGGCTGATTTGGTTGATAATTGCTCAGTTTCTAAGTGGGGGATATTTTGCTCCAGATCTCTTTCACAACTTCTTCAAAACACAAATGACCAAATGTGAGTCCAAAAGGCCTATTTTTCCCCCAAATTCAAAAAAAAAATCGCAAATTACTTTTGTGTTTATTTTTTGAATTTGCTCACGAATTTTGAACCTTTTGTCTTGCAAGTGCTGGGATAGTTTGTTTTTAGGTCCATTCTAGTGATTTCAAGATGTTTTCATTTCTGCTTCATTTCCATTACTGTTGAACTGTCACGAAGGTATTTTTTTCATAACAGGCATATAGGTTAGGGAATTCACTTCCGTTGCACTTATGCATACTAGCCTCCATACTGAAATCTTTCCATAGGGTTGACCCTGTCATGTTATGATTATTAAACCATTTTCACTCACCAACTTATAAATCATGATATGATGGTAGATTAATCCTTTACATGGGATTCTTAGTTATATCCTTACTAGCATATGTTTCCCATGCTACAAATTGAGTAGGCTCAGGAGTCCTCTTTAGTCTTGCCATGACTTACGCATTGAAGCTTCATTCTTCTTCTTCTTCGCTATATTTTCTGGCTTTATACCCTAGAGGCTCCCATTTTTTTGTTGAGTTATTGTGCTACATTGGATATTGACCATTTTTATATCTTTTCCTTAAGCCAATTTCACTTGGACTTGTGTATAATCCATCTTTTGACCCTATCTTTTTGCAAAGTTGGCCATTCAATCACTTAACTTTTGCTACCTGATACCTTTGCCCATGGATGGAACATTCCTCTGAGTGTCACTTACCAGTTTCACTACCTTGCATTGAGCATAGGATTGTTCCTATCCCAGGAACTAGTACATATGTTTATCAACACTTGTTCTATCCGTTGTACTATAGACATTATTTTATTCTTTTTCGGGCTTTTAATATGAAAAAGAAAAAAAAAATATATACCAAAAAGAGCAGGATCGGGACATTAATTCGACATTTGATGGCAACTAAAGAGTCAGTTGTGTCGCCCTTGAACAAAGCACAAAAAATCTAAGTATTTTCTCCATTTTTTGGGATCGGTTTAGTTTGACTTAGGAGAAGCCATAACCCTGTTATCGAGTCAGTACTCCCCCGGTTCTTTATCTCTTCCAATCACATGGAGGGTTTGTTCGTGCCTCCTGCATGACAAACGTATAAAAAGTTATCATATGTTGCCATAGTAAAAATGAGTCGTGCTCATGTTCAAGGGAAGTAAACTTGAGTCAGCCTTGTTGCAGTGTCTCTGGACTCATTTTTTATTCGGCCATCCCTAATCTGTCTAAGTATTATTCTATCACATCAGCTATTTGGTCCTTTTCTCATGTTGGTTTGAGAAGGTCTCCATTGATTTCTTGTCGGTGAATTTGTCTCTTATCGACTTCGATAAATTTCTCTGAGAGTAAACCTAGAGCCGCACCCTGGCCCTATTTACATAATTGATAGGTGACCTTGTGCTCAACATTTGATCAACATCCTGGGTCTTTGACTAATGGTTTTCCTTGTGTTCGACTTTAGCTTTCATTATCACATCTGGGATTCGTGCAGAGCCTTGGTTTCCATTTGACCATATCAATGGATTCCTCACATATTTTTCATCTTTAATTATTGTTTGGTTCAAATGGTTTCTGTCGTGCGTTAGTTACATTTTGTGCATGGCGGAAACATGCTTTGGGTTGGTTACTTCACTTGTCTTCGTCTGATTCCTTCCAAATTTTGGCTCGCGGGTTACACTTGCGCTGGATTGATGTGGGATGTATTAATTCCTTCCATCTAGAATATATTTTCCCATCAACTCCAACTCATTTCTCTAGGAATAAGGTCTAGATTCTTTTTTCAATACCTTAATTTTTACAGTCATTAGTGGTAGATTCCTTCTTTATCGACAGTGAGAATAGATCAATGTCTCCTATTTGGTATATTCTCTTGAGATTTCGACTTCAACTTATTCATTCACACTTGTTAGATTGTACTGGGGTACCTTGACTCTCGTCATCATTTTCTATGAGTTGTCTCACATTTTTTAATGGTATACAATGACCGGTAATCAAATGATTTCTCACATGGTCGACTTCAGCTCATTTATTCCCATCACGTAGAATTGTACCATAGTGATTAGTGAAGACCTCAGGTTTTCATCTACATGTTTTGGTTCACTTTAACAAGTTCTTCAGTTTTCTTCCAATGACACCATACACCCTTATATGTTGCGGTTCATCACAGTAGAATTTTATATGTTGACATGTGAGTTGCGTGAAGTACCCTTTTTTCCATCACTTATGGTTTGGTACTTGAAGATTCAATTATGACTTCAGTGATCATATATATTTGTAGCATTATTGATTATTCTTCTATATGTGATACTTGGACATGATTTTGACATATCTGAGTAGTGAGCAGATGATTCACTATGTACTTTACAGTTCTTTCTATACTTGTATACATATTGGATCTGCTCCATACTTGTTATGCAGACATGATTTTATTTCACATAGCATGGGTATGCCCACCTTAGACATGAGATTTTTTTCTGATTTCTTTTACTGGTTTTTGGCAGGCTGATATCTGGTGAAGTCCTCTGAAGTCCTCACAAGATTCTTTCATATGCACATAATACATTTTGGCCATCATGTACCCCTTCCGACCTCATATATTAGGAGGCATTTGTTATAGCATCATTTATAACCTTTATATACTTGATGAATTATGCATTTCCCTTGGGCAGTGTTGGGTTAATTTACTATGTAAACTAACGCAAGTATTTATTATCAATCTATGCTAGTGGAACTTAGAAGCATCCCCAAAGTATATGGGTTTCAGTTATGATCAATTTAGAAGATGGTTTATCTATGACTAAGGAAATTAATATTACAAATATAAATATAACTTAAAAATTTTCTAAATTCAAGTCTGTAATCAGAAGCAGAAGAATCTCCTAACTTATGAGATTTTTTTGTCCTTCTCTAACAAGATTACCTCATGAATTACAAATCAAAAAATACTAATTGAACAATAGATTAAGATACATGAAGAAATAATTGAAGAGGCTCTTCACTGAAGAGGTCCTGGTTGTTCTTCATCATAAATTCATTTATCAGTAATGTTATTTTTATAAACATGAATTCAGAAAAGCATGTAAAAGCGTGAAAAGATGAATTCTAACTTAAGATCTTAATTAGATAGAAAGAACGTTTAACTTAAAATTTTGTTTTTCCTTTCATATGAAAGATAATAATGATCATTAGATTCATCAGCACTCATAAATAATCAGCATAAACAAGTTAATCATAAGCAAACTAATTCAAAAATTGCAACTAAAAATAAACTAGGAAGTGCACTTAGCTCAGTGTGGAGGCCCTCCACCCTTGCCTCGCATACTGAAGGTTTTTTCAGCTACTTCAAAATTTTGTCAATAAACCAGCATATAATAGCAGCAAATGGAATAGAACAGATCTTCAATTATGTCTCCAAAGTTCAGAAATAATAATGTTAAGTCATACAAATTCTACATATCAATGCCTTCAAAGTTTAAGGCTTAAATAGATAAATTATCTAAAAAATTCATCTAAAATAGCTCCTATAGTCATTAATATCCTTATCTTATCCAATAAAGTCGAATTCATCCATCATATCCATCAAAATCTAGAAAATCCCACAAAATAAGAATTTTGACCTAGTTTCTAGGGATCCTCCATAAAGACAAGTCATGTTTGACCGTCTTTGACTGGGCCTATTAAAGTTGGGTTTGACTATACCAACAGGTGTACACTTAATATTATTTCCCAAGCCTTCTATAAATATATCCATCTTGAGGCCAAGTGCCCTACAAATATGCAAACCATGAGGCCATTACGAGAATTTCTGACGCTATCCAAAAATGCACTTAAATTTCAAATTTTACAAAAAGTTTTAATAATTGAAAAACATAATTTAAATACCTTTATATGAATTTATTGGTAAAAATAAGGTGGATATGATGGTGTATATATGGATATTGTGGAAAATAAGATGTATTTCATAAACAAAAAGAGATAAAAAAACGAGGGCCAACATCTTCCCCAAGGTGATGTTCAAGCATGTCCTCATGCTTGCTTTTTCCTTTTGGACCTCTTGAGCTCTGATGTTGATCCCATTCCTGATCCTGAAACTTCCTGTTGTGCTGCATGTAGAAGAGAATCCATATCTTTTCATTGTTCTTCCTGGTAAATTTAGGTCTTGACCTTCTGTTTCTCATATTTTTCCTTCCAGGAATTTTTCTCCTAAAGCCACCTGAATGCTTATGTATAAAGAGGATTGTTTTGGCTTTCAAATTTCCCATTTAGTCATTTATGTTCTCATTTTCTTTAACCAATTTTTCATTAGTTGTCTTATAGGTTTAATTTTCTCCTTTTAGTTGCCTTTCCATTTTTCTTATTACCTCCAGGTTATCAGTTAACTCTCTGATCCTGTTAAGGTTTTGGTCTTCCTCCTCGGTATTTTTAGAAACTGAAGTAGCCTCAACCTCATTATTTTAAAAGTAAGAATCTTTGTCTACAGGATTTTCATAAACTTCTTATTGCAACCTCTCAAGGATTTCATTGGTGTGTTTAGTTAAAGGAGATGTCTCTATGACTTGCACTTCTGGTTCTTTTTCTTTACTGCTTCTATCTACTGAATTCATCTTTTTTTGTCTCCTAGAAATGGTCAAGAATGATGTTTCCCTCTCTACCATAATTTTTTCCTGTTGTTTCTTTGATCTAGTTCTTGGATAGAGAGGCGAATGCACTATAACATTGTTTCCTGCATTGGTTTAATTTTGTTTTCATCAACTTTCTATACAAACTTATTTTGAATCAGGAAATATTTCCAAACCATTTCCTTAGTTTTCAGCTGGTAATCAACAATGATTTTTATGAATCCCTTGTGATGAATTTGGGCTTCTTTAGGTTTGGTCTCATATTTTACACTTTAAATCATCTTCATTAAGTTTCTATAAAACAAGTAGGGAAAATTGATCATGTTATCTCTTTTAATATGTTGTAGTAACCTAATGTGATATAGGTGTACTACACTATGTCTGTTACCACAAGTGAAAAACCTTTGAATTATAAAAACTATCTTAGCCCATGGTTCATTTAACCACTCCCTCGGAATCCCCTTTTACTATCAAAATAACCCTTTCTATTCTTACCCAAGAAGAAGGTCCAATCCTTGTCTTTGAAATACAATCCTTTGTGGTATAGTTCACCTGATGATGGCAACTCTAAAGCTTAGGAAATAGAATTTTGAGTTAAAGGAATATGTAAACTATCCACCATAGTTTCATATTGTTTTAAATTTTTTATAAACTCCCTTGTGATATCCTCACTGTGCCTTTTGAATTTTTGAAGAAAGCTTATTAAGCCTGATTGATAAATTTTCTCATTTGTTTCCATACTCCAATGTTCAATCTGAAAATATTTGGGCTCTGTTCCTGCTGTCATATTGTCTAAAAACCATTTGATGTATCCATATAATTTCATTAACTTCATTTTTGTAAAAAAAATAAAAATCAAGTACTAGATGTTATCACAGTAGTGAGCCTTACCTCTACTTGCTGCTCTTTCCAAGTAATTGAAATCAATCCTCTGTTTTCCTTTGGAATAATGTGAGCTTACTGCTTCAAATAGACAC
Source organism: Pinus albicaulis (assembly GCA_034641835.2). Lineage (NCBI taxonomy): Eukaryota > Viridiplantae > Streptophyta > Pinopsida > Pinales > Pinaceae > Pinus > Pinus albicaulis. Next base: position 852,284,227 of record CM076575.1, on the reverse strand, counting down.
AAGATTTGATATAGAGAGGTTTAAGAAAACGTTAAAAAATCATGTTTCTATTATTATACTATTTATTTGATCCTCTGTCTCTTTTAAAAATAACAATCATTTTCCTCTATTTTTTAAATTTTTGACTGTGTAAAAAAAATGAAATTTTTTATACAAAAGTTTCTTCTAACCCTTCGATTCTATACAAACTTATTTTCCTAAGGAAAATCATTTTATATCTAATATAAGCTCATTGTTTATGCAAGAGAATAGCTCAATTATTTCATCAAAAATCTCATAATGAGCTCACTGTTTTCCTTCAAAATTCACTAGACTCTGCCCTTAAAAATGTGAAACATGTTGACTATGTCTTTTAAACCAAACATTCTCCACAAAACCTTGTTCGAATTCTCTTTACTGAATGTGAAAATGAAATGATTTTACAACACAACCCAAAAATGTATTCTCTGTACATTTCGAACTAAAATCTCCATTCTTTGTTTGCATTCAATTTGAAATAGAAGACTATGCATGAAGGCATTTTCAATTTTACTTGTATTTGGAATGATCCTCATGATTTTATGCTATGATCCTCATAGTTTTCCTTCTAGTTGAACTGGAGTCTATGTGTTTTGAATCAACGCCAATCCTATCAAAATCTTCACTCAATATCTTATCATTTACTCATTTAATCAACAGAAGATTTAGTGTTGACTGGTGGCAGAGCGTTTATGAGTGGTGTCAAAGCCTTTACGAGTGGTGTCAAAGACAAAACGTAAGGCACTGAAAAGCTTTAAAGACTGTAATAAAAGAAATCCTTCTATAATTCTCAATTTTTTTAACAAGCCCGATATTTACTCATGTGAATCATCGTTGTTTTAAACAAGAAAATCTGAGTTTTCTTCTTACCTTATTCTTCATAGGATTTTTTCCTCCTAACATCGTGGTTTCTTGACACATCTACCAGATATGTTGGCTTGAAACTTGAGTCAATTCTCCTTATCCCTCCGTTCTTCTCACTGCTATATTTTCAGCCTTCTTTCCTGCATTATTTCTTCTATTCTCCTCACAACATCTCCCTTGTCTTCTCTCTTATTTATTTGTTTCTCACAGAGCTGCAAAATGGATGCCTTCCTTCTCTCATTGAGCCTTCAAAAGGCGATGATGTTGAAAAACACAGTGCATATCAGTTGCTTGAGGTCTTAGAAATGGCGGAGGTTATCTCAACAATTTACACAGTGTTGTAATATGGCATTTGAATTTGTTTTAACCATTCATCAACCACCACTTGACCGGTGCATCCATGGCTTACCCTTGACTGGAATGATGATTCCATGGTGTACATATTGTCCTATATGTTATAGGACAAATGAACTCCTCATAAGCTCAGAGGAGAAGGTAACATGGAAGGAATAAAATGACCTAGACAAGACCCATTTTTTCCAAGGTAACACACCCCAGAAACAGCTTGGCAGAGTTATAACGCACCCTAGCCATGCAAAGGGAGCGTTAATGCCTAGGGTAACACTCTGTCTTGCCCAAGGCATAGGGTTATCTGTCTTTGAATGTGAAAAGGGAAATAAATTGTGGAAATATGACTAGAATTTCCATCTTTTCCTCAGAAAGAGTCAGTTCAAAAATAGAAACTAATTACACGAACCTTTTATTAGACATTACCAAACACAACTAAACTCTTGTGGAAGGAAAAAGTGAAGAAAAGCAAGGACACATCCAGATCTTTCCTGATTTGAACTGGTTGAAAGAGTTGGCAAGGTTTGTCTTCTCCATTTCCTATACATTGGAGATGTGGGCTCTTGGTCTAAGTTCGAAGGTTTGATTATATGTGGAGCAGAATTTCATTGTTGTAGTGTGAGACTTGAATATCGGTGAGGTTCATTCAATACTTTTTGCCTTAGGAATCATCACACTCAGAGATAGAGAAAGAGAGAGAGGAATTGGAAGGTTGAGGAGGGCTTGGTGCAACTGACGGTTGTAATCCTCCTTTTCATAAATCAATATAACTGTATCTTTTTTGTCCATTCCATGCATCAGTGTCACATTTATTGTTCATCTGTCTATGTAGCATGATATGAATGGCTTATATTTGTATGGCTTAATGTTAGTTATATGCTAGTTTAATTGTTAGAAAGCTATACTATTGTGAAGATTACATGGATACATTGATTGGATGCAAGAACCGGATTTGGAGTTGGTGAGGAAGGACTCCTACCACGCTGCTTACCGCTCTCCATAGGATCTGATGTCCACAAAGAGGTAATAATTCCAAATCTTGCTTTGCCAATTATATATTAATATTAACAGGTATGCAGTACCTTTGTAACTTTACATCTAATCTTACAGTCTGCCTTGGGCACCGTAAAGCCCTGAGAGGGATACCTAATAACCACAACCCAAGAATATTACCCTACAGAAGAATTGGCGACTCCGCTGGGGAGTAAACCCCAAGTTTCCAGATTGTTCCTATGACTTTACCTCTTTTCCTATGTTTACATATCGTTCTAATCATTTTAGAAGCTCAGTAATCATCTCAGTAGCTCACAGAGTCCAGAATAGACCCTTCCTAGCCATCTGTACAGCTTCACCTTGAGTAACGCTCCCTCTGAGAGTGTTTCAGTTCTTTATAACGCTTCTTCTGCTCAGATACAATGTGTTAGTCTCATAATTAATGCTCTGTAGCCTCTTCTTGCTAGCATTACCCAGCCAAAATCTATTGTTTACACCCTTGTTGTGTTTCCCTTTGGCTGTGGAGTTATTGGCTACTAGATTAGCTTCTTTCATTGGATCCCTATGCTTGATTACCAGTTAGCATTTTTTAGTTCTTTTTAAAAAAAATTAATGTTAGTAGCATCTACTTTTGAAAGAAGAATTTTATTTTTATTTTTTTGAACTTAGCTGAATTAATTCAAAAAAAATTGGTTAAAAAATTGTTAGAGAAGATAGATAGATGTTTGAATATTTAAGGTTGAACTGTGTTATTTGAATGTTTGGTGCATGGATGTTGGAAAAATCTCTCCCTATGGAATAAAATCTTCATTTAATTGAATATTTAGAGCATGTTTCTGCATGTTTTTTGAGTCAGAGTCTCATCACATTTCAGACGTCCACTCCCCCTCCACAAGACTGATAATCAAGTACACTAAGAATCAAGCGATAATAAAATTAATCATATAAATTTTTCTGAGCTCACAGCAATAGTAGTTCAGGCTAGGATCTTAGGGTAGGATAAGTGAGAAAATCACCCAATATCTCAAAACTTGAAACTAGAGTCATTAAAAAGTGAAATCCTATTGCACTCATATTTTCGGGACCACTCAACTACCACCGAAGTTAAGCGCAAGACAACACCAAGGTGCATGAGAAGGTAGCCCACCTTCGAGTGCATTCAGTGGGAATTCTACATATTGGGTTTCCCTTCGGGTATGTCGAAACTAGATCGAGGATCTAGGTGTTCTGCCTATATAGCGTGTTGTCGATGACCGTGACCCCCTTGATAATGTCTATGATTTGAGGTATCTTTAGTTTCCAGAATTTTTAGGGACTTACACAAGGTGACTGGGGCGGGTTGCCCTGGTACCTAAAACAGATGGACCTACTATGTCTTCGGTCTTTCGGAGGGTACTCATCTTAACGAGAGTGCTTACACATATTGTTTGAGGTTTGGGTGAAACTCTAGAGTAATCGTAACTATATTTTTGACCAACCCTCTTTGTATGCTATTGTGATATTGGGTTTCATCTCTAGAAAATGATAGTACTTAGACGGGGCCATACCTTTTCTGGTTTCTTGTTGATTGATTTTAGAGGTCATTTTTTCTTTTTTCTTTTTTTAGGTGTGTGGTTACTATCACTGAGCCTTTATAATACATCACAAATAATTAAAATTTGATAAAGGTAAACAGGTCACCATAACGTCCTTTGACCCTTGTTGTCTTTCTCGATGATAGCAAGGTATCCCTCTGTTAACACTGGGGGAGGAGTCAAGTCTCGGTGAGCCAGTGCCTTCTCTAGAAGAGCAGTCTCCAGTGACAACCCCTGACTTTCATAAAGCTCAGTATCATACGGAGTTTCCATAGGATCCTTTTACAGAAGGAGTCGTACCTCCTTACAATCCTCCTCTCACTGACCCATTGGGACCTTGGTTAGTTCAATTTACACTAGGCCAAGATATGTCTTCGGTTGCACCAACATCCGTTTCACAACCGACGCCCATGGGGTCGGTGCTGTTGGTAACCAACTCTGGTCCACCACCATATTTCTTGCTGGTTTTCAGTTGTACGCCAATGATTGGCAACCCCAATATCCAGGCTATACCGGTCATAGAAATCTGGTCACCAAAACTGTTAGCGGACCTCCGATTCCTTCGGGATCTGCTCCTATTGTGACTGCGCCGGGACCCACAGTTTCTGCTCTTGCTAGTGGGGCTACTCTAGTTCCTTTTAGCAAACCTTTTGGTTGGAACCCTTTGTTGATTTCAAACCCCTTGGAAACCATGCCAGGGGGCAGTGTCACCAATACATACATGCCAGGGGCACTTCGCTACCCTTACAGTCATTAAGACAAACAGGACAGCCTATTGTTAACGTTGTTCCTTTGAGTGGTAAAACTTCTGGTGTAAGATATATTTTGATGCTCAACTATGTGAATAGAAGAATTCCTTTAGCTAACTCTATCTCATCCATATGGGTGAACCAACCGCAAAATAAATTTGTGCAAGGGGGTAACTTTTACACTGGGGGAAACCAACAGTTCACCCCCCCAATACAAAATACCCTATATACATCAACCATACACCCCTACACCCCCACTCATAGGGAAATTTTATCAACAAATTCCTACTTATCCCATTGGTAACACATTGATGGGTGGACCCTATGGTCCGAATGGTCAACCAATACTTATTTGGCTAGATCCGGGGGCAAACACACAATTTCCATTCTTGGCAGATCTAGACATCCCCAACCTCTATAAAGTGACCAATGATCCCATCAACCACAACCCACTCTAGACTCCAGTACTACACAAGATTCCGTATGACATCCCTAAATTCGATAGGAAACAAGGGGACGATCAGGCTACACATGTCACCACCTTTCATCTATGGTATTTTTTTAACTCCATGGTGGATGATAGTATATGGCTTATAATTTTCCCCCGCACTCTCATAGGCAACACTGCCAAATGGTACATTGAGTTACCACGTAGGGTCTTCAACACTTTTGGCGCCTTAGCTACAAAATTTCTTAAGAACTTCCAACTACCTATTCAATACGAAACTGGCACAGAACTCTTAACCTTGTTGCGCCAATACAACGCCACCCACATCTCCGATCACATTCATGAATGGAGACGTAGGCAGAGGCTCCTCAAAGTACCAATCCTGGATCATCTCTTATCCCACTGGTTTTGTAAGTCACTCTTACCACCCCCAGCTAAGGACGTTTGCTTGTCTGGTGCAGTCAAGAAAGACCAATCCATCTGTCATGTGCAACATTTAGATCTGATCAATTCACAATCTGGCATGCTGTATGACTTACTCTCCCATGCGCCTGGCAATCTGAATCCTCCTGCTACTCGATTACCCAGAGCACACGCTGACAGCATCGTTAGTGAAACCTCCGGCGTAGCCATAAAATATCTTAGTGGCAAACCTCCCATCCATATTTGTCTGCCATTGCCCCTAACCAATCGACTATTCTTCCTACCGCTGAGGTAAGCTCTATGCAGTCTACACAAAAACCTAGCGGCAAGAAGAAGAAGAACAAGAAAAATACCTCTCCTTCTGAAGAGCAGTCTGGTACTCAAAACAATCCCAATCAGAAAAAAGTTGCTAAAAATGAAAAATGAAAGGAGAAACCCATGATATTTCCTTGCAGAATCTATGCAGAGGACCACTTGACATATAAATGTCCTTGGCTACAGGAATGCATAGATTTTATCATAAACAAGGACTTTGGGAGGACACATGCCGTCCTTCATAATACCTTCCCTAATCCATAGTAGCAACAACAACACATGGTTCTGAACCCACAAAAACCCCCACAAAGGGGCAACGATGGTACTCTTCCTTTCGGTGAAGGATCATCTGCCATTTATGGCATAGAAAGTGTTGAACTCTAAACCTGAGCTCAATTCTATGGAAATCTCGTCATTGATGCTCAAGAACCTGGTACTAGTTTGAATCCACCGCCACCCAACGATTTGCATATCGAAAGTCCTATTGTTGAGATTCGTCCCCCCAAAGGGACACTTCGATGCATGACTCATAACACCTCCGCACGTTCTGCCAAAAACTACAAAGTTGTAGAAGATTTGGTGCAAGCACCATCAGCCATGTCTGCACTCAAAGTATTGCAAGCTTGTCTAGCACAAAGGAAAGCTCTGATTTTGTCCAATGGTGGAATTGACCCCCAGGATTCTATGCTAGCCATCTTCGACATGGAGAAATCTAAACCTCACCTCTCATACCAACTTTCTTTCCAGGTACAAGTTGTGTCGAAAGGGACACCAATCCATCACATTTTCATAAACAAAGGTGCTTTGACCTATGTTATGTCAACTACGCACTGGCTTACTTTGGGTTCTCCCACTTTGTCTCCGTCGTTGAATTCCCTTAAGGATTTTGATGGCCACATGTTCCTCCCAAAAGGATACCTTGCTAGCTTTCCCATTTTGCTTAGTGGGAAAATGATAATGGTGGACATAGAATTTGTAGATCGTCATCTAGACTATAATTTGTTGTTGGGTCGCAGTTGGTCTTACGCAATGACCGCCATTGTTTCTTTGGTTTTCTGACTCATCCTCTTTCCATTGGATGGGAAAATATTCACATTTTATCAGTTATCCTTTTGCACCCCCGATTATTCCATGTTACCAAGTAGCACTGTACCCCTATTAGGAGGTGTTCCTAAATTTTACATTAGCATCGGTACTGGTATTTTGAAGGCATCTTCCCTAATGGTTTGTCTTCCTCTCCCGCCACTTGAGGTTCCACACATGATTGCAATGATATCCACCATTTTGAATGGCTCTATCGATCCATGGATCCTACCAATGCCATCGAACATTGATTCTTACGAAGATCAGATGCCACTATCACTAGCCGAGTTGGCTTATCAAGCCATCCAAATAGCATCTGAAGCCTCCACTACTTTGGTTTCGACCAATGGTACCACCCTCTCGCCCATCACGGTTCCTTATAAGGATCTCCTAGATGAAGTCCTTCCTATGGACGAAGCTATTCGAGAGATCATGTATCTAGAAGAACGACCTTGGGGAGAGTTCCATCATTGTGCTTCGATGTTCAATTCGGACGAGATCACTACTCAAATCCCATATTTTGACCCACCTGAGATTGTTCCCTCCCCTTACATGACTGTTCAAACTATCGATACAGAAGGGAACATGGGAAATATTTCCAAGAATATGTTCATAGATATCTCAGTCAAAATGGATATCGTGGAAAATACTCAAATTGGAGCCAATTGCAGTTTCAAGGAACTTTCAAACTTCATATCCCTTTTTAAGGAATTCTGCGATGTCTTTACTTGGTCTTACAAGAAAATTCCCAGCATAGATCCTTCTATTGATGAGAAAGAGATCAAGAAATTTCGAGCATTCTTTTTATGGTATTTTTCTCGCTTGTTAATCTAAATAACCTCGAGTTTTCTTCTTAGGTCTCACTAAAATTACACGAAGAAGTGTTGAGCATTCTTTTTATGGCATTTTTCTAGCTCGTTAAACCAAAAAACCTCGAGTTTTCTTCTTCGGGCTCGTTAAAATTACATGAAGAAGTAGCAAGCTTTCTTTTTAGGGACTTTTTTCTAGATCATAAAACTGAAAAAACCCCATGTTGCCTTCGTCAAGCTTGTTAAACTACTACGATGAAGAAATATGAGCCATTATTTTCCACCTTTTTCTAGCTCATTAAAAAACCGAAAAGTAACCGTGTTTTTCTCCGTTGGACTCGTTAAAAGTTCATGGAGAGCATTGAGTTTTTCTTCATCGGACTCGTTAAAATTTCACAAAGAACATTGGGTTTACTCCATCTCCTCGTACTCATAAAAAAATGAGGTAGATGTCCATTGAAAATAGGTTTCTCACTTTATCCGGATTCAATGGACTAACTCACAGAAAATGAACAGTTTCGGACTTAATATTCTCCCTTCATCATGCTCGGTTATCAAACATGACAAAGGTAACCCCAAAGTTGTCTTTTACGATGTTTTTCAAACTCTCTAATATGAAAAGATCACCGATTTTACCCGTCTCGACTCATTAAAGTTAATCAGATGGGGAAAAATTTGAACAAAGTGCATACTTATTCTGTTATATTTCAAAGGTCGATTTGGCAACACAAAATCTTGAACATGGAACTTCCCAGAAAACTCACTCGCAATATGCTGAACCCTACCATCTATGATTTTAGCCTTCATATGCCAATGTTCCTGCATTGGTGAATCCTGACACTCTTTGGTGTTCATTAAGCCTAAGTTTCCCGGTACCCTGTTAAAGTGCCTTCTATTTTTCAAGAGGATCCCGCTATCCACTTCTCCTTGTATCAGCCAAGCCATCATATGCCAAAAACTATTTGTCGTTATTTATTCCCATTTTCTCTTGACTATTTACAAAAACAAACTCATCTTTTCTCGTTTCTTGTTGACTGATGTAGGACGCCTCAGTGCCTACCTTTCGACATATCTCTTTCTATTGACTTCAACATCTTATCTAGGAAGTTGATCCAGAAACACATTAGTACTCAGGTACTTGTAGACATTAGTGGCAGGTCACCTTGTGTTTGGTCGAAGGTTCTAATTATTGGCTCCTAATCTAATGATTCTACAAGTGTTCGACATCAACTCCTTTTATTCACACTTGCTAGATTGTACTGTGCATATTGGGGATCATCATCCTTATTGGTGGCCACCCTCGCGTCTGTTAACATTTTTTGTTATTTACTAGTAATCAGATGATTTCCTGCATGTTCGACTACAACTCCTTCATTCACATGTGTGAAAATATGCAGTTTATTGAAGCGGCAACCAAAACCTTGGGTTGATGCTTACAACATATCAGTTTTTTTTCCTCTTCCAAGTTGCAATTTTGTTTTCGGAGACAGTCATGACAAAAGCTTCCACATTGTGCTTATTCGTGGACACACTGTTCATATATCTATTTTAGAGAAATCATTTTGATATAGCTACTGAGCATGGGAATTCCTGACTCAAGGTAGATACTATATTTTTTGGCATATGTTGGTGTTTTATGTTTTCCTCCATCCTCCAATTCTTCTCAGTCTACTACACTTGTTAAAAAGTATTTCATCCATCATCTTCGCCTCTGACCACACACTTTAGGGGGCATATATTATAGGACAAATGACCTCCTCATCAGCTCATAGGAGAAGGTAACATGGAAGGAATAAAATGACCTAGACAAGACCCATTTTTTCCAAGGTAATGCACCCTAGAAACAGTTAGGTAGAGTTATAACGCACCCTATGTAATATCCCAAATGGGGAATGTAACAATACATGAACACAAAATGGAGTTACAATGATAAATGAAATCATAAAATGTGTAAGGAACACATAGCCATCAATTACATATACAGTAGCAAGAAATATGTCCCACTATTTTATTCCAAAGTGGGGAAATGTAGTGATATGTGCCCCCAAAACATTATTTTTAGGGAATTGAACTATAAAAGGAAGAAATAAAGATGGGATCCCTTAGCTTATGTATTATGGGACTCACATCTAGAAGGGGGTTAGAAACAAATCCCTTTTGATGTGTTAAATAGATCTTCCGATCCCATGACTTGATCTATGCATAATTTTCTGAAGCATACACAACGTAATTTTATAAGAGTTTCTGATGAAATATGGTATACATAATATATCTAGAGTTTATTACATCAATACATGGATAAAAATGGAGATATAGCTCCTTTTACACATTATGTAGATAACCCAGCAAGGGTTTCATGAAAGCACAAGTACAAAATACTAGGTCTACAGATCTGGATTTGAAATAGCACAGGCTACTGAAGTTCTTCTTTAAATACAACTGAATAATATAATAAATGAAGGAGGATCCTTCTTACAAGTTTTCTAGGAGAAGGGTTGGCCCTTTCCCTGATAAACAAGCTCAAGATTGAGGGGTTTGACCCTCACACTGCAACACTGCAAGAAATGACATAGTTCCTACAAGGTATTGCAATGTAGATGATGGGAGTACTTTGGCTAAGTGCCAAGATATGGAAATATGCTCCATAACCTTCCTTTCTAATCTCCTAAAGGAATGGAGGCTCCCTCCTTTGAAAACGAGTGCAGGAAGTGGTGTTGTGAACCCCACTGCAACACCTTGCAACACAACGTTATACCGCTACATAAATAACGTTGTAGCTGAAGGAGGATGCTTGGCCTCAAGCCTTGATGTGAAGAAATTCAGTACAACTCCTTCAAAGGGCCTCTCAATAAAGGAGAAGGAATTCCTAAACAGGAATGCCTTGTGCTAAGCAGCACAACAATATCAACTAAATAGTTGAAGAAAGCAGAATAGTCATGCAAACCAAAATCCAATATTCAATTCATAAGATGTCTTGCTATGGCTACCTTGCCCTCCTTTTAAACATGTGTGAGCCTTCTTGCCTTGGGCCCCACTCATTAGGGTTTCCTTCACGAAGGAATCTTTCTCCTACTTGGATTGTGTTGTCTCCATGGATGATCTCTTCCTCTCATACCAGCGCTATTGACTTGGTCAAACTTGACCTTGTCCACATGCATTTGTCCCTGCTCACACATGAGAGTGTAAAATCCAGCTAGAATTATGATCCCTTTTCACATTTTGAGGGATTTTATTCTTATTTTTGAAATGTATGGGCCTCCTTACCCATTTATTCTTCTCCTAAGTGAAATTAGCAAAATTTAATATTGCAATTAGCTGCATGCTAATTTTGGAATATTATAGTCCTCCCCTCCCAAATGTTGCTTGTCCTCAAGAAACTGAAAGGATATAACTGAGAAGTCTTCCCTCCTCCTGTAGCATCCTCATATGATGAACTCCTCCAATTAATATGATGTTGTCTCAACAATAATTCCCCGTAATGCCCCTCCCAATCATAGAAGCTAGCATTTAGTGAGCATCCCAAATGGCCATCATCATGAAAAGGTGAAATACTCATGGAGGAAATTAGGTGATGTCTAGAGGTCCTCTCAAGGCATGGAGTATTAAATGTAGTGGGAATCATCATTCCCACGTGGATCCTCCATCCCCAAGCAATCATCCATACAATATGAGTCACCTCCCAACATGGCAACTCCTGAAAATGTTCCTCCACCTTTGGCTCCTGCAAAGTAGGTGGTCTAAAAATCTGAACATGGTAGACATAGTAGCCTACCCCACACTATCCTCCTCTCCACTTATGATAAGTGTAGAGTATCTGCTGATATTGGGCTGCAATAATATTTCCCTCAAGTGGCAGAATGAAGACTAGATCTCCAAAGATCTCCTCTCCAACGTTGTGAATCGAGCTGGCCCAAACCATACCATATATGATGAATAGGACTTGATCATCAGATGGTATCCAATCAATCTTATGGCCCATCTCATAAAGGGACAAATGTTTGACTGTAGTGGCCATATCATCTCCCATGCTCCCATTAGAACATGTAATGCAAAAAGTGTGGGAATCCTCTTCCCCAAAGGACACATTCAACCCATGTGTCTCTCTCCCAATCATGCTTCCAATAAAGATAAGAACAATATCAGCAAGTGAAATCATGATTAGCATCAAAATAAGGGAAATACTGAAGGTTTCATGTGGTGTTGGAAGGTACCAATAGTTTCCCAAGCATTCACAGTCCAGTTTTCCAAACTACTGCTTCAGAAAAGAAAATGGCAAGTTGTTTCTTGATACATGGTTAATTATGTATGTCATCACATCTACTAATGAATATTAAATGGCTGGGTACATTAATTGAACATACATGAAATGATAAAACACATGCCCAAGGCCAGATAAAAGATGCTTGTCTCCATCATACTATTTAGCCCAATGTTGACCATGGAGCTCAATGAAAAGTTTACTCTCATGTGGAGCAATGCACTGCACATAAATGGTAAGAGTATGCAAATATCGCTTTAGAAAATTAATAAATGAAAAAAAAAATTCTCATCATGTACTGGAAGTAAGATGATACATGGATCCATGAATAAGTCCTCCATAGTGGTATGACATACTCCCATGAAGAGGAATGAATCATATGCTGTATGAGGATCCCTCTCCTTATTCTTGGAAATCCAATTCAAGAAGAACATATCACAGTAATAGATGTCTCCATCCACTACTCCATCACTCTCACCTTCCCTTGTCCACCAAGTGCATCAAATGTGAAGTGATATTGGGGACACTCCATCAATAAACTCAAACTCCAAAGTGACAGCGTTGTTGGCCTATGAAAATAGGCTCCCGCAAACTCATAGCTCCATTATTTGACATGCCCATTGTCAAAGACATCTCTCACAATGCTTCTACATAGAGGAAGTTCCTTCCAAGGTGGAAGTACCTCCTGATCATCTATGGCCAAGGAGTAGCCCCTTTGCACCATGATAGTGCCATCTCCTACTCCTGCAACATCATGCAAGGTGTGAGAGGAAATCTACCCATGCTCTCCCAAGAACAACCTAAGCAACAATGGATTTTGTTGCCTCCTCATACCTCCATCATACAAATCATGTGGTGAAAAAATAGTGATTGATATGAAGAATATCATATCAACACAAAGTTTCCATACTCCTTGTTGCCCAATGATGCAATTATCCTGCCACATACCCTTTGAAAGAGGATATTTCACATGATGACCAAACTCTTTCAAGAGTAGCCAACACAACCAAGCCTCCTGCTTCCCGGTTTCATATATTTGCAAGTATCCTTCCAGCTTCTTGCTCCCCATCCACACCCATTCATCCAAATGTGGGTGCCTCCTTCTATCCTCCATCTGGTACTCCTCCAATGAAGACTACCATCTCCCCGTATCAGATTTTTCTCCTTGCATTTCATGGGATGTTGAAATGAAACTCTTTGGAGATATTCTAGAGAAGATATCTTATTAATGTCTTTCTTGAATCCATAAGGACCCAAGTGTGATGAGGGAAAAACCTCCTCAAGCTGTTGAAGAACCTTGCACTCTATGATATGTTTAAGTGCACCTCTCATAAGATCTCTCCATGAGACCTTATTTTCATCAATGGCCTTTCAAAACCAATAAGGTTCTGGATCTGCTACTGGTAGAAGTCTCTCTTTGAGCTCAGGAATGCTCATTGATAAAGGGTCATCTATAAAGGAGAAAATATTTCTCATTTCAAGATGTCTACCATCTATCACTTCTTCCTCCATTGCTTCATGAATGAAGCTTCCATTTTATTTCTCCCATAAGGAATGGGTCCTCTTTTCTTCACTCTTGCTCTTGTACAGTGTAGTGAAATTTTTTTGCTCTAAATCAGCAGTATGAAATGATGTATATCCCTCCATAATATTTTATGAAATGATAAGAGATGGAAACTTAGGCATACCATGGTGAAATTTGGAAGCATCTTGTAGGGCTACAAGAGTTCCTTCCTCATATGTGTTGGTTTCCCAAATTGCTGAAAATGAAGGCTGCTCCTCCATGGTTATAACATCGCTGGTACATGCCTCTTCCAATGGTGGTGAGGTCTTCTCCTTCCCTTTGCAAAATTTCCTAATCAACCTTTGAGAAAACTCAGCAAGAGTAGTCACTCTTGCATGGCTCAAATGGTTGAGCCACCAAGTGTTTGCTTCACCTTCAAGGTGCAACACTACAATTTCTACAACCTCTCCTTGAAGGCTCTAGGTTTATATTTGTATTCAGCAAGGTATTCACTTAGAATTTCAGATTATAAGTGTCCTTCATGCTTCTTGTCTTCTCTCCTTTGAGAGTAGGAAGTGCATGGCACTTCCTCTTCTTGAAATCCTTTAGGAATTTCATTGCATCTCTTCTCCTTCATCTACTTAAGCTCCTTGGAGAGGTTCTTTCTGGATCTAAAAAGTGATGAGACAAAGCTCATTCTCTCCATCATTATGATCTTGCTTCTTCTCTTTGTCTTCTTATTCTTCTGATAGCATAATGGCTGGAACTCATAGGCTCAGCCAAGATTAGGCTCTGATACCACTTTAATATCCCAAATGGGGAATGCAGCAATACATGAGCACAAAATGGAGTTACAATGATAAATGAACCCATAAAATGTGGGAGGAACACATAGCCATCAATTACATGTACAGCAGCAAGAAATATGTCCCACTATTTTATTCCAAAGTGGGGAAATGTAGCAATATGTACCCCAAAAACGTTATTTTCAGGGAATTGTGTTATAACATGAAGAAATAATGATGGGATCCCTTAGCTTATGTATTATGGGACTCACATCCAGAAGGGGGTTAGAAACAAATCCCTTTGGATGTGTTAAACAGATCTTCTAGTCCCAATATGGCTTATAAATGCCCAAATCCAATGACTTGATCTATGCAGAATTTTATGAAGCATGCACTGCGTAATTTTATAAGGGTTTATGATGCAATATGGTATAAATAATATATTTTGAGTTTCTTACATCAATACATGGAGAAAAAAGGAGTTCTAGCTCTTTTTACACATTATGTAGATAACCCAAGGGTTTCATGAAAACACAAGTACAAAATTCTAGGTTTGTAGATTTGGATCTGAAATAATGCAGTCTACTGAAGTTATACTTTACATACAGCTAAATAATACAATAAATTAAGGAGGATGCTTCTTACAATTTTTTTGAGAGAAGGGTTTGCCGTTTCCTTGAGAAACAAGCTCAAGATTGAGGGGTTTGACCCTCACACTACAACACTACAAGAAATGAAGCAGTTCCTTCAAGGGATTGCGCTGTAGATGATGGGAGTACTTTGGCCAAGTGCCAAGCTATGGAAATATGCTCTAGAACCTTCCTTACGGATCTCCCAAAGGAATGGAGGCTCCCTCCTTTGAAAAATGAGTGCAGGAAATGGTGTTGTGAACCCCACTGCAACACAACGTTATATTGCTGCAGAAATAGCACTGTAGCTGAAGGAAGATGCTTGGCCTCAAGCCTGGGTGTGGAGAAATTCAGTACAACTCCTTAAAAATGCCTCTCAATAAAGGATAAGGAATTCCTAAACAGGAATGCCTTGTGCTAAGCAGCACAACAATCTCAACTAAACGGTTGAAGAAAGAAGAATAGTCATGTAGATCAAAATCCAATATTTAATTCATAAGATGTCTTGCTGTGGTTGCCTTGCCCTCCTTTTAAACATGTGTGAACCTTCTTGTCTTGGGCCCCACTCATTATGGTTTCCTTCACCAAGGAATATTACTCCTACTTGCATTGCGTTGTCTCCATGGATGATCTCTTCCTCTCATACCAGCGTTGTTGACTTGATAAAACTTGACCTTGTCCACATGCATTTGTCCCTGTTCACACATGAGTGTAAAATCTAGCTAGCATTATGATCCCTTTTCACATTATGAGGGATTTTATTCTTATTTCTGAAATGTATGGGCCTCCTTCCCATTTATTATTCTCCTAAGTGAAATCAGAAAAAATTATTATTCCAATTAGCTGCATGCTAATTTTGGAATATTACACCCTAGCCATGCAAATGGAGTGTTAATGCCTGGGGTAATGCTATGTATTTCCCAAGGGGCAACGTTATCCGTGTTTGAATGTGAAAAGGGAAATATCTTGTGGAAAACTAACGGGCATTTCCATATTTTCCTCAGAAAGAGTCAGTTCAAAAATAGAAACTGGTGGCACAAACATTTTATTAGAGATTGAAAAACACAACTGAACTTCTATGGAAGGCAAAAGCGAAGAAAAGTGAGGACACATCTAGATATTTCCTGATTTGAACTGGTTGAAATATTTGGCAAGGTTTTTCCTCTCCATTTCCTATAAATTGGAGATGTGGTCTCTTGGTCTAAGGTCAAAGGTTTGATTATATGTGGAGCAAAATTTCGTTGTTGTAGTGCGAGGCTTGAAGATTGACGAGGTTCATTAAGGACTTTCTACCTTGGGCATCATCACACTCAGAGATATAGAAAGAGAGAGGAATTGGAAGGCTGAGGAGGGCTTGGTGCAACTGACAGTCGTAATCCCCCTTTTCATAAATCAATAGAACTATATTTGTTTTGACCATTCGATGCATCGGTGTCACACTTGTTGTTCATTTGTCTATGTAGCATGATATGAATGGCTTAGATCTGAATGGTTTAATGTTAGTTATATGCTAGTTTAATTGTTAGAAAGCTATATTGTTGTGAAAATTACATGGGTACTTTGATTGGTTGTAGGATCTGGATTTGGAGTTGGTGAGGAAGGACTCCTACCCTGTCGCTTAGCGCTCTCCATAGGATTTATCGTCCACAAAGAGGAAATCATTCCAAATATTGCTTTTTCAATTATATATTAGTATGAACATGTATGTAGTACCTTTGGAAATTTACATCTAATCTTACAGTCTTCCTCGAGCACCAAAAAGCCCTGAGAGGGATATCGAATAACCACCACCTAAGCATATTACCCTATAGCACTCTGCTTCACTTATTACACAATAACTTTCATGTTTTGTTCTCATGCTTTGCATTGATGACTATTTCTTCTTCCATTTTCCATTGAAATGCATCATACCTTATTGCACATGCGCCATCATATTTTTGTTTCACTGCTTGTATTCACATCACTGTATACCATCATTCTACGTTCCTCCACTGTTGTATGTATCACTGTCTCATCATATTCTCATCCATATACATGCATCATTGTCATGCATTTTTTTTCATAGCATCATACTTTAGGTTAGTTTTCATTCCATTGTTTGCATTATGATTGTGCTCTTGCTCCATTACCTTAGCTTATAACCATTTTTTATGATTGTGCTTTTTGCATTTTGTTTTGTTGTTTGTAATAGTTGCGCTATCATATGATTTTAGACTTTAGGTTTTCTCTTTTATTTAATTTTTAAAATTGACCAATGAAATGGTCATATTTTAAAATTAAATATTTATAATGACACTAACCTCTTGTTTGTTTATTGTATGTCCAACAAAGGTTTAATGTTAAGCCTTTTGTTTATGATTCTTTTGTTTAGAAAGTAGGGTAAGGTACGGTATGGATAGATTATGGAATTTTTATTAGGATAGTTGTATAGATATGGATAAAATAGTGGTAAGAATCATAGGTGATGAAATGTAGATGATGAAAAATGTAGGTGATAAAAATGCATAACCAATACTAAATTAACTTTACAATTCTAGAATATTTTCACAAAAAATTGAAATTTTAAGAGCAATTTTTACTTACTGTACTTGTATTCCCTCAAACCATTTGATTTTCGTGATGCTCGACATTGTGTTTGTTATCACGATAGCTCTTTTAGACTATGTAGAGACTTTATTTCTACTTTGCATCTGATTTTATTTCGAATGATGTTGTTAAGGTCCCTTCTATAGGTTAAACTTTGAAATTTCAGGTCCCTTCTGCCATGATCTACAATATTTATGTAGTTCAGGCCCCTTCTGACATTTTGTATTTTCAAGTCCCTTCTAGCGTAATTTGCAATAATGTTTTAAAATTTCTTCTATTGCAGTGATACAGGTCCCTTTCTGAATAAATTTCTCAATAATAATTCAGGTCCCTTCTGTATATGTTGAATGATGTACCAGGTTCCTTGTAATTGTAATTCATATTCCGTCTTCAATTCAGTTAATGAAACCATTTTCATAGCTTTATTACAAACCTTCCCCCAAGCTGATGGTAAGACTTGTCCTCAAGTCTGACATGTCTCGAAGGGTATATCTGCAAAAATCATAGTGAAAATAAAAAGAGAATTCATATTGGTCAAACAAGTTGGTTTTTTGATATGAATTCGAGTTTTTAATGTGCCAGTTTCCTGGATTTTCACAACCAAACTCTTTTATTATTTTTATATTTTTTATTATTTTTTATATTTTTATTTTTTATTTTTTATTCTTCTTCTTCTTTTGGAATTATGGGAGGCATATTGCTATGCTACCCCATTCATTCCATATTTGAATCTATCAAAAATTTTCTCAGAAAATCCTCTTTATTTATAGGCTTATTGTAAACTTTAAGCTTATGTTCATTAACAAAAAACAAAACAGATGCTTCGTCAATTGTTTTTATCTTGACAACTCCATTGTCAAATATTTCTTCAATCTCATATTGTTAGTATGAATCTTTTGTCGAAGCGTATGAAAAAATACCACTTTAGCTATGCATAACAAATAACCCTAACATAAAATATGGCTGCCAATATCTTCAGATCTGCGGTTAGTTGATTAAGACAAATGCTGCAAAAATCCATATCTATGCATAAAAAGACATTAAGCAGTAAAAATAAGGTTTTTCTCCATGCATCCAATAGACAAGACAAGAACAATATTTTTGAAAGAATTTTTATATTAAGGGCACCTGAGAGGAAATCAAGAAAGGTGTTTCCAATTCTCCTCAATGGGATGGATTCTTGAAAGTCCTCAGCGCTTCAGATCTAGCATTTCTCTCTCTTGTTGGTGTAGAAAACCCAGACAAACATAGAACTCAAAGGGAGCTCACAAAGCAAATAATGGAGAATGTGACAATGATAATGGCTCAAAGTCAGACCAAGGGCATATATCCAAAGTGATCTAATGGGCAACAAAAGGTGACAAATGAATGAGAAAACCCTTCTATTTATAACAAAATATTGGGTCATTCTAGATCTTGGTGTATGATTAAAATAATATTAACCAAATCTAGATCCACCTTTTATGGAATATGTTGGCCACCTATAAAATTTGTTCTATCAAAAGGTGGCCAAAACATTGTTGGAGCCTTCAAGAAACAGTTTTTATGCACAAATTTTATCCCTTGAAGCCTCTTGAAGACATCATCTCCTCTGTTTTGAATTTGTTCATTACTGTTCCCATTTCAAAGCCCAGAAAATACTGCTGATTTCAAAGAGAAAGACTGCTGTAAAAATCCATTTTCCTTTTCCTTCCATCTCAGAACTAACCTTCATTTTGCTTCCTCTTTTTGCATAAAATTCCTCATCTTTCCTTTGTTCCATTTCCTCCTTCATAAAAATCCACCTTGCATAGTTTAAAACTTCGTTGTAAACTATGTCGAAACTCTCAGAACTAACCCTTGAAAAACATTGAAAACTTCATAAGAAAATACATATTTTTGTGTAAAGGTTTAAGCCCCCTTGGGCTAAGTCTTTAGCTGTTTTCGCTCCATATGCCTTGGTGCTAGAACCAAGCGCTAGCCTTCTAAGTGCTTATTGCGTTGTCCGATGGCGATTAGCCCCTCCTCTTTAACCCCCGGTCACATGACTCTCTATATAACCCAAGGCCCCGCAGTCAGGCGCTAAGCCGCATTGTAAGTTAATATTTTAAACCTTCATCTATATAAATTTATTGGTTTTTATTATATTATAAAATTTCCGTTGGTGAAATTTTTTAGTCAATCTCCACCGTCAATCTAATCCACAAATCAACAACGCGCAATCCATCGCCCAATGGTCCCCGCCATCCACTCACCATCGCAAAACCACGCGGTATCCATCGCACCGCTTTTGAGAGCGGGGTGGTTTTTTTCATTTTGTAGCGATTCCATACACCGGCTGACGCGTGGCCTCGCCACTATTCACAAAACCGCCGTTCATCACGCATTAAATTTCGGACGTGGAATGGGCGCAATATTGATGTGCACCATCTGATCTGAGGCCGCTCATTGGATGGTGATCGCTCGCCAAAGAACCCTGACAGTTAACCAGGATATGGCGCGGTCATTAAAGCATCTCTGCCATCGATATGATCTGCAGATCGACGGTCCACAATTCATCGCCCTGATTCCTTCGCTTTGAATTTCCGCCCTCGCTCCCGACCATTGATCTTTGAGCGATCGACGGCTCATATTTAAATTCTTCTTCCGCCTTCCCTTTGAATTCCTCTGATCAATATCGATATTTGGATGATGCCATCCAATGGCCATGCTCCCTCCGCCTGCCTTTTGAAGTAGTAAACCTACACATGCAAGATTTTATAACATTTTTTTGTATTTTTGCAGGATTTAATGGTTTTTCCGCCATGCTAAAGAAAATTCATAGGTTGAGGGTTACGATCCTCCTGCCTTCGATTCACCAGAGAAATAATTCGTAGGGTTTAAATTTCACGTTTTATCAATGATTCATGAGGCAGTGATGCCATTCGATCCCTGTACAACCCTGCGCACCAAAAAACACAGTTAATCAAGCGCTAGTCAGAAAGTATCAGTATCGAAGACAGAACGAACCAGAATAGGAGATTGAAGACCTAAAACATAGATCTCAAGTAAATTAAAGGTGTTTTAGGAGAAGACGAAGACATCTGTCGAGCCGAGAAAGCCTCCACCGCCACAAGCAGAGGCCAATCGAACTCTCTCCAACTCCTATAGACACCTGCAGTTTCACAGGAATCAAAGAAGTTTTAATCACTACCAAAACAAGAGGTGTTGCCTAAAGACAGCTGAACAATTAATGCAAATCAAATATCTTATCCCTAAATTGTTGGCAAAACTATTTTTAAAGATTAAGAATAGCCCAGAAGTAGATCCTTTTCAATCATTAGGCCTCAAAAGGCAGAAACATAGTTATGAAGGAGAATTAGAAATGATTACATTCTCGCAATATGCCTTGCCTGGTTCCCAAAGGCCATGACTTGCATTGATTACATAATTAATGATACTTGACCCCTGGGAAATCCTCCCACCCCCTCATTCTCCTATAAATACTTCTATAGAAGATGAGAAAATGTTGGTCTCTGGACATCTGAATGCATGTAATTGTTTCTGAAGTTGTTGATGCCCTGTGTGAAACTTGAAGATGCATAAGCTGATATGAGAAGTTTGAAGTTGTAGAGACCCACCGGGCTTGTTGATTGTAACTGGTTTGAACATCAAATACAAGCTGTTTATTTATGGGATCCTGATTTATGTCAATGGTGATGTGTTCCTCACTGTCAATTGTTATTTTCTTTAATGTTTTCACTCTGTCCACTTTCTCTGATAAAGAGCAGCAAACATAGAGCTAGGATTTACTCTCAACAGTACCCTACTCTTAATGAAAGCTTTATTTTCTATGTTTTCTTCATTCGAACATTCCCTTTGAAGAGTATATTAAAGAAGGTTGGTTTAAAAGCAATTGCCTGATCTAGATTTCTCTTTAAAATGAGTATTTTCTATGTTTTCCTTTAGAGTATATTAAAGCAGGTTGGTTTAAAGGCACTTGCCTAATCTAGATTTCTCTTTTTGATTATCATATGTGTTTTCCTCTAGAATATGTTGAAAGCAGGATAGTTTAGAAGCACTTACCTGATCTTAAGTTGTTCGAACTATTTTTAAATGTTTCTAACTAAAAGTACTTCAATGCAGGCTGGTTTAAAAGCACTTACCTGATCTCAGAATAATTTTATGTTTTTTCCTTAAGTACATGCCGAAGCAATATAGTTTGAAAGTACTTACTTGATCTTAGGCTGTGTATTGTTTTTAATTTCTTTTGCTCTATATTTCCTATCTGTTTCATTCCATAAAATCAACTTAAGAGACCCTTTGACATAAGTGACTTGCCCCATTGATCCTTCTTGAAACTTTATGTTCAATTAAAATCCTCCTATGACTCCATAGCCCAATGGGTTAAAAATATCTTTGCCTTTTCTGTCAGCCGAATCATTCCTTCACTTGCAGACATCTTCATCCTTTATTTTTGAACTGCCCTTACCTTCATCATGTCTTTTTCCAACCAAAAACAAACAAACAAAACCCATGATCTTCATAACTAGCCTAAAATCACATTTTAGGCTTTAAAGATCACATCTTTAAACTCATGCATAGAGAGATCCCTCTCTGGATTCAAGAGGGCTAGATCCTTGAATCCCAAAGTGGTTTGATGTTGTATTATCTTTTGGTTTTTGTCAATGGCCAAAACATAGGAACCCCAACATAATGGTGACTCCGCTGGGGACTCAATTGAATTTTCACCTTAGGTTCCCTTAAACGCTTCATAAAATATTGTGAGTAGAAATTAGCCTTTTCAAGAACTACCAAAGAATGGTAATCATGATGAAACTTGTTTGAGTCATTGAAAAACTAGGCAAACCCTAGGATTCTCATAAGACTTTATCTAACCTTGAAAAATCAGCTAGCTTAGCCATAAGAGTAGACTTTCTTTGTCTCATAACCGTAGCTAAGTTTTGAAACAGAGTTAGCATATTCTTAACAACCACTAGAAATTAAAAAATCCAAAAATAGTTCAAATTGATATTCAATAAAACATGGTAGTGGACCTATTGTACTATACAACAACCCTCCCTTTTTCTTAATTTTAGAATAAAATTCATTTAGAAATAGGGTCCCTTTTTCTTTTTATAGAAATAAAAGAATTAGAAATAAAGATTTATTGTTTTGAAAAAGCTCATCTTTGTTTGTTTACAAACAAAATAAAACATTCAAAACTTCCGATCCGATCAAATACAAAAGACTTTATCATAAAAACAAGTCGAAATGTAAAAGTCCAATAAATAGTAATCGCAATTGGAAATCGGAGAAAACCCTTAGAGGAAATTTGACATAGAAACCCAAATCCTCCGATGCGATTAGTTCGATCGCAAAACTTCAATCGCAAAGAGTTTAAAGTTATCTATTTATATATCTCCGATGCGATGCGATCAATCGCAATCGCATGATCGGAGCATTCTCTAATAAGCTCTTTGCGGTCAATTTCAAATTCTTCGATGCGATGCACGCTTATTATAAAAACACTTTTCAAAAGGGAAAACAAACATTTGTCCGTTTAAATAAAAAACTTTTATATGGTGGACCCCACCATTGGAAATCGGCAAAAGTTTACAATCGCAATCGGCAAATCGAGGAATTTGTATTGTGATATTTATGTGCCATTTGAAAACTTTCGATGCGATTGATAAATGATATTTATTACATTCGAAAAGTTCCGGATAGGTGAATATTATAATATTTCACAAGCGCCAAATCTCCATTTGTACGTAGGTATTTATTAGCAAATCGAATGAATATTGGTTGATGATTTGGTTTTTAATACGTGAGTGTGACCCAAAAAGAACATTTACGCACTATACGAAACCAATAAATAACGAATCATTTGTTCATAAACGTTCCGTTCAAGTTGCTTGTTTGTCACGACTGAAATTTTATTGTTTTGCAGAGCCAAGGAACACCAAGCCCTTTCATTCACAGACAAAGGGAAGTAATAGCAAACGCAGAAATGTCGAAGAGAGCGAGAAGAGCCAAGACCGCTGTTCCTGTTAAGTTTGTTGAGACTCCTACAGTTTCAAAAGAAAAGCCCACAAAACTGAGATTAGTCACAGATACATCATGCCAAGGGCTCGAAAGAATGACATGGGAAGGAGTCTACAATATATTGGAGAAAGAAAACCCCAAAGTCACAGTGGAAAAGGCATCAGTTCCAGATGAAGATAGCTCAGATTCCGACTCTGAGATTACTGAAAAAACACTTGCAAATTCATTTTTGCATCGAATTGTAGCCAGAGCAAGCATCATGCCTTATTATGATGTAATTCGATGGGTCATCGATAGTGTGAAGATACAGGACGGAACGTTTGTTTCAGCTTCTGGAGTGTCTTTTGGGTCGTTTAAAGCAGAAGACATTAAGGCAATGTATCACCTTCCGGATCCGCAGAAGGTGTATAACAAAGAATTTATCAAATATTTTGCTGATAATAATAAAGTCCAATATGATCCTATCAAAGATTGGAGGAAAAATCCTGAGAGCACAGAAATGAAGCATCCGGTATGTATTCTGTAGATTCCCTCGTACCTCCATATTGCTATGCCGCTGCCATGATGTGTAGATTATTTGGCAATGATAATTCAGCTAGGTTTTCTATACAAATGGTCCCATTAATCCTAGCTGCTGTCAATTCCGACATTATGGATTGGGCTGTTATTCTTTCTGATAGAATGGCTAATAGAATACTTGAGTACAGACAAGATAAAACCGTTGGAAATTCCACTCCTTTTTTCTTTTGTGCCTATATTCTGGATGCTCTTTGTTTTAATTCCGAGTTTCCTTTGTTTGGATGGAAATGGACTCCCAAAGACCCTATCCCAATTCATATATATCATAAACTTCTTTGTAAAGTTCATTTCCAAGATAATGTGTATAGAATATGCCATGGTTTCCTTATCCCTGTTTTCCAAACCATTTTCAATCGCTTCCCTCCTAGATTTTCTGATAAGGCTAAAGCCGACTTATCCCCAATCGGAGATTGGTTTGGAGAGGAGAAATTTACATACATTAGGATTTTTGGTAGTATTGTGGAACCCCATGTTCTTCCTCTTATTGTTCCAGACAAACTTCTCGCACAGGAAATTTCCTATCAATTAACAGTTGAAGGAATATCCAGATCTTTAAACAACAGTAAGAAGAGAATGTGGCCTCAATTCCCATTCAATTGTGGTCAGTTTACTTTAAATGACTTCAAACATGCTGAAAAGGAAGTCGCCAAATAAAGGGTTGTAAATTTGCAACCATTCCAGGGAGACAATATGGTCCGCGACAAATAGCCTTTAATGTTACTGCTTCAGTTTCAATTTCTCGATTTGAGCATGAACCAGATGAGTTTGATGATTTGTTTGTTTCGTTGAATGATTTTCCTCAAATTTATGATTTAGCCAATTCTAAATTCCAGAAGGAGGAAATGAATAAATTTTTGTTATTCAGAAGTCAAACATTGTTGAGAGTTCCTCTGGACCAACTAAGAATTCCAATACAAGGGTCAGAGACAGAAGGTACATCTGGAAAAATTCCAGGAGAAACATCTGCCGGTAAAGTCATTACACAATCGGCTGTTAACCAGCCAACTGTACATACTGCAAAGGTGGGCACTGTTGGAAAACCTGATGCTTAGAAAGGAAATACTGATGGTAAATTCGATAAAAATACTAGTCAGCAGTCCACTGCTCAAACAATAGAAAAATGCACAAGTACTGATGCTAATGTGCATAATCAAAAAGGAGGATCGGATAGCAAAACCATTGAGCAAAAAACAGATACAGAGAAAGCAGACATGCAAACGGGAGGAAAAGAAACTACTGAGAAGATTATAGAATCTGCTGATCTTAATGTTTCTTCTCAGTTATTGAAACAATATGATCAATTCGCTCAGCAATTGGGACTACAAGATAAAGATAAAGATCATGTACAGCAGGATGTTGAAATCATTCCTGAACATCCTACAGGGTAGATTGTATTGAAGATCGAGGAGATCCCTCCTTTAGATGTATTTTACAGCCCAAAACATAAGGCTGTTGTTAGAAGAGAAAGAAAAAGAAGGAAGATGGATCAGGACATGTTTTCTACTCCACAGGAAGAATTTATGAATATTGTTTACAAGAATACTGAAGTGAATCCTTCTCAAGATCTCACTAAGTTGTCTCAATATGCAGGAGCTTATAGTGCTGCAACAGTTGATAAAGCTGTAGAAGTTTCTCAGATGATGACTCAGAAAGATCTCCATATAGCTTCACTTGAAGAACAAGCTAAGGAAAGTCAGCAAAAGATTACTCAATTGCAACAACAACTACAAGATCAAGAACTCAGGTCCAAAGAGTTAGAAAAACAGCTTGCCGAAGAAAAGAAGAAAGTTGATGAGCAGGTCTTAGGCAAACAACAGCAATTGAATGAAGAAATTTCCAGGTTATAAGGTTTGTTACAAAATGAGAAGAATGCGAAGATTGTACAAGAAAAGGAGTTTCAAACAGCTTTAGATAGGTTCAAAGATTTCCCTAAGTTAAGTGAATTCAAATCGGAAGCCCTTGAAGCTAATAAACTGTTGTCTCAGCAATTGAATGAATTTTGTGCAAAGCTATCACAGGCAGAACCATTTTGCGATATTACCTCATCCTTGATCCAGAATGTTATTACTCTCAGATAAGAAATTGATGATGCTGATGAAAAGATTTCAGAATTTCTTACTTGGCAAGATACAGAAAAAGGAAGAGAAGCTAATCTTCCTAGGATAGAAGAAAGACATAAAGAAATCTTGTTTACAGAATGGGAACATAAGATAATGAAAGCTGAGAGAGAAATATCAAGAGCTAGGAGCATGATGAGTAATATCACGCAATTTATAAATGACAACTTGTATTTAATCAATCTCATTTCAGACTGTGTTCCTGGCAGTTTGCCTAAAGTGAAAGAAACTGAAAACAGGTGGAAAGAAGAAATGGTGAATAAAAGTCAACAAATCGACAAACTTCAAGCAATATCTTGGAAAAACATGTGGACTTATTTAATTAAGCCAAACAATCAACAAATGGCTATTAAATTTCTTTCAAATGTTGTCGATTGTTTAATTCCAGAATTTTCCGATGCCACCTACGCTAGACAACTGCATTCCGAAATGAGTCATCCACAGAGACTCCAAGATATGCTGAATATTTGCAACTTGGCTACATCAAACGAGAAAGAAAAGAAATGAATCAGTTTCCTTTAAGATAGCATTTCTGATTTTAATTTGATAGATTGTAGCAGTAGTAGTAGGATTTTGTTATGTAATTTCTTATTTAAATCCCTCTCATGCATTTAGAGAAGGATCCGAAGTTGTAATATTTTTTGGACTTGGATCTTACATTTCTGTACTCCATTCCCACTTATATTTTATAAAGGATCACATCTGGTGATTTTGGGCTGAAATTATCTTCGAAGTGTTCCATTTCTGTACCTTTGGATTTGATTTTACATCGGAGTTACTGGATTAGAATATCAGATTTCATTTGACAGTCTTCAAGATGAATGAGGTATTTCTATCTGTTCACTGTTGATTTCCTTTGTTATATGATATTCACTTGAAAATTTGCTATCATTTATATATATGGTTTTCATAACTTTTCCTTTTATATATCATTTCTGAGTATAATCGAAATGTTATCTTTTATAAGCATATATAAATGGTATACAATGATGAATGCAATATGCTAATATAACTCTGTTTAATTTCTTAAACAGAGTTATCTTTATTCATTTCTGCACATTTCAATTTAAATAATAATACATTTTCATGGTTATTATTAAATTGGGACAATCTTAAGTTGTATTCACATATAATTACCCGGGTTAGTGTTATAATTTCTTTATCAGCATTTAGTTTAATTAGATAGTTTTATTTCAGTCAATTTAGTCCCATTTTCACTCATCCAAATCAATCCCCTCACCAACCCATTTAGTTATAAGGAAACTGGTCCTTTAAATCCAGTCGGAGCCACCATACCAAACGGAAAAGGAGCTGTCCTAAGGTCCCGACCGGGTGGTTTTCCCCAATGTTTGAAGCAGAGATTTTCTAGGCTTCAACATTTTTGGCGCTAGAAGGAGGGCCTGAGCTATGAATGGTAAGTAAATCTTTATCTACAGGCCATTCTGAGAGCAAATCACCCTCATTAACTTCTTCAATTTCTTCTGAAATTAAAAATCCTAGAGAAGAAATTGTGGAGAATATTCATACACCCACTACCAAAATCTCAAAACATTCAGACAGGTAATCTCCTAAGTCTCCTGAAGTTCAAGATTTAATTCATAAATTGAAAGGATTCTCATTATCTCTTGAAGAGTCTGAAATATCTGAAGGTAGTGTAAGCTCAAAATTTATTCCTTCGAAACCTCTTACTAGGCTGCAAAGTGAAAAACTTGGTATTCCTCCTAAAGAATTTCCTTTACCTAGTAAAGGAAAGACAAAAAGAATTCAATCGGAATCAGAAAGTGATACAAGTTCATCATCTCATATTCAACCACCTGTTTCCGAAATCACAACTCATCAAAGTACAGTTGTTTCCACATTATTTCTTCAATCATCATCTCTGCAATCATTTTCCTCTCAATCATCATCAATCTCAACATCATCTATTCCAACAACTTCTATTCAAACACCACCAGTTTCTACTACTCCTCCAATAGTCGTTCCGATAATGGCTAGACCATGGGCTACTCCAAGGGCAGTCAACATGGCTGCACCTTTACATGAATTACCAGATAATCCTGGAAAATGGCTTCCAAAATTTAGTCCAGATCTTAACATTCAAGCTGAAGAACATATCAATAACTTTATGCTGGCTGTAAATTTGAATGGAGTCACACATGAAGATGTTGTAGTCAGACTGTTCCCTTATACTCTTCAAGGAGCAGCAGGATCATGGTACTTTTCATTACCTTCGGGATCCATAATAAGTTGGGACATTTTTGCAGATCATTTTTTAACCAAATTTGGAGATGACCGATCAATAGCTACTTTACTCAATGATCTCTCAAATTTGAAAATAGAACACAAAGAGCCCATAAAATAATTCAACGCTAGATTCAACAAACTCTTGAAAAAAATCCACACAGATTCACAGCCTAGTGAACAAGTCAGAAGTGAATGGTATATAACTGCCTTACCCTCAAACATAGCAATTTTTGTAGATAGAGCTGCAAAACCTACATTAGCCGAGAATATGAAAGAGGCTATTGCAGTAGAAAAACGAATTATTTCACTAGAAAAGAAAAATGCTATTGAGGAAAGGAAATCAAAGAAAGTCAGCTTCAAAGATGATTCAAAGAAAAAGGCCAAAGATCCATATGACATGGAGGGTTTACAGAAAGTTCTTAAAACCATGTCAAATGAAATGGTTGAAATTAAAAAACAAGTAGTTGAAACTTCTACTAAAAAACCATTCCGAAATTTCAGAAGAAACCAAGTTGAATCTAAACCTCCTAATGCAATCTCTAATGCAGAATCAGAGGAAGAAGAAGAAGAAGAAGATACATCTTTAGTATCAGATGAGGAAGATGAGAATGAAGAAATAGTTGAATTACATGGAATGTGGGATTTTATCCTCCCTAATTCTGATAGTGAGGTAGAACAAGAAGTTATGCCTGTAAGTACTAGGAGTAAATATACAGCAGAGCCTTTACAAACAGCTCCTAAAAAGAAAATCACAACTCCAAGTACCAAAGACAAATCCCCTGCAAAGAAAGCTTCTCCATTACCTACTCAAAATCAGCCATCTTCTTCTAATCCTCCCACATCGACAACAAAGACTTTAGTGGTGTCAGATCCTATGGAGTACAACATTGTTGAAGACATGAAAAAGATCAAAGCCAATATTTCCTTACATGAACTCAGCAAACTAAAACACCAGCAGAAGTTGCTATTGAAAGAATTAAACGCTACACCAATTGCTCCTTTACCAAGTGGTGTAGTTGCAAAATCAGCTAGGGGAGCTGGTAAACCACCAGATAAGGTAGATGCTACTGATACCGTGCTCATTGGAGAAAAGTCAAATTCTCAAACTCCTCCTTTTCTTCTGACTTATGAAATGTACAATAAGAATTTGCATAATTGTTTGATTGATTCTGGAGCTTCCTCTAATATAATGCATACTTCTGTTTGTGCCAAATTGAATATCGAACCATAGAAATCAGCAGTTCATATTGTTCAATTGGATCGCTCTAAAGTTCAAGTTGTAGGAGAAATCAATTCAGTTACTATCAGATTAGCTTCCGATCTTAGAATTGTCCAAAGAATTGATATTTTGATTGCTGATATTCCTGAATTCTATGGATTAATTTTAAGCAGGGATTGGTCTGCGAAACTTAATGGTTATATCTCGACTGATTATTCACATATGTGGCTTCCCTACAAAGGGAAACCAAATCAAATCAAAATCGAACGAGAAAAACATATGACACACACTGTCACTGAATTTGAACAACCTAACGAACCTGTTGCATTCAACAACAATATTCTTGGTGGTTATTCTGCTGAATCATTTCTTGGAAACTTCAAAGCACCCCGATCACCTTTTTCTGTAAATACTTTTGTTTCTCAAATAGAAAAATTTTCACAATCCGATTCTTCCAGAATTGTAAATAATTCTGATAAAATTGTAGATAAGTCAATAGATAAATCTTTGTTTTGGTCGTTATATTTTGATGGATCAAAGTCTAGTGATGGATCTGGAGCAGGATGCATTTTAATCGATCCACATGGAGAGAAAACTATGTCATTGTGTAGGCTAGAACTTGATGGTACCTAACAATATCGTTTTAATATGAAGCCTTGGTGCAAGGACTTTATAAAGCTATAGGGTTAGATGTTAAATACTTGAAAGTCTTTGGTGATTCTGAAATTGTCATAAAACAAGTTAGGAATACTATTCATTGTCTTTCAGGACATCTTAAACACTATCAAACCCTAGTACAAGATCTCACCACTCATTTTTTAGCATTCAATATTTCTCCTATTCCTAGGAATCAGAATACATCAGCTGACTTGTTAGCTAATGTTGCATCTAAACTCTTACCTGCTGAAGACTGCAGTCCTGATAGGTTTTCTGTAGAATTAATTTTTCGTCCATCTGTCCCAGACAATGTCACAAATTGGAGAGTTTTCTATCATGATCAAGATATTTTAAATTTCATGACTTCAGAGAAATCATATGATGATCAAATTATTGATGAAGAAGATCATGATTTACAAATTTCTTCAAAAGGTAATGAGAATCCCATTCCGAAATCTGTTGTTAAATTGGAGGACTTATATGATATTAAAGATAGATTCAAGAAAGTCACTAATACCAAGCTTCAAAGTTCCACTTTGAAATTTGAATTAGTGAATCTTGGTTCTAATTCAAAACCTCAAAATATTAATTTAGGACTTAATTTAACATCAGAGGAAAGGGATGCTTTCATTAAACTATTGAACAAATATAAAAATGTTTTCGCTTGGAATTATGATGATTTAAAAACGTATGATACTTCGGTTATTCAACACACAATTCCAATGCTTCCTGATATTAAACCTGTTCAACAAAAGCTAAGGAAAATTCATCCAAATCTTGAAGATCAAATCAAATCAGAACTTAATAAACTTTTAAAAGCCAAAATCATTTTTCCTGTCAGGCACTCCAATTGGGTTTCCAATATGGTACCTGTAAGGAAGAAAAATGGTGATATAAGAATCTGTATTGATTTCAGAAATTTAAACAAGGCATGTTTAAAAGATAATTTCCCATTGCCAACCATGGAACAGATACTTCAAAAGGTAGCTGGTTCTGAACTTATGTCCTTTCTTGATGGATTTTCAGGCTATAATCAAGTTTTAGTTCATCCAGATGACAGATTGAAAACAACTTTCAGAACAAAATGGGGAACTTATGCTTATCATAAAATGCCTTTTGGTCTAATAAATGCAGGAGCAACTTTCCAAAGAGCCATGGACATAGCATTTAAAGGTCTGATCAATAAATCAATTGTTGTTTATCTTGATGACATAACAGTATTTTCAAAAAAGAGAGCCAATCATCTACATGATCTAAAGCAAATATTTGAAAGATGTAGAAGGTTTGGTATTTCCTTAAATCCAAAGAAATCTTTCTTTGCTTTGGATGAAGGAAAACTTTTAGGATTTGTTGTGTCAAAAGATGGTATATACATTGATCCAGATAGAGTAAAAGAGATTTCTGATATTTCTTTACCTCATAACAAAAAATCCACGCAATCATTTCTTGGACAGATCAATTTTGTAAAAAGATTCATTCCTGATTTTTCTTTAATTGTTTTACCTATGCAAAATATGATCAAGAAGAATTCAGTATTCAAATGGGGGCATAAAGAGAAAGAAGCCTTTGAGGCAATCAAACAAGCAATCATTAATGCACCAGCATTGAGTACCCCGGATTTTTCTAAAGATTTTATTTGGTATACCTTAGCCACTGAGACATCCTATGCGGCTGTTTTAACACAGCTCAGTGATCAGAAAATTGAAGCACCAATTTCTTTCTTTAGCTCAAATATACAAGGAGCTGAACTGAATTATTCTGATGTTGAGAAACAAGCCTTTGCTGTGTTTAAATCAATCAAGCATTTCAGACCTTTTCTCTTGAAAACTCATACAAAAATCATTGTCCCATTCTCTGCAGTAAGGCAATTATTAATTCAGAGAGAAGTAGGAGAAAAACGAGCTAACTGGGTAACAGCTTTGCAAGAATATGATGTTGATATTAAACTAGCAAAGATTGTTAGAGGACAAGGTTTTTGCAGACTATTAGTAGGAGCTCATAACATACCAGAAAATGAAGATTCAAGTCAAGATATTCAAGTAAGTCAGATAAGTGTTACAGATTCTGAATCTCAGTATGCTGATCTCATCTATTACTTGAAAAATGGGTATGCTCCTTCTAATCTCAGCTATAAGAGAAAACGCGCTTTAAGGTTAAAGGCTATTAAATATGAGATCATTGATAATGTGTTATTTAGAAAAAATTATGATTCAATTTTTTTAAGATGTCTTGAAAAGACTGAAGCTTAAAAGGTTTTGCAGGAATTGCATGATGGACCAGCAGGAGGTCATTTTGGAGGTGATACCACAGCTCACAAAATAATTCGTGCTGGATATTACTGGCCTACCCTTTTTAAAGATACACATGACTATGTAAGGAAGTGCAGAATTTGCCAAACTGCAAGTGGAATGCAAAGGAAACCAGCTTTTCCTTTGCAACCAGTGAGTATTGAACAACCATTTGAACAATGGGGGCTTGACATTATTGGTGAGATAGTACCTCATTCTTCCAAACAACACAAGTACATTCTTACTGCAACTGATTACTTTACAAAATGGGTAGAGGCAATCCCTTTGAAGGTAGCCAATTCTGATGCAATTATTGATTTCATAGATCAATTCATCATAACTAGGTTTGGTGTACCTCAAGCTCTTGTCTTTGATAATGCATCTTATTTTTCCAGAAATAATTTAATAGAATTTGCAGTCAAAAGAGGTTTTAAACTAAAATATTCAGCAAATTCTTACCCACAAGGTAATGGTTTGGCTGAATCCACTAACAAAAATCTCATCAAAATCATTAAAAGGACTATTGATCAAAATCAAAAGAATTGGCACAAGTCTTTAATCTTTGCATTATGGGCTGATTGTATCACTGAAAAAGCTTCAATAGGAACTTCACCTTTCAATTTAGTTTATGGAAAAGAAGTTGTGATACCATCAAATTTAACTCTTCCATCATTAGCCCTAGTACAATTTATTGAAGAAAATCTTTCTTCATCCATTCAATTGAGATATGATCAAATCCTTAAACTAGAAGAAGATAGAGATAAAGCTAAAATTATTCATGAAAAACATCAACAGCTTGTAAAATCTTCTTTTGATGCAAGTTCTACCGGCTCAAAAATTTTGTTTTAATTGAAGATCTAATTTAAATGTGGGTAGTTACTAATAAAGAAAAAGGTAAGTACACTAAGTTTCAAGAAATGTGTTTGACCATTTCAGCATCTTTGAAATATAGTTCAAATATATTTACATTTCAAGATCGTTCAATGTAGATAATCTCCTTCAATGGCTTACCTAATAAAAATTTTTTCAGAAAAATCTTCTTAAACTGTATATATTCCTTTCTGCTGAGTTTTGATTGTTTTTTGCAAATAAAGGTTGTTAATGAGTCTCTAATTGACTGTTTACTATTTAAGAAAATATATTCAGAAGAATATTATAAATATTTATTTTGTGTAAATAAGAATTTTTAGAGTAATGATCACAGTTTTTGGATAGCTTAAAATAAGATGTTAAACTTTGAAAGATTATACCAATTATTTGCATGATCTTTTGAAAAACTTGAGAGAAATGTAAATCATTATAAGTTTATTAAGAAGAGAGAGGTTATTTATAAAAGTAAAGATTATTCAAGTCTTGGTACTCAAAAAAAAAAAACTCTTAAAAATTGTCATCAATTGATTCTTAAGGATAAAACTATTTCACCCCATCCATTTAGGTTGTGATTTTTTAGAATGTAATTCTAAGAAATTATGTAAAATTTTTAAGAGATAAGAGGTCTCATCATGAGCCGACTTACCATATTCATAATAAGTAATGAAACTGACATTACCAATACTGCACATCAAAACAGGGTAATGGCTTATAAATATAAGACAAGGGGTCTCATCACGAGCCAGCTTGTTCAGTTTAATTACAACTAGTGAATGGCATTGTTATTAACTGGCTACCAAACCAGAACAATGGCTCTTAAGAATAAAAAATAAATAAAAGACAAAAAACATGAGATAATATGTCTTATGAATTTATCTTTTAAAAAGTCATAATCTTAGTTGGATGGGACAATGAATAGTTAATGGTTAAAAGGTAACCCTGTCGAGACTATGAACGTTTGCGGGCAGCAGAGGCAATACCTATGACAATAGAGTATATTATAAAACTAAACTTGGAGAAATTCACTTACTTCATTATTAATACCAATCAAAGCTTGAGATAACCCAAAAATGTTTTTATTCTCAAGAAACTAGAAAGAAATTGTAAATAATTTTTATTCTTTTTCATAAGCTAGATTTTATTTTTGATTATCCTAGGATAGTTTTCATTATCTTTAAAAATATTTACTTACTAAAAATATAGTATTCATTTTATTTTTTCAGAGATAACTGGTTCTTTCAGTGAATTGCCAATTGTTGTACTATACAACAACCCTCCCTTTTTTCTTAATTTTAGAATAAAATTCATTTAGAAATAGGGTCCCTTTTTCTTTTTATAGAAATAAAAGAATTAGAAATAAAGATTCATTGTTTTTAAAAAGCTCATATTTGTTTTTTTACAAACAAAATACAACATTCAAAACTTCCGATCCGATCAAATACAAAAGACTTTATCATAAAAACAAGTCGAAATGTAAAAGTCCAATAAATAGTAATCGCAATCGGAAATCGGAGAAAACCCTTAGAGGAAATTTGACATAGAAACCCAAATCCTCCGATGCGATTAGTTCGATCGCAAAACTTCAATCGCAAAGAGTTTAAAGTTATCTATTTATATATCTCCGATGCGATGCGATCAATCGCAATCGCATGATCGGAGCATTTTCTAATAAGCTCTTTGCGGTCAATTTCAAATTCTTCGATGCGATGTGCGCTTATTATAAAAACACTTTTCAAAAGGGAAAACAAACATTTGTCTATTTAAATAAAAAACTTTTATATGGTGGACCCCACCATTGGAAATCGACAAAAGTTTACAATCGCAATCGGCAAATCGAAGAATTTGTATTGTGATATTTATGTGCCATTTGAAAACTTTCGATGCGATTGATAAATGATATTTATTACATTCGAAAAGTTCCGGATAGGTGAATATTATAATATTTCACAAGCGCCAAATCTCCATTTGTACGTAGGTATTTATTAGCAAATCGAATGAATATTGGTTGATGATTTGGTTTTTAATACGTGAGTGTGACCCAAAAAGAACATTTACGCGCTATACGAAACCAATAAATAATGAAACATTTGTTCATAAACGTTCCGTTCAAGTTGCTTGTTTGTCACGACTGAAATTTTATTGTTTTGCAGAGCCAAGGAACACCAAGCCCTTTCATTCACAGACAAAGGGAAGTAATAGCAAACGCAGAAATGTCGAAGAGAGCGAGAAGAGCCAAGACCGCTGTTCCTGTTAAGTTTGTTGAGACTCCTACAGTTTGAAAAGAAAAGCCCACAAAACTGAGATTAGTCACAGATACATCATGCCAAGGGCTCGGAAGAATGACGTGGGAAGGAGTCTACAATCTATTCGAGAAACAAAACCCCAAAGTCACAGTGGAAAAGGCATCAGTTCCAGATGAAGATAGCTCAGATTCCGACTCTGAGATTACTGAAAAAACACTTGCAAATTCATTTTTGCATCGAATTTCAGCCAGAGCAAGCATCATGCCTTATTATGATGTAATTCGATGGGTCATCGATAGTGTGAAGATACAGGACAGAACGTTTGTTTCAGCTTCTGGAGTGTCTTTTGGGTCGTTTAAAGCAGAAGACATTAAGGCAATGTATCACCTTCCGGATCCGCAGAAGGTGTATAACAAAGAATTTATCAAAGAGTTCGCTGATAATAATAAAGTCCAATTTGATCCTATCAAATATTGGAGGAAAAATCCTGAGAAGCACAGAAATGAAGCATCCGGTATGTATTCTGTAGATTCCCTCTTACCTCCGTATTGCTATGCCACTGCCATGATGTGTAGATTATTTGGCAATGATAATTCAGCTAGGTTTTCTATACAAATGGTCCCATTAATCCTAGCTGCTGTCAATTCCGACATTATGGACTGGGCTGTTATTCTTTCTGATAGAATGGCTAATAGAATACTCGAGTACAGACAAGATAAAACCGTTGGAAATTCCACTCCTTTTTTCTTTTGTGCCTATATTCTAGATGCTCTTTGTTTTAATTCCGAGTTTCCCTTGTTAGGATGGAAATGGACTCCCAAAGACCCTACCCCAATTCATATATATCATAAACTCCTTTGGAAAATTCATTTCCAAGATAATGTGTATAAAATTTGCCATGGTTTCCTTATCCCTGTTTTCCAAACCATTTTCAATCGCTTCCCTCCTAGATTCTCTGATAAAACTAAAGTCGACTTATCCTCAATAGGAGAATGGTTTGGGGAGGAGAAATTTACATACATCAGGATTTTTGGGAGTATTGTGGAACCCCATGTTCTTCCTCTTATTGTTCCAGACAAACTTCTCACCCAGGAAATTTCCTATCAATTAACAGTTGAAGGAATATCCAGATCTTTGAACAACAGTAAGAAGAGAATGTGGCCTCAATTCCCATTCAATTGTGGTTAGTTTATTTTAAATGACTTCAAACATGCTGAAAAGGAAGTCGCCAAAATAAAGGGTTGTAAATTTGCAACCATTCTAGGCAGACAGTATGATCCGCGACAGATAGCCTTTAATGTAACTGCTTCAGTTTCAATTGCTCTATTTGAGCATGAACTAGATGAGTTTGATGATTTGTTTGTTTCGTTGAATGATTTTCCTCAAATTTATGATTTAGCCAAGTCTAAATTCCAGAACGAGGAAATGAATAAATTTTTGTTATTCAGAAGTCAAATATTATTGAGAGTTCCTCTAGACCAACTGAGAATTCCTATACAAGGGTCAGAGACAGGGGATACATTTGTCAAAACGCCAGGAGAAACATCTACCGGTAAAATCATTACACAATCGGTTATTAATCAGCCAACTGTACATACTGAAAAGGTAGGCACCGATGGCAAAAATGATGCTCAGAAAGGGAATAATGATGGTAAATCCGATCGAAATACTGATCAGCAGTCCACTGCTCGAACAATAGAAAAATGCACAAATACTGATACTAATGTGTATAATCAAAAAGAAGGATCGGATAGAAAAACCATTGAACAGGGAGCAAATACAGAGAAAGAAGACACGCAATCGGGAGGAAAAGAAACTACTGAGAAAATTATAGACTCTGCTGATCTTAGTGTTTCCTCTCAGTTATTGAAATAATATGATCAATTTGCTCAGCAATTGGGACTACAAGATAAAGATAAAGATCAAGTAGAGCAGGATGTCGAAATTATTCCTGAACATCCTACAGGGCAAATTGTATTAAATATTGAGGAGATCCCTCCTTTAGATGTATTTTACAGCCCTAAACATAAGACTGTTGTTATAAGACAGAGAAAAAGAAGGAAGATGGATCAGGACATGTTTTCTACTCCACAGGAAGAATTTATGAATATTGTTTACAATAATACTGAAGTGAATCCATCTGAGGATCTCACTAAATTTTCCCAATATGCATGAGCTTATAGTGCTGCAACAGTTGATAAAGCTGTAGAAGTTTCTCAGATGATGATTCAGAAAGATCTCCATATAGCTTCACTTGAAGAGCAAGCTAAGGAAAGTCAGCAAAAGATTACTCAATTGCAACAACAACTACAAGATCAAGAACTCAGGTCCAAAGAGTTAGAAAAACAGCTTGCCGAAGAAAAGAAGAAAGTTGATGAGCAGGTCTTAGGCAAACAACAACAATTGAATGAAGAAATTTCCAGGTTACAAGGTTTGTTACAAAATGAGAAGAATGCGAAGATTGTACAAGAAAAGGAGTTTCAAACAACTTTAGATAGGTTCAAAGATTTCCCTAAGTTAAGTGAATTCAAATCGGAAGCTCTTGAAGCTAATAAACTGATGTCTCAACAATTGAATGAATTTTGTGCAAAACTGTCACAGGCAGAACCATTTTGTGATATTACCTCATCCTTGATCCAGAACATTATTACTCTCAGACAAGAAATTGATGATGCTGATGAAAATATTTCTGAATTTCTTACTTGGCAAGATACAGAAAAAGGAAGAGAAGCTAATCTTCCTAGAATAGAAGAAAGACATAAAGAAATCTTGTTTACAGAATGGGAACATCAGATAATGAAAGCCGAGAGAGAAATATCAAGAGCTAGGAGCATGATGAGTAATATCACGCAATTTATCAATGACAGCTTGTATTCAATCAATCTCATTTCAAACTGTGTTCCTGGCAGTTTGCCTAAAGTGAAAGAAACCGAAAACAGATGGAAAGAAGAAATGATGAATAAAAGTCAACAAATCAACAAACTTCAAGCAATATCTTGGGAAAATATGTGGACTTATTTAATTAAGCCAAACAATCAACAAATGGCTATTAAATTCCTTTCAAATGCTGTCGATTGTTTAATTCCATAATTTTCCGATGCCACCTACGCTGGACAGCTGCATTCCGAGATGAGTCATCCACCGAGGCTCCAAGATATGCTGAAGATTTGCAACTTGGCTACATCAAGCGAGAAAGAAAAGAAATGAATCAGTTTCATTTAAGATAGCATTTCTGTTTTTAATTTGATAGATTGTAGCAGTAGTAGTAGGATTTTGTTATGTAATTTCTTATTTAAATCCCTCTCATGCATTTAGAGAAGGATCCGAAGTTGTAATATTTTTTGGACTTGGAGCTTACATTTCTGTACTCCATTCCCTCTTATATTTGATAAAGGATCACATCTGGTGATTTTTGTGTGGAAATTATCTTTGAAGTGTTGCATTTCTGTACCTTTGGATTTAATTTTACATCGGAGTTACTGGATTAGAGTATCACATTTCATTTGACAGTCTTCAAGATGAATGAGGTATTTCTATCTGTTCATTGTTGATTTCCTTTGTTATATGATATTCGCTTGAAAATTTGCTATCATTTATATATATTTGGTCTTCATAACGTTTCCTTTTATATATCATTTCTGAGTATAATCGAAATGTTATCTTTTATAAGCATATATAGATGGTATACAATGATGAATGCAATATGCTAATATAACTCTGTTTAATTTCTTAAACAGAGTTATTTTTATTCGTTTCTGCACATTTCAATTTAAATAATAATACATTTTCATGGTTATTGTTAAATTGGAACAATCTTAAGTTGTATTCACATATAATTACCCGGGTTAGTGTTAGAATTTCTTTATCAACATTTAGTTTAATTAGATAGTTTTATTTCAGTAAATTTAGTCCCATTTCCACTCATACAAATCAATCCCTCACCAACCCATTTAGTTATAAGGAAACTAGTCCTTTAAATCCAGTCGGAGCCACCATACCAAACGGAAAAGGAGTTGTCCTAAGGTCCCGACTGGGTAGTTTTCCCCAATCTTTGAAGCAGAGATTTTCTAGGCTTCAACATTTTTGGCGCTAGAAGGAGGGCCTGAGCTATGAATGGAAAGTAAATATTTATCTACAGGCCATTCTGAGAGCAAATCACCCTCATTAACTTCTTCAATTTCTTCTGAAATTCAAAATCCTAGAGAAGAAATTGCGGAGAATATTCATACACCCACTACCAAAATCTCAAAACATTCAGACAAGCACTCTCCCGAGTCTCCTGAAGTTCAAGATTTAATTCATAAATTGAAAGGATTCTCATTATCTCTTGAAGAGTCTGAAATATCTGAAGGTATTGTAAGCTCAAAATTTATTCCTTCGAAACCTCTTACTAGGCTGAAAAGTGAAAAACTTGGTATTCCTCCTAAAGAATTTCCTTTACCTAGTAAAGGCAAGACAAAAAGAATTCAATCGGAATCAGAAAGTGATACAAGTTCATCATCTCATATTCAACCACCTGTTTCCGAAATCACAACTCATCAAAGTACAGTTGTTTCCACATTATTTTAAAATCATCATCCTTGCAATCATCTCCCCAATCATCATCAATCTCAACATCATCTATTCCAACAACTTCTATTCAAACACCACCATTTTCTACTACCCCTCCAATAGTTGTTCCAATAATGGCCAGACCATGGGCTACTCCAGGGGCAGTCAACATGGTTGCACCTTTACATGATTTACCAGATAATCCTGGAAAATGGCTTCCAAAATTTAGCCCAGATCTTAACATTCAAGCTGAAGAACATATCAATAACTTTATGCTGGCTATTAATTTGAATGGAATCACACATGAAGATGTTGTAGTTTGGACTGCCTTTGTACTCTTCAAGGAGCAGCAGGATCCTGGTACTTTTCATTACCTTCAAGATCCATAACAAGTTGGGCCATTTTTGCAGATCATTTTTTAACTAAATTTGGAGATAATTTGGCTACTACAAATGATTCTCACCTAAAAACAGGGGACAAAGAGTCTACAAAAGATTTCAACGCTAGATTCAAGAAACTCTTGAACAAAATCCACACAAATTCAAAGCCCAGTGAACAAGTCAGAATAGAATGGTACATAACTTCCTTACCCTCAAACATAGCGATTTTCGTAGACAGAGCTGCAAAACCTACGTTGGCTGAGAGTATGAAAGAGGCTATTGCAGTGGAAAAACGAATTACTTCTCTAGAAAAGAAAAA
Source organism: Pinus albicaulis (assembly GCA_034641835.2). Taxonomy (NCBI): domain Eukaryota; kingdom Viridiplantae; phylum Streptophyta; class Pinopsida; order Pinales; family Pinaceae; genus Pinus; species Pinus albicaulis. The sequence continues at coordinate 852,243,368 of CM076575.1, read as the reverse complement.
TGCTATAGAGGAAAGGAGATCGAAGAAAGTCAGCTTCAAAGATGATTCAAAGAAAAAGGCCAAAGATCCATATGACATGGAGGGTTTACATAAAGTTCTTAAAACCATGCCAAATGAAATGGTTGAAATTAAAAAACAAGTAGCTGGAACTTCTACTAAAAAACCATTCCGAAATTTCAGAAGAAACCAAGTTGAATATAAACCTCCTAATGCAATCTCTAATGCAGAATCAGAGGAAGAAGAAGAAGAAGAAGAGACATCTTTAGTATCAGATGAGGAAGATCAGAACGAAGAAATAGCTGAATTACATGGAATGTGGGATTTTATCCTCCCTAATTCTGATAGTGAGGTAGAACAAGAAGCTATGCCTGTAAGTACTAGGAGTAAATCTACAGCAGAGTCTATACAAACAGCTCCTAAAAAGAAAATCACAACTCCAAGTACCAAAGACAAAGCCCCTGCAAAGAAAGCTTCTCCATTACCTACTCAAAATCAGCCATCTTCTTCTAATCCTCCTGACATCACAATTGAAAGACTTTAAGTGAAAAGCCATCCTGAGCTGAAATATCATGGAAGACATGAAAAGATCAAAGCCAACATTTTTACATGAACTCAACAACTAAAACACCAAACAGGTTGCTATTGAGCAACCAAACGCTTACACCAAATGCCTCTTTACCAAGTGGTAGTTCAAAGTAGCTAGGGGAGTTTGCAAGCCACCGAGCAAGGTAGATGCCACCGAGCATCGTGTCTATTGGAGAAAAGTCAAATTCTCAAGCTCCTCCTTTTCTTCTGACTTATGAAATGTACAATAAAAATATGCACAATTGTTTGATTGATTCTGGAGCTTCCTCCAACATAATGCCTACTTCTGTTTGTGCCAAATTGAATATCGAACCACAGAAATCGGCAGTTCATATTGTTCAATTAGATCGCTCTAAAGTTCGAGTTGTAGGAGAAATCAATTCAGTAACTATCAGACTAGCTTCCGATCCTAGAATTGTCCAGAGAATTGATATATTGATTGCTGATATTCCTGAATTCTATGGATTAGTTTTAAGTAGGGACTGTTCTGCGAAACTCAATGGTTATATCTCGACTGATTATTCTTATATGTGGCTGCCCTACAAAGGGAAACCAAATCAAATAAAAATTGAATCTATAGAAAACATATGACACACACTGTCACTGAATTTGAACAACCTAACGAACCTGTGGCATTCAAGAATAATATTCTTGGAGGTTATTCTGCTGAATCATTTCTTGGAAACTTCAAAGCACCCCGATCACCTTTTTCTGTAAATACTTTTGTTTCTCAAATAGAAAATTTTTCACAATTCGATTCTTCCATAATTGTAAATACTTCTGATGAAATTGTAGATAAGTCAATAGATAAATCTTTATTTTGGTCGTTATATTTTGATGGATCAAAGTCTAGTGATGGAGCTAGAGCAGGATGCATTTTAATTGATCCAAATGGAGAGAAAACCATGCTGTCATGTAGGCTAGAATTTGAGTGTACTAACAATACTGCAAAATATGAAGCCTTGGTTCAAGGACTTTATAAAGCTATAGGGTTAGATGTTAAATACTTGAAATTCTTTGGTGATTCCGAAATTGTCATAAAACAAGTTAGGAATACTATTCATTGTCTTTCAGGACATCTTAAACACTATCAAACCCTAGTACAAGATCTCACCACTCATTTTTTAGCATTCAATATTTCTCCTATTCCTAGGAATCAGAATACATCAGCTGACTTGTTAGCTAATGTTGCATCTAAACTCTTACCTGGTGAAGATTGCAGTCCTGATAGGTTTTCTGTAGAATTAATTTTTCGTCCATCCATCCCAGACAATGTCACAAATTGGAGAGTTTTCTATCATGATCAAGATATTTTAAATTTCATGACTTCAGAAAAATCATATGATGAGAAAATTATTGACGAAGAAGATCATGATTTACAAATTGCTTCAAAAGGAAATGAAAATCCCATTCCAAAATCTGTTGTTAAATTGGAGGACTTATATGATATTAAAGACAGGTTCAAGAAAGTCACTAATGCCAAACTTCAAAGTTCCACTTTGAAGTTTGAATTAGTGAATCTTGGTTCTGATTCCAAACCTCAAAATGTTAATTTAGGACTCAATTTAACACCAGAGGAAAGGAATGCTTTCATTAAACTCTTGAAAAAATATAAAAACGTTTTCGCTTGGAATTATGATGATTTAAAATCGTATGATACTTCGGTTATTCAACACACAATTCCAATGCTTCCTGATATTAAACCTGTTCAACAAAAGTTAAGGAAATTTCATCCAAATCTTGAAGATCAAATCAAATCAGAACTTAATATACTTTTAAAAGCCAAAATCATTTTTCCTGTCAGGGACTCCAATTGGGTTTCCAATATGGTACCTGTAAGGAAGAAGAATGGTGATATAAGAATCTGTATTGATTTCAGAAATTTAAACAAGGCATGTTTAAAAGACAATTTCCCATTGCCAACCATGGAGCAGATACTTCAAAAGGTAGCTGGTTCTGAACTTATGTCCTTTCTTGATGGATTTTCAAGCTATAATCAAGTCTTAGTTCATCCAGATGACAGATTGAAAACTACTTTTAGAACAAAATGGGGAACTTATGCTTATCAGAAAATGCCTTTTGGTCTAATAAATGCAGGAGCGACTTTCCAAAGAGCCATGGACATAGCATTTAAAGGTCTGATCAATAAGTCAGTTGTTGTTTATCTTGATGACATAACAGTATTTTCAAAAAAGAGATCCAATCATCTACATGATCTAAAGCAAATATTTGAAAGATGTAGAAGGTTTGGTATTTCCTTAAATCCAAAGAAATCTTTCTTTGCTTCTGATGAAGGAAAACTCTTAGGATTTGTTGTGTCAAAAGATGGTATATACATTGATCCAGATAGAGTAAAAGAAATCTCTAATATTTCTTTACCTCATAACAAAAAATCCATGCAATCATTTCTTGGACAGATCAATTTTGTAAAAAGATTCATTCCTGATTTTTCTTTAATTGTTTTACCTATGCAAAATATGATCAAGAATAATTCAGTATTCAAATGGGGGCATAAAGAGAAAGAAGCCTTTGAGGCAATCAAACAAGCGATCATTAATGCACCAGCATTGAGTACCCCGGATTTTTCTAAAGATTTTATTTTGTATACCTTAGCCACTGAGACATCCTATGCAGCTGTTTTAACACAACTCAATGATCAGAAAATTGAAGCACCAATTTCTTTCTTTAGCTCAAATCTGCAAGGAGCTGAGCTTAATTATTCCGATGTCGAAAAACAAGCCTTTGCTGTGTTCAAATCAATCAAACATTTCAGACCTTTTCTCTTTAAAACTCATACAAAAATCATTGTCCCATTATCTGCAGTGAGACAATTATTAATTCAGAGAGAAGTAGGAGAAAAACGAGCTAACTGGGTAACAGCTTTGCAAGAATATGATGTTGATATTAAACCAGCTAAGATTGTTAGAGGACAAGGTTTTTGCAGACTATTAGCAGGAGCTCATAACATACCAGAAAATGAAGATTCAAATCAAGATATTCAAGTAAGTCAGATAAGTGTTACAGATTCTGAATCTCAGTATGCTGATCTCATCTATTACTTGAAAAATGGGTATGCTCCTTCTAATCTCAGCTATAAGAGAAAATGTTCTTTAAGGTTAAAGGCTATTAAATATGAGATCATTGATAATGCGTTATTTAGAAAAAATTATGATTCAATTTTATTAAGATGTCTTGAAAAGGCTGAAGCTGAGAAGGTTTTGCAGGAATTGCATGATGGACCAGCAGGAGGTCATTTTGGAGGTGATACCACAGCTCACAAAATAATTCGTGTTGGATATTACTGGCCTACCCTTTTTAAAGATACAAATGACTATGTAAGGAAGTGCAGAGTTTTCCAAACTGCAAGTGGAAGGCAAAGGAAACCAGCTTTTCCTTTGCAACTGTACATATTCCTTTCTGCAAAGTTTTTAATTGTTTTTGCAAATAAAGGTTGTTAATAAGTCTCTAATTGACTGTTTACTTGTTAGAAAATTCTTAGGAAGAATATTATAAATAGTTATTTTGTGTAAATAAGAATTTTTAAAGAAATGATCATAGTCTTTTGATAGTTTTAAATAAGATGTTAAACTTTGAAAGATTATACAAATTATTTGCATGATCTTTTGAAAAACTTGAGGGAAATGTAAATCATTATAATTTTATTAAGAAGAGAGAGGTTATCTTTAAAAGTAAAGATTATTCAAGTCTTGGTACTCAAAAAAAAAAAAAACTCTTAAAAATTGTCATCCATCGATTCTTAAGGATAAAACTATTTCACCCCATCCATTTAGGTTGTGATTTTTTAGAATGTAATTCTAAGAAATTATGTAAAAATTTTAAGAGATAAGAGGTCTCATCATGAGCCGACTTACCATATTCATAAGAAGTAATGAAACTGACATTACCAATACTGCACATCAAAACTGGGTAATGGCTTATAAATATAAGACAAGGGGTCTCATCACGAGCCAGCTTGTTCAGTTTAATTACAACTAGTGAATGGCATTGTTATTAACTAGCTACCAAACCAGAACAATGGCTCTTAGAAACAAAAAAATAAATAAAAGACAAAAAAATGAGATAATATGTCTTATGAATTTATCTTTTAAAAAGTCATAATCTTAGTTGGATGGGACAATGAATAGTTGATGGTTAAAAGGTAACCCTGTCGAAACTATGAACATTTGCGGGCAGCAGAGGCAATACCTATGACAATAGAGTATATTATAAAACCAAACTTGGAGAAATTCACTTACTTCATTATTAATACCAATCAAACCTTGAGATAACCCAAAAAAAATTTTATTCTCAAGAAACTAGAAAGAAATTGTAAATAATTTTATTCTTTTTCATAAGTTAGATTTTATTTTTGATTATCCTAGGATAGTTTTCATTATCTTTAAAAATCTTTACTTACTAAAAATATAGTATTCATTTTATTTTTTCAGAGATAACTGGTTCTTTCAGTGAATTGCCAATTGTTGTACTATACAACAACCCTCCCTTTTTCTTAATTTTAGAATAAAATTCATTTAGAAATAGGGTCCCTTTTTCTTTTTATAGAAATAAAAGAATTAGAAATAAAGATTCATTGTTTTGAAAAAGCTCATATTTGTTTGTTTACAAACAAAATACAACATTCAAAACTTCCGACCCGATCAAATATAAAAGACCTTATCATATAAAAACAAGTCAAGTGTAAAAAGTCTCATGAATAATAATCGCAATCGGAGATCGGAGAAATCCTTAGAGGAAAATTTAACATAGAAGCCCAAATTCTCTGATGCGATTAGTGCAATCGCAAAGGGTTTAAATTATTAATTTTACATATCTCCGATGCGATGCACCTAATCGCAATCGCATGATCGGAACACTTTTTAATGAATTCTTTACGGACAATTTCAAATTCTCCGATGCGACGCGCGTTATTATAAAAAACACTTTTCAAAAGGAAAATAAACATTCGTTCGTTTAAATGAGAAAAACCTTTATATGGTAGACCCCACCATCGGAAATCAGAGAAAGCCATTAACAATTCTTTTCGATTGAAACTCCCTGATTGTGATCTAAAACCATCTAATCGGAAATCGGAAAATTTTGCAATCGCAATCGGCAAATCGAGAAATCTGTATTATGATATTTATGTACCATTTGAAAACTTTCGATGCGATTGATACATGACATTTATTACATTCGAAGAATTCAAGATAGGTAAATATTATAATATTTCACAAGCGTCAAATCTCCACTTGTACGTTGGTATTCAATAGCAAATCAAATGAATATTGGTTTATGATTCGGTTTTAAATACATGAGTGTGACCCAAAGAGAACATTTACGCGCTATACGAGACCAATAAATAATGAATCATGAGTTCATAATCGTTCCTTTCAAGTTTCTTGTTTGTCACGACTGAAAGTTTATTGTCTTGCAGAATCAAGGAACATTGAACCCTTTCATTCACAGACAAAGGGAAATAGTATCAAACACAAAAATGTCGAAGAGAGCGAAGAGAACCAAGACTGTTGTTCCTGTTAAGTTTGTTGAGACTCCTACAGTCTCAAAAGAAAAGCCAAAAAAACTGAGATTAGTTACAGATACATCATGCTAAGGGCTCGGAAGAATGACGTGGGAAGGAGTTTATAATCTATTGGAGAAAGAAAACCCCAAAGTCACAGTGGAAAAGGCATCAGTTCCAGATGAAGATAGCTCATATTCCGACTCTGAGATTACTGAAAAATCACTTGCAAATTCATTTCTACATCGAATTGCAGCCAGAGCAAGCATCATGCCTTATTATGATGTGATTCGATGGGTCATCGACAGTGTGAAGATAAAGGACAGAATGTTTGTTTCAGCTTCTGGAGTATCTTTTGGGTCGTTTAAAGCAAAATACATTAAGGCAATGTATCATCTTCCTGATCCGCAGAAGGTGTATAACAAAGAATTTATCAAAGAGTTTGCTGATAATAATAAAGTTCAATCTGATCCTATCAAAGATTGGAGGAAAAATCCTGAGAAGCACATAAATGAAGCATCCGGTATGTATTCTTTAGATTCCCTCTTACCTCCGTATTGTTATGCTGCTGCCATGATGTGTAGATTATTTGGTAATGATAATTCCGCTAGGTTTTCTATACAAATGGTCCCATTAATCTTAGCTGCTGTCAATTCCGACATTATGGACTGGGCTGTTATTCTTTCTGATAGAATGGCTAATAGAATACTTGAGTACAGACAAGATAAAACCGCTGGAAATTCCACTCCTTTTTTCTTTTGTGCCTATATTCTAGATGCTCTTTGTTTTAATTCCGAGTTTCCCTTGTTAGGATGGAAATGGACTCCCAAAGACCCTACCCCAATTCATATATATCATAAACTCCTTTGGAAAATTCATTTCCAAGATAATGTGTATAAAATTTGCCATGGTTTCCTTATCCCTGTTTTCCAAACCATTTTCAATCGCTTCCCTCCTAGATTCTCTGATAAAACTAAAGTCGACTTATCCTCAATAGGAGAATGGTTTGGGGAGGAGAAATTTACATACATCAGGATTTTTGGGAGTATTGTGGAACCCCATGTTCTTCCTCTTATTGTTCCAGACAAACTTCTCACCCAGGAAATTTCCTATCAATTAACAGTTGAAGGAATATCCAGATCTTTGAACAACAGTAAGAAGAGAATGTGGCCTCAATTCCCATTCAATTGTGGTTAGTTTATTTTAAATGACTTCAAACATGCTGAAAAGGAAGTCGCCAAAATAAAGGGTTGTAAATTTGCAACCATTCTAGGCAGACAGTATGATCCGCGACAGATAGCCTTTAATGTAACTGCTTCAGTTTCAATTGCTCTATTTGAGCATGAACTAGATGAGTTTGATGATTTGTTTGTTTCGTTGAATGATTTTCCTCAAATTTATGATTTAGCCAAGTCTAAATTCCAGAACGAGGAAATGAATAAATTTTTGTTATTCAGAAGTCAAATATTATTGAGAGTTCCTCTAGACCAACTGAGAATTCCTATACAAGGGTCAGAGACAGGGGATACATTTGTCAAAACGCCAAGAGAAACATCTACCGGTAAAATCATTACACAATCGGTTATTAATCAGCCAACTGTACATACTGAAAAGGTAGGCACCGATGGAAAAAATGATGCTCAGAAAGGGAATAATGATGGTAAATCCGATCGAAATACTGATCAGCAGTCCACTACTCGAACAATAGAAAAATGCACAAATACTGATACTAATGTGTATAATAAAAAAGAAGGATCGGATAGCAAAACCATTGAACAGGGAGCAAATACAGAGAAAGCAGACACGCAATCGGGAGGAAAAGAAACTACTGAGAAAATTATAGACTCTGCTGATCTTAGTGTTTCCTCTCAGTTATTGAAACAATATGATCAATTCGCTCAGCAATTGGGACTACAAGATAAAGATAAAGAGAAATTAGAGTAGGATGTCGAAATCATTCCTGAACATCCTATAGGGCAGATTGTATTGAAGATCGAGGAGATCCCTCCTTTAGATGTATTTTACAGCCTAAAACATAAGGCTGTTGTTAGAAGACAAAGAAAAAGAAGGAAGATGGATCAGGACATGTTTTCTACTCCACAAGAAGAATTTATGAATATTGTTTACAAGAATACTGAAGTGAATCCTTCTCAAGATCTCACTAAGTTGTCTCAATATGCAGGAGCTTATAGTGCTGCAACAGTTGATAAAGATGTAGAAGTTTCTCAGATGATGACTCAGAAAGATCTCCATATAGCTTCACTTGAAGAACAAGCTAAGGAAAGTCAGCAAAAGATTACTCAATTGCAACAACAACTACAAGATCAAGAACTCAGGTCCAAAGAGTTAGAAAAACAGCTTGCCGAAGAAAAGAAGAAAGTTGATGAGCAGGTCTTAGGCAAACAACAGCAATTGAATGAAGAAATTTCCAGGTTACAAGGTTTGTTACAAAATGAGAAGAATGCGAAGATTGTACAAGAAAAGGAGTTTCAAACAGCTTTAGATAGGTTCAAAGATTTCCCTAAGTTAAGTGAATTCAAATCGGAAGCCCTTGAAGCTAATAAACTACTGTCTTAGCAATTGAATGAATTTTGTGCAAAGCTATCACAGGCAGAACCATTTTGCGATATTACCTCATCCTTGATCCAGAATGTTATTACTCTCAGACAAGAAATTGATGATGCTAATGAAAATATTTTAGAATTTCTTACTTGGAAAGATACAGAAAAAGGAAGAGAAGCTAATCTTCCTAGGATAGAAGAAAGACATAAAGAAATCTTGTTTACAGAATGGGAACATCAGATAATGAAAGCTGAGAGAGCAATATCAAGAGCTAGGAGCATGATGAGTAATATCACGCAATTTATAAATGAAAGCTTGTATTCAATCAATCTCATTTCAGACTGTGTTCCTAGTAGTTTGCCTAAAGTGAAAGAAACTGAAAACAGGTGGAAAGAAGAAATGGTGAATAAAAGTCAACAAATCGACAAACTTCAAGCAATATCTTGGGAAAACATGTGGACTTATTTAATTAAGCCAAACAATCAACAAATGGCTATTAAATTTCTTTCAAATGGTGTCGATTGTTTAATTCCAGAACTTTCCGATGCCACCTACACCGGACAACTGCATTCCGAAATGAGTCATCCACCGAGACTCCAAGATATGCTGAAGATTTGCAACTTGGCTACATCAATCGAGAAAGAAAAGCAATGAATCAGTTTCTTTTAAGATAGCATTTATGTTTTTAATTTGATAGATTGTAGTAGTAGTAGTAGGATTTTGTTATGTAATTTCTTATTTAAATCCCTCTCATGCATTCAGAGAAGGATCCAAAGTTGTAATATTTTTTGGACTTGGAGCTTACATTTCTGTACTCCATTCCCACTTATATTTTATAAAGGATCACATCTGGTGATTTTGTGCTGAAATTATCTTCGAAGTGTTGCATTTCTGTACCTTTGGATTTGATTTTACATCGGAGTTACTGGATTAGAATATCAGATTTCATTTGACAGTCTTCAAGATGAATGAGGTATTTCTATCTGTTCACTGTTGATTTCCTTTGTTATATGATATTCGCTTGAAAATTTGCTATCATTTATATATATGGTTTTCATAACTTTTCCTTTTATATATCATTTCTGAGTATAATCGAAATGTTATCTTTTATAAGCATATATAAATGGTATACAATGATGAATGCAATATGCTAATATAACTCTGTTTAATTTCTTAAACAGAGTTATCTTTATTCATTTCTGCATATTTCAATTTAAATAATAAATACATTTTCATGGTTATTGTTAAATTGGAACAATCTTAAGTTGTATTCACATATAATTACCCGGGTTAGTGTTAGAATTTCTTTATCAGCATTTAGTTTAATTAGATAGTTTTATTTTAGTAAATTTAGTCCCATTTCCACTCATCCAAATCAATCCCTCACCAACACATTTAGTTATAAGGAAACTGGTCCTTTAAATCCAGTCGGAGCCACCATACCAAATGGAAAAGGACCTGTCCTAAGGTCCCGACCGGGTGGTTTTCCCCAATGTTTGAAGCAAATATTTTCTAGGCTTCAACGTTTTTGGCGCTAGAAGGAGGGCCTGAGCTATGAATGGCAAGTAAATATTTATCTACATGCCATTCTGAGAGCAAATCACCCTCATTAACTTCTTCAATTTCTTCTGAAATTCAAAATCCTAGAGAAGAAATTGCGGAGAATATTCATACACCCACTACCAAAATCTCAAAACATTCAGACAGGCAATCTCCTAAGTCTCCTGAAGTTCAAGATTTAATTCATAAATTGAAAGGATTCTCATTATCTCTTGAAGAGTCTGAAATATCTGAACGTAGTGTAAGCTCAAAATTTATTCCTTCGAAACCTCTTACTAGGCTGCAAAGTGAAAAACTTGGTATTCCTCCTAAATAATTTCCTTTACCTAGTAAAGGCAAGACAAAAAGAATTCAATCGGAATCAGAAAGTGATATAAGTTCATCATCTCATATTCAACCACCTGTTTCCGAAATCACAACTCATCAAAGTACAGTTGTTTCCACATTATTTCTTCAATCATCATCTCTGCAATCATATTCCTCTCAATCATCATCAATCTCAACATCATCTATTCCAACAACTTCTATTCAAGCACCACCAGTTTCTACTACTCCTCCAATAGTCGTTTCGATAATGGCTAGACCATGGGCTACTCCAGGGGCAGTCAACATGGCTGCACCTTTACATGACTTACCAGATAATCCTAGAAAATGGCTTCCAAAATTTAGTCCAGATCTTAACATTCAAGCTGAAGAACATACCAATAACTTTATGCTGGCTGTACATTTGAATGGAGTCACACATGAAGATGTTGTAGTCAGACTGTTCCCTTATACTCTTCAAGGAGCAGCAGGATCATGGTACTTTTCATTACCTTCGGGATCCATAACAAGTTGGGACATTTTTGCAGATCATTTTTTAACCAAATTTGGAGATGACCGATCAATAGCTACTTTACTCAATGATCTCTCAAATTTGAAAATAGAACACAAAGAGCCCATAAAAGAATTCAACGCTAGATTCAACAAACTCTTGAACAAAATCCACACAGATTCACAGCCTAGTGAACACGTCAAAAGTGAATGGTATATAACTGCCTTACCCTCAAACATAGCAATTTTTGTAGATAGAGCTGGAAAACCTACGTTAGCCGAGAATATGAAAGAAGCTATTGCGGTAGAAAAACGAATTATTTCTCTAGAAAAGAAAAATGCTATATAGGAAAGGAAATCAAAGAAAGTCAGCTTCAAAGATGATTCAAAGAAAAAGGCCAAAGATCCATATGACATGGAAGGTTTACAAAAAGTTCTTAAAACCATGTCAAATGAAATGGTTGAAATTAAAAAACAAGTAGCTGAAACTTCTACCAAAAAACCATTCCAAAATTTCAGAAGAAACCAAGTTGAATCTAAACCTCCTAATGCAATCTCTAATGCAGAATCAGAGGAAGAAGAAGAAGAAGAAGATACATCTTTAGTATCAGATGAGGAAGATGAGAATGAAGAAATAGCTGAATTACATGGAATGTGGGATTTTATCCTCCCTAATTCTGATAGTGAGGTAGAACAAGAAGCTATGCCAGTAAGTACTAGGAGTAAATCTACAGCAGAGCCTATACAAACAGCTCCTAAAAAGAAAATCACAACTCCAAGTACCAAAGACAAATCCCCTGCAAAGAAAGCTTCTCCATTACCTACTCAAAATCAACCATCTTCTTCTAATCCTCCCACATCGACAACAAAGACTTTAGTAGGGTCAGATTCTATGGAGTACAACATTGTTGAAGACATGAAAAATATCAAAGCCAACATTTCCTTACATGAACTTAGCAAACTAAAACACCAACAGAAGTTGCTATTGAAAGAACTAAACGCTACACCAATTGCTCCTTTACCAAGTGGTGTAGTTGCAAAAGCAGCTAGGGGAGCTGGTAAGCCACTAGATAAGGTAGATGCTACTGATACCGTGGTCATTGGAGAAAAGTCAAATTCTCAAAATCCTCCTTTTCTTCTAACTTATGAAATGTACAATAAGAATCTGCATAATTTTTTGATTGATTCTGGAGCTTCCTCTAATATAATGCCTACTTCTGTTTGTGCCAAATTGAATATCGAACCACAGAAATCGGCAGTTCATATTGTTCAATTGGATCGCTCTAAAGTTCAAATTGTAGGAGAAATCAATTCAGTTACTATCAGATTAGCTTCCGATCCTAGAATTGTCCAAAGAATTGATATTTTCATTGCTGATATTCCTGAATTCTATGGATTAATTTTAAGGAGAGACTGGTCTGTGAAACTTAATGGTTATATCTCGACTAATTATTCACATATGTGGCTTCCCTACAAAGGGAAACCAAATCAAATCAAAATCGAACGAGAAAAACATATGACACACACTGTCACTGAATTTGAACAACCTAACGAACCTGTTGCATTCAACAACAATATTCTTGGTGGTTATTCTGCTGAATCATTTCTTGGACACTTCAAAGCACCGCGATCACCTTTTTCTGTAAATACTTTTGTTTCTCAAATAGAAAATTTTTCACAATCCGATTCTTCCATAATTGTAAATACTTTTGATGAAATTGTAGATAAGTCAATAGATAAATCTTTGTTTTGGTCGTTATATTTTGATGGATCAAAGTCTAGTGATGGAGCTGGAGCAGGATGCATTTTAATCGATCAACATGGAGAGAAAACTATGTTGTCATGTAGGCTAGAATTTGAGTGTACTAACAATACTGCAGAATATGAAGCCTTGGTTCAAGGACTTTATAAAGCTATAGGGTTAGATGTTAAATACTTGAAAGTCTTTGGTGATTCTGAAATTGTCATAAAACAAGTTAGGAATACTATTCATTGTCTTTCAGGACATCTTAAACACTATCAAACCCTAGTACAAGATCTCACCACTCATTTTTTAGCATTCAATATTTCTCCTATTCCTAGGAATCAGAATACATCAGCTGACTTGTTAGCTAATGTTGCATCTAAACTCTTACCTGCTGAAGACTGCAGTCCTGATAGGTTTTCTGTAGAATTAATTTTTCGTCCATCTGTCCCAGACAATGTCACAAATTGGAGAGTTTTCTATCATGATCAAGATATTTTAAATTTCATGACTTCAGAGAAATCATATGATGAGCAAATTATTGACGAAGAAGATCATGATTTACAAATTGCTTCAAAAGGAAATGAAAATCCCATTCCAAAATCTGTTGTTAAATTGGAGGACTTATATGATATTAAGGACAGATTCAAGAAAGTCACTAATACCAAGCTTCAAAGTTCTACTTTGAAGTTTGAATTAGTAAATCTTGGTTCTGATTCCAAACCTCAAAATGTTAATTTAGGACTCAATTTAACATCAGAGGAAAGGAATGCTTTCATTAAACTCTTGAACAAATATAAAAATGTTTTTGCTTGGAATTATGATGATTTAAAAACGTATGATACTTCAGTTATTCAACACACAATTCCAATGCTTCCTGATATTAAACCTGTTCAACAAAAGCTAAGGAAGGTTCATCCAAATCTCGAAGGACAAATCAAATCAGAACTTAATAAACTTTTAAAAGCCAAAATCATTTTTCCTATCAGGCACTCCAATTGGGTTTCCAATATGGTACCTGTAAGGAAGAAGAATGGTGATATAAGAATCTGTATTGATTTTAGAAATTTAAACAAGGCATGTTTAAAAGACAATTTCCCATTGCCAACCATGGAACAGATACTTCAAAAGGTAGCTGGTTCTGAACTTATGTCCTTTCTTGATGGATTTTCAGGCTATAATCAAGTCTTAGTTCATCCAAATGACAGATTGAAAACAACTTTCAGAACAAAATGGGGAACTTATGCTTATCAAAAAATGCCTTTCGGATTAATAAATGCAGGAGCAACTTTCCAAAGAGCCATGGACATAGCATTTAAAGGTCTGATCAATAGATCAGTTGTTGTTTATCTCGATGATATAACATTATTCTCAAAAAACAGAACCAATCATCTACATGATCTAAAACAAATATTTGAAAGATGTAGAAGGTTTGGTATTTCCTTAAATCCGAAAAAATCTTTCTTTGCTTTGGATGAAGGAAAATTTTTAGGATTTGTTGTGTCAAAAGATGGTATATACATTGATCCAGACAGAGTTAAAGAGATCTCTGATATTTCTTTACCTCATAACAAAAAATCCATGCAATCATTTCTTGGACAGATCAATTTTGTAAAAAGATTCATTCCTGATTTTTCTTTAATTGTTTTACCTATGCAAAATATGATCAAGAAGAATTCAGTATTCAAATGGGGGCATAAAGAGAAAGAAGTCTTTGAGGCAATCAAACAAGCAATCATTAATGCACCAGCATTGAGTACCCCGGATTTTTCTAAAGATTTTATTTGGTATACCTTAGCCACTGAGACATCCTATGCGGCTGTTTTAACATAGCTCAATGATAAAAAAATTGAAGCACCAATTTCTTTCTTTAGCTCAAATCTACAAGGAGCTGAACTGAATTATTCCGATGTTGAGAAACAAGCCTTTGCTGTGTTTAAATCAATCAAGCATTTCAGACCTTTTCTCTTGAAAAATCATACAAAAATCATTGTCCCATTCTCTGCAGTAAGGCAATTATTAATTCAGAGAGAAGTAGGAGAAAAACGAGCTAACTGGGTAACAGCTTTGCAAGAATATGATGTTGATATTAAACTAGCTAAGATTGTTAGAGGACAAGGTTTTTGCAGACTATTAGCAGGAGCTCACAACATACCAGAAAATGAAGATTCAAATCAAGATATTCAAGTAAGTCAGATATGTGTTACAGATTCTGAATCTCAGTATGCTGATCGCATCTATTACTTGAAAAATGGGTATGCTCCTTCTAATCTCAGCTATAAGAGAAAACGTGCTTTAAGGTTAAAGGCTATTAAATATGAGATCATTGATAATGTGTTATTTAGAAAAAATTATGATTCAATGTTATTAAGGTGTCTTGAAAAGACTGAAGCTGAAAAGGTTTTGCAGGAATTGCATGATGGACCAGCAGGAGGTTATTTTGGAGGTGATACCACAGCTCACAAAATAATTCGTGCTCGATATTACTGGCCTACCCTTTTTAAAGATACACATGACTATGTAAGGAAGTGTAGAATTTTCCAAACTGCAAGTGCAAGGCAAAGGAAACCAGCTTTTCCTTTGCAACCAGTGAGTATTGAACAACCATTTGAACAATGGGGGCTTGACATTATTGGTGAGATAGTACCTCATTCTTCCAAACAGCACAAATACATCCTTACTGCAACTGATTACTTTACAAAATGGGTAGAGGCAATCCCTTTGAAGGTAGCCAATTCTGATGCAATTATTGATTTCATAGATCAATTCATCATAACCAGGTTTAGTGTACCTCAAGCTCTTGTCTTTGATAATGCATCTTATTTTTCCGGAAATAGTTTAATAGAATTTGCAGTCAAAAGAGGTTTTAAACTGAAATTTTCAGCAAATTATTACCCACAAGGTAATGGTTTGGCTGAATCCACTAACAAAAATCTCATCAAAATCATTAAAAGGACTATTGATCAAAATCAAAAGAATTGGCACAAGTCTTTAATCTTTGCATTATGGGTTGATCGTATCACTGAAAAAGCTTCAATAGGAACTTCACCTTTCAATTTAGTTTATGGAAAAGAAGTTGTGATACCATCAAATTTAACTCTTCCATCATTAGCCCTAGTGCAATTTATTGAAGAAAATCCTTCTTCATCCATTCAATTGAGATATGATCAAATCCTTAAACTAGAAGAAGATAGAGATAAAGCAAAAATTATTCATGAAAAACATCAACAGCTTGTAAAATCTTCTTTTGATGTAAGTTCTACCGGCTCAAAAATTTTGTCAATTGGTGATCTTGTTCTGAAATGGGATAAAGCACACGAAGAAAAAGGTAAACATACCAAGTTTCAGAAAATGTGGCTTGGACCATTTCAGATCGTTGAAAAGATAGGCTCAAATACATTCATACTCCAAGATCTAACAAGTAAGAGAGAATCTCTTCCTGTAAATGGGCTTATCTTGAAGAAATTCTTTTCATAAGGAGGTAACCCCTTCTTAAACTGTACATATCCTTTCTGCAAAGTTTTTAATTTTTTTTTGCAAATAAAGGTTGTTAATAAGTCTCTAATTGACTGTTTACTTGTTGGAAAAATTCTTAGGAAGAATATTATAAATATTTATTTTGTGTAAATAAGAATTTTTTAAAGAAATGATTATAGTCTTTTGATAGTTTTAAATAAGATGTTAAACTTTGAAAGATTATACCAATTATTTGCATGATCTTTTGAAAAACTTGAGGGAAATGTAAATCATTATAAGTTTATTAAGCAGAGAGAGGTTATCTATAAAAGTAAATATTATTCAAGTCTTGGTACTCAAAAAACTCTGAAAAATTGTCATCCATTGATTCTTAAGGATAAAACTATTTCACCCCATCCATTTAGGTTGTGATTTTTTAGAATGTAATTCTAAGAAATTATGTAAAATTTTTAAGAGATAAGAGGTCTCATCATGAGCCGACTTACCATATTCATAAGAAGTAATGAAACTGACATTACCAATACTGCACATCAAAATAGGGTAATGGCTTATAAATATAAGACAAGGGGTCTCATCACGAGCCAGCTTGTTCAGTTTAATTACAACTAGTGAATGGCATTGTTATTAACTGGCTACCAAACCAGAACAATGGCTCTTAGAAACAAAAAAATAAATAAAAGACAAAAAAAATGAGATAATATGTCTTATGAATTTATCTTTTAAAAAGTCATAATCTTAGTTGGATGGGACAATGAATAGTTGATGGTTAAAATGTAACCCTGTCCAAACTATGAACGTTTGCAGGCAGCAGAGGCAATACCTATGACAATAGAGTATATTATAAAACCAAACTTGGAGAAATTCACTTACTTCATTATTAATACCAATCAAAGCTTGAGATAACCCAAAAATGTTTTTATTCTCAAGAAACTAGAAAGAAATTGTAAATAATTTTTGTTCTTTTTCATAAGTTAGATTTTATTTTTGATTATCCTAGGATAGTTTTCATTATCTTTAAAAATATTTACTTACTAAAAATATAGTATTCATTTTATTTCTTCAGAGATAACTGGTTCTTTCAGTGAATCTCCAATTGTTGTACTATACAACAACGCTCCCTTTTTCTTAATTTTAGAATAAAATTCATTTAGAAATAGGGTCCCTTTTTCTTTTTATAGAAATAAAAGAATTAGAAATAAAGATTCATTGTTTTGAAAAAGCTCATATTTGTTTGTTTACAAATAAAATACAACATTCAAAACTTCCGATCCGATCAAATACAAAAGACTTTATCATAAAAACAAGTCGAAATGTAAAAGTCCAATAAATAGTAATCGTAATCGGAAATCGGAGAAAACCCTTAGAGGAAATTTGACATAGAAACCCAAATCCTCCGATGCGATTAGTTCGATCACAAAACTTCAATCGCAAAGAGTTTGAATTTATCTATTTATATATCTTCGATGCGATGCGATCAATCGCATTCGCATGATCGGAGCATTCTCTAATAAGCTCTTTGCGGTCAATTTCAAATTCTTCGATGCGATGTGCGCTTATTATAAAAACACTTTTCAAAAGGGAAAACAAACATTTGTCCGTTTAAATAAAAAACTTTTATATGGTGGACCCCACCATCGGAAATCGGCAAAAGTTTACAATCGCAATCGGCAAATCGAGGAATTTGTATTGTGATATTTATGTGCCATTTGAAAACTTTCGATGCGATTGATAAATGATATTTATTACATTCGGAAAGTTCTGGATAGGTGAATATTATAATATTTCACAAGCGCCAAATCTCCATTTGTACGTAGGTATTTATTAGAAAATCGAATGAATATTGGTTGATGATTTGGTTTTTAATACGTGAGTGTGACCCCGTGAGTGTGACCTAAAAAGAACATTTATGCTACTATAATGTAAACCAATAATAAATAATCTAATTCATTTGTTCACTGTTCATAAACTGCCTGGTTTATTTTTCTTCTTTGTCACCTAAATTTTATTGTCTTGCAGAGCCAAAGAACACTAAGCCCGTTCATTCACAGACAAAGGGAAGCAATAGCAAACGCAGAAATGTCGAAGAGAGCGAGAAGAAACAAGACTGTTTTCCCAGTTAAGTTTGTTGAGACTCCTACGGTTTCAAAAGAAAAGCCCACAAAACTAAGATTAGTCACAAATACATCATGTCAGGGGCTTGGGAGTATGACGTGGGAAGGAGTCTACAACCTATTAGAAAGAGAAAACCCCAAGGTCACAGTGGAAAAGGCATCGGTTCCAGACGAAGATAGCTCAGATTCCGACTCTGAGATCACTGAAAAAACACTTGCAAATTCATTTTTGCATCGAATTTCACGCAGTAAGTATCATGCTCAAGAGGATGTAATTGCATGGGTCAATGATAGTGGGAAGATATTAAGGATGTAACTTGTTTCAAATGGAGGTTTTGGATCGTTTAAAGCAGAAGACATTAAGGCAATGTATCACCTTCCGAATCCGCAGAAGGTGTATAACAAAGAATTTATCAAAGAGTTCGCTGATAATAATAAAGTCCAATATGATCCTATCAAAGATTGGAGGAAAAATCCAGAGAAACACAGAAATGAAGCATCCGGTATGTATTCTGTAGATTCCGTCTTACCTCCGTATTGCTATGCCGCTGCCATGATGTGTAGATTATTTGGAAATGATAATTCAGTTAGGTTTTCTTTACAAATGGTCCCATTAATCCTAGCTGCTGTCAATTCCGACATTATGGATTGGGCTGTTATTCTTTCTGATAGAATGGCTAATAGAATACTTGAGTACAGACAAGATAAAACCGCTGGAAATTCCACTCCTTTTTTATTTTGTGCCTATATTCTAGATGCTCTTTGTTCTAATTCCGAATTTCCCTTGTTTGGATGGAAATGGCCTCCCAAAGACCCTACCCCAATTCATATATATCATAAACTTCTTTGGAAAATTCATTTCCAAGATAATGTATATAGAATATGCCATGGTTTCCTTATCCCTATTTTCCAAACCATTTTCAATCGCTTCCCTCCTAGATTCTCTGATAAAGCTAAAGCCGACTTATCCTCAATAGGAGATTGCCTAGAGGAAAATTTACATACATCAACATTTTTATAGTACTGTGGAACCCATGTTCTTCCTTTCTTTATTGTCTGCGCAGCAACTTACGCAGAAATTTCCAACAACAAGGAATATCTCAGATCTTTAAATGCTAGTAAGAAGAGAATGTGGCCTCAATTCCCATTCATCTGTGGCTGCATTACTTTGAATACCCAACATATTAAAGGAAGTCGCAAAATATACAACTGCAACATTCCGTGGAGATGAACATCCATAGCAACAGCTTCAATGTTATCGCTTTTCCGCTTTACTGCTTCGATTGAGGACGAATTCTGATGAGTCGATGATTTGTTTGCTTTCGTTGAAATACTTTCTCACCGAGATTAGCTAAGTTCAATCTGGGGAGCAGTGAAATGAATAAATTTTTCTTATTCAGAAGTCAGAGATTGTTAAGAGTTCCTCTGGACCAACTGAGAATTCCTATACAAGGGTCAGAGACAGAGGGTACATCTGGAAAAACGCCATGAGAAACATCTGCTGGTAAAGTCATTACACAATCGGTTATTAACCAGCCAACTGTACATACTGAAAAGGTGAGCACTGATGGCAAACCTAATGCTCAGAAAGGGAACACTGATGGAAAATCCGATCGAAATACTGATCAGCAGTCCACAGCTCAAACAACAGAAAAATGCACAAGTACTGATACTAATGTGCATAATCAAAAAGGAGGATCAGATAGCAAAACCATTGAGCAGGGAACAAATACAGAGAAAACAGATACACAATTGGAAGGAAAAGAAACTATTAAGAAAATTATAGACTCTACTGATCTTAATGTTTCCTCTCAATTGTTGAAACAATATGATCAATTCGTTCAGCAATTAGGACTGCAAGATAAAGATAAAGAGCAAGAAGATCAGGACGTCGAAATCATTCCTGAACATCCTACAGGGCATATTATATTGAAGATTGAGGAGATCCCTCCCTTGGATGTATTCTACAGCCCTAAACATAAGGCTGTTGTTAGAAAACAGAGAAAAAGAAGGAAGATGGATCAGGACATGTTTTCTACTCCACAGGAGGAGTTCATGAATATTGTTTACAAGAATACTAAAGTGAATCCATCTGAGGATCTCACTAATTTGTCCCAATATGCAGGAGCATATAGTGCTGCAACAATAGATAAAGCTGCAGAAGTTTCTCAGTTAATGACTCAAAAAGATCTCCATATAGCTTTACTTGAAGAACAAGCTAATGAAAGTCAGCAAAAGATTACTCAATTGCAACAACAACTACAAGATCAAGAACTCAGGTCCAAAGAGTTAGAAAAACAGCTTGCCGAAGAAAAGAAGAAAGTTGATGAGCAGGTCTTAGGCAAACAACAGCAATTGAATGAATAAATTTCCAGGTTACAAGGTTTGTTACAAAATGAGAAGAATGCGAAGATTATACAAGAAAAGGAGTTTCAAACAGCTTTAGATAGGTTCAAAGATTTCCCTAAGTTAAGTGAATTCAAATCAGAAGCCCTTGAAGCTAATAAACTGCTGTCTTAGCAATTGAATGAATTTGTGCAAAGCTATCACAGGCAGAACCATTTTGCGATATTACCTCATCCTTGATCCAGAATGTTATTACTCTCAGACAAGAAATTGATGATGCTGATGAAATTTTTTCAGAATTTCTTACTTGGCAAGATACAGAAAAAGGAAGAGAAGCTAATCTTCCTAGGATAGAAGAAAGACATAAAGAAATATTTTTTACAGAATGGGAACATCAGATAATGAAAGCTGAGAGAGAAATATCAAGAGCTAGGAGCATGATGACTAATATCATGCAAATTATAAATGACAGCTTGTATTCAATCAATCTCATTTCAGACTGTGTTCCTGGCAGTTTTCCTAAAGTGAAAGAAACTGAAAACAGAAAGAAGAACAGACAAAGTCAACAAATCGACAAACTTCTGCCAATATCTTGGAAACATGGACTTATTTAATTAAGCCAAACAACTCAACAAATGGTTATTGTACCTCTTTTTGTCAAATGTTGTCGATTGCTTTAATTCCGTATTTTCCTATGCCACTCAGACTGACAATCAGATCTTGAAATGATTTATCCACGAGACTCCAAGATATGTCAATATTTGATCTCTGGCTATATCAACTAAAAAGAAAAGAAATGGAATCGCTTCTTTAAGATAGCATTTCTCGATTTTAATTTGCTAGATTGTAGCAGTAGTATTAGGATTTTTTTATGTAATTTCTTATTTAAATCCCTCTCATGCATTTAGAGAAGGATCCGAAGTTGTAATATTTTTTGGATTTGGAGCTTACATTTCTGTACTCCATTCCCTCTTATATTTTATAAAGGATCACATCTGGTGATTTTGTGCTGAAATTATCTTTGAAGTGTTGCATTTCTGTAACTTTGGATTTGATTTTACATCAGAGTTACTGGATTAGAGTATCAGATTTCATTTGACAGTCTTCAAGATGAATGAGGTATTTCTATCTGTTCACTGTTGATTTCCTTTGTTATATGATATTCACTTGAAAATTTGCTATCATTTATATATATGGTTTTCATAACTTTTCCTTTTATATATCATTTCTGAGTATAATCGAAATGTTATCTTTTATAAGCATATATAAATGGTAGACAATCATGAATGCAATATGCTAATATAACTCTGTTTAATTTCTTAAACAGAGTTATCTTTATTCGTTTCTACACATTTCAATTTAAATAATAAATACATTTTCATGGTTATTGTTAAATTGGAACAATCTTAAGTTGTATTCACATATAATTACCCGGGTTAGTGTTAGAATTTCTTTATTAGCATTTAGTTTAATTAGATAGTTTTATTTCAGTAAATTTAGTCCCATTTCCACTCATCCAAATCAATCCCTCACCAACCCATTTAGTTATAAGGAAACTGGTCCTTTAAATCCAGTCGGAGCCACCATACCAAACGGAAAAGGAGCTGTCCTAAGGTCCCGACCGGGTGGTTTTCCCCAATGTTTGAAGCAGAGATTTTCTAGGCTTCAACAGGACCATAGCACCTTTTACCTCCAAAAGAGCTAAAAACTTTCACT
This sequence comes from Pinus albicaulis, assembly GCA_034641835.2. NCBI lineage: Eukaryota > Viridiplantae > Streptophyta > Pinopsida > Pinales > Pinaceae > Pinus > Pinus albicaulis. The sequence goes on along the minus strand of CM076575.1, from coordinate 852,220,936 downwards.
TGGTGACTCCACAACCCTGTAGACCTTAAGACTCCACTGGGAGGATCCGTAATCATTATAAAACCATTCAAACTCAGTAAGAGGGCTTTAGGATTAAAGTTCTCTTAGAAAAAGATCAGTTAAACCACTCACAGATTGTGATATCTGGTTAACACTTTTATTGTTTAGTTAGGTCTAAAAGACACAGCATAGTGGCTTCTAGAAAGACTCACACTAGAGCCTATCCTGACCCTGATCCACCTGAGATAGTTGAAAATCCAGAAAGTATCCTTAGGAAGTCTCCTAGGATTAAATTATCAATTGTTTTCGGATCACCCTTAAGAGCTAATTCAGTTCCTGAAAATCTTTCACCTCTACCGCAATCACAAGTTGACTTAGTGAATCCCTTTAGAACTAGGTCTCTTGATGATTTAGATCAATTAGATTCTGAGTATTCACTTTCATCTCCTGAAACAAGTGAACATCCTAGCAGCAGAGAAGCAACACCTCCTGATTTAAATTTTCTTCACAACTTAGGTGTCTCTCATCCAAGATCAACTCAACAATCTACTCATGGTCCATCCACTCCTGCTCACCCTACATCCACTATTCAAACCACTCCATTCCAGCCCACTTTCCTTCCTGTTAATCCACCTCTTGTAAATCCACCTCCACCACATATCATGGCAGCATGGTATGCTCCCTTAGTCCTTCTTGTACCATTAGTCAATCTTCCACAGGACTATCAGTCCAAAATTTCATTATATGATGCTAGCAATGTTACAACTGCATCACAACATATGGATAAAATGAATGACTACTTTGAACGAAATGAAATTGATGATGATTTTGTCAAGATTAGATTATTTTCTCAAAGCTTAGGAGGGGAAGTCAGAAAATGGTTTAAAGGCTTAACCCCTCATAGTATCAATGATCTCCAAGCCTTTCATCAGACATTCTTAAACAAATGGGAAGTAAAGAAAAACCCTCTCCAAGTCCTGTCGGATTACAATAACCTCCATAGAGACACGGGGGAAAGTGTACAAGCTTATTCTACCAGATTTAATAGTGTATGTAATGCACTTTCCCCGAATCTAAAACCTCCACAAGGCTCAGCTTTAAACAAATTTCCTGAAGGTTTTGACCATGAGATGGCCTATCAGCTGAGAGAGAGAGATCATGCAACTCTTGAAGAAATGAAAAAAGGTGCTCTTGCTGTAGAAGTAAACTTGATGGAGAAGAGAGCGAGAATGAAAAATGAAAAGAGAGTGTCCTTTAGAGAGGAATCTACACCCTCTACTTCCAACTCAAAAATGGAGAGAATGATGGAGGAAATGATGAATAAAATGAGCATCCTTGAGAGAGCACAAGCCTGTCAAAACAAAACTGCTCCTCAAAACAAAAACCAGAACCAGAATCAGAATTTTAGAAGGAACCAACCTCCAAACATACCTAGGGAAGATGATCAACATATCACTCCTCCCTTTCATCAAAACTATATAAGTGAGGTTGAGGAAACAGATGAGATAACAGAGGAAGATGATATCAACATGATGGGGGTAGATAATGATGACTTTGAGATTAATTATGATAGAAAACAAGGTCTTCATACCCCTTATGATGACAACAGAGATGATGATGAAATTTATTTTCAAGACATGGAAAATGTCATCATAGAGTCTCAAAAAGAATATGACCTTAGAAGAAAAACTAGTCAACAAAATCCCAACACCAAAACCTCTAACAAATCTTCACAAAACAACACTATAACCAAGCCTAAAATTGTCAAACAAAAGGATAAAACAGTGGATGTGAATTCTGATAAAGGTAGAGAGAAAGGCACTCAAAACAATGAAAAACAGAGTGCGGACATTAGTAGTACTACCACTTCAGCTAGTGCTCATGTTAAGACAATTTTGTCAAATATGAATAGAACAAATTAGCAAGCTGATGTTATTGATAGATTGGCAGCTAGTAAGGTTGAGACAAGTTCTTCAAAGAAACAAATTCCTTTCAGCATAGAGCAGGAAATTTCAAAGAGTAGAATCTCTGTTCCCCTGACTAAGTTAGCTGCCCAGAATGTATATAGGACCCAAATTTTGAAGGCTTTAAATATTGAGGATAATAATGACACAGTCAGTCTTAATGATGACCAGCCAGAGCTCATTTTTTGTCCTAAGATTGAAGGTATATATCAAGAGGGACCTGTTCCTCCCTTTTATGTGAGTTTAAATGTTCATGAAAAAATCCTGCATAATGCTATGCATGACTCTGGAGCCTCGCACAACCTTATTCCAAAGGTGATAATGGAAAGGCTAGGACTAGAAATAACCAAACCTTACAAGGATTTATATTCTTTTGATTCTAGCAGAGTGAAGTGCCTTGGCCTAATCAAAGACCTTTGTGTGAGTTTGACCCAAATCCCAACCAAGTGCATGGTGATGGATGTTGTGGTGGCTGATGTGCTTCCTAAGTATGGCATGTTGTTGTCAAGATCGTGGGGTGCCAAGCTGCAAGGTACCATACAGATAGATGGGACATATGCCACTATCCCTATCTTAATCTAGCTTAGAAGACTATACAGAGAGGCACACATGAGATTCATGGTCAGTAGCTCATAAAAGCCTGAAAATTCCCCCATTTATTCTATCCATACAGACCTGGATTTGTTTATATTTTACAATAATGAATTCGCAAAGGAATCAGAGCTGGAACACAACGACTCAGATAACCAGTTAGAGGGCGCTAATCTAAAAATGATGGCAGTTCTATATATGGAAGAAAACGAGAGAGAAAATTCTGAACAGTGCGTTGAAACAACAAACCAAAGTGAACAAAGCCAAGATGGCAAACAACAGACTACCCCTCACACTCAACTCCATGAAACTCCTAAGGAACGAGACCTAGCACAATATGTTGCGGATTCCAGAATAGAACATAATGATGAACAAGGCAATAGGGATGAAAACGATGTTGGCCCTACAAGAAATCCCTTATGGTGCATGAAATTTGATGGGTCTTGCACTAAAAATAGTGCGAGAGCTGGGGTATGGTTGGTCGACATTGAAAACAATTACTCCGAAAGCCATGCTTTCAGGCTAGATTTCAAATGCACTAACAACATCGCAGAGTATGAGGCTCTCATCCTAGGATTACGTCTATTGAAAGAACTGGGAGCCAAGAAGATAATTGTTTAGGGAGACTCAGAATTAGTCATCAAACAACTAAATGGAGAGTATGCCGTTAAGCATCCTAGACTAAGGGTATACCGAAATAATGCCATAGATTTGCTGAACACGTTTACAAAATATGAGCTCATGTTTGTCCCATGGAGTCAAAACATATTTGCAAACACGCTGGCCTATGCTACTAGTTCATGTCAAGAATCACTTGGTGATAAACAGATCATGATTCAAATAAAATATAGACCTGTAGTGCCAGATAATGAAAAATATTGGTAGGTCTTTGAGGGCGACAAGAAGATAGAGAATTTCCTGCTTGGCAGGAACGAATTTGATTTATCTGATTCACATTCTAATTCCGACGAAAATTGCCTTAACAAAGAGTCCCCTGAGGGAGATAAACTATCCGGTTCCATAAAAATCAACATGTTAACTAAAAAACTTGGAACTCATACTGAAGAGTACGAGGACGTAGAAAATGAAGACATAGAGGTATTGTCGTCAAAGGACAAGAAAATACCTAGTGGGTTAGCACCTTTAGAAGACCTGTTTGATTTTAATGATGTAGCAAAGAAACCCACTGTAGAATACATAGAGTCTGATGTCGAGGAATGCAACATAGGCACAGAGGATAAGCCTAAAATGATTAAATTAGCTAGGTCCTTGCAGACATGAAAAAGAAATACATCGACCTATTTAAAGAGTTTGTTGATGTGTTTGCCTGGAGCTATGAAGGCTTAAAGGCCTACGATACAGAAATCATCTAGCACAAGATCCCATTGAAAGAAAACCAAAAACCCTTTAGGCAAAAACTGCGTCGAATTAATCCAATACAACTGCCTCTAGTAGAAAAGGAAATCAAGAAAATGTATGAGGCAGGAATCATAGTTCCTATGAGGTTTTCAGATTGGGTTTCTAACCTTGTAGCTGTGAGGAAAAAGACAGGAGAAATCATATTGTGCATTGATTTCAGAAACCTTAACAGAGCCTCCCTAAAGGACAATTACTATTTACCCAAAATGGAACACATCCTACAAAGGGTAGTTGGTTCAAAGAGGATTTCTCTGTTAGATGGTTTTTCAGGGTATAACCAAGTTTCAGTACTCCCAAAAGACCAACTCAAGACAGCTTTCACCACTCCTTGGTGCACTTTCATGTATGTGAAAATGCCTTTTGGATTAATGAATGCTGGGGCCACTTTCCAAAGGGCCATGGACATTGCATTTCCAGAGGAGATAGGGCACTTCATTGTAATCTACCTTGATGACATAACAGTTTATTCCAAAAATGATGAAGAGCACCTTAAACATCTAAGAAAGGTCCTGGAAAAGTGCAGAAGGTTTGGATTATCTTTAAATCCCAAAAATATAGTGTTTGGCCTTCAAGAAGGTAAACTCCTCGACCATATTATATCAGAAAATGGGATTAAAATAGATCCAAAAAAAGTTGAGGGAATACTACAGATTAGCCAACCAAGGAACATAAAAGAATTACAGTCCTTTATTGGAAATATTAACTTCTTGAGGAGGTTTATTCCCAACTTAGCAGAGCTCCTTAGAAACATGACTAATATGCTCAAGAAAGAAATAGGAGTGAAGTGGATTGTGGAAGCCAAAAGATCCTTTGAATTGGTAAAACATGCACTCACCCGGGCACCTATCCTGTTCAGCCCTGACTTTTCAAAGGATTTTCTTATTTTTTCCTTTACCTCAGAGCATACTGTGGTTGCAGTCCTATTGCAGAAAAATCCAAAGGGACGGGAATAGCCTATTGCTTTTTTCAGCAAGGCTTTAAGGGATGCACCCTTGAAATATAACATAATGGAAAAATAGGCCTATGCTTTGGTAAAGGCGTTAAAGGACTTTAGGGTGTATATTCTGCATTCCCACATCATTGCCTATGTGCCTAATATAGTGGTAAAAGACATCTTGTCACAAGACCTAGATGGAAAGAGGGGAAAATGGATTGCTGCAATATTAGAGTATGATTTGGAAATCAAACCCACAAAACTCATTAAAGGTCAAGGCTTAGCTCAATTAATGGCTGAATCTAATCTACAAGCCCTTGACATTAACATGGTAGATGCCTTGGATGAACAGGAAGAATTACCTGCTCCCACTATCGAAGAGCGGTTTCAAAGCTCACCTTGGTACATTGACATCTTGTATGTGCTTACAAATCTTAATGCTCCTCTTGATTTATCAAAAACAAAGGCAAGGTTTTTAAAGTTGAAAGATAGGAACTATTTCATTTTAAATGAAGGTTTATATTGGAAAAATACTAATGTTTTATTGCTTAAATGTTTTCCTGAAGTTGATGCAGAGAGGATCAAGCATGAATTCCATGAAGGAGAATGTGGAGGTCATCTCTACTGGAAAACCACAGCCAATAAAATCCTTAGAGTTGGCTATTACTGGCCCACCCTCTTTCAAGATGTCCATAAAATGATAGTTTCCTGTCACAAATGCCAAATTTTTGAAGTCAAAAGAAAAATCCTCCCTTTACCATTACAACCTATCACTATTGAAGCTCCTTTTCAACAATGGGGCCTAGATTTCATAGGAGAAATCCATCTTGTTTCATCTTCTCAACACAAATGGATTCTCACAGCCACAGACTACTTCACCAAATGGATAGAGGCCATACCTTCTAGGAATGCCATAGATTCTTTTATTATAAAATTTCTTGAAGATCATATCCTGTCTAGATTTGGCTGTCCTAGGAAGATTATTACTGATAATGTTGTTTCTTTTGGTTCCAAAAATATGATTTATTTTTGTCATAGGTATCAGATTACACTTCTTCATTCTACTGCTTACTACCCTCAAGGTAATGGGCTAGCAGAATCATCAAATAAAAGTTTTGTGACCATCATCAAGAAGTTACTTGAAGAAAATAAAAAATCATGGACTAAAAAGTTGGTGCATGCTTTGTGGGTAGACAGATTGACCACAAAGAAGTCCATTGGAATGTCCCCTTACCATCTTGTTTATGGATTAGATGCAGTGTTTCCTACCAGCCTGTGTGTACCAGTGATAAAATTAATCCAAGAAATACAGTCAGAAGAAGACAGTTTGGTAAGGAGGATCAATCAGATTATACATCTCCAGCAGACAAGGGAAGAAGTCTACAATAGAGATCAAAAGGTGCAAGAGAATATAAAGAAGTTGTTTGAAAAGAGAAAAAAAGCTTGTGACTTCAACATTGGAGACAAGGCACTCAAGTGGGACTCCAAAAGAGAAGATAAGGGTAAACATGGTAAATTTGACAGTTTGTGGCAAGGTCCTTACATGATTTAGTCCACCATTGGTCCAAACGCCTTTTTTCTGCAAGAGTTAGATGGCACAAATCTATTTGGGGGTCCTGTCAATGGTAGGATGCTCAAGAATTACTACTGTTGAGTTTTATTTTAAAAGCTTCCATTTCCATGGTAAATAACATTGCTTTGTTTAGTTTTATAAAGAAAAAATTCAAAAACAATAAAAGATAGAAAAGAGGGCAGATTGTAAAAAACAATAAAGGTATAGCCCCATACCAAAAAAGAGAAACGAATTTGAAAGTGTGCAAGCTCAAATGCCACTCCTGAAAAACACACTTCTAATTCGTCAAACAGCCTAATCTTCACTAATTAGTTTTAAATTTATTGCTGATAGGATAGTGAATTTGATTTGCCAAATTGTTTAATCTTGGTTTATCAGTAGATAGATTAGGTTAGAAATGAAAGGTTCAAACATGCTCAAAACCTGAACCTAATTTTCCATGAGAAATGACTCAAATCTATTTATTTCTCGAGTCAAGAAAGAAGGTGAATAACTGGTTCTAATAAACTCAAAATCTGAACCATTTGACAAAGGAAAGACTGCTCAAATAAAATAAAATAAAAACAGAGTTGTAAAAATATGAAGGAAGTACTTGAATTGTTAGATCTGAAGCCTTCCATTTTTTCTTTAAATTTTCTGCAAAATAAATTTTTATGTGTAGCTTGTTTTTATGCCATAGATCACAGCAAGTCAAACAGCTTAATCTTGACTTGACTATTTTTAAATTTTTGTTGTAGAATTTAGAGAATAAAATCTGTTAGACTGTTTAATCCTAATATATTAGTAGATTAGGTAGAGAATCATATGGACTCAACTGTTTAATCTGAGTTCATGAAGAAATAAGGAGTAGAAATAGATTAGATTTTCTTTTTCCAAAAAGAATAAAATGTTGTAACAGAGTTTTCCAATCCAAGTGCACTCTAATGAAGAAAAAATGTTAGATCCGTAGGATTGGATAGGTAGAAAGCTTTTTGAATGAAGATCCATTGTTTTTCATGGCTGCTAACATGTTTTCAGAGCAGAGTAAGATCATTCCAGCAAAGAAGGCATCCCAATGTATGAGGCACAGGTTAGCCTCCCAGAGAATGCAAGTCTGAAGTTCTTGATGCCTTCAGGAAGGCACCATCCCCAAGTGGAGCCACTGTTGGCCACCTATAAAATTTGTTCTACTAAAAGGTGGCCAAAACATTGTTGGAGCCTTCAAGAAACAGTTTTTATGCACAAATGTTATCCCCTGAAGCCTCTTGAAGACATCATCTCCTCTGTTTTGAATTTGTTCATTATTATTCCCATTTCAAAGCCCAGAAAATACTATTGATTTCAAAGAGAAAGACTGCTGCAAAAATCCATTTTCCTTTTCCTTCCATCTAAGAAATAACCTTCATTTTGCTTCCTCTTTCTACATAAAATTCCTCATCTTTCCTTTGTTCCATTTCCTCCTTCATAAAAATCCACCTTGCATAGTTTAAAAATCCATTGTATACTATGTCGAAACTCTCAGAATTAACCCTTGAAAAACATTGAAAACTTCATAAGAAAATACATATTTTGGTGTAAAGGTTTAAGCCCCCTTGGGCTAAGTCTTTAGTTTTTTTGCTCCATACGCCTTGGTGCTAGAACCAAGTGCTAGCCTTCTAAGTACTTATCACGTTGTCTGATGGCAATTAGCCCCTCCTCTTTAACCCCGGGTCACATGACTCTCCATATAACCCAAGGCCCCGTAGTCAGGCGCCAAGCCGCATTGTAAGTTAATATTTTAAACATTCATCTATATAAATTTATCAGTTTTTATTATATTATAAACTTTCCGCTGGTGCAATTTTTTAGTCAATATCCACCGTCGATCTGATCCACAGATCAACAGTGCACAATCCATCGCCTGGTGGTCCCCGCCATCCACTCATCGTCGCAAAACCACGCAGTATCCATCGCACCGCTTTTGAGACCGGGGTGGTTTTTTTCATTTTACAGTGATTCCATACACCGGCTGACGCGTGGCCTCGCCACTGTTCACAAAACCACTGTTCATCGCGCATTAAAGTTCGGACGTGGAGTGGGCACAATATTGATGTGCATCATCCGATCTGAGGCCGCTCATCAGATGGTGATCGCTCGCCAAAGAAGCCCGACAGTTAACTAGGATACGGCGCATTCATTAAAGCATCTCCACCATCGATCTAATCTGCAGATCAACGACCCACAATTCATCGCCCTGATTCCTTCGCTTTGACTTTCCGCCCTCGTGATCGACGGCTCAAATTTAAATTCTTCGTCCGCCTTCCCTTTGAATTCCTCTGATCAATCTCGACCGTTGGATGATGCCATCCAACGACCATGCTCCCTCCGCGTGCCTTCTGAAGCAGTAAACCTACACATGCAGGATTTTATAACATTTGTTTGTATTTTTGTAGGATTTAATGGTTTTTCCACCATGCTGAAGAAAATTCACAGGCTGAGGGTTACGATCCTCCCACCTTCGATTCACCAGAGGAATCATTCGCAGGGTTTAAATTTCACGTTTTATCAATGATTCATGAGGCATTGATGCCATTCGATCCCTGTACAGCCCTGCGCACCAAAAAACATAGTTAATCAAGCACCAGTCAGAGAGTATCAGTATCGAAGAAAAAACGAACCAGAACAGGAGATTGAAGACCTAAAACACAGATCTCAAGTAAATTAATAGTGTTTTAGGAGAAGACGAAGACATCTTTCGAGTCGAGAAAGCCTCCACCGCCACAAGCAGAGGCCAATCGAACTCTCTCCAACTCCTATAGACACCTGTAGTTTCACAGGAATCAAAGAATTTTTAATCACTACCAGAACAAGAGGTGTTGCCTAAAGACAGCTGAAAAATTAATGCAAATAAAAGATCTTATCCCTAAATTATCGGCAAAACTATTTTTAAAGATTAAGAACAGCCTAGAAGCGGATCCTTTTTGATCATTAGGCCTCGAAAGGCAGAAACAGAGTTATGAAGGAGGATTAGAAATGATTACATTCCCGCATTATGCCTTTCCTGGTTCCCAAAGGCCAGGAATTGCATTGATTACATAATTAATGATACTTGACCCCTGGGAATTCCTCCCACCCCCTCATTCTTCTATAAATACTTCTGTAGAAGATGAGAAAATGTTGGTCTCTGGACATCTAAATGCATGTAATTTTTTTTGAAGCTATTGATGCCCTGTGTGCAAATTGAAGATACATAAGCTGATATGAGAAGTTTGAAGTTGTAGAGACCCACTGGGCTTGCTGATTGTAATTGGTTTGAACATCAAATACAAGCTGCTGATTTATGGGATCCTGATTTATGTCAATGGTGATGTGTTCCTCACTGTCAATTGTTATTTTCTTTAATGTTTCACTCTGTCCACTTTCTCCAATAAAGAGCAGCAAACATAGAGCTGGGATTTATTCTCAACAATACCCTACTCTTATTGAAAGCTTTATTTTCTATGTTTTCTTCATTCGAACGTTCCCTTTGAAGAGTATATTAAAGCAGGTTGTTTTAAAAGCACTTGCCTGATCTATATTGCTCTTTAAAATGAGTATTTTATGTGTTTTCATTTAGAGTATATTAAAGCAAGTTGGTTTAAAGGCACTTGCCTGATCTAGATTGCTCTTTGTGATTATCATATGTGTTTTCCTCTAGAATATGTTGAAAGCAGGATAGTTTAGAAGCACTTACCTGATCTTAAGTTGTTTGAACTTTTTTTAAATGTTTTCTAACTGAAACTACTTCAATGCAGGCTGGTTTAAAAGCACTTACCTGATCTCAGAATAATTTTATGTTTTTTCCTTAAGTACATGCTGAAGCAAGATAGTTTGAAAGTACTTACTTGATCTTAGGTTGTGCACTGTTCTTCATTTTTTTTTCTCTCTATTTCCTATCTGTTTCATTCCATAAAATCAGCTTAAGAGACCCTTTGACATAAGTGACTTGCCCCATTGATCCTTCTTGAAACCTGTTGTTCAATTAAAATCCTCCTATGACTCCATAGCCCAATGGGTTAAAACTATCTTTGCCTTTTCTGTCAGCCAAATCATTCCTTCACTTGCAGACATCTTCATCATTTATTTTTGAACTTCCCTTACCTTCATCATGTCTTTGTCCAACCAAAAACAAACAAACAAAACCTATGCTCTTCATAACTAGCCTAAAATCACATTTCAGGCTTTAAAGATCACATCTTTAAACTCATGCATAGAGAGATCCCTCTCTAGATTCAAGAAGGCTAGATCCTTGAATCCCAAATTGGTTTGATGTTGTCTTATCTTTTGGTTTTTGTCAATGGCCAAAACATAGGAACCCCAACAGAATATTTTATTATATTTGTTGGAGGGAAAAGGCATTTGAATTGGGTCAAATCCCTTTATTTGTAAATAATAAATAAATAAATGATTTATTTATTATTTTAAGGAAGTGTTTGAACGATAATTAAATAAATAATGATTTATTTAATTATTTATAAATGATTTAGTCATATTTAACAAGGAATATTATTTAAATAATATTTAAATAATTATTCCTAGAAAATAATAAGATAAATAAGGATTTATCTAATTAATTTCCTTGTTTTGGGTTAAATATGACTTGGAATAATAATTAAATTATTTTTTAATTGATTATTCCATGAGGAAAATCAAACAAATATAGATTTTTTTAATATTTCCTTTTGGGGTTTCCTTTTTAGACCATAAACAACCTAATAAATGTGTTTTATTAAGTTATTTTTCATAGTGAAAGCAATTTTACTTAGGGTAAAATTGGTCTTACATGGTGTACTTGGGTCCATCTAATGATAATAGGTTATATGACCAACAAATGGTGTAACAGATTGCCCCCCAGCATGCGAGTGTTAGGAGAAAATCGTATGACTGAAGTACGTTGTAAGAACTCAATCACCAAACATCAAAAGGGAAGTCAGAGAGAGAAAGGTAAGGTAATCTAAGGTGTTAAAGAACAAGACCCTGAGGAGACGAGACTTATAGGTGAAATAAGTCTCTTTTTATGAGATGGTACCTGTGCTAAAGGCGACGAGGGAGGCATACCTATGCCCACCGAGACAAAGTACAAAAGAATAAAGCATCTAGTAAACAAGGAACTGAACTATAAAGTACATGCTGGCATAAATATGAGCCAGATAAAAGATGTAATGAGGAATCCCACATGCATGTTGTGCCTGGGATAACAGTTAGGACTTATATAATAATATCTAAGTACATGAGATACAAATACAACCCAAATTCCCCCTATAAATGGGGAAGGGCTCACAAAATCTGACTGATACATGCAAATGAAAGAGGTGTTGCAAGCGGCGAAGGCCGACATCATCAAATATATGGAGCTGCATCGAAGGCTGAAATGAGGAGGTCATCTGGGCATGTAAGGGGCTACCTGTAGGGCCACCCCCTCATGAGGGTTGAGACATCTCACACATACCTGGGAATCATCAATAGTTGGTGTGGCATCACTAGACCATCAAGTATACGGATCTCGATTATGCTGAAAGGAGCTGGAGCTAAGAAACAATCAAGTCAAAGGGTAATGAGAAATCTCTTTGCCTGATCCAAGGCACCGAACAAGTGTGGAAGCTGGAACCAAGGTACACCGCCCTCTAGACCTGTCTCCTGGAATGAATGAGCTGATGTCGACAGAAGGAGGTCTGCCATAGGTGAGGCAATAAGGGATCCGAAACTAAGGCACGAGAGAAAATAGGAGAGAGACTGACAGACTGACACTAATGATGATGATGAAGTGGGGGATACTGAGTAGCGAATGTGTTAGACTCCTATACCAATAGGTGTCATTTTTCATGATTGACTTGTTGAACTATGCAATATGTTCAAACCTTTTTCTTATTGCAAAGGTGTTCCATATTCTTGAAAAATCAAAAAATCAAAAAATTTTAAAAAATGTAAAGAGGGTATACCCTAAAAGAAAAATCAAAGGGTAAGAAAAATAAAACGGTCAAAAAAGTGAAAGAAATGAACCCCAAATAAAAATAGACCAAGGAAAGTGTGCAAATCCAAATGCCACTACTATTTTATTTTTTGTAAATAAGTAATTGTGTGCAGTTTGTCAAACTTTTGCCACAATTTATGAAGATTCAAACTGTTTAAACTTGACTCATTCATTTTTCAATTTCATGTTGTAGAATAGAGAATAAATGTCTGACCAAACAGTTTAATCTTGACAGATAAGTAGATAGGTAGAGTTAATAAAAGGCGCTCAACAGTTTAATCTGAGCCCTTGGATGTAATAAGTGTAGAAATAGATAGATTTGCCATGTAAAAGGAAAAGAAGATTGATAAGGGTTTGCCAGTCTAAGTGCACCCTAATAAAGAAGAGAAAATGGTAGAGAAAGTAGATAGGGTAGGTAGATGGCATTGCAAATTCTCATGTGATGAATGATGGCTTTAAAATGTTTGTAATCTTTTACTTTCATCACCAAGTGCAAAGGCAGAACACCACATTGACAGAATTTCAGAACACAGCAAGGTCAAAATCATTAACTTCCCATCTCAATTTTTTCCTTAACAATTTACTAATTTCCCCTAAGTGCTACGGAATTTGAAGATTAAAGGGGCTCAAGGCATTTCCTTGACTTTTGGAGGGACCAGACCCTCGGCCCAATGATTGGAGAAAACCTTAATATTTAAAAATATTCATCATCATACTCATTCATTCATAAAAATCTTTTCCTAAGCAAAATCTCATTTTACTTAGGAAAAACATGCAATGATCCATAAAATTCTATTTCACGTAAAGCATAAGTTAAATACATTATTATGGTGTTTTATACTTAGCGTTTTCTCTCATTTTTCATGTTAATTTCTAACTTTATGTATTAACTCCCTTAAAAATCACCTTTTCCTATTATATATAAATCCTTTGTACTAATACCCCCAAAACCCTTATATTACACTTTTTAGCCAAAGTATTTAGCCCTAATACATTCAAATAAAAACCCACCTTATATGCCCTTTGGCTAAAAAATAACATTATTTTTATTCCCGCCCCTATGGTAAGAAATTCATATTGATTTAACTACCATATATTAAAAAATATATGAAAAAAGGGTTAAACATATGAAAATATGTTTGAAATAAAAATAAATCCAAATTTTAATCAAAATCAAACTTTGAAATAATTCGTCCATGCACCATTTTCCATTTCCCGACTATTTTTTCATACGGGATTAATTAATCCTTAAGATTAATTAATAGCCAAACCCTCCAATCAATTGCTTCCCGAAATGATTAATTTATATTAAATCATGTCGGTCCCGCACATTAAATATCCGTCAACTCCATATCGCGTCAACTGTTGGATCGATCCACCCAAGATCGACGGCTCCCATTGATTCCGCTAGCCATCCCCTGTACGAGCGTTAACGCGCGAAATCAAAATGGTTTTCAAATAGTACCTTGTCTACATGTCAAGCACTATATCGCTTCGCTGCCTCTCCGCCCGATACCGCCTTTCTGCATAAGTGGTGCGGAATAAACCGCTTACCGCCTCCACTATTCCCCGTGACTCATCCATCATACAGGATGACATAGTTCATTAAATTAATAAAATTTCTGCCACCCATTGACTTTGCCAATAAAACGAAAAGAACTTGCGTTTTTTTATTATATTGTGCACAGTGAACGACCAGACTCCCATGCTGTAAAACCCTTCGTAACCCAGCTGCGCTACCTGAAGCCTCTGTTAACCAATTCGAGCATGGTTTACCTCCCAAAAATCATTATAGATTCACTCCACAGACCTCTCAAAATCAAATGAAACCTTTTCAACCTCCTCTGCAAACCAATGGTTTCTTAACAATTTTTTTTGTTTTACAGGTGATCAGAAGACGACATCCTTGGATAAATAGTCTTAATACTAGTCATAAGACTTGTTTACTCCAAGAGTGTTATCAAATCTATTCAAACAGAGATGGAAGATAAAACATACAGTTGAAAGACAAGCAAAGGAAACAGGATATTAAACGATTTACTGTTGAAACACACAGTAAAAACCTAAACTACACATTGAAGGTGAAAGGACACAGTAAAGAACGACTAGAGAGCATAACAGTTAAAGAGTATCAGTGGTTAAAGTGTATCAGGTAGAAGTCAGAGTGAAAGTTAAAATGAAGTTACAGAGCAGTCAGAGGTAAAACAGTAAAAGTAATTACAGAGGCAGTAAAATGGTAAAAAGAAATGAAAATACTTTCACCAACATTGAATTTTGTTTAAAAGTGAAAGTAAAATAGTCAAAAGAACAAAAAAGTGAAAAGATGAAAAATACAACAAGAAGGAACATTTTTGCAGAAATTGCATGTTTTAGTCATTGTTTTGCAGAAACTATTGCGATCAATCCAATATGAATTTTGAAAAACTGAAGGAGGTTTATGTTCTTAAGAGGACCATCTACAAAAACCTCTCTCACTTTTCTAACAGATATTATGGTTTTATAAATATTAAACAATGTTGGAAAGCACGTTTTGCAGAAAATTCCAGTTAAGTCATCATTTTGCAGAGAAGATTGTGGCCAATAAAAACTACATCATAAAAAAATGAAGGAGGTTTTTGTTCCTAAGTGACATATATACAAAAACCTATCTCACTTTTTGCACAGTGATTTCAGAATGAGAGATACATGCACATATTTACAGGCTATTTTTTAGACTCCGTAAAACTCTGTTTTACACATATTTTTGCAGAGCCTTTTCTGAACAGCTGGAGAGGAATTTGGGGAAATTGAAAGAGTTTTATCTCACCAACATATTAATATACAATACCATATTTCACGTTTTAAATATATATTACGGATTGAGAAATAAAAATATATCATTGGACCCCAAGTTTGCAGAATTGTTGGAGCAGAATGCACAAAGAAAGGAAGCAGTTAGTGACTTGGATGCCTTATCATCAACTAAGAGTTGGATCAAATTCGAATTCTCCTCTTTGTCATCACCTATCCATCAAAAATAGTGCCAAATAGATGCATTAGTTTGAATGTCCTTTACTTAAGTTCTATTTATGTAAAATAGTTGGAGAGATTTATGAACCAATTTTGATATTTTTTCAAGATATTTTAGTTTAGAATTTGTATAAATACTTCACTCTTGGCAGTATTTTGGGTGGATTATACTACTTCGCTGTGACATTGATATTTTTCGAATAAAAGCGTTTTGGATAAATTAATTTGTGGCTTGCTGGATGACAATTTGAAGCTCAAGACTTTTTGCAGGATTCATGTGTCGGACTGCAGTTCAATAAGTCTTTCTATCCTATGTTTTAAGTTTTATATCTGTTTATAATATCATTGTGTCCATTTATGAATAATTGACATAAAAGAATAAATCAGAATTTAATTAATTGTACTCTGATTTCAGTTGTAATTATTCTTAATGTTTTCTTCTAAATTAGTTATAAGCAATGAATTCTTAATTGCTCTTGCTTCGCTAATTTAAACATTTTGATTACTATAGTAAAGAATTCTTCATTGCTCTTTATTTGTAATCATTTCATTTCTTTCTTTTGAACATGTTGAAAGATTCTTAACTGCCTTTCATCCCTTCAAACCCATTCCATCCACTTTAAATTCTAAAAATTGTTCTCTGTTTGGCTATATCGCCTTGCAAAGCCATCTTGTGTGTAGAATAGGAATCCAGTAAAGCCATCCTTTGACTCCATAGCCCAATGGCCTGAAAATATTCAACCTTGCCCTTAGTTGGCGAATTCCACCATTTTCAAACAAACTTTTGGATTTATAACTAGCCTAAAACTTTCTAAGAACAAAGATAAATTATAAAGAGAGAGCCCTCTCTGGATGCAGATTGGCTAGATTCTGCATCTGAAGGTTGGTTTGTGGTTACCTCGGGTATACTTTCATTTTCCACAACTTCAAGGAAAACCTGAGTGATAACATAGTGGTGACTCCACTGGGGAGCCTGAATCATTTTTATTGTTAATATTGTTCACTTATAAGCTATAGAAAGAGTCTGAAGATCAGCCAGGTAGCCTTTGAAATGCTTTTGCTCTGCAACTGCATAGTAAACAAATGCTTCTTCAGTCTATCTCTGGTTTAGCTTATAAACTGAACTTTGGGTTCGAAACATTCAATCAGATTCTCTAGTTTAATAAATCTTTGAGAAAATTTTAATCCAAAATCTTAAATTTCTTGAAGAGTTTGTAGAATTTGTTTTGAAAATTCACAAAAATTTAGTTTCCTGAAGAACTAACTTTCTCTTCAGAATTGTTTTACAGGTTTAGATCTGATCTATGATGGTGGACAGGGATCAGACACACAAAGGTTAAAATCATCCACCTGGCGACTCCAAATCCTTTTCACAATCAAGACTCCACTGGAGGAATGAACCTGGAAGAACAATATGGAAAGATCAGGCTTTCAACTTGGATCTTAATCCAAGACATTATGTTATTTCTCGTTAAGATTCAATATGTATTGTATTTTATATAAAGATCTAACTTGGTTGTACAGATAAAGTGGCTTTTCATTATGGTTGATTTTCAAGATGATCCAAGAATAAAACGAATATATGCTCCCATGAGCAGAGTGTTGAAAATGCAGCAAGATGATGGATCTTGGTGAAATGAAGTCGCCTTCTCCAAGTGGGCCCGCAGGCAAATTCTGGCGCAAAGTCTATTTTTAGACTATGTCTATTTTTAGACATATGGAGCATGGTTCGGGGATTCCAGTTTGAGATTCTTGGAGCATTGGTCATGTTGGTAAAAATAGATGGGACTCTATTTTTGTGACCTATAGGTCGAAGAGGTCGAAGTCTATTTTTAGATTGCCTCTCCTAAAAATAGGGAAGTCAAATATTATTTACCCTTAATAATATTTGGACTATAAACTTCAGTTTACTCTCTTGGAGCACTTCAGTTCGAGCTACAGAAGTGGCTCATGCATCTGACAGAGGAATCACGTGATTCCCAAGGGTTTGATGGCATCATGCATGGTTGAATTCAGTTAGGACTTCAGTGGCAGAAGTTGGTGGAGTTAATGAGATAGATAGTGGAGTTGTGTTCTGTTTATTTTAGTTGAACTAGTTGAGATTAGTTTAACTAGCTAATCAATTAGTTATGAGTGGAGTGAATTAAATATTATTTAATTCATTAATTAGTAACTCATTATTCAACTCAAGGAACACATCATTTCACTACAGTGCATGATCAGTTCAGTGGAGACCAGTGAAAGAGGTAGATGAAAGGGTGGAGTTAGCTATCAGTGGCGACATCAGTTGTGCATGAGATTTGCACCACACTTGGAGGATTTGTCCATAACAATTGCGCAGTCAAGCCAAGGAGATTCGAACCTTGGATCTCTATATAGACAGGCCATGATTGCGCAATAGAGGAAAGGCAATTGGCGGTGAGTTTTGAACCAGTAACCTGTTCAAAACTGAGCTAGATTGTGTGTAACTTCATGAGAAAGTACTGAGTACTTGTGAGGAGTATTGTACTGAGTTTGTTACATGATTTCTCCATTATAATATACACAATAGCTGCGGGGTTTTCAGCTATAAGATTTCCCCATACATACTGTGTTAATGTGTATGATGATTTGATGTGTTATCGCTTGATTTTATTTCCGCATGTTTGATGATCTGAGTGGAAGAGATTATGTGTTGCATATAAATTCAAATTATATGTGATCAGGATAGTCTCGGTGGATAGTTAATTATTATTCAGAAAATTTATACATGGTATCGGAGCTATTGAAGCAGAGATTGATCATCACAGTGATTACAAACTTATTTCGGTAGACAGAGTCTGCATGCGGGCCAGGTAGCCTCCGGATTCATCTTTCTTCGGAAAGTGAAAGGTCTGGTAAATGCCCCTTGCAGTCAATCTCCGTGCTAGAAATAATTTGTTCTCACAGATCTAGAGCGGCTGAGCTTTGAGGTGGAATTCGAAATTTTGCAGCAGTTTTGTTTTCTTGGTGCCAGTGTTGAAAATGTCTTTCAACGGTTTGCGACTCGAATATGCTCTTGAAGGCAGTTCAAATTATGTTGCATGGAAGGATCGCATGGAAGCAGTATTAGAAGATAATGGTCTCAAGGAGTTCGTAGATACGGATGTCCAAAAGCCCACTGATCCTACTGAAGTCGATGCATGGCAAAAGAAGATGGCGAAGTGTCGAAGGATCCTGTTGGAGGGCGTCAAGGATCATATTGTATCCAGCCTGCATGGAAAGGCTACTCCATATTTAATGTGGAAAGCTTTGACGGATCTATTCCAGAGTAAGAGTGACCAAAGGAAGCTGGCGCTCAAAGATAAGCTCAGGAACATCAAGATGGAGAAGGGCGACAGTATCGCCAAATACCTCACGAAGTTCACTCAATGCAGAGATGAGCTGGGAAGTGTGGGGGTGACTGTCGAAGACAAGGACATGGTCGACCTGGCTCTCCTTGGTCTTCCGAAGGCTTGGCACTCATATCAAGATAGTGTCAATGGTCGGGAGAAGCTGCCGGGATGGGAGCGCCTATGGGCGGATCTCATGCAGGAGGAGATAAGGAGGACTACTCGAGATGGATCTTCATCAAAGGGAGCTGATGAAGAAAACTGCGCTTTGGTTGCCAAAGCAAAGAAGGGGAAGGGTAAGAAAACCTCTCATTCCGGTGCAAAGGGCAAGAAGCAGGATATGGCGAAAGTGAAGTGTTTTCACTGCCATGATCACGGACATTATGCTACCAATTGTCCAAAGAAGAAGAAGAAAAAGCAAGCGGGAAGATCTGTAGATGGAGAAGCCTTGGCTTCACAGTTCGAGCTTGACTTTTCACTGATCGCATGCTTGGTTTCAAGTGTGATGGGATCGGTATGGTTCTTGGACAGCGGTGCGTCATTTCATATGACGGGAGATCGGGATTTGTTCTCAGATCTGGAGGAAAAAGATTTGGGTGTGCATATCGAGATGGGCGATGATGGTAGATACAGTGCGACTGGTATCGGTACCATATCCTTTCAGAGGGAGTCTAGTAAACCCTTTGTACTGAAGGATGTCATGCATGTACCTGGATTGAAGAAGAACTTGATCTCTGTGGCGATGTTGGAGGATAAGGGGTATGATGTGGTCTTCAACGAAGGAAAAGCCTTCCTGCACAGTAAGACTACTGGAGAGACCCGGAAGATAGGGGTTCGAACCAAGAACCTTTATCAGTTGCAGGTAGATGGCTGCGCAGCTATGGCATGCAAAGCGGAAGAAGTGGTGAGCCGGGATGATGAGGGTGAACTGTGGCACAGGAGATTGGGCCACCTTCACCATGGAGCTTTGAAGATTCTACAACAGATTTCTACTGGGCTTCCTAAGGGCACTCTTGCGCAGTCAGATCAGTGCAAGGGGTGTACTTTAGGGAAGTATGTGAAAGCCACCTTTCACGAGAAGGATAGGCGCGCCACGACGATCCTTGAGAGAGTTCACACAGACGTGTGTGGTCCTTTCTCAGTTGCTTCGACAGCAAAGCACAGGTATTATGTGATCTTTGTTGATGATTTCTCTCGAAAGTGCTGGATCTTCTTCATGCAGAAGAAGAGCGATACATTCACAAAGTTCTTTGATTTTAAAGCACTGGTCGAGAAGGAGTCGGGGAAGAAGGTGATTGCTCTAAGGATTGATAACGGTGGTGAATTCATCTCGGCTGAATTCAAGGAATTCTGCAGCGCAGAAGAGATTCGGAGAGAGCTCATCACACCCCATAACCCACAGTAGAACGGGGTGGCTGAGCGGAAGAACAGAATGATTGTGGGTGCTGCACGGGCGATGTTGCATGATCAGGGCCTACCCCTTCACTTGTGGGCTGAGGCATGCAATACAGCAGTGTATGTGCAGAACCCTTGTCCTCACAAGGTTCTTGGCATGAGTACACCGGAGGAGGCTTATTTTGGCAAGAGGCCTGATATTTCCCATTTGCGGATTTTTGGTTCTCCTGTCTACATGCATGTGACGAAGGATGCGAGAAGGAAGCTGGATCCAACTGCTGAGGTTGGAATATTTGTGGGGTACACTAATACACCTCACAACTACCAGGTGTATTTTTCAGACAGTCGCAAGACTGTTGTGCGACGGGATATAAAATTTCAGGAGGAGAAAGCCATGTAGTGTTCGCTTGAGAGGGAGCTACACTTGCATGCAGATGAGGAGCTGTTAGTTCCTAAGGAGGAGCTTCCAGATGTGGATCAGCCACAAGAGGAAGTTCAAGAGGTGGAAGAAACCACCCAGGCAACGCCAACCATCAGAGGGTGCATGCGCACTACAGAAGCTGAGCGACTGGCTCGGGATGCAGAGAAGGTTGTAGGACCACCTACATCACAGCGCAGACAGAGACAGTCACCGGATCGGTACACTGGATACATGGCTCTTATGAGTCAATGTGTTGTGACAGAGCCATCCTCTTTTGAGGAAGCTGTGGAGGAACCCGCATGGGTGGATGCCATGATCGAAGAATATGATTCGATCATCAGGAACAGTGCATGGGAGATTGTCCCAAGACCGGTTGGGAAATCAGTTGTAGGTTCGCGATGGATCTACAAGGTGAAGCAGGCGGCTGACGGGAGTGTGGAGAAGTACAAGGCGAGATTTGTCACCCATGGCTTCTCACAGATCGAGGGGATTGACTATGAGGAGACTTTTGCACCTGTCGCAAGGTACTCTTCCATACGGACGATCCTTGCTCTCTCAGCGCAGATGGGGTGGCACATTCATCAGATGGATGTGAAGACTGCGTTCCTCAATGGAGTTATGGAGGAAGAGGTGTACATAGAGCAGCCTGAAGGTTTTGAGATCTTCAGCAGTGAGTCGCATGTGTGCCGACTCAAGAGAGCACTGTACGGGCTGAAGCAAGCACCTCGTGCTTGGTACACTCGGATAGACAGCTACTTCACCGGGCTTGTATTCTCCAAGAGTGAGGCGGATCCAAACCTGTACCAGATTGTGGTGGAGGGGAAGCTGTTGATCATCGTACTGTATGTAGATGATCTGATTTTGACTGGCGATGAGCAGTTGATACTTTCATGCAAGGAGGATCTTGCACGAGAGCTTGAGATGAAGGACTTGGGCATCCTTCATTATTTCCTGGGATTGGAGATTTGGCAGCGCAGCGGAGGACTGTTTGTTTCTCAGGGCAAGTATGCCCGGGAGATTCTGGAGAGGTTCAACATGCAAGGCTGCAAGCCTGTTGACACTCCTCTTCCCGGTGGTTGGAGGAAGGAGGATGCTACTTCAGCGGAGGTAGTGGATGCCACTGTCTATCGACAGTTGGTGGGGTCGCTTATGTATCTGGTCAATACACGACCCGATATATGCTATGCAGTTAACCAGCTTTCGCAAGCTATGGTTAAGCCTACCAAGCTCTTTTGGAAGGTAGGCAAGCATGTATTGCGCTATATTAGAGGCACATCGGGATATGGTCTATGGTAGAGACAGGATGATGGAGCGAAGCTTTCTGGCTTCACTAATGTAGATTGGGCAGGGAGCCCAACGGACCGAAAGAGAACTTCTGGAGGAGTTTTCAGCATTGGGTCGATAGCAGTTTCCTGGTACAGCAGGAAGAAGAGATCTGTGGCACTCAGTTCAGCAGAGGCCGAGTACATGGCAGCTAGTTTGGCTGCATGCGAGGCTATTTGGATGAGGAAGACCCTCGCAGGTTTGTTTAGGTTGCATTTGGAGCCTACAGTGATCTAATGTGATAACCAGAGCTGCATCAAGCTCTCGGCTAATCCAGTATTTCATGATAGGTCCAAACACATCGACATCAGGTACCATCATATCAGAGATTGTGTTCAGTGGAGAATCATGATGTTTACATAAATGCCCTGATAGTGATCGCATGCCGACATCCTCGACGAAGGCGCCACCAGAGCAGCCACTCCACAAAGGCAGATAGGGTTGCAGATAAGAACCATATCTTGCCGAGAGGGAGTGTTGAAAATGCGTTAGTGACAGATGGCCAGAAATGAAGCGCTTTTCCAAGTGGGCTCCGCAGCAAATTCTCCAAGCAAAGCCTATTTTTAGACTATGTCTATTTTTAGACATATGGAGCATGGTTCTGGGATTCCAGCTTGAGATTCTTGAGCATTGTTTATGTTGGTAAAAATAGATTGACTCTATTTTTGTGACCTATAGGTCAAAGAGGTCGAAGTCTATTTTTAGACCGCTCTCCTAAAATAGGGAAGTCAAATATTATTTACCCTTAATAATATTTTTTCTCTTACGCTGTGCTAGCTTACTCTTCTTGTGGCACTTCGCTCGAAGGCTGGGTATGGCTCATGCATCTGACAGAGGAATCACGTGATTCCCAAGGGTTTGATGGCATCATGCATGGTTGACTTCAGTTGGACTTCAGTGGCAGAAGTTTGGAGGAGTTAATGAGACAGATAGTGGAGTTGTGTTCTGCTTATTTTAGTTGAACTAGTTGAGATTAGTTTAACTAGCTAATCAATTAGTTATGAGTGGAGTGAATTAAATATTATTTAATTCATTAATTAGTAACTCATTATTCAATTCAAGAACACATCAGTTCACTACAGTGCATGATCAGTTCAGTGGAGACCAGTGAAAGAGGTAGATGAAAGGGTGGAGTTAGCTATCAGTGGCGACATCAGTTGTGCATGAGATTTGCACCACACTTGGAGGATTTTTCCATGAAAATTGCAAAGTCAAGCCAAGGAGATTCGAACCTTGGATCTCTATATAGACAGGCCTGGATTGCGCAATAGAGGAAAGGCAATTGGCGGTGAGTTTTGAACTAGTAACCTGTTCAAAACCAAGCTAGATTGTGTGTAACTTCATGAGATAGTACTGAGTACTTGTGAGGAGTATTGTACTGAGTTTGTTACATGATTTCTCCATTATAATATACACAATAGATGTGGGGTTTTCAGCTATAATCTTTCCCCATACATACTGTGTTAATGTGTATGATGATTTGATGTGTTATTGCTTGATTTTATTTCTGCATGTTTGATGATCTGAGTGGAAGAGATTATGTGTTGCATATAAATTCAAATTGTATGTGATCAGGATAGTCTCGGTGGATAATTAATTATTGTTCAGAAAATTTCTACACAGAGATCACATACCTGGATTTCCACACAAACTACCGAAGGTAAATTGGGGTGAAAATCTGCCCAGATTTCAAGATGAGAATATTGATGATCCTTTACTACATCTCCTTAAATTTCATATACACTTATCAAGATTGAAGGGTGATTGGCATGAGGATTGCCTCATGAAAATATTCATGGGAACCTTAGAAGGAAAAGCAAGGGAATGGTATGAAGCTCTCAAACCTGCAAGTTTGTTTTCTCTAAAAGATTTTCGTAAGGTATTTTATGAGCATTACAAAGAAGATTTTCCATCTTTATCATTAGCTGAAAATTGTTGTGATCAAGCTGAAGATCTTATAAATTACCTTAAAAATATTGATGAAGAATTTGGAAATTGGTTTCCTGAAGATTTATTAGAAGAGGTCCAAAAATTTCATTCTCAAGTTCAATGTCATAATAATCAAGAGGAGTTAAACAAAGATGAAATAAATCAGGATATAAATCAAGATCCACAAAACCCCTCTGTATTAACAAATGATGTTTCATTTAATGTTTTGAATGGAGTTATAGAAAATAATAAACCTCATGATCAACTTTTAGATAAGGGAAAAAACAATTGTCATTTCAATCTAAGAATTCAGAGATTCCCACCCCCCCTCACCGAATAAGAAATCAATTTGCTTCTAAACATGAAACCATCCTCAAAATATTTACATAATGAAGAAATTGTTTCTACTTCTTCTAATGTTGATGAATGTAACAAAGTTTCTATCCATGAAGGAACAGAAGAACAAGTTGATGCTCATGTTATTCTACGTTCCCAAAAAGGCCCATTGCTTGATATCATGCCTATTGAACAAAAAAATGATTTTCAAACAGAATGCAACCAATCTAATCAAGATATATTAGGTTTTTTGGAAGAGAAGTATGTTGATCCGATGTTTATAATTGATGACATTCCTTATTCTGAAGATTTGCCTAAATATGATCAGTATGATTTCCCAATTCAAGATAATTTCACAGAACAATCACTAGCTATTTTGAGGGATGAGATATTAGAACTTCAACTTGATGAGGATTTTCTAAGAGCTTTCTTTCTTATTTTTAAATCAAGAAAATGTTCTCCTCAAGTTAAAAAATGGCTTCTTGATATAATTTCTGAAAATTATGAAAATGAAATCAAACTTTTGCATTCTCAAATTCAGTCATACCATTTCTGAAATCCTAAAGAATTCTTTGAAAATATTCCTTCTCCAAAGCAAGAGGAAATTGTACTATCTTTTGACCTGCATATTGAGGATGATTATTCTTTCGAACACAAGACTGAGGAAATAGTTTCAAGAATTAATATTCAGAATACAATTGAACAATTAGTCATTGAAGGCCTAGAAGTAAATAACATACATCATGCTTTTATTGATCCTATATCAGATTATATGGAGGATCTTTTGAGCCCAAATTTGCAAACATGTTTTCTCTATAAGGATCAAATACATCAAAAGTGGCCTTTACACATCATATCATTTATTATAAAGGCACATGATCATAACATACTTCCAATTTTGATCACAAGCAATCAATTTATCCATTTATTGTTACAGCTACTTGATTGGCTTCATTGGCATTTTTGTATTACTTGATTCAATAAGATTTTTAGTAGATTGAGTAGGTAGATCAGTACCAATAAGCTCAGAATTTTGAGTAAATTTTTTTTTAGTTTTCAATTTTCAGCTAGTTTTTCATTAAGTTGGTTTGAAAACTTTTGTGTGTTGTTTTAGTTTCAGATTAGATTTCAGTTTGCAGAAGACAAAAGACATTTACTGGTTCACCAAGGTCAATGGATGAGGACAACTGACCTGCTGTTCTTGAATTTTCACCAAGAAAAGCCATCCCCAAGTGGAGCCAGTGTTAGACTCATATACCAATAGCTGTCATTTTTCATGATTGACTTGTTGAACTATGCAATATGTTCAAACCTTTTTCTTATTGCAAAGGTGTTCCATATTCTTGAAAAATCAAAAAATCAAAAAATTTTAAAAAATGTAAAGAGGGTATACCCTAAAAGAAAAATCAAAGGGTAAGAAAAATAAAACGGTCAAAAAAGTGAAAGAAATGAACCCCAAATAAAAATAGACCAAGGAAAGTGTGCAAATCCAAATGCCACTACTATTTTATTTTTTGTAAATAAGTAATTGTGTGCAGTTTGTCAAACTTTTTCCACAATTTATGAAGAGTCAAACTGTTTAAACTTGACTCATTCATTTTTCAATTTCATGTTGTAGAATAGAGAATAAATGTCTGACCAAACAGTTTAATCTTGGCAGATAAGTAGATAGGTAGAGTTAATAAAAGGCGCTCAACAGTTTAATCTGAGCCCTTGGATGTAATAAGTGTAGAAATAGATAGATTTTCCATGTAAAAGGAAAAGAATATTGATAAGGGTTTGCCAGTCTAAGTGCACCCTAATAAAGAAGAGAAAATGGTAGAGAAATTAGATAGGGTAGGTAGATGGCATTGCAAATTCTCATGTGATAAATGATGGCTTTAAAATGTTTGTAATCTTTTACTTTCATCACCAAGTGCAAAGGCAGAACACCACATTGACAGAATTTCAGAACACAGCAAGGTCAAAATCATTAACTTCCCATCTCAATTTTTTCCCTAACAATTTACTAATTTCCCCTAAGTGCTACGGAATTTGAAGATTAAAGGGGCTCAAGGCATTTCCTTGACTTTTGGAGGGACCGGACCCTCGACCCAATGATTGGAGAAAACCTTAATATTTAAAAATATTCATCATCATACTCATTCATTCATAAAAATCTTTTCCTAAGAAAAATCTCATTTTACTTAGGAAAAACATGCAATGATCCATAAAAATCCATTTCACGCAAAGCATAAGTTAAATACATTATTATGGTGTTTTATACTTAGCGCTTTCTCTCATTTTTCATGTTAATTTCTAACTTTATGTATTAACTCCCCTAAAAATCACCTTTTCCTATTATATATAAATCCTTTTTACTAATACCCCCAAAACCCTTATATTACACTTTTTAGCCAAAGTATTTAGCCCTAATACATTCAAATAAAAACCCACCTTATATGCCCTTTGGCTAAAAAATAACATTATTTTTATTCCCGCCCCTATGGTAAGAAAGTCATATTGATTTAATTACCATATATTAAAAGATATATGAAAATATGTATAAAAATATGAAAATATGTTTGAAATAAAAATAAATCCAAAGTTTAATCGAAATCAAAGTTTGAAATAATTCGTCCACGCGCCATTTTCCATTTCCCGACTATTTTTTCATATGGGATTAATTAATCCTTAAGATTAATTAATAACCAAACCCTCCAATCAATCACTTCCCGAAATGATTAATTTATATTAAATCATGTCGGTCATGCACATTAAATATCCATCAACTCCATATCTCATCAACCGTTGGATCGATCCGCCCAAGATCGACGGCTCCCATTGATTCCGCTAGCCATCCCCTGTACGAGCGTTAACGCGCGAAATCAAAATGGTTTTCAAATAGTACCTTGGCTACGTGTCAAGCACTGTATCGCTTCGCTGCCTCTCCGCCCGATACCGCCTTTCCGCATAAGTGGTGCGGAATAAACCGCTTACCGCCTCCACTGTTCCCCATGACTCATCCATCGTACAGGATGACGTCATTCATTAAATTAATAAAATTTCCGCCACCCATTGAAATTGAAAATAAAACGAAAAGAACTTGCATTTTTTTTTATTATTATATCGTGCACAGTGAACGACTAGACTCCCATGCAGTAAAACCCTTTGTAACCCAGCTGTGCTACCTGAAGCCTCTGTTAACCAATTCAAGCATGGTTTACCTCCCAAAAATCATTCTAGATTCACTCCAGACCTGTCAAAATCAAATGAAACCTTTTCGACCTTCCCTACAAACCAATGCTTTCTTAACAATTTGTTTTGTTTTACAGGTGATCAGAAGACCACATCCTTGGATAAACAATCTTAATACTAGTCATAAGACTTGTTTACTCCAAGAGTGTTATCAAATCTATTCAAACAGAGATGGAAGATAAAACATACAGTTGAAAGACAAGCAAAGGAAACAAGATATTAAACGATTTACTGTTGAAACAGACAATAAAAACCTAAACTACACATTGAAGGTAAAAAGACATAGTAAAGAACAGTTAAAGAGTATCAGTGGTTAAAGTGTATCAGGTAAAAGTCAGAGTGAAAGTTAAAATGAAGTTACAGAGCGGTCAAAGGTAAACAGTAAAAGTAATTAAAGAGGCAGTAAAATGGTAAAAAGAAATAAAAATATTTTCACCAACATTTAATTTTGTTTAAAAGTGAAAGTAAAACAGTCAAAAGAACAAAAAAGTGAAAAGATGAAAAATACAACAAGAAGGAACATTTTTGCAGAAATTGCATGTTTTAGTCATTGTTTTGCAGAAACTATTGCGATCAATCCAATATGAATTTTGAAAAACTGAAGGACTTTTATGTTCTTAAGAGGACCATCTACAAAAACCTCTCTCACTTTTCTAACAGCTATTATGGTTTTGGAAATATTAAACAATGTTGGAAAGCACGTTTTGCAGAAAATTCCAGTTAAGTCATCATTTTTCAGAGAAGATTGTGGCCAATAAAAACTACATCATAAAAAACTGAAGGAGTTTTTTGTTCCTAAGTGACATATCTACAAAAACCTATCTCACTTTTTGCACAGTGATTTCAGAATGAGATATACATGCACATCTTTATAGGCTATTTTTTAGACTCCGTAAAACTCTGTTTTACACATATTTTTGCAGAGCCTTTTGTGAACAGCTGGAGAGTAATTTGGGGAAACTGAAAGAGGTGTATCTCACAAAAATATTAATATACAATAACCTCTTTCATGTTTTACATATATATTAAGGATTGAGAAATAAAAAGATATCATTGGACCCCAAGTTTGCAGAATTGTTGGAGCAGAATGCACAAAGAAAGGAAGCAGTTAGTGACTTGGATGCCTTATCATCAACTAAGAGTTGGATCAAATTCGAATTATCCTCTTTGTCATCACCTATACATCAAAAATAGTGCGAAATAGATGCATTAGTTTGAGTGTCCTTTACTTAAGTTCTATTTATGTAAAATAGTTGGAGAGATTTATGAACCAATTTTGATATTTTTTCAAAATATTTTAGTTTAGAATTTGTATAAATACTTCACTCTTGGAAGTATTTTGGGTGGATTCTACTACTTCACTGTGAAATTGATATTTTTGGAATAAAAGTGTTTTGGAGAAATAAATTTGTGGCTTGCTGGACGACAATTTGAAGCTCAGGACTTTTTGCAGGATTCATGTGTCGGACTGCAATTCAATAAGTCTTTCTGTCCTATGTTTTAAGTTTTATATCTGTTTATAATATCATTGTGTCCATTTCTGAATAATTGACATAAAAGAATAAATCAGAATTTACTTAATTGTACTCTGATTTCAGTTGTAATGATTCTTAATGTTTTCTTCTAAATTAGTTATAAGCAACGAATTCTTAATTGCTCTTGCTTCGCTAATTTAAACATTTTGATTACTATAGTAAAGAATTCTTCACTGCTCTTTATTTGTAATCATTTCATTTCTTTCTTTTGAACATGTTGAAAGATTTTTAACTGCCTTTCATCCCTTCAAACCCATTCCATCCACTTTAAATTCTAAAAATTGTTCTCTGTTTGGCTATCTTGCCCTGCAAAGCCATCTTGTGTGTAGAATAGGAATCCAGTAAAGCCATCCTTTGACTCCATAGCCCAATGGCCTGAAAATATTCAACCTTGCCCTTAGTTGGCGAATTCCACCATTTTCAAACAAACTCTTGGAATTATAACTAGCCTAAAACTTTCTAAGAACAAAGATAAATTATAAAGAGAGAGCCCTCTCTAGATGCAGATTGGCTAGATTCTGCATCTGAAGGTTGGTTTGTGGTTACCTCGGGTATACTTTCCTTTTCCACAACTTCAAGGAAAACCTGAGTGATAACAGAATGGATGACTTCCCTTGTTAGAGCATAAAGGGCATGGATTACTTGGCAGCGACTGATACAATATCATGAGGGATAAGGGGGTAATTGGGATGAAAGCCATAATGTGCAACACGAGGGAGTGACCAAGCAATGAAGGATGGAGGACTATATCGGGATACAAAGGGACTCGGGATAGACTCCATGAATGTGATGATGACTGAACTCGGATGCTCTAAACAAGGGCAACTCAATGGTGCTGCCACATAGTAAAGGTCCAAATGGGGGACCATGAAAACATGAGTACATGAGGGTAATTCGTGACAAAAATCAACATGAACAAGGACGAGTAAGGAGGCAGAGTGATGCCCCTAGTACAAGTGTTGTAAGTGAGGAAATTCGATTTGGAGGAGAGGTGAATAGATCCTTCGTGGACAAAATGGGTCGAAGTGAAGTATCAAATCATGAAAAACTAACAAATACCCATTTGAGTGCTCGGTGAGAGCTTTCTAACGGTGTAGACGGTGTGTCAAACAGGGCTATGGTTTGGCCACAGCAGGTGAAAGAAAAATCAGGGGTTTCTCTTCTAATAAGGCATTTTCCCTCCAAATGCATTCATTTGCTTGTGTAGCTATGGTGAATGTAGAGAGGAGAGAAGGCCCTAAATCTTGCGGCAATTGTAGCAGACAAACCGATTGTTGGAATCGAGATCTGTCAGTTGCAGGTAAGAGGCCTAATCCTACTCTTTCTTTTTGATGGATTGAAAGTTCAGATTAGGGTCCTAAATCTCAGG
Organism: Pinus albicaulis; assembly: GCA_034641835.2. Classification (NCBI taxonomy): domain Eukaryota; kingdom Viridiplantae; phylum Streptophyta; class Pinopsida; order Pinales; family Pinaceae; genus Pinus; species Pinus albicaulis. The sequence goes on along the minus strand of CM076575.1, from coordinate 852,190,583 downwards.
AACAACCCCTCCCTCATCTTCATGGCTGGGTCTCACTATTTGGGCCAAAAACTGCGACCCGGGAAGTAGGTTTTGGCCTAAAAAGTTTGACTAGTCCCGGGATTTGGCCAAAAAGTGTGACCTGTCAGATGGAGGTGATTTCAGTGCTGTGGTGGGCTGAGAGTTGGGTTTTTTGTAAGTGGATACAAATTTTCCCATCTGTATACTAACAGAGATGATGTTTTTGTGTAGATATGGCATATATACGGATCAAATGGAGAGAGAGAGACCTAGGTACATTGCGGTTGGAGATCCAAGCGGATCAGGGTGTCTGTCGTGCACTGGCTAGGTTTGGGGTTTTGAAATTTGTGGAGAACCCTCTGATGAGAGCCGGGGAGCCCTTGTTGGCCCGGATTGTCAGTTATTGGGATCCAAATCATAAGGTATTTATATTGCAAGGGCACAGGATCAAGTTGATAGTCCAGGATCTGTATTTCCTAACTAGTCTCCCACCATTAGGGATGGTGGGAAATACATAGCTAGTGTTACCACGGGGGCGAAACATCATGGAGTTTGTGGATCGAAATTGTCAACTAGGCTTCCAAGGCAAAGGGACTCGGATATCGATTGGGGACTTAGAGAGTTTAGAGACCCATGCAGTAGCTGCAGCAGTGTTGCGGATCCTAGGTGGCCAGGCACTCCACCACATCACTGGGGGGTAGATGATGATCGTGGAGAAAGTGCTGAGTGGGACCTACTATGGGTGGGCCCAAATGATGTTGGTGTCATTGAAATGACAATTTTCACTTTGCAAGCGGCAAGTGAACCATGATTGCTCGTATGGGACCGTATTATGCTCCTTCTTTTTTGAGAATATTTCGACCTTGCGACCTCGTGTACAGCTACGAGATGGGGGTCTGAGAGAACCCAGGATGCATCAATGGGGGAAAATACTATGTAGAGGAGGAGGAGTGGAAGTCGGACGAGTGTTCCAACTAGAGTTATTTTCCCATTGGGATCAGATGCCGTTGTACATAGATGACTATCCCTATAGTGGGGATGAGTTATTATGGAGATCTGGACTTGCCACTTCCGCCTGGGCGAGTATGGGGGCCTGATGGTAAGTGACAAGTGACTAATATTTTATGTGCATGTTAAAGTTTGTGAATAGTATATATGGTACTGATTCTTATACTTTTGGTATGCAGATATAGCTTCGGTAAAACCGGCCAGATATATGGGACGACTTGCAGTAGCAGGAACTACAGGTGCTAGTGGATCGAGAATGGCACAAAATGAGGATATGACCACCCTCCTGGAGGACATCCGTCCTAGATGTGGGGGGCTTCTTACCGATGTTTCAGAGCGGGGTTGGCAAGAATTAGACGACCAATACATAGAGCTATGTATTGGTCTACCCTCAGAATGGCGAGGTGTCATGCAGCACATGGTGATGGCCGGTTAGACTGTGCATGATCTATGAGCTACAGGAGCAGAGCCATTGGCTCAGGATCCTCCAGATAGTGATTAGATGTGGGGTAGGTGGTGCCCCCTAGTGGGTATGTAGGGGCAAGTGGTGCCCCCCAGTTTTGAGATGTGTTTGTTGTAACATGCTATGGGCATGTCATATGTATTAGAGTAGATGGACTCTAAAAACATGTTTTATGACACTTATTATGGATATGCATCATTTTGGTGATTTTGAATGTTATTTTCTTGTAGGAAATGTGCGGGATAAATTCCAATCTAGAACATGGTTTTCAATGCTATCTACGTAGTGATTTTGTTCTCTAGGTACATGACTGAAAGTAATGAATCTAAATTCACGTATCAAAATTTCCACTCGTAAATATCTTCTAAAAAGGATAGGATTATGCACATGATAGACACCATTGAGTTGCAGGACAAGAATCAGGGAATCTAAATGAACATGTAGATGGAGGATGCGATGAGACAGGGCATTGGCTAAGAGGCCACGCACTACATCATATTCTGCTTGATTATTGGTGGCAGTACCAATGCAGACCCCATTAGAGAGAATGAGGGTATGCAAGGGGGTAAACATGGCCCAAGCTACCGAGGCTATATTCCGGGAATAGCGACTTACCCCATCGGTGTAGCCGATATAAGGTGTGGACAGGAGGTCCTGCAAAATAGTGTCACAAGACAATAAATGGGAGGAGAAAGAATTATGATGGCAGCGTGAGTGTATAGTAGACATCAAACGACAACTACGGGAGGGAGTAGTCTGGATAGGATGGCTATGACTCATAAACTGACTAGAGGGGGATGTATGAGGGCTACAGGAGGGATAGCTGGTGCTCATGCTGCAGAGAACATCATAGATACGGATGGTATCATCCTGGTTATGGGTGGGAAATAAAAGCTCAGGGGAACCACATGACGCTGCAAAGCTACCTAAATCATCAACATGGGAAGAGAGGCTCACATACAAATCGTCACGGGGGATGACAAAAGAACACGTAAAAATATGGTCCAATGATGTGGAGCCTAAGAATGTCGCTAAAGGGAGATCAAGAAAAATAGGAGGGGATTCAGAGGGAATGTACTCCGAGGGTCGCATGGATGATGATAGGCAGAGGATGGGGGCGACAGGTTTTTTCATCTCAACATCAGGGGGGGAATGTCAATGGTAGCAGGGGGATCCTCGAGCTCACCTGACGCATACTACATGAGGATGGGAGAGGCAGATTGATTTTTTTCAACCTCATACTTGCGAATGACCTCTAAAGAGGCTCGGTAATGCGTTAGGTGAGGACAATGGTGGGAATAATGGCCATGGAAACCACACAGAGCACAGGGTTTGTTGGTGCAAAGATTCTTTTGGTTCTTGGCTGCAAACAAGGAAGAAACAAAGGGTTCAGGGACCGTAGACTCAGGGAACACGACTTTAACCATGGGTTTAATACCAGGCAACTCAGGACAAGTATGGGTGGCATGACCGACGCCATCACACAAGGCACAAGGCTTGGCGCGTGGAGGAGGGGTAGGGTCAGTCGGGGTGGCCTTGTCTTTGGATGCCCCCTTGTGAGCTTTTCCTTTCTTTCTCGTAGCTGTCACAACAGGAGAAGGGTCTTGTTGAGGTGCTGGTGGCACTGTAGCGACGGAAGAAGCTAGGGGAACCGGTTGAACTGGTGTCAAAGCAAGGTATGGTTTGGGTTGACCTAGTGGGGTATCGGCTAGAGGGTCAAGGTACCAGATGGGTATTCCAAGGGTCAAATTGGGGAGGGAAAGGGTGGCCATGATGGGGACCAAATAGACTCCAGGGGGGGGAGCAAGGAAAGGTATCTAACCAGTGGGGTTGTTAGCCACCCATAAATTCTAATATACCAAATGGTGGATAATTTTGTTTACAATCATTCAAGAGATTTATTTCCCCTAAAAATACATCATCTTTGAAGTCTTATCATGATTCTTTGTCCCTTTGGATTAATATCCACTACTGTTTCTACAAGGGCGTGCCCGAAACCCTGCCAGATCTATGAAAGAAACTGTTTTCCAAAGGCCTCTGAAACTGCACATTTTACCTCATTTCCCCTCATTTTCATAAAGCCTCCTTGTCCTCTTTAAGACCCCCACTTCCCCCTGAAAAACCTTCAAAATCCATTTGAACCTCTAAAAATCCATTTTTATAGGTTTAAACAACTTTTTCCCCTTTTACCGAAAGCCAAGAAAACCCCTAAAAATCCCCCTTTTTTGGCCTAAAAGCCCATTTCTTCACTAAGGCGCTTATCACATCGAAGAAATCGGAGTGGAACAGATTTTTCTTTTATAAACCATGATGCACCCATCGCCCCTATCCACTTACCCCTCCGATTTAATGTGAGTCGTCGATCTGTCTCCAAATCCAATGGTTATCGCATAATCGCACCACTGCTCTAATCACAAATGTTAAGATGTGCCAATTTTCATCCCGCCAATTGGCAAGCCCCCGATTGGATCCTAGCCATCCATCCATTCGGACCCAATGGCCCAGATATCATCGCTCCCCTCCCATCGCTCCATTCTTTCTCCCCGCTGATTCAATCTCCACCGTCGATCTTGACCCGGATCAGACGGCTAGCGCTCAATCGCATCGTTTCCAATCAGAACCTTAATGTGTCAACTACTTTTTTCCCCTAATTACGGTCCTCTGATTTTATCATGATCGCCCTTTGATCCAAGATCGACGGCTCATATTGCATCGCGTCTTCCACCATAATTCTCCCATCGGGTTTCCCTATTAACCCCGTCGGACAATCACCACCATTGATTGCCTCCTGCGATCCAACGACTCACGTTTAATTTCCCTCCACCATGACCGAGTCCCACCACCTAAGGCCCATTTCATATGTTTTCCATTGCATTTTCCCACGCTAATTCATGTCTAAACCTCGGTTTCATGGTGTTGCGCCATGTAACCCTTCTCCGTCACCCACGTTTCCTCTGCAATCGCTCCTCCACCTCCGCCAAAACCTTTCCGAAGCAGTTTTAAGCCCCGCGCAGGATTTCATAACAGGTTTCTCGTATTTTGCAGGTTTAGCAGGTTTAAAAGCATTTTGTTTTTATTAAAGATCATGGTTATTGACCTCGACACGAATCCTCCAGTGCCCTTTTTAACCTGTGTATTCACACAAACAGGTCTGCAAAAATTTAAAGTGTATCAGGAAAAGATTAAAGGGTTGAAAGGCATAATATTGAAAGAGTAACATAGCTTTTGAGGACATCAGTGCTAAAATCAGTTCGAGAGATCGGCGAAGTCAAAGCATAAATAGAGCTAATGCAGGTTTAAGTACAAAGGAGATAGAGCAGCAAGTAATGCAAAATGATGACTGACACAAACCTGACCTTTACCCATGCACACAAGTCTGCCAAGTAGTTATTGCACCAAGGAAGCTACTACAAATTATCAGGGGCAGTTATTTAGAAGTATGGGAGTCCTCGTAGACCATTCCTCACTTAACTCACATCGAGAAGATAATAGTACCTCTCTGGATGATTTTCTTCTCAAGGACACCCTGTGGGCGATTTTTGTCATATCAAAATGGCCTCAAACAAGAAACGAATTATTGATCCTATCCAGAATTCAATGAAATATTTAAGGCACAGAATGGAGCATTCAAAATACCTCCTCCGATCACTGATGATAATTAAAACTTTCCTCACCTACTTTTCTCATTTTCTCTATATAGACTCTTCGAAGTCTCATTGTAAAAGGCTGGCATTTTTTATTTCTAAAGTAATACATATTGTTGCTTTGAAGAAGCTTTGGCATTCTGAAAGAGTGTGAAGATCTGTGTTTTTCTGTTGATGAAGGAGGCAGGACCATTGGATCCCTGAGCCTGGTTTGGTGAAGTTCTTCTTATAGTCAATGTTATTTCCCGTGTTCCCACTCTATTCCATCATGCTTTACCTACAGTAGGATAAATAGTTTAGGCAGAGAAATGTATCTTAGAAGCACCTATGACCTGTTTATCCTTCACTGTTTATATGTTTTCTACTACCGAATGTGACAGGGTAGTCTAATAACTCTCTTTAGATTCATTTTGTTTTACTTCAGAAATGGTTAATTCGGTTGTGTTAAAGACTGTTTAGATGTTCCCTCTTTATTTATCACTGATTATCGTATCTCGAGCTTACCTTTGATTATTAATGCTGTCAGTTTGACAGTGAGGTTTTGTCTCAATCATGCCCTCTGTTCCTTATTGTTATCATTGTGTTTAAGGCCCCTATAATTGTAGTCCTAGATGTCTAAGGCATTTCCTCTTCTTGGACTGCAATTGTATGTCTTTGTTGTTTAATCCCTCAAAGGTGAACTTGTAGGAGGAAATAGGGCATTCCCCAAATCCTATAATTCACTTAGAAGGTTTAATCTGCATTTCTTCTTTCTTTAAGTGTTCATATTGATTAAGTCCAAAGCATTGTGCTTATTGGAGGAAATAGGGTGTTCCCCGAATCCTTTAATTCATTGTGAAAGGGTTTAGTTTGTTGTTCACTCTTAGTCCTTAATGTACATCCCATTTCACCTCTATTATTCAATGGATCCTCGACCAAGTTAGATTTTCCCTTTGGTTTCCCTTCCTTCTTAGTCAGAACTATTCGGACTTCACATGACTCCATTGACCAATGGCTTGTAGATTCCCATGCTTTATCTAATACCACATGAAACATATTTTCCCAAACAAACAAAAACAAACAACCTTGAACCTCATAACTAGCCTAAAATCAATTTCTGAAACTTTCAAGGCACATCTTTATAAACATATTGAGAGATCCCTCTCTGAGACTAGGAGGGCTAGATCCTAGAGCTCTAAAGTTTGGTTTGTATGTTTCCTTGTCTTTTGTTAAGCCAATCTGTCAAAACATAGGACCCCAACATAATGGTGATCACGGTGGGACCTATTGAGTATATGATAGTCTAGAAAACTCTTTTAGACTCAGTAAGTCCTTAAATAACCATATAAACTCAAAAAAAAAAAAAACCCAAAAAACATTTTGGATTGGCTTCATAATAAACATGGTGGTGGAACCATAACACACTTTACCTTCACAAAAGCTAAAAATTTTCCACCTGGCGACTCCACAGTTCCTAAAAGACCAAAAGACTCCACTGGGAGACCAATTTTCATTAGAACATCATCCATCTCAGAAGAAACACCTTGAAATATGCTTCTTTGTTAAGGGACAGACATATAGGCTTCGAGAACAATCCATACTAGAGCTTATCCTAATCCAAACCCACCTGAGATAGTTGACAACCCTGAGAGTATTCTTGGGAAGCCTTATACATATAGGGATAAAACTATTGTCAGGCACATTGACAGAGCTAAATTAGCACTTGAAAACCTTTCAGCTCTATCAGATGCTCAAGCTGACTTAGACTCACCAAGAAATTTACCTAGAACCAATTCATTTAGTGGTATAGAGGAGACAGATTTTGAGCCTCCAAGATCACCACCACATAGTGGTCAATGTTTGAGTAATAGAGAAACCCCTCCATCGATACCCCCTGATATTCACTTCATTTATAACTTGGGTCTCTCTTACCCTAAATCTGCTCAATAGTTTTTTGATGGTCCAAGCAGTGTCGTTATCCATATACATGCTGCTCAAGCTAATCTTTTACCTTCACAAAACATTGCCATGGTAGAATGGTATGCCCCACTAGTGTTACCACAACATTTGGTTCCCTTACCAAATGACTATCAATCCAAAATCCCACACTTCCTTGGAAGAACTTCTACCACAACTTGACAACATGTAGATGAAATGAGAGATGCATTTGATTACATGGAAATAGATGATGAGACCGTTAAAATGAGAATCTTTGCCCAGAGTTTAGGAGGGGAAGTAAAGAATTGGTTTAAAGGTTTAACTCCTAATAGCATCCATGACCTTCCCTCATTACATCAAGCATTCATAAACAAATGGGAAGCCAAAAGCAACCCTCTCCAGATACTAGTAGAGTATCAGAGCCTTAGAAGAAATCAGGGAGAGAGTGTCCATGATTACTCCACCAGGTTTAACAGTGTTTACAATGCCCTTCCTCCTCACATGAATCCTCCCCAAGGCATGGCCCTAGTAAAATATCCTGAAGGGTTTGTTGTGGACATGGCTTATCAGCTAAGGGAAAGAGATTATTTAACTCTAGAGGACATGAAAATAGGAGCTGTGAGCATAGAAGTGAACTTAATTAAGAAAAGAGCCAGGCTAAGATCGGAGAAGAGGGTAACTTACAAAGAGGAAACTGCACCCTCCACATCTACCTCAAAAATGGAAATGATGATGGAAGAGATGATGAGAAGGATGAGCTTACTTGAGAGAGCACCACCAAGAGAAAACCAAAACAACCTCCAAAATCGAAATAGAAACCAGAACTTTAGAAGAGATAACAATCAAGATGGACAACGGGATCATGACCAGCAAATTAGAGCTCCCTTCCAACAAAACTACTTAGATCAAGAGGAAGAAAGGGAGATAGAAAATTCGGGAGAAAACCATGTGAACCTGATTGGATCAGACAGTGAGGATGATGTTTTCCTCACTGAAGAGGAACAAGGTTTATTCTCTTCAGAACCAAAGGAAGATACACATGAGGAGTCTGAAGATTATAGATTGGGGTTTGAAAATGCAATCATGGAGGTGAAAAGACATTTTGATCTAAGAAGAAAAGGGAACATAGATAGTCCAAATGACAAAAACACTAGCTCTAATGTTAGGAAGAATATAGAAAGTCAGCCTAAAAAAACAGCAGAGAAAATCACCATTTTGGCTAAGAAAATAGATTTAAACAAAGGGAAGAACAACCAACCGAATGTTGAACAGATTTTCCCTAGCACCTCCACTAGTGGCCCTAATAAAACAAATCAGATTGACAGTCCTAATAAAACCCGGCAAGTCAAAATTGCTGAAATAAATTTAACCGAGAAAATAGAGGTAAATACAACAAAATTGATAGTTCCTTTCAGCCTAGAGGGAGAGATTGCAAAGATTAAAATTAACATACCTCTGGCTGAATTAGCGACCCAGGAAGTGTACAGAGACCAGGTCCTAAAGGCTCTGAATATACATGTGGATACTGCTACTCTGAACCTAACAGATGATAAGCCCGAGTTGTTGTTTGGTCCCAAAATTGAGCGAAAATATCAGGAAGGGGATGTGCCTCCCTTCTATGTCAGTCTAAACATACATGAAAAAGTCTTGCACAATGCCATGCTGGATTCAGGAGCATCGCACAACCTTATGCCTAAAGCAGTAATGGAAATCTTAGGCTTAGAGATTACTAGACCGTACAAAGACTTGTACTCCTTTGATTCCAGAAAATTCAAATGCTTGGGATTGATTAAAGATTTGTGTGTTAAATTGTCCCAAATTCCAACAAAGAACCTTGTAATGGATGTAGTAGCAGCTGACATTCCCCCAAAATATGGTATGCTTTTATCTAGTTCATGGGGAGCTAAGATCCAGGGCAGCCTTCAAATGGATATGTCATATGTCACCATACCAGTGTTCGGTCAAATGAGAAGATTGTACAGGGAAACCCTTATGAAATACATGGTGAGCATCAAGGACAAACCTCACAACACCCCTATTTATTCCACCCATTCAGATTTAGATTCCTTCATTTTATACAACGAAGATGAGGTCACCCAAACAGAGAAAGAAATTGAGCAAAACATCAGTTCACCAGAACATTCAGATTTGTCTTCCTCTCAGCCTCTAGATACCTCAACCCCCAACAACCCTGAGCAACACAAAACAAATGAAAATGAAACAGAAACACTTTGGAAAATGAGTTTTTATGGCTCTTGCAGCATAAATAGTGCAGGGGTTGGTGTATGGATACACAACGCAAACAGAGGACATGCCTGCAAATTAGAATTTTCGTGCACTAACAACATTGCAGAGTATGAAGCCCTTCTCCTTGGCCTGCATATACTTAAAGATTTAAAGGCCAAAAAGATATCAATACAAGGATATTCTGAGTTGATCATCAGACAAATCAAAGGGGAATACGGGACCAAAAACCCCAGGCTCAGAGAATATAGGAACACTGTTTAGACCTCCTGAAAACTTTTGAAAAATATGAACTGGTGTTCATACCAAGAGCCCAAAACCACCTAGAAAACGAAATTTCTTTCACTGCTAGTAACTGCCAGATACCAAAAATTGAGGAACAACTCATTATAAAGGTAAAGAATAGACCAAAAGTGCCTGATAACGAAGATCATTGGCAGGTTTTTAACAATGAAAAACATATAGAGGATTTCCTGCAGTCGAAGAATGAGTTTGCCACAACATCACCAAGTTGCGACCATCAAAAAGAATGTTCATATGGGGAAAAAATTCCTGAAACAGAGCCCTCCTCCCCTACTGATATAAATCGGTTTGATCATCTTTTCAAAGAAAATTTATCTGATGATATAGACCAAAGGGACCTTGAAGTTCTAGAGTGTAAAGGCGATACCATACCCAAAGGCCTTGCGCCGCTAGAACAACTCTTTGATCTCAACGATGTGGCTAAAGAACCAAAGACAGAACCCATGGAAACTAATATGGAAGAACACAATATAGGCAACCCAACTGAGCCTAAAATGATTAAGTTATCTAGCACCCTGCCTGCCCACATCAAACAGTAATACATAGCACTCTTCAAAGAGTTTATATATGTCTTTGCATGGAAGTATAAATATTTGGAATCCTATGACACTAGCATCATTCGGCATAAGATCCTTCTAAAAGAAAATCAGAAACCTTTCAAACAGAAATTAAGGAGGATAAACCCTGTCTTATTGCCTGCAGTAGAAAAAGAAATTAATAAGATGTATGATGCAGGGATCATTGTCCCTGTCAGATACTCAGAATGGGTCTCCAATCTGGTATGTATCAGGAAGAAGACAAGGGATATTAGGCTGTGTATAGACTTTAGACATATTAATAGAGCCTCTTTGAAAGATAACTACCCGTTTCCAAAAATGGACCACATTCTGCAGAGGGTAGCTGGGTCAAAAAGAATATCCTTACTGGATGGGTTCTCGGGTTATAACCAAGTGTTATTCCTCCCAAGTGATCAAAATAAGACAAACTTTACCACACCATGGGGGACATTTATGTATGTCAAAATTCCATTTGGCTTGATGAACACAGAGGCCACCTTCCAGAGGGCCATGGACATAGCCTTCTCGGAAGACATAGGCTACTTTATAATCATCTACCTAGATGATATCACGGTTTTCTCCAAAACTGATGAAGAAAACTTAGAGCATGTAAGGAAAGTTTTTGAGAAATGAAGAAGATTTGGCTTGTCTTTAAATCCAAAAATGACACTCTTTGGCCTCCAAGAAGGAAATATTCTTGGTCATATAATCTCTGAAGAAGGGATCAAAATAGATCCTAAAATAATTGAGGGCATATTGAATATCAGTCACCCTAGGAATCTCAAAGAATTACAGTCTTTCATTGGAAAGATTAATTTTTTGAGGAGATTCATCCCCAACCTTGCCGAGTTACTAAAAAACATCACTAACATGCTTAGGAAAGAAGTAGGTGTCAAATGGACAATGCAAGCTAAACAGTCATTCGAACTGGTAAAGAAAGCCCTTACTCAAGCACCAGTCCTCATCAGTCCTGATTTCACCAAAGATTTCTATATTTTTTCCTTTGCATCGGAATAGACAATAGCTACAGTATTGTTGCAGAAGATTAATCTGGGGCAAGAACAACCTATATCCTTCTTTAGAAAAGCCTTAAGAGATGCCCCACTCAAATACAACATCATGGAAAAGAAAGCCTTGGCACTGGTTAAACCATTAAAGGATTTTAGGGTGTACATCTTACATTCACACATTGTTGCCTTTGTGCCACACACCGTAGTCAAAGATATTCTAGGTCAGGACCCCGATGGTAAAAGGGGAAAGTGGATTGCCACTATTCTGGAATACGACTTCGAAATCAGGCCTACCAAACTCGTCAAGGGACAAGGATTAGAAAAACTCATGGTCGAGTCTAATTTCAAGGTTCTAGATATTAATATGGTTGATGTCTTAGAAGAGATAGAAGAGTTCCCAGAACCATTTAATGAAGAAAAATTCACAAACTCTCCTTGGTATGCCGATATTGTTTATGTGCTGCTTTACTTAAATGCTCCCCCTACTTTGTCGAAAACAAAAGCTAGATTTGTGAAACAGAAGGCTTTAAAATATTGCATGATAGATGGAGTTTTATATTGGAAGAATGTTGTTGGGATACTACTAAAATGTTTACTTGAGAATGATGGAGGAAAAATCATGCATGAAATGCATGAAGGAGAATGTGGAGGGCACTTAAGTTGGAAGACCACAGCAAACAAAATCCTCAGATCAGGTTATTATTGGCCCACCCTTTTTCCAGACACCCACAAACTAGTAATGTCTTGCCAAAAATGCTAGATTTTTTATGGTAGGAGAAAGCTCTTGCCCTTACCCTTGAAGCCTATTAGTGTTGAAACACCCTTCCAACAGTGGCGTTTGGACTTTATAGGGAAAATCCATCCACCCTCCTCAGCCCAGAACAAATGGATCCTCACAGCCACAGATTATTTTACCAAATGGATAGAGGCCATACCCACTAGGAATGCTACTAACTCTGTCATTATTAAATTCCTTGAGACCAACATATTATCCAGATTTGGTTGTCCTAGGAAAATAATCACAGACAATGCTGTTGCCTTTAAATCCAGAAAGATGGTTGATTTCTGCCATAAATATCAGATCACCCTGGGCCACTCTACTGCCTATTACCCCCAAGAAAATAGACTTGTTGAATCTTACAACAAGAGCCTGATCAACATCATCAAAAAGTTGCTGGAGCAGAATCAAAAAGCATGGCATGGAAAGTTGGTTCATGCTTTGTGGGCTGACAGGTTAACCACCAAAAATTCAATCAACACATTCCCCTATCAGCTGGTCTATGGCATGGATGTTGTTTTCCCAACATCCTTGGGAGTTCCAGTCATGAAACTCCTTCAGGAGGTTCAAGTTGAAGAAAATTATATGCAGAGAAGGATCAATCAGACCATCCACTTGCAACAGACTAGAGAGGAAGTTTACTAGAGAACTCAAGCAGTCCAAGAAAACATCAAAAGGCAGTTTGACAAAAATACTAAAGAAAATGACTTCCAAGTCGGGAACGTGGTTCTGAAATGGGATTCAAGAAGGGAAGAGAAAGTAAAACATGGTAAGTTTGAAAATTTGTGGAAAGGGCCCTATATTATCCATTCCTTAAGAGGGCATAATGCATTTTTCTTGCAAGAACCGAATGGTGAAGAAGTTTTAGGAGGTTCTGTCAATGGCAGGATGCTTAAACACTACTTCTGTCAATAATCTTAAGTTTCAGAGATTTTCATCCATTGTATATACCGTTTGCATCGAAAAAAAAAAAAAAGGAAAAAGAAAGAAAAAGAGAAAGAGGGCAGAAATAAAACAAGAAAGGTATAGCCCCATACCAAAAAGAAAGAAAATATGAAAGTGTGCAAGCTCAAATGCCACTACGTTAAGAAGCACTATTGTCCAATCATACAGCCTAATCATGATTGGACAGATTTCAATTTACTACTGATAGGATAGTGAAGAAGATCTGCAAAAATATTCAATATTGGCTTATCAGTAGAATAGATTGGGATAGAAGAAAAGAGAACAGCTCTAACAGGATCCAAACCAGAGCTGAAGTGAAGAAAGATAGGTGACTCTAAAAAGCTCAAAATTTGAGTCACAGCAAGAAGGAAGAATGTGTTTGAATTCCATATCTTTAATCCTTCCAAGTTTTGTGTAATTTCTGTTATTTTCAGTTCATGTGTAGCTGTTTTTATGCCATGGACCCATAGCAAACTAGACAGTCTAATCTTGGTTTGACTGTATTTTAAATTTCTATCTTAGAATATAGAGAATGAAAACCTGTCGGACTATTTAATCCTGACAGGTAGTAGATTAGGTAGAGAATTAAGAGTCCAACTGCTTAATCTGGGCCCTTGGAGAAATAAGGGTAGCATTAGATAGGTTTATTTTTCTTCTTGCAAAATAAATGTTGAAAAAGAGTTTTCTAGTCCAAGTGCACTCAAAACAAGAGAAAATTCTAGGACAGTAGGAATGGGTAGGTAGAAATGTTGTTTTGAAGAATGACGGTTTTAATATTGCTGCAAAGGTTATCAGATCAAAAGAAAAACTGCTGCCCAATGGAAAGGCACTGGTCTACGAAACCAGAGATTACTGAGGTTCTGGACACCTAAAGGGCAATCTGTCCTCCCCAAGTGGAGCCACTGTTAGCCACCCATAAATTCTGATATACCAAATGGTGGCTAAGTTTGTTTACAAGCCTTCAAGAGATTTATTTCCCCTAAAAATCCATCATCTTTGAAGTCTTATGGTGATTCTTTGTCCCTTTGGATTAATCTCCACTGTTGTTTCTACAAGGGCATGCCCGAAACCCTTCCAGATCTATGAAAGAAACTGTTTTCCAAAGGCCTTTGAAACTGCCCATTTTGACTCATTTCCCCTCATTTTCATAAAGCCTCCTTGTCCTCTTTAAGACCCCCACTTCCCCCTAAAAATCCTTCAAAATCCCTTTGAACCTCTAAAAATCCCTTTTTACAGGTTTAAACAACTTTTTCCCCTTTTACCGAAAGCCAAGAAAACCCCTAAAAATCCCCCTTTTTTGGCCTAAAAACCCATTTCTTCACTAAGGCGCTTATCACATCGAAGAAATCGGAGCAGAACACCTTTTTCCTTTGTAAACCAAGACGCGGCCATCACCCCTATCCACTTACCCCTTCGATTTAATGTGAGTTTTCGATCTGTCGCCAAATCCAACAACTATCACATAATCACACCACCGCTCCAATCGCAAATGTTAAGATGTGCCACTTTTTGTCCTGCAGATTGGCAAGCCCCCGATTGGATCCTAGCCGTCCATCCATTTGGATCCCATAGCCTAGATCTCATTGCTCCCCTCCCATCGCTCCATTATTTCTCCCCATCGATTCAATCTTCGTCGTCGATCTTGACCCGGATCGCATGGCTGGTGCTCAATTGCACCATTGCCAATCAGAACCTTAATGTGTCAACCCCTTTTTTCCCCTGACTGTGATCCTCCAATTTGATCATGGTCGTCTGTTGATCCAATATCGACGGCTCATATTGCATCGCGTCTTTCACCATAATTCTCCCATCAGGTTTCCCTATTAACCCCATTGGAAAATCACCACCGTTGATTGCCTCCTGTGATCCAACGGCTCACGTTTAATCACCCTCTACCATGACTGGGTCCCACCACCTAAGGCCCATTGCATATGTTTTCCATTGCATTTTCCCACACTAATTCATGTCTAAACCTCAGTTTCATGGTGTTGCACCATGTAACCCTTCTCCGCCGCGCACGTTTCCTCTGCAATCACTCCTCCACCTTCGCCGAAACCTTTCCAAAGAAGTTTAAAGCCCTGCGCAGGATTTCATAACAGGTTTCTCATATTTTTCAGGTTTAGCAGGTTTAAAAGCATTTTGTTTTTATTAAAGATCAGGGTTATTGACCCTGACACGAATCCTCCAATGCCCTTTTTAACCTGTGTATTCACACAAACAGTTCTGCAGAAGTTTAAAGTGTATCAGGAAAATATTAAAGGGTTGAAAGGCATAATATTGAAAGAGTAACATAGCTTTTGAGGACATCAGTGCTAAAAGAAGTTTGAGCAATCGGCGAAGTCAAAGCATAAATGGAGCTAATGCAGGTTTAAGTACAAAGGAGACAGAGCAGCTAGTAATGCAGAACGATGACTGACACAGACCTGACCTTTACCCATGCACACAAGTCTGCCAAGAAGTTATTGCACCAAGGAAGCTACTACAAATTTTTAGAGGCAGTTATTTAGAAGTATGGGAGTTCTCGTAGCCCATTACTCACTTAACTCACATCGAGAAGATAATAGTACCTCTTCGGATGATTTTCTTCTCAAGTACACCGTGTGGGCGATTTCTGTCATATCAAAATGGCCTAAAAAAAGCAACGAAATTATTGATCCTGTTGGTGTTCCCATGTTTTGGCCAGATTGGCAAGACCAAAAGATGAGACAACATCAGAACCACTTTGGGGCCCTAGGATCTAGCCCTCCTGGACCCGGAGAGGGATCTCTCCAAATAGAGCAAAGAATGATATATCTTTGAGGCTCAAGATGAGATGTTAGGCTAGTTATGAAGCACAGAAGGGGGGTTTTAAATGGTTTGGTTGAAGGGTTGCTGGGTTGGTCAAAAGATCATAGGCCTGGGAAAGCAATGGGAGGAAAGGAACAAAACAGCAGGCTGTTTCAGCAGAGAGAATGGGCCAAGACCGTGCCATCCATTGGGCTATGGAGTCATGATAGGAAAATTACTTGCATCCACTAGCCAAGGCTTCCAAAGGGCAAGTCATCTACACTAAAGGATCTTTTAGATAGATGATGGGATGGAACATTAAGGAGGAAAGTGAAAGAAGGAAAGACAACCAATTTTCTGTCTATAGATCAGGCCAAAAATCATTTAACTCCAGACCTGCCTGGACATACTCAAAGGCAGCTCTCAAAGAGACAAAGGGGCTGCTTATAGATCAGACCAGAGGTAATTTAACTCCAGGTCTGCTTTAGCAACTCCAAAGGCAAAATAGAGATAAGATAAACAAAGGGATCTCAAAAAGGTAAACTGGTCGTGTGAGGATTCTAGTGGATAGGGCTAACACTTATCCCCAGTGCTCCCAAACTTTCCAGCTTAAACCCAACGAGAAATTCTAAGAACTAACTCAACCAATTCATACATCAGCCAGCAGGCAATAACATCCACTGCGATGGTTAAATCAATCGAAACCAGCTCTCAGATAGCACATAGAGCAGAAAAAATAAAGGTAGGGAGAGCAGACAGCATAGGGAACCTAACAAGGGTGAATCCTATACCATTATTCTGATGCCTACCAGAAGAACATGAAACAATATGAAAATGTAAATAACAGAGTTAAGAAAAACATCACCAATAGCAATAGACCAGGATCCTGTGAAATGTGCTTTGATTAATAGATGCAAAACCAGTCATGTACAATTAGCTCAATGGCTGTTACAGCCCAGACTTTCTCCTCCCAGCCTATTACATACAACTACTCTGCTACTCCCTCCCAAGACTGTTCTAACAGTCAAACGAATCCCTCTAACAGCAGATGCCCAGCAAGGCAACAACAACCTTTACAATTCGTTCTCGGGATCTTTTATAGGAGAAAAGGAAGGAGCAGAGGTAAATAGATAATTAATTGAGACTCATTAAGACAGAATGGCGGAAGTGTCCACGCCCACACTTCTTAATGGCTAGCTGCGGCTTTGCTTGTACTCTGTAATCTTTCTGGGGAGTCTCTGTCGGGTCGAGTTTGACCTCTGATATGTTCCTTTGGAGTCCTTTCGGCGCCTGGAACTCTGTGCTGCCATTCCAGAATAAATGAACTGGATGGAATGATCTGCAGGTCCCTCCATGCTTCTTTAATGTTGCTTGACAGTCTTAGGAAGCTCTGTCAGGGCAAATAACTGTTTATGGGCTCGAGGAAGCATGGAGATTGCTGTAGGAGGTGGTCTGTCTGGAAGAAAATGTACTCTGCCAATATTAAACATAGATAAGACTCTTTGCGTGCTTAAGTCTTCAACTGTGCTTGAATCCTTTGACCCGCGGGTTCACATTGTTAATCTTTAATTACAAGCGTAAATCCCTTTTAAATTTCGTCTCTGTTGTTTCGCTGGCCGGCTGAAATGGCCTCTTTGTACTATCTGCACACTGAAATAACTCTGTTTAAAACCCGGGCAGTGGCGGCGGAGGAAATGCTATGGAGGCAGTGGAATGGTGGCGGAAGAATGGAGAATGGTGGAAAAAACTCAGAGCGGCGGAGAAACGATCGACAATGTAAAAACCCAAAGATTATTGCTTGGGCGAAATACAAAATAAAACACGAAAAACAATGGAGCGGAGGCCATGGAGGTGGGACCCGACGGAGGCGGAGAGGGAATAAACCAGAACCATTAGATCTGGGAGGAGACGGACGGCTATGATCTAATCGCTCAATCGCAATCGAGGGTCAGACGAAACGTTTTGCGATTGCGATCGGAGAGGGTCTCGCGATTGAGCGCTGACCATTGATCTTGGGTCCAGATCAATGGCTCACAATCCATCGGAGGGAGAAACAGGAGGTGCGAAGGGAATGAAGAGATTAACGCTGAGCCGTAGGATCAGCGGGGAGATGGACAGCTGTGATTTAATCGGGAGACGGGAGGAAGGACTTGCGATCAGCGATAGGGCGGGGGTGCGATTGAGCGCTGGCTGTCGGATCGCGGGACAGATCAACGGTGGGGAAGTAATCGGAGGTTCACAATCGGGGGAAGGAGCAGAAGGCTTGCGATTAGCGCCCAGTCATTAGATCGTGCATCGAACGAACGGACGGGATTAAATCAGAGGATGAAGCGATCGGGGAGCGATGCGATCAGTCGGGGGTGACAGCACGAGTGTTGCGATTGCGATTGACGGGGGGCTTGCGATTAGCGCTCCGCCGTTGATCTGGGGATCGGATCAACGGTGCAGAACAGAGTG
Source organism: Pinus albicaulis (assembly GCA_034641835.2). Lineage (NCBI taxonomy): Eukaryota > Viridiplantae > Streptophyta > Pinopsida > Pinales > Pinaceae > Pinus > Pinus albicaulis. The sequence goes on along the minus strand of CM076575.1, from coordinate 852,172,491 downwards.
GAGGGTTTAACGCTTTTACAAAGGATTTTCTCACCCGCCCGGCTTCCGATTGCGATAAGCACCTGGGACTCAAGCGCTTGGTCCCAGCGTGGGGTCATATGTGGGGAAGTGGTTAGAAGGGGCTGGCAGAAAGGGGCTAGGCCTTATAATGAGGTCGGAAGTGGGTTTTGGCCCCTTTTAATGGATTTTGGAGGTGAAGGAGGGGAACGATAGAGAAACAAAGGGGGAAGAAGGTCAGCAAAGGCTAGGGGGGGACTTTAAAGGGGATTTTGGGGAAATTCAAAGGGTAAGAAGGGGAATAGAAGGGGAAGAAATGGGGGATGAAATAAAAGGGAAAAAGGGGGCATTTGGGCATTTCTTCACCAGCAGAGAGGCTTTAAAAGGGAAATCAGTAGAGGGGATTTGATCAAAGGATAAAAGGCACATGGAGGCTTCAAGGAGACTGTGTTTTCAGAGGAAATGCATTCCTTGAAGGCTCAACAATGATTTAGCCCCCTATTTGCTTGTCAAAAATTTATAGGGGGGCTAACAGATCCTGTCCAGAATTCAATGAAATATTTAAGGCACAGAATGGAGCATTCGAAATACCTCCTTTGATCACTGATGATCATTAAAACTTTCCACACCTACTTTTCTCATTTTCTCTATATAGTCTCTTCGAAGTCTCATTGTAAAAGGTTGGCATTTGTGATTTCTAAAGTAATACATATTGCTACTTTGAAGAAGCTTTGGCATTCTGAAAGAGTGTGAAGATCTATGTTTTTCTGTTGATGAAGGAGGCAGGACCATTAGATCCCTAAGCCTAGTTTGGTGAAGTTCTTCTTATAGTCAATGTTATTTCCCTTGTTCCCACTTTGTTCCATCATGCTTTACCTACAGTAGGATAAAAATTTTAGGCAGAGAAATGTATCTTAGAAGCACCTCTAACCTATTTATCCTTCACTGTTTATATATTTTCTGCTACTGAATGTGACAGGGTAGTCTAATAGCTCTCTTTAGATTCAGTTTGTTTTACTTCAGAAATGGTTAATTCGGTTGTGTTAAAGACTGTTTAGGCGTTCCCTCTTTCTTTACCACTGATTATTGTATCTAGAGCTTACCTTTGATTATTAATGCTGGAAGTTTGACAGTGAGGTTTTGTCTCAATCATACCCTCTATTCCTTATTGTTATCATTGTGTTGAAGGCCCCTATAATTGTAGTCCTAGATGTCTAAGGCGTTCCCTCTTCTTGGACTACAATTGTATGTCTTTGTTGTTTAAGCCCTTAAAGGTGAACTTGTAGGAGGAAATAGGGCGTTCACCGAATCCTGTAATTCATTTAGAAGGTTTAATCTGCATTTCTCCTTTCTTTAAGTGTTCATATTGATTAAGTCCAAAGCAGCGTGCTTATTGGAGGAAATAGGGCGTTCCTGGAATCCTTTAAGTCATTGTGAAAGGGTTTAGTTTGTTGTTCACTGTTAGTCCTTAATGTACATCCCATTTCACCTCTATTATTCAAGATATCCTCGACCAAGTTAGATTTGCCCTTTGGTTTCCCTTCCTTCTTAGTTAGAACTATTCGGACTTCATGTGACTCCATTCCCCAATGGCTTGTAGATTCCCACGCTTTATCTAATACCACATGAAACATATTTTCCCAACCAAACAAAAACAAACAACCTTGAACCTCATAACTAGCCTAAAATCAATTTCTGAAACTTTCAGGGCACATCTTTATAAACATATTGAGAGATCCCTCTCTGAGACTAGGAGGGCTAGATCCTAGAGCTAAAAAGTTTGGTTTGTATCTTGCCTTGTCTTTTGGTAAGCCAATCTATCAAAACACAGGACCCCAATATGGGTAATGGCTAGGAGGGACGGCTCCAAGATGGTTGAGACCTGGTGGAACTGACCCAGGAGGGTAGAGAGGCTCATGGGTACCAACTGTATGAGAAGGTCCAGAAGGAAGAGAACTGGCTGAGGGAAAGGGCTAGGAGTAGGTTGCGGCAGGCGAGGTTGAGGTTGTTGACTAGCCAAACCGGGCCGCTTAAGGTCAACCCGAGACGATTGCATCATGAAAACATTTGCTAAGCTGGGATCAGAGACAGGAGGAGGAGGAAGACCAGGGAAGGTTCCAATCAAGGAGGAGTCTTTGTAGACACCGGGGGAGACACTGGTCAAAGAATCGACAGTTTTCTTATTGGCTACAGAAGAGATTGTCAACTCACGAAAAGTCAGAGATTTTGGTCATGATATGTCAACTTGTCAATGGTGACTATATTTCCATTATGAGGGAAAAAAATCTTGCGGTGGACCGCTGATGGGACAGCAGACATGGCATAGGTGTAGCTATGCCCTAAAAGAATGTTATAATCAAGAGGGGCATCGATGACTTCAACGTCAACGCAAAAAATCTTGCCTGCAAGAGTGATAGGAAAATTACGGAATAGGCCAATGGGCTGGAAGGCATGGCCATCCCATGCAAAAAGGGTGATTGTGGAAGGGGCCAGCTCAGGGTATCTGAGTTGTTTCCAAACCGAAGCAGACATCACACACATAGATTCCCCCTCATCAATAATACACCGAGACATGTTAGCATTCCAGATTTTGACTGGCATTTGGAAAGAAATGGAAGCAAGAAGGGGAGGATGGTCTAACTGACGGGCATCGAAAACAATCAATTGGTCATCAGCAAGATCTATAGTGCCCATGGCGGATAGTAGGGCCTTCCTTTGAGAAGGATATGACTGAAGGAGTTCCAGTGTTGAAATGGCAGTAGGAGACTATGCCAAATCATATACTATGCTATACAAATGATTAGCTCATCTAATAGCAGCATTTTGGCATAATGGGCCCTTAGGAACCTTGGTAGGAACCTCAAATTTGGGCTGAGGGCTCTACAAAGGACCATTGGGTGTCGAAAGAGGCTCTATAGGACCTGAAGAAGGTGACTCGGGGATAGACGAAGCGGGAGGCTTGGGGTACTGACAAGACCGAGTTTGGAGGTTAAGGTCGATGGTTAAAGGTTGGTCAGAATTCATCATGAGAATCTGGTAATCAAAGGAACCAGAAGGGGAAGGTTGAGTGGTTACTAGTGCATGGGGTGGTTGAGTAGCCACGAATCCTTACTGAGGGAAAGGATCGGTAAACATAGCCAGTTGAGAAGTAGCTGCATTGGGGGGAACAATAGGGGAGGCATGTTGTCCTCGCAATGTGGCCTGAGACTCCCACATATGCCGCATCTGTGGTAATAGGGGATAATCGTGAGTGTAATGACCGTAAACACCGCAACACGAACAAGGCTTATTTGTATGAAGAGGCCTGTTCAGCTTGGGCTGAGTGCCCTGTTGCTAGTTAGCGGTGTTTGAGTCAATACCTGAAGGATTGGATCCACGATTACCAGGGGCAGATTGATTTTGATGGCCTTTCCTCTTTCTTTGAGAAGAAGGAGGATTAGTCATGCCCTATTGTGCAAATACTTGCCCTGGCTGGGGTGGTAGTTGCTGTTACGAGGGTTGAGAAGGAAGGGGAGGTGGAGGTGCAAATGTTGAAGGAGTTGCGGCACCAGGCTGTGGATAAGGATACTGGATAGGTTGGGAAAAATGAGGAGGTAAGCCATATCCTAGATACATGCTACCTGGAGGGGGGAAAGTGCTGGAGGTGCTGGCCCCTCCCGAAGGGAAACCATAGCCCATAGGAGGTTGAGCGTATGGATGCAAAAGAGCTCCAACGATACCGTCGGCAGAGTGAGATGCCCCCAGGGCATTAGCGCCACCGGGTCTAGGGAGGTCAGGAAGGACGGTATAAACATAACCAGACTGAGCATAGATGAGGTCATATTTCAAGGCTATTTGGAGGGCGGCTTCTTCAGTTTGAGGGAACTGGGATGTGACATATTTTCCGATGGCGGGTAAGAGAGATCGAAGGAACCAGTCCATGTAGACCAGATATTCAAAGGTGGGAGCTCGACATATGCTCCTTCTTCTCTGGCATTCCTGGACATGAGCATAAAGGCGTGTTGAAGATGATTGACGGAAAGAATTCAAGAGTTTGGTACCAGTGTCGTATCAGAGAGGGAGTTGGAAATAAGATAAGAAGGCTTCGGCAACAGTCGCAAAGGTGGTATGGGAAGAGGCAGTCTGATCAACATACCACTTAGAAGCTTCACCTGTAAGCATGCGTCAGAACAATCTAAGATGGATGGAATCATCAGTAATGGAATTGGATGAACACCACATGTGGAAAGATCGGATATGGTTGGAGGGATTTTCTCCAGCAAGGCCTTCGAACTTGGGAATGTTGGAGGGGAGCTTGGTTGGCATAGCAGGCCAACCAACCTCGTGGCAGATAGGATCATTGATCAACTAATTAAAATCAGGGAGACTGAGACCTGCCATATAGGGGAGCAAAGGGGAAGTTGAGGGAGGTCCCGTGGTGGGTCCGCTAGTAACATTCCCAAAATTAGGGCCGGGGTTGCCGCTAGCATTAGACCCTAGACCAGACATGGTGAAGGTAACAGGGGGAGAACCAGAAAGAGAGGGAGAACCCAAAGAATTAGAAGAGGAGTCAGAGTGCGGACTCGGGGGAGGACTAACTCGACGACGGCGGGAAGGAGCAATTCGACCAATCGGAAACTGAAGGTGAAGGCCAAGAAGTCTCTAGGATATATGCCTTGGGGGCGGAATGATGACGGAACAAAGGGAAGAAGAATGACCAACAAAGGCAGGGAGGTGCAGAATCAAGTGATTACAATGTTGAAACAAGGGCATAAAGGTGCAGTGTCAATTGATTTTAAAGTCTTTGCCTGGCAGTGTTAACCAGGCTCTTCTTCACTTAGGGTAAGTCTGTGGCATGTGTTAATTTTAATTCTTAAACCCAAACGTTTTGAGAGTAAAATAAAAAAGTGTGTTGCGTAGCTGAAAATAAATCTGCATAGAACAGTAGATAATGCTGAAATAACAGAAAATTAACAGCTAACAATGCATCGATCTAACCCAAGAAGGTGGGTCTCTCAAAACTAGTCTAAAATATGGAAAAAATCTAGTCAAAACACACTAAAAAGGGGCCAATAGATCTAAGGTCGGGAGGGACAGGGATCTAAAGGAGAAATCTGCTGAAAAGAGGTGCAGAAAATAGCAAAGAGGCAGAGGCAAGGTTGCTGCAACAAAGGAGGAAATCAGCTAAAGGTAGAAGGGACAAGGAGGTGACCCTAGAGGCAAACCCAAACAAAACTATATGAGGTGATTTGAAAGGGAGAAGAGCTGATCTAAAAGGGATCTGAAAGTGAGGTATCAGATCTGAAAATAAAAAGGCTAAAACTCTGAAAATTCAGACGTCTGAAACAGCTAAAACTCTTCCACAAAAAGTGGAGGGTACTAAAGCCCTAAGGGGCTAGATTCCCACTTAGTTGAGTAAAACAGATTAGAAATAGGTCTAAATGAGCTGAGACAGAGGCTGGAAAACCCTGACAAAAACTTCAAACAAACCCAGAAAAATTGCTGAAAATTTGCATTAAAAAGTGCAGGTCATAGGTTCTGACCTGTTTTCTGTCCAGGTCGTAGAATCTAGGTTGAAAAGTGCATCCTACAGTCTAGGTTTCAGGTTCTTGGCTGAAAAGTGTGACCTGCAACTCCGGGTGTCTCGGTCGCAGATTTCAGAAAAATTTGTCGTCTCAGTTGCGGCTGATGTCTGTTACCTGCGTAAGAGGGCCAGAAACACATGGAAGTTAGAAATTTTAATGTTTGAGGGTTTTATAGGTTAAAAATTACATAAAAATAGAAAGAAAAAAAAATCTGAAAAGAAACCCTAGGGTCTGAAGCAGCTGGATATGCAGGAATAGGAAAAACAACAGCGGTCGTAATTGAAAACCAGTGTGGAGTTGCCAATTGTTAGTATGAATCTTTTTTCAAAGTGTACGAAAAAAGACCACTTTAGCTATGGATAACAAATAGCCCTAACATCAAATATCGCTGCCAATATCTTCAGATCTGCAGTTAGTTGATTAAGACAAATGCTGCAAAAATCTAGATCTATGCATAAAAAGAGATTAAGCTGTAAAAATAAGGTTTTTCTCCATGCATCCAATAGACAAGACAAGAACAATATTTTTGAAAGAATTTTTATATTAAGGGCACCTGAGAGGAAAACAAGAAAGGTGTTTCCAATTCTCCTCAATGGGATGGGTTCTTGAAAGTCCTCAGTGCTTCAGATCTAGCATTTCTGTCTCTTGTTGGTGTAGAAAACCCAGACAAACATAGAACTCAAAGGGAGCTCACAAAGCAAATAATGGAGAATGTGACAATGATAATGGCTCAAAGTCAGACCAAGGGCATAGATCCAGAGTGATCTAACGGGTAACAAAAGGTGACAAATGAATGATAAAATGCTTCTATTTATAACAAAATATTGGGTCATTCTAGATCTTTGTGTATGATTAAAATAATATTAACCAAATCTAGATCCACCTTTTATGGAATATTTTATTATATTTGTTGGAGGGAAAAGGCATTTGACTTAGGTCAAATCCCTTTATTTGTAAATAATAAAAAAATAAATGTTTTGTTTATTATTTTAAGGAGGTGGTTGAATGATAATTATATAAATAATTATTTATAAATGATTTAGTCATATTTAAAAAGGAATATTATTTAAATAAGATTTAAATAATTATTCCTAGAAAATAATAAGATAAATAAGGATTTATCTAATTAATTTCCTTGTTTTGGGTTAAATATGACTTGGAATAATAATTAAATTATTTTTTAATTGATTATTCCATAAAGAAAATCAAACAAATATATATTTGTTTAATATTTCCTTTTGGGGTTTCCTGTTTAGACCATAAACAACCTAATAAATGTGTTTTATTAAGTTATTTTTCATAGTGAAAGCAATTTTACTTAGGGTAAAATTAGTCTTACATGGTGTACTTGGGTCCATCTAATGATAATAGGTTAGATGACCAAAAAATGGTGTAACACATATGGCCCAAGCCAATGAGTCATAAACTTTGCTTTGAAATCTTTGAACTTGGAGTTGAACAAGAGTGCCCAATCTCCTTTCTGAAACACACTATTATTTATGAATCGATCATGCCATTTGATCTTTTTTTCTCGCACAAGAGATGTGTGCTCTACTACTTGTTGTTGTATCCCATCCAGTTGATTTAATTCCATAATTCTTTGTTGTTGAGCCTCAGATAATTCCATCCCCAATTCAGTTGCTAGCTTGAATGTATGTATTTGAAATTCTATGGGTAATAGGACTTATTTTCCATACACTAACTGATATGGGCTGAACCTAGTTGTGTTTTTCCATGTTATCCTATATGCCCATAGTGCATCTCTGAATTTTTCTAACCAGTCCTTTCTGTTCATTTTTACAGTCTTTGTCATAATGCTCTTTAGGACATTTTTTGTTGATTCAAATTGTTCGTTTGCTTGAGGATGATACAGAGTTGATTTTCTGTGTTTGATATTGTATTTCTCCATAAGATTGCGAACAAGTTTTAATGTGTACTGTGTGCCTTGGTTAGTTACTATCTGTCTCGGAACTCCATACCTTACAAATATCTCTTCAAATAGAAAAGACACAACGGTATCTTCTGTTGCCCGTGCTACTACCCTTACCTCCACCCACTTAGTTACATAATCTGTACAAATTAGGTTGTACTTATTTCCATTGGATGGAGGGTTTATTGGTCCCATGAAATCTATAGCTCGTTGTTCAAATGGTTCAATGTACTTGTGGCTTTAATGGAATTTCATCTGATGCCACTGGTCTACCAATTCTTTAGAAGCTATCACTTCTCTTCACATAGGCCTTAGAGTCTTTGAATATGGTTGACCAGTAGTATCCAAGTTGCAACACTTTGTATGATGTCTGCTTATCTACAAAAATACCACCACATAGTTCGTCATGACATTCTTTCAAAATTTCAATCATTTCATCTTCTCTAACACATTTTATAATCATTAGATTAACACCAGTATAGAATAGATCGCCATTGACCCAACTATATCTAGCACTTTCTCTAATTGTTCTTATTTTATGTTTATTTGTGTAATGAGATGGTAGGATTCCAGATGATAAATAGTTAGCTATATCTACAAATTATGGAGTTTTGAAATTTATAGCAAATAGATGTTCATCTAAAAAATTATCTCATACTGGATTGGGATCACCAGGTGAATGTAGTCTTGATAGAAAGTCTACAAATTGATTATATTTTCCTAGTTAACCTTATAAAATAATGTTATTTTCTTGCATTAATAATAGCCATCTAGTTATTCTGCCATTTGTGATTGATTTTTTCATTAAATATTTTATGGCGGAATGATCCATGTCGATGTAAAATTAATAACCTGTTATACAATGTCGAAATTTATTAACTGCATGTACTACAACTAACATTTATTTTTCTGTAACAGTGTAGTTCAATTCTGCTGGTGTTAAGTTTTTTCTTATGAAATATATGGCATAACTAAACTGATTCACTTTTTTTCCAAGTGATGCTCCAATAGAAGTGTCAGATTCATAAGTTGAAATTTGAAATGGAAAAGACCAATTAGGTCCTCGAAGAATCATTGCAATTGACAATTTTTCTTTTAATTTTTCAAATGCATTTTTCAAATGCATTTTGACAATTATTTTTCCATTGGAATTCCACACCTTTTGCAGGTAACTTGAATAATGGCAAAACTATTTTACTAAAATTTTCAATAAATATCCTATAGTAGCCTGCATAACCCAAGAAACTTCTAACTTCTTTTTGTGTTGTGGGTGGTATTAAATTCACAATGACTTGAATTTTTGCTGGCTCCACCTTAATTCTCGAAGAAGAAATATGGTGTCCCAACACTATCCCCTTAGTTAACATCATAAAAAAAATTTCATTACTGAGTGATAGATTTGCCTGCATGCATCTTTTTAACACTTTTTCAAGATTTTGTAAACAATCATCATATGTTCCACCATACACAGTGAAATCATCCATGTAAACTTCTACACATTCATGGATCAAATTAGCAAAGATTGCAAGAACTTCTCTCTGAAAATTAGCAGGTGCATCACATAATCCAAAGGGTAATACATTGTATGCATATGATCCCCATGGGCATGTGAATGTTGTCTTATCTTGATATTCTAATGCTATCTTTATCAGATTATATCCACTAAATCCATCAAGAAATGAAAATAATTTATTTTTAGCTAATGAATCTAACACTTGATCAATAAATGGTAAAGGAAAATGATATTTTAATGTAGCTTTATTGAGTTTTCTTTAATCGACACAAATTATCCATTTCCCATTTTTATTAGGTACTACAACTAAGGGTGAAACCCATTGACTATCTGAAATAGGATAGATAAATCTGACTTGTAATGGTTTCTGTAATTCTTCTTTCACTATTTCCTTCATGATGGGGTTCATCCTTCCTTGTGGTTTCCTTACAGGTTTAATTTGATCATCAATGTAAATGTGAGGGATACATGTTTTTGGATGAATTCCCTGCATGTCTGTGTAATCCCAGACAAAATATTTTGAACATTTTTGTAACAATGTTATAATATTTTCCTCTTGTGACGAGTGTAAGTTATTACCAATATTCAAATGTCTCTCAGGACTAATCTCAATGATTTTTCTATTTGAATTGTTAATTGAATTAATAGGAAAAATGCTTTCCAATGTATTTTGTAACGATTGTATAGTGAAATTTTCCTGAAAACGTTCATTTAAAAGATAACTAGCAGCTTCATATTGAGTTACTCTAAGTTACTCTGAAATATTTGGTTCTGAGATGAAAAGATGTAATAAATCCTTATTTTCTTTCTCCTCTCTAAAATTATAAACTTTATTAAGAATAAGAACAGATTGAAGCTCTTATGGTTCCTCTCCATCAAGCCATGATAATAAAGAAGGAGATTGAGCGGAAGGATATAATGTGACATGTTTTCTTTCATCTCCATGTGCAATAATCATACTTCTTGACCTGTATCCATTGTAAGAATCTACAATGGATAACCATGGTCTGCTTAAAATTAAGGGATGCCCTCCTAAATTTGTTTTTAGCTACAAAATCAAGAAGTCTACAGGATACTCCCAGGAATCTAGTGAGACAATGATATCTTCCAATATACCTTCTGGTACAACTTTAGATATGTATGTAAGTTCTAAAACTGTAGTAGTAGGTCTAATGTTGTTCAGATTCAAATGTTTCATAGTCTCTGTATTCATAACATTGATAGCTTCTCCCAAGTCTATTAAAGTATTTGGCACTAAAAATTTATTAATCAAAATGGTAACCATAGGAATTCCTTGATCAACATATTTTTCAATGGTTGTGTTTTTAGATATGAGACTAGCTAAACTTCCAATTACCTGGATTTTAGGTGGATCCTTCTTTCTCCTGCAAGATTTCTTAATTCATAATTCCTTTATTTTTTTTTCATATATCCAAATATCTTTAATTTCGTGCAACAAAGGAATTTTTACATATGTATTTTTCAATTCATCCAGAATATTAAATCCAGGTAGAGATATTGAGATATTATGTTGTATTAATCTCTCCATATATGGTGGAGTTTGAGTCATAATAGATTTACCTTTCTGAATTTGATGTTCTTGTTGAGATTGTTGATTTTGTTCTCCTTGTTCAGTTTGTTCTTCAATTATCGGAGGATAATATTTCTGTAACACCTTCCCAGACCTTAGGTGGAAATCTTGTATAGGAATAATTAAATAAGTAGGATAATATGTTGCTTCATCCACATGATATGTTGGTCTATCCACTTTCTTACTTGGATTAGCTACTGGATGAGCTGGCAATTGTGTTGGTCTAGGAGGTGGTTGATTAGTGAGCAGCCAAAGTTTATGCAGTTGCGTTAGCATTGGTTGATTTTGAGGTGGATATGGCATTGGTTGATGTTGCTGGAATTGTTGATATTGAGGAAATGGTTGTGGAGGGTATGGTTGTTGATATTGATATTGTTGAGGATAAATATACTGAGGTGGCTGGTTTCCATAACTATATTCCCTCCAACCTTGTGCAGGTTGATTTTTATATTGTTGTGGTGGTCAAGCCTACCCATGCATTGGTGTATTCCATGAATTTTGAGGATATTGAAAATTCTGAGGGTTTTGTTGAGGGAATTGTTGAGGCATCCTTAGTTTCCAAGGTCTCCTTGGTGCCATATAGTAGAGAGAATCTACTCCTTGCACTTCTTCTCCTTGAAATTATTTTAATTTGGGACATTTTTCTATTGCATTATTTTTTTTGCATAGTTTGCACACTTGTATACCTTACAAAGGACATTCCCTGAGTGAATGTTTTTGCCTACACTTTGGACAGAAAATTGCTAAGATTTCATCTTGTTCTTATTTATTTTTCTTACCTTTGAAGACATCTACTTTTTTTCCAAAAGTTCTTAAGGGATTTTTTTTGAAATTTTCTAGTAAAATTCCTATCTATGCTCTTGTTACTGCACCCACTACAAATTTGGAAGCTTTTGATGAAATATCTCTCTTTCCACTCTTTGCTCTTCCTGTAGAGTATTTTTGACAAAGTTCAACAATTTATTCAAATGGTAAATTGGAGATATATCCTTTTCCCATCACATTAAGGATGTCTAAATATTCATCTCTGATACCCTTAAGAAATATGGCACGGATGGTGTTATCACTCAGATTTTCCTTGAAGTTGTTGGGAAGAGGAAAGGGGTCCGAGGTAACCACAAACCAACTTTTAGGTACAGAATCTAGCCAATCTGTATCCAGAGAGGGCTCTCTCTGGGTACAGATTGGCTAGATTTTGTACCTAAAAGTTGGTTTGTGGTTACCTCGGACCCCTTTCCTCTTCCCAACAACTTCAAGGAAAATTTGAGTGATAACATAGTGGCGACTCCACTGGGGACCTGAATAATTTTATTGTTACTATTGTTTACTTTATAAGCTACAGACGGAGCCTGAAGTTAGCCAGGTAGCCTTTGAATTGCTTTTGCTTTGCAATTGCATAGTAAATAAATGCTACTTCGGTCTATCTCCGGTCTAGTTTATGAACTAAACTTTGGTTTCAGACATTTGATCAGTTCCTCTAGTTAAATAAAATATTTAAGAAAATTTAAATCCAATATCTGAAACTTCTTAAAGATATTATTGAAGTTGTATTGTTCATTTCATTTAAACCAAAAAAACTAAAAATACCACTTAAGAAAACTGGCTTCAGAAAGGACTCGTTACACTAGGGCTAATCCTGATCCAAATCCACCACCTGTGTTTGAAAATCCGAATCTTATTCCCAGAATTCTTAGAATACAAGATAGTCAAGAAAGCTTTGGAATTTCTCCACCTCTCTATAGATCTATATCCTGTCCTGTGAAGTGGATCTATCTTTAGGACGAACCTTTTGACGAGCAGTTTGAAACATATTTATTTGTAAATTTTTCTGAATCTGAGTTGTCCAATCTGGTTCTAGACCCAATATTTCTTGAAGATTTACAATTTGAATTTGTTACTTCACATCTTGACAAGCATTTGCGAGATTCCATACATTCTGAGTTTACCTCTGAATAAACTTCAAATATTTCTGTAATTACTTTAGCTTCTCCCAGTTCATTATCATTTCATCAAACATCTCAACCTCAAACTACCCCTTCTACTCCTCCACCCACCACTCATATACCAACCTCACATGTTATTTCACCACTACCTCTTCCAATGGAAAATAGATATGCTCCCTTAAGGTTACCAACAAATCTAGGGATTATGCCTCAAGATTACCAAAGTAAGATCACTCCTTTTGATGGTTCTGGTACTTACACTGCACAACAGCATACTAAAAAGATGACCGATTATTTTGAAATTTATGAAATAGATGCTGATGATGTAAGAATGAGATTTTTTGTCCAAAGTCTTACTGGAGAAGTCAGAACCTGGTTCAGGGCTCTTCCTGCAAATAGTGTTGCTGACTTACCAGCTCTTTATGGAACATTTTTAAACAGATGGGAGAAAAAGAAAGATCCTCTTCAAATCTTATCAAAATTTGGAAAACTAAAGAGAGGACCAAACGAGACTGTGCAAGATTATGTCACCAGATTCAATGAAGCTTACACTGTTGTTCCCCAAAATCTTAGACCTCCTCCAAATTTAGTATTAATCAAATTCCCTGATGGATTTGATTCTGATATAGCGTATCAGCTTAGGGAAAGAGCTCCTCAAACTTTAGAAGAAATGCAAAGTATAGTTGTTAGCGTTGAAGCTAACCTGATAGAGAAACGAGCTAGAGCCAGAGATGAAAGAAGAATGCCTATAAACGAAGAACCCACAGCTTTTGAGAAGAAGCTACATGCTATTATCAAAGGGATGGAAAGACTAGGAGATAGAGTAGAAACCATTGAAAAGAATAAAGCTCCTTGGGATGGTCAACCAAGCAATATTGTTAGAAATCAAAACTTTAGAAGAAACCAAAATCAAAACACTGGAAAAACTAGTCCTGACCAAAATATTAGGCCCTCATTCCAGGAAAATTATGTTGAAGGCTCAACATCTGAAGAACCAACTGAAGATGTTCAAATAAATAATGTCACTGAAGGTGAGAATGAACCAGAAATTTTCTTGACCCAAGAGGATCAAGAGGCTCATATTCTTAAGCAATTTCAAACCCATTCAGGAGAATCATTTGACTTTAAAGAAGGATATGATACATCCATCTACGAAGTTCATAAGCAATACAATTTGAGGAGCAGAAGAGTTTATGTTCCAGAAAAAAGTAAACAGAAAACTGTAAAACAAACCCTCAAAGGTAAAATCAATAATGCCCCTGTAAATATTCTTTCCATATCAGATCCTAACCCTGCCCACCCAGTAATTGAAGATGTATCTGATACTCAACTGAATAATAGACAACTTTCCAATACTCTTCCTCCCAAAGGAAATGTAGAGGAACCTCTAGAAGTTGATTCAGAAACAACTTCAGCACACAACCCCACTCCTGAGAAGGAGAAAAATACTGAAAACACAGAAGAGAAAGACAATCCAACTGTTCGAAATACAAGGACTCAAACTGAGAAAACTTTTAATCTGGAAGCTGAAGTAGGAAAATTAAAGATAGTTGTTCCATTGTCTGAATTAGCTAAACATGGTGTCTACAGAAGCCAAATTCATAAATCACTCAATATTACTGGAATTGATGATTCAGTAAATGTTTTGATGATCAACCCAGATTATTATTTGGCCCTGAAGTAAATGGAAAACCAGAAAGTGGAGTAACTCCTCCATTTTATGTGAGTTTGAATATACATGATAAAATACTTCATAATGCCATGCTTGATTCTAGGGCATCTCACAATCTAATGCCCAAGGCTGTAATGGAAAGATTAAACTTAGACATCACCAGACCATACAAAGGTATTTTTTCTTTTGATTCAAGTCAAGTGAAATGTTTAGGACTAATCAAAGATTTGTGTGTTACATTGGTTCAATACCCTGCGAAAACCATTTTGATGGATATAGTAGTAGCAGACATTCCTCCAAAATATGGTATGCTATTGTCTAGATCCTGGGGTGAAAAAATCGGAGGATATCTTCAATTAGACATGTCATATGCTACTATTTCAGTATTCAACCAACCTAAGAGACTATACAGAGAAACCTTGATCAAATATGTAGTCAGTAGTCAAGAGAAACCTGAAAATTTCCCTATCTACTCAGTACACTATGATATGGACTCATTTATTCTCTACAATGCTGAAACTTATCTTCCCACTGAACTAGCAGCACCAGCATCTAAACCAAAAGAAACTAAAAATAAATCTAGTGTTCAAATCCAGGAAATCTCAGAGGAAAAAGAAACATCAGAAACCCAAGAAAAACCAGAAGAAAGTAAAAAATCAGATCTCACTGTTAAGAAAGTTCCTAAAACACCTGATGAAAATTATGAACATGAAATTATTTGGCATTTAGAATTTGATGGTTTAGTTAATAAGTTAGGAGCAGGAGCTGGAATTTGGATACATAACCTTGAAAATGATCATGCTGAAGGCCATGCTTACAGATTGAACTTTAAATGCACTAATAATATGGCAGAATATGAAGCTCTTTTGTTAGGGCTTAAACTTGTCAAAAATTTAGGAGCAATTAGAGTATCTGTCATAGGAGATTCTAATTTAATCATTCAACAGATCAATGGTGAATATTCGACAAAAGATCCCAGATTAAGAGAATATAGAGGAACAATTGTAGAAATTCTCAATACTTTTCTACAGGCTCAGCTTGCCAAAATCCCTAGAAAACAAAATTTGCATGCTCATAGTCTTGCAATGTTTGCTAGCACTTGTAAATTACCTTTTGAACCTAATCATCAATTCACAGCTGAGATTAGACACAGACCTGCTATACCAGACAATTTCAAGAATTGGCAAGTGTTTGTAAATGACAACTAGATTAACAATTTTTCAACTCTAGAGAATGAATTTTCTAACAGTAGCATAGATGAAGATACAGTCAATGAATCTGATCAAATAAATGAACAAGGAATGAAAGTTTCAAAAGAAAATGCAACTCAAATGCTTCATCCAACGAAATTCACCAAAAAATACATGCAGGACCTTAAACAAATGGAAGTTGATGAGATTATAGAAGATGAATCTGAAATAATTAATCTGAAAGATAATCATTTACCTAAAGGATTAACGCCTTTGGAAGATGTTTTTGACTCTAATGACATTCCAGTGAAACCTAAAATGGAACCATTGAAAGCTGATATTGAGGAATACAATCTGGGAACTGAAGAAAATCCTAAAATAATAAAATTATCTAAATCTTTGCCTCCAGATCAAAAATCAAAATATGTTGAACTAATAAAAGAATTCCAGGATTTCTTTTCCTGGAGTTATGAAGATTTTAAATCATATGATACATCTATAATTCAACATACAATACCTCTAAAACCAGATCAGAAACCATTTAAGAAAAAACTCAGAAGAATCAACCCTGTACTTTTTCCTTCAATTGAAAAAGAAATCAAAAGAATGTATGAAGCAGGGATAATTGCTCCAATTAGATTTTCAGAGTGGGTGTCTAACTTAGTCCCTACTAGGAAGAAAACTGGAGAGATCGGATTATGTGTTGATTTAAGGAATGTTAATAAGGTTTCTCTGAAGGATAGTTATCCTTTGCCCAAAATGGATCACATTTTGCAAAGGGTAGTAGGTGCTTCAAGGATTTCTCTTTTAGATGGGTTCTCAGGATATAACCAGATTCTGTTTCATCCTGATGACTAGGAAAAAATAGCTTTTACAACACCATGGGGTACATTCAAATACGTCAAAATGCCATTCGGGCTCAAAAATGTTGGAGCAACCTTCCAAAGAGCAATGGACATTGCGTTTGCAAAAGAAATTCATGACTTTCTTGTTATATATCTGGATGATTTAACTGTTTTTTCTAAATTAGATCAGCAACATTTGGAACATCTCACACAAGTCTTCATAAAATGTAGAAAGTATGGTATCTCTTTGAATCCAAAAAAGTCCCCATTTGGTCTTGAAGAAGGTAAATTTTTGGGTCATATTATTTCCAAATATGGTATCAGAATTGATCTTGCTAGAATAGAAGCCATATTGCAGATGCCTCATCCCAGAAATATCAAAGAACTACAAGCTTTCATAGGAAAAATCAATTTTTTGAGAAGATTCATTTCTAGTTTAGCTGAATTAATTATATTACTTACTAACATGTTAAGAAAGGATTCAAGTATTAAATGGACAGTAGAAGCTAAACAAGCATTTGAAGAAATTAAAATGGCTTTGACTAGAACACCAGTTCTTACCAGTCCACAATTTGATAGAGATTTCATAATATTTTCATTTGCATCAGAACATACTGTAGCAGCTATTTTATTACAAAAGGATGATCAAGGATGTGAAAAACCTATAGCCTTTTTTAGTAAAGCACTGAGAGATGCATCATTAAAATACAATATCATGGAAAAACAAGCTTTTGCACTCATAAAAGCCATCACAGATTTTAGAATCTATATATTGTATTCCCATGTGATAGCTTATGTACCAAATTTTGTTGTCAAGGACATCTTGACTCAAGATGGAATTGAGGGCAAAAGAGGAAAATGGATTGCTACCATATTAGAATATGATATTGAGATAAAACCTACAAAATTGATAAAAGGACAGGGATTGGCTCAACTCATGACAAAGACAAATTTCCAAGCCCTGGATATTAATGAACTAGATGACGAACAGGAGATGGCAACTCCACAAATCAGCCAAGCCTTCTTAGATTCACCTTGGTATGCTGATATAATTTATGTATTGTTAAACCTGTAGGCTCCTCCAGGGTTATCCGGAACAAAGAAGATATTTTTAAATATGACATCTTTGAAGTATTGTATTTTAGATAATGTTATCTTTTGGAAAAATCATGATGGTATTCTATTAAATTTTTTGTTAAAATATGAAGCTGACAAGGCTCTCAATGAATTCCATGCAGGAGACTGTGGTGGACACCTTTATTGGAAATCAACTACAGATAAGATCCTAAGAGCTGGATTTTATTGGCCAACCTTGTTCTCTGATGTAAATAAATTTGTCACTGCTTTCCATAAATGTCAAATTTTTGAAGGCAAGAGAAAATTATTACCTTTACCTCTAAAACCAATTTCCACTGAAAAACCTTTCCAACAATGGGGCCTGGATTTCATTGGAGAAATCCATCCTCCTTCTTCTGGCCAACATAGATGGATCCTCACTGCCACAGATTATTTTACTAAATGGATAGAAGCAATTCCTTCCAGACAAGCCAATGACTCTGTGATCATAGGATTTCTAGAAACCAATATATTATCAAGATTTGGTTGTCCTGAGAAAATTATAACTGATAATGATGCAGCCTTCAAATATAAGAAGATGATAAGTTTCTGTAATAAATATCATATCACCTTAGGCCATTCCAAAGCCTATTACCCTCAAGGTAATGGACTGGCTGAATCCTCCAACGAGAGTCTCATCAGTATTATTAAGAAATTATTGGAGGAAAATATGAAAAATTGGCATAAGAAACTTATAAATGCACTATGGGCAGACAGACTCACCACCAAAAAATCTATTGGGACTAGTCCTTATGAATTATTTTATGGTATTGAGGCTGTATTTCCCTCATCTTTAGGAGTTCCTGTCATGAAATTACTTCAAGAAGCTCAGGTTGAAACAAATGATATTCAAAGAAGAATAAATCAGACTATCAATTTGCAGCAAACCAGAGAGGAAGTTTATCAAAGATCCCAAGTATTGCAGGAGAAACTAAAGAAGATATTTGACAAAAGGACCAAGGCATAAGACTTTCAATTGGGAGACAAAGTTTTGAGATGGGATTCCAGAAGAGAGGATAAGGGAAAACATGGGCAGTTTGATTTCCTATGGAAAGTACCTTACATTATTCATGCTTTACAAGGAAATAATACATATTTTTTGAAAAACTTGGATGGTACAGAAACTGAAGAAGGACCGGTTAATGGTCGAATGTTGAAACACTACTTTGATCCTATTTACTAGGATATCCTAATTTTTTAACATGTACATACTATATCCTTTGTAATGCATCAATTTGGATTGGATAGTAACCTACCGGAGGTGAAGCCCGAGGAGAAGGCCCTAAGCTTCAGAAGTATTACTGTCATACATATAATAAAGCAACATGCAAAAGAAGATTTCATGGTTCAGTCAAAATCATTCTGAGGACAACTGACCTGTTGTTCTTGACTTTTCACCAGGAAAAGCCATCCCCAAGTGGAGCCAGTGTTAGACTCCTATACCAATAGGTGTCATATTTCATGATTTACTTGATGGACTATGTAATATGTTCATACCTTTTCTTGTTGCAAAGGTTTTCCATATTCTTAAAAAATCAAAAAATTTAAAAAATGTAAAGAGGGTATACCCTAAAAGAAAAATCAAAGGGTGAAAAGAATAAAAATGGCCAAAAAAGTAAAAGAAAATGAACCCCACCACAAGAAAGGCCAAGGAAAGTGTGCAAGTCTAAATGCCACTGCTTTTTTCTCTTTTGTAATAAATAAAATTGTGTGCAATTTGTATTTTATGCCACAATTTATGAACAGTCAAACAGCTTAAGCTTGGCTAGTTCATCTTTCAATTTTATGTTTTAGAGATAGAGAATAAATCTGACCAAACTGTTTAATCTTGGCAGATAAGTAGATAGGTAGAGTAAATAAAAAGAGCTCAACAGTTTAATCTGAGCCCTTGGATGTAATAAGGTTAGAATTAGATAGATTTCCATATGTAAAAGAAAAATTGTGATAAAGGTTTGCTAGTTTAAGTGCACCCTAATAAAGAAGAAAAAATGGTAGAATAAAGTAGGTAGGGTAGGTAGATGTTGTTGCAGAATTACATGTGATGGATGATGACTCTAGAAGTGTTAAATATTTACTTTCATCACAAGTGCAAAGGTAGACACTACATTGGAAGAATTTCAAGCAAAGCAAAGTCATATTATTAACTTCCCCTTTCATTTTTTCCCTAAAAATTTCACTAATTTCCCCTAAGTACTAAGGCATTTGAAAATTAGAGGGGCTCAAGGAATTTCCTTGACTTTTGGAGGGACCGGATCCTCGGCCCAATAATTGGAAAAACCTAAGTACTTAAAATCATTCGTCATGACATTCATACACTTCTGAAAAAAAAATTCCTAACTAAAATCCCATTTTACTTAGAAAAATCATGCAATATTTCATAAAAACCCTCCTCATAAAAGCATAAGTTAAAAACATTAACCTAATGTTTACACTTAGCGCTTCTTTCATTTTTTCATATTAACTCCTAATTTTATTATTTAAATCCTTATTAAAATTCCCCCTTTTCCCGTATTAATTTAAATATAAAAATTTCCCATAAACTATATATTCCACCCATTGGTTGAAAAATAACCATATAACTTTAATTAATTGGTTAAATGTCCAATTAATAAACCAACCCGACCTCCCCGCCATATCAATAAGGGTTAATCAATCCTCATGATTAATTAATAACCTGTATCTGCCAATCGAATCATCCCCGATGCGATTAATTCATAATAAATTACATTGGGCCCGCGCGTTATCTCTCCGCCATCTTCCGTGCTCGACGATCGTCCGATCGACTTGTCTGAGATCAACGGTTATTATCCATATCGCTAGCCATCCACATCCGAATGATAACGCGCGATGGACAAGCGGTTTTCTGGATCGTACAGAGCCACGCGCCGTGCATCGTATGGAATCGCTCGCCCTCTGCTCAAAACCACTCTTCCCCAAAAGCGGTGCGATGGAAACCGCTTACCGCCTGCCTCCCCTGACGAAACCTCCGTACCTACTGACATCATCCATTAAAAAATTAAAAACCCACCAACCTTTTGACTTTGTGAATAAAAAAAATGTGCCCGCATCATTTTCATTGTTCTACGACCAGAGTCTCATGCAGAAATTCCAAAACCAACTGTCTAGCGCCATCAACTGCCACCTTGCCGAGGAAAATTGCAGCCGAACATTCAGAATTCATCTGCCATAGCTAATACCTGTTCCAACTACTGTTAATTTCTCGGAAAATAGGTATTTACCTCAATTCCCGTCAAACTCTGTGAAATCCTGGTTTTTGTTTTGAATTCCACACGAGAAACTAAAACAGAGTTCAAAATTGATCTTCATTTTATTCCTCAAGTCCCCAGAACTGCAATTATATTCCTAAACCTGTGATTGTGCCTGTTTTTTATAAAAACCCCTGAATTCATTTATGAATCCACAAGAACCAGAAATGGAGGTTCCCGTGGCTCTGAATGTCACACCCCTCAATACCCCTCACAGAGATTTAGATTATCTACCTTTAGTAGACAGAGATTTCCAAATTAAAGACTTGGTTCTCAGTGAAAATCCCCTTCAAATATTCCGTCACTGCAGAGATAATTACTTGAAAGGTTCTGAAATTTTTGGATTATGGGAATCCAATCTTCCCATGTACCCTCTTCCCTCAGTCCACATTTTCTTTGAGATAATCCATTACTATCATGCAAACTATGATCCCAATTTAAGAGCAGTTTTGTCCCCGAGTCAGACTATCCTTTTTCCTATAACTGCTCAGTCTATCAATGAGATGTTGTAATTTCAACCTGGTCAAGCCCTCACTCCCCTGTCCATGGGAGAATTACTTGAGAAATCCACTAAATTGTCCCATGAAGAGTTAAATCTTCTCTGCCATACCTTCATGTTACCAGAACATCAACCCAAAGGCCCTCCCCCTTATGGTTATACTTTCTTCACTAATGTGGGCAGGCTAATTCTAAATATGATTTCTTCTATAATGGGTTTCAATACTAGTGAGTATGTTGACCAATTAACCCTAGTATTGTTATCAATTTTCACCCCTGGACAGCCCCTTGCTGTCAAGTATGATTTTGCTTCCTACATTGCAAAAAAAATCCATGATCAATTCATGAGATTAGAGAATGAAAGAGTGTTCAGGTATTCTTCTATTATTTATCATCTCATGCTTTATTACCAATCTGAAAGTTTCCCTTTCCATGTCAAAAAGCATGATGCCAAAGGAAATCCTAGGTCTTTTATCTTTTGGTCTACCATTACTCATAACTCCCCTGATTCCCCTTATTCCTACAATGAGTTTGTTGACCTATTTATACACCCTGCAACCACCTTGTTAACAGGAGTTTCTCCTCCAAGGGTCAATAGTGAAATCAAGAAAATTCTTCAACTTTCAAAGCAATATCGGATAGGTGACTGGTATCTATACCAAAATCACACAGAAATCGGGATCTATGGATGTGAGTTATGCCCATTCAAGTTGCCAAAATATGTCCCAATGAGACTCTTTGCATTAGAGTATTTCAAGAAAATTATTAATTCAGATATAGTTCATTTTTGTAATGCAAATAAAAAGGCTCAACTCAGGATTAAAAGTAAGCTAGGTCCCTTTGTCTGCAACTCTAGAGATGCTGGAAAGGAAGCTAAAAGAATATTAGAAGATTATCTTAAATTACAAAAAAAATTATACTATGTACCTTATGACCCAAATAGCTTTATTTGTGATAGAAGAATGAAAAACAAACTATCATCATACATTCATCAAAGAATCCCTGAAATTGAACAGTATGCTAATAAGGATGAATGGATGGAAGGGACATTGGTAGAACAAGATAGTGAGCAGGTCAATGTTGAAAATGTAATGAAAGACCTTGAAAAAATATTTGACCTAGACTCTTTTGGACAGGTACAGATACCAAGTATTGGTCCTTCTTCTGCTGGGACTTCTCAACCAAATTTACAGGAAATCAGTGCATTGGCTACAGTAGCATCTAAAGAAAAAGATAAAGAGGTTGATATCCAAATTACAGAAAAATTTACAATGATAGAACAGCCTCAGACTTCTAAAGAACAGGGTCAAGTACAGATTCCTCCTACTCAGACCAAGGTGGCAGAAGTGTCAATTTTACAAACTAAAAGGGCAAAAAGAGAGATGCTGAAGCAGCTATTCTTGTCACTAGATTTTCTGGACAGTTTAATGTTAAAAGACAAAAATTTAATCCTCTTCCAGAAGTATAATATATTCATGAAGTCCCTGATATTCAAACACAAGAAGAATTGGGTAGTCAGCAAACAGGTTCAATCAGTGGGACATCCACTACTTTACAGAGGAAAGAACTGCCAAGGCAACAAAGTGTAGAAGTGTCATCTTTCAAACCACCTGTGAAAGATGCCTGGGACATTAAAAGAACATTCATAAACATAAAAGCTAGAAATGATCCTCTCAGACTTCAAGTGTACAATCAATGTTTGAAGATGGCTCCTAAGAATCAACAGAGATTGATGTCATCTTATGACATTCAACAAGGTAAAATGATAATGATTCACTTCAAACCCAAAGTGCAACAACCTCAAATTGCTGCAGATTATATCAGGACTAATTTTGAAGTCTTAGCAAAGGATATTCATCCTTTGGATCAAATTGAGCTGCATAAATAGATAGGTGAGATGATTTATTCTACTTTGACGGATAAATCAATGATGACCCATAAATTGCAAGATTCTTTGGAGAATACTAATGCTCAGCTAAGTCTTGAAAAATCCTCTTCTCAAGCTAAGGACAACAGGATTAAGACTTTGGAGGAAATTATTATTAGTTTGGGTCATAATCCCAAGGATGTCAAAGGTATAGAAGCATTGATCAAGAAAAAAGATGATGATGTAGCAACTTTGAGAAAACAACTGAATTTACCAACCTCAAGACATCCTCAAACTGCAGAAATCATAAAACAAAATTTTGAAGAAGAATTAATGGACTTGCTCTTAAAACTGAATGAGCAACTTAATGAAATAGAAAAAGATCTTGAAAAGGCACTGAAAGGCAAGCAGTCTAATACTCCAGCCTCTACAACTGAAATGATTGCAGGTACTACTACAACAACAGGTTAGCCAACATAATTTTCATAGGTACATACTTCCAATTTAAGTACAGAAGAGTTAATAAATTCAATGGAAGAAATGAAACTCCAAGTGACAGAGCTACAGAGAACAAAGGCACAACTCACCACTTTGGAACAGAAATATGACCTCTCGAAGATGAATGTTGCAGATAAAACAAGAGAGGTCAACAAATTGGAAAAGTTGGTCAGCAAGTTGGAAAGGATCTCACATTGGAGAAGCCTTTAAAGGAAATAAATGAAATTCTTTGGGATAACATAATCCAGTCAATAAGAGATGTCTGGCCCTCAATTCAAATAATACATGAAAAAAATGATTTAGTCAAATTGGCTATGGAAGAAGTCCTGAGAGCAAGAGAAGAATTGGGAAACATGCCTGAAGAAGCTGATAGACTTATCCGTTTTCTAAATACTCAGAACAAGCATCAACTTGAAGAACTTGGCATTCAGGACAGAACAGGAACCATTTTGGAAATAAAAAGAGTTTTTACCAAAAGAACTCTGATGCAGAATCTAGAATGAAGATGTTCTTATATGCAAGAAGAAATAATTGCTTTCAGAAAAAGATTTAATATTTTATTGGATAAAGGATTGCCTAGTCCTTTAGTTTTAGAAGATAAATTGATGGACCTTGAAAGTTATGTTGAAAAACTGGACAAGCATGCTGACAATCAGGCCAGTACTTCAACTAGTTCATCAACAACAGCATTGCCTACAGGATAAAGTCTTCATGATAGATTGGAAAATTTATTTTACCGTGAGCATGAAGTAAAGCATTTGTTCCCTGTTCAACCTACTTTCTTTAGGTATACAGAGACTGATGAAACTCTCAGAAGGCTGCAAAGGACCAGGATACCAGAAGATAAATGGTGGGAAGACATGTTAGAACTTTTGTAAAAACTATCTTTTCATGAATTTTTTATTATATACTACAGTAAGTCAGTGTAAGAAGGATAAAAGGATGAATAAAGGTCAAAGTGTATCAGAGAAGTCAAAGAGTATCAGTTAAATGAAGCAGCCAGCATAGAATTACTAAAGAGGACAGCAGCTAGCCAAATCATAGGGCCTACCTCCAACACATTCTTAAAAGAAGGAAACAGCACAACATCAATTATCATTTTTCTTATCTACAAGACCATCTGTCTCTAGTTTATTGTAATATACTTATGATTCATCCTAGATTATATCTCAAGTTGTTATGAGATATTTGTTGTAAATTTTTGTATAATTACTCCCTCAATCAGAGTATTCGGAGTGGATTTTTTAGACTTTGCTGTAACATTGACTATTTAGAATAAAGTGTTGTTGGATAAATTTTGTGAAGCTAGCTGGATGTGGAATTGATGCGAAAGACTTTTTACAGGATTCATGTGTCAGACTACGGATCAATAAGTCATCTATCTCTTATGTGTTGAAGTCTTTATATTTGTTTACTATATCATCTGTGTTTCATTTCTGAATAATTAATGAGAAAGAATAAATCAGAAAGTGCTTAAGTGTAATCTGATTTTAATCATTATTTTTCTAAATGTTTTCTTCTAAATTGGTTTAAACAGTGAATTCTTAATTGCTCCTGTTTTTCTGGTTTAAGCATTTTGATTATTTAATAAAGAATACTTAATTGCTCTTTGTTAATAATCACTCAATTTTTCCTCTTATAAATGTGTTGAAATATTCTTAATTGCCTTTCCTCCATTTATATTCCATTCCATTCACTTTAAGATCTATAATTATTCTTTGTTTGATTATCTTGCCCTGTGAAACCATCTTTTGCTAAGAGACTTAATCCAATTAAGTTATCCTTTTGACTCCATTAGCCCAATGGACTAAACTACTCAATCTTGCCCTTAGCTATTGAATTCCACCACCCAAACTCAAACAAACCCTTGGAATTTATAACTAGCCTAATATTTTCTAAAACAAAGCTAAATTATATAGAGAGAGCCCTCTCTGGGTACAGATTGGCTAGATTTTGTACCTAAAAGTTGGTTTGTGGTTACCTCGGACCCCTTTCCTCTTCCCAACAACTTCAAGGAAAATATGAGTGATAACAGATGGTATCAGGACTTAGAGAATGATGTTTGGATTTCTGTAAATTGTAAAGAAATATTTCCAAATATTCTTCCAAACTTTCGTCTTCTTGTTGTATCATTCTAAAAATGTCTTCTTTTTAGTCTCTAGCCCTGCAGTAAGCTTGATACTTTTTAAGAAAAAAAATTTTCATATCATCCCAAGAAGCTATTGTATGTTCTCCTAATCCCATAAACCATTTCAAGGCTGTTGATTTCAGAGTAGCAGGAAAAAGTTGAAGCTTGTGTGTCTCATCAATATATCCATAAGTTCTACATAATATATCAAACTTGAACATGAAAGCATCAAGATCTTCTGTTGACATTCCATAGAAATTAGGAAATATAGAAGGTGGAATGTTTTTCATTTTTATTATTTCCCCTAATATTTCTCTTGCATCTAAGATTGGAAATCCAAAAGTAGTTTCTTGATCAGTGTTATTTTCTTGGTCATTTTCTTGTGTTCTTCTATTTTGATTTTCTCTTCTAGCTTCTTCCTCTATCAATATAAGTGCTCCTACTCTTCTGTCTTCCTCTGCCTTTATTTCTTCCTCTCGTTGTCTTCTCAATTCCCTTTTTTGTCTTTCATATTCAAGTCTTTGTTCAGGAGTCATGTTTATTCTAGCTGATCCTTCTCCTTCTTCAGCCATTTCTTGTTCAGAGATATGTAGTGTTTCTATATGAGGTTGATTTCATATTTTTTCCACTACTTTGATTTCTTCAAGGACAACTTGCTCTAGTTGTTCAAAGATTTGTTTTCTTGTATATTTTTGTTTCCATACAGAAGGAGGTTCTTTAGGTGATTGCTTTCTTTTTACCTCAAAGGCTAACAAGATTTGTCATTCAACTAAAGTTAATCTCTGTCCTAATATATTTTTTTCCTCTAACTCTTCTATGGTATGTCTTCCAACAACTGGTGTTGTTAGTCTTGTGGATGAATGAGCTGTTGGGGGCTTTTGTTTCACAAATCTATCTTTCTGATCTCTATCTCTAGGCATAAGAAAACATTACTAGAAATAAAAAATATGTTTTTGTTGTTTTTTATGATTTGATATATATATATATATATATATATATATATATATATATATATATTCTTCCTATTTGATAGTTTTGAAATATGCTTCCTCGGCAACAGTGCCAAAATGTTGGGTCAATTTACTGTGTAAACTAACACAAGTATTTATTATCAATCCGGGCTAGTGGAACTTAGAAGCATCCCCAAATTATATGGGTTTCAGTTATGATAAATTTAGAATATGGTTTATCAATGACTAAGGAAATGCATATTGCAAATATAAATCTAACTTAAACAATTTCTAAATTCAAGTATGCAATTAGAAGAAGAAGAATCTCTTAACTTAAGAGATTTTTTTGTCCTTCTCTAACAAGATTACCTCATGAATTAGAAATAAAAAACTATTAATTGAACAATAGATTAAGATACATGAAGCAATAATTGAAGAGGCTATTCACTGAAGAGGTCCTGCCTGTCCTTTATCATAGATTAATTTATCAGTAATGCTATTGTTAGAAATAGGAATTCAG
Organism: Pinus albicaulis; assembly: GCA_034641835.2. Classification (NCBI taxonomy): domain Eukaryota; kingdom Viridiplantae; phylum Streptophyta; class Pinopsida; order Pinales; family Pinaceae; genus Pinus; species Pinus albicaulis. The sequence goes on along the minus strand of CM076575.1, from coordinate 852,145,403 downwards.
AAAAGCATGTAAAAGCACGAAAAGATGAATTATAACTTAAGATATTAATTAGATAGAAATAATGTTTAACTTAAACATTTGTTTTTCCTTTTATATGAAAAATAAGAATGATCATTAGATTCATCAACACTCATAAATAATCAGCATAAATAAGTTAAGCATAAGCAAACTACTTCAGAAATTGCAACTACAAATAAACTAGGAAGTGCACTTAGCTCGGTGTGGGGGCCCTCCACCCTTGCCTCGCACATTAAAGATGTTTTCAGCTGCTTAAAACTTCATTCAATCAACTATCATATAAAAACAACAAATGGAATATAAAATATCTTCAATTATGTCTCCAAAGTCTCAGAAATAATAATGTTAATTCATACAAATTCTACATATCAATGCCTTCAAAGTTTAAGGCTTAAATAGATAAAGTATCTAAAAAATTAATATAAAGTATCTCCTATAGAAATTACTATCCTTATATTATCCAATCAAGTCGAATTCATCCATCAGATCCATCAAAACTACAAAATCCCACAAAGTAAGAATTTTGACCTAGTTTCTAGGGATCCTCTATAAAGACAGGTCGTGTTTGACTACCTTTGACCGGGACTATTAAAGTTTGGTTTGACCGTACCAATAGGTGTAAAATTAATATTAGTTCCCAAGCCTTATATATATATATCCATCTTGAGCCCAAGTTTCCTGCAAATATGAAAACTGTGAGTCCATTACAGGAATTTCTGATGTTGTCCAAAAATGCACTTAAATTTCAATTTTTGCAAAAAATTCTAATAATTAAAAAACATAATATAAATACATGTATATGAATTTACTGGTCAAAATAAGGTGGATATGATGGTGTATATATGGATATTATGGAAAATAAGGTGTATTTCATAAACAAAAAGAGATAAAAAACGAGGGGCAACAGGAAGCCTTCTCTTTTCAAACGTGGTCAACTTCTTAAAAAACATTATTTTGAATTCCATGTGCGACTCTACCCAAAATTTTATGCGTGCAGACGTGGGTCCACTCATAAGTGACTCGTGTATAAAATTTAAAATATATAAAAAAAATAAACTCCCTATTAATTGGGTGGCGTTTACGAGTTTTACCTGAGAACCAACTAAACTAGCCTGTGGCCAAAATATTTCCCAACAGAAAAACTGATTTGAGGAAGTATAAATACACCTCATTGGGAAGGCATAAGGGAGGAGAGAGAATTATATTGATACTATAGCCTATTATAGCCCATATCAAGTCTTATTATCCCTATGCATCTTACACTTTACAGGTTCAGTACACCCTTATTTCCTTGTGATGATCACCCTCCTTATGTGACATCCTTTGCGCACCTCTTATGGAAGAATATTGTTGAGGCTTGGGTTGGACGATCCCAAGGAAGGTTTTGCTTGGAGCTGTGGCTGATTTCAGGTGATATATCCACTTTATTTTTACGTACATCAATAAAAGAAACTCTGTCCCATTCCTGATGTCATGTTTTTATGTTTCATATACATGTTAATGATATTGTAATCATTATTTCATGAATATTTTATGAGTTTATATGATCTAACATATTGAAATTTAGGATATATATGGTGTGCAACTAGTCTCTGTGCTTTGTCTTGAGTGAGTTGCGGGTTTTGAAGAACAGAGAGTAGCAGAGGGTTTGCACCCTGCAGGATCGACCTCAAATGTTGGACATACAGGTAAGGTCACCTATTCCTAGTTTTCTAGTTTACACATTAATACTTGTAATTTGAATGCTTCTTGTGATTGTATGCCTTCCACTCTATTAGGTCCCTCAACCCAGACCTTAGGGTAGATTTTCCCACAAAAAAGCTGAGAAATCTCTGAATGACTACCACTATGGGGCTTGTGGTGGTCACATGTTTGGTTATGCTACCACTCAAAAGATCCTTCATGTAGGTAATTTCTAGCCGTCTATTCCGAAAATTCCATGATTTCCAGATTTACTCTTTAAAATAGTGTGCCCCACCCTCACCCTTGCACCTAGTTGTGACTGTCGGTCCTTTTTCAAAATGGGCCATTGATTTTATGACCTGTAACCCTCGCTCGACCAGAGGGCATGGCTATATCATTATTTCCCTTGACTATTTCACTAAGTGGTCTGAGGAGATGCCTACATATGATAATGAAGGTCTCACTGCGACACAATTCTTATTCAATCATGTCATATCTCGGTTTGGTGTCCCAAAAGCAGTTGTTACTACTCATGGCACTCATTTTTGTAATCATATGATCACAGATATCTCTTCTCAGTTGGGGTTACGTCACAATAACTCCGCCCATTACTATCTAGAGGCCAATGGTCAAGTTGAAGTCATTAACAAAGTCTTCGTGACCATGCTTCGATGCACCATTGGGAAGCACAAGTGAGACTGGCACCTCATGTTTTTCTATACTATGTGGGCATACTAAACCTCCACTAAGACTGCCACTGGACTCAAACCATTCCAATTGGTGTACGGTCTAGAGGCCACACTCCCGTTCGAGTGTGAGATTCCTTCCTTGAACATGGCTATCGAACTCCTTCCTGGTACTTCGCCAAAAGAGGAATGTCTGTTGTACCTCGAGCATCTCAATGAGACTAGAAGGCTTGCTACTTTAGTTCTTGAAGCATAGAAACAACGATTTAAGGTGCAATATGAAAAATCTGTCACACCTTGTGTTTTCTGTGAAGGTGACTTGGCCCTGCTATATGACCAAGCCCATGATAAGTTGGGAGTTGCAAAGCTTGAGCCTATGTGGCATGGGCCCTATATTATTCAATGTGTTTTGGAATGTGGAGCCTATGAGCTAGCTGATTATGAGCCCTATATTATTCATATGTATTTACGTGTTAGATTATTGGAAAGGAATTTTGATTTTATTACATATCAACACATTCCAAGGCATTTAAATACATTAACAAATTCATTAGAAAACCATGTATTTGATAGACATTTGTGCAATATGTAAATCAAGACATCATTCACAAGTATTCATTGAAACATGTATATATATATATCAGTCTGTAAGTGTGTTACATCCAAAAGCTCAAAAAATATGTGTTCTATTACAAAAATGACTCTTCGAGCCTACATCAGTACAAAAATGTATAAATAGGGTTTTTATCCGCCCACATGGTGCTCATGGTAGCAGGTGAGTGCTCGAATTACTCGTCATAGTAATCGACGCAGTCTACCCGGAACTTCGATAATGTGCCTTTGAAAACATAGTGGGATCTCATCAAATATGGCATACTTTGGGATGCCTCGAGTGAGGTTGACCAGGTTCTGCTCCAGCTTTGCCAATGTGTCTGATCCATCCTCATAAGGAGCATCCTCTGTTGTACAGGCTACCCTTCATGCAATCGGTGACATGCCGGGAGGTCTCTATGGACCAATATCTGTAAACAAATCATAATTTTACGTGTCATAACAAATAAAAAAAAACATCTAAAAAAGTAAAAAAATGTTTAAAAAAACACTTTTTACCTACATCTGTCCACTGTGTGTCTGGTGGGATCGAAAGATCTGGATCTCCTCTAGAGTCAATTCTGACATAGGTATAGTCTTCGACTACGATCCACTGATGCTGCAATCAACTGAAGAAGGTTGTGGGGAAATGCATTTGTTTCCCTCCTCCCTGTTTGGGCATTATGTTGCACCATCGCATCAACCTTAGATCCCTTCGGGCTGGATCATGGATCTCTAACCACTGATACTGGAAAAGAGGTACTCTCTGCATAAAGAAGGTCTCCAGAATTGACCCATACCCAAACTGTATTAGTCACCCTATCTTGCACTTGGTTAGCGAGCTCTTCATGTTAGCCAGCAACCCCTCACACCAGTTTAACATCATTGGTGCCAAGAAATCCACCGCATACTAGAATTGTGATTTCATTTCCTGATGCAATGCTTGGGCTCCTACCACTCTAGTGATACAATGAAGTATTGTGCACAAGGGGAGCACTCTGATGGAAGATATGTCTACCTTCCCATTCTCTGTCTTTTGTGCCCTGGGACAGTATCTATGGATGATCATGCTCATGCTCTCACCCCCTGGGTGAGCCCTAGAGAGTTGGATTCTCTCTCCTCACCTGGATAATCTAGTGATAAAATAGATGTCCATAACATCTAGCTCAAGTTCTTGGTTCCTGATGATGAACAGATGTTGGTCCACATCCCAGATAATGATAAAGTACTGGAGAAGCTCAAGTTGAACTCCCAAGACAGATGTTTGAAAGGATTTTGACAATCCATAATTGTGCAAATAATTGACACAATATTGGTCCTGCAAGGCTTTGTGATCTTCCACCTCATGGCCCCGTTCTTTCCATTTGACAGACATATTCTCTGAAAGAACCTGCAAAACATGTCCAATTGGTCATTTAGGAGCATTCATGGAAGAATTTTTATAAATTAACGATGGATTTGGGAGTTTTTCTCAATTTAAAATATTCCCTGCTACCAGCGTGTTTGTCCAAAATAATTTAGTGCTAGTGACGTGCTGCCCTAACGATCTGAATGTGACCAGTGAAAACCCAATAACTCGAAATTGTGTTGGTGTCAGGAAATTTTAAAATTTGAAATCTCTTCCCTAAACTCCCTAATTCTAAAAAGTAAATGCTAAATGAATAGGATGAAAATGAAAAGGAGGTTTAGAGCTCTTACCTGGTGGAGATGAATTGATTAATGGTATCTTGGATCAGTCACACCGCTGATTTGAAATTCGGAGGGAAAATGGAAAAAATTCTCTTCTAAAAATGGAAAGGTGAAAATGATTTTGTTTTTTGGTTCATTTATAGATTTTTGAACAATTTTTCCAATATTTTAATATTTTTCCTCGATATATGTGATGTTTTATATTTATATGCAGTACAGAAATTTCACACTAATAATGATCGTTCCCGATGCAAAATAATTTAATTTTATCTCTTTTTTGGGCTGGTTAAACATTTCCAAAAAAGGAACCGTCTGGAGTCAACTTTCAGCTCTTTTCTGACTCTCAAAAAATGAAAATATTTCTGAGTACTTGTCATTTAAAAATCGTTAAAGTGAATGAATTGATGTAATCTCAGTATACATTTACCCATTTTTCAGGCCGAGGTTCACTATTTACGATAAAGGAATATCTTGATCGAACATGGTCAATAGGTTCTCTCGGACATAGTTTTCCACCTTTTCAGATTCAAGAGATGACTTACGAAAAAGGGACATGATGGAGTTTTTTTTTTCTTTTCAAACTACCTAAACATGAAAATTACCGAGTTTACCTTTCATTGGACTCGTTAAAGATTAAAAGATGAAAGACTTTTCACCATGATGAGACCAAGTTCCTCCTTCCTAGGGCTTGTTAAACTTACTAGGATGGAATCATTCAAAGAATGAACTTACATGCTTAGCATATGCTATCCTCTTCATGATGGATATAAAAAATAAAGAGGTACACGTTAGCAATAACGGGGGAAAATTGAAGGTGAACATCCTATGTGTATTTTGGGTATTTTGTCTCTCTTGAACATGACACTCATCTGCAATTTGTGTCGAGTTGGGGACACCCTACATTTGTCACTTTTCCTCCATGTGTTTTGTAAATCTGTTTGCCTCTTATCTGATTACCAATTTTGTTAACATGACCTCTGATCCTATTTGAATCAAATTCTTCCACACTCTAGACTCGTGTCGCCAATATGTTCAAGAGGAGTCCTTTTTGTCAAACAAACTCTGCATATCTGACCTCCTCTGATACAATCCTGAATCACTCCTATCATCTTAAGATATCTTTTGTTTCATGTTGATGATGTGGGAATCATTATGGCCCTCCTTTGATGAATCACTTCTTGTCGACTTCAACTCATTATCCGAGAAGGTGATTTAGAGACTTCTTTCAATACCTTGGAGCTTGCATGCCTCAATGGCAAGTTCTTCGTGTTCGATGACAGGTTCACAACATTGGCCTTCGATCGAATAATTATACAAGTGTTCGACTTCAACACATCCATTCATACTTGTAGACTGTGTTGTTGTACCTTGAAGTCCATCGTCATTATTGGTGGCCTCTCTCATGCATATTAATGATTCTCATCATTGACCGGTAATCAGGTGGTTTATACCATGTTTGATATCAACACATTTATTCACATGGCTAGATTTGTACATTGGGTTGATTGATATTGCGGTGAAGACCCTAGCTCACTTATGATTTTAGGTCCACGCTGCATTGAGTTATTGAGTATTCATGATTTTATACATGATCCTATCTATGCAGATGGTTGTGTCCATTCCACTGATCCCTTTCTATGTGTTAGGCATCAGTGAATTTTGTCATAAGCAAGTGATGGCTAAAACAGTCCTTGAGCCTTCAAAAGATTATTTTCATAGAAAATTAGTCTTTCTTGAAGGTTGTTGTTCCCTCATTTTTGTTCCCTAACAACATTGTTCCCTAAAAAGTGTTGTTCCTTAAGTGATGTTCCCTTCGAAATATTGTTGTTCCCTTGGAAGAAATCCACCAAGTTAAGCCTATTGTTCCCTTTAAAAAACTGTTTCCTAAACAACCCCATTTTCATCATTTCATTCACTGATTTTTTCCCTTATTCATCCTCCATTTTTTCCTAAAAATCCCCTTTCCTCCTTCTAACTCTCCCTTCATTCCCCTCAAAAAACTTCAAACGTCTCTTTTAAACCATAAAACCCTTTGTTATGGTTTAAAAATCCTTCCTTTTAGCTATCGGGAGTGCCAAAAACACATTAAAACCCCTTAAAAAGCTTCTTACATCCTTTTTTAAGGCCTTAAGCCCCTGAGGGCTTAAGTTTCTCCATCCTTCCCATCATGAGGCCCAACGCTATAACCAAGCACTTAATAAACCCGCATTTTCTTTACAAAATTTCCATCGATATGATAAGCACTTTTCTCCTTAGCCCTTGGTCGCTTTTTCTCCACAGAACCATGCCCCAGCACCTTCACCTTAACCTCCTCCCTTATCACTTATACCATCGCGCCCTTTTAAGGAAATTCATTTCTCCTTTGAAAATCCCCTCGTGATATACAAGCCTCCCAAGCGATCTTGACCATCGATCTTATTGATCCGATAGTCATCGCTTGCCCATTACATCCCCCAATCCCTCGACATATTTTTTCCTTTCACCTTTGACATTGAATCTTTGCCGTCGATCGATAAAAACCGACGGCCCTCACTAATCCGATCCATTTACCTTATAGAGGCAATCTCCATTATTGATTTGTTTAATCTGATGGTCGTCATTCATTCCATCACCCAACCTCCCTCCAGACCCACCATCCACTGCATAAAGCGCTCGCCCTATCACATGATGCCACCTTGTTTCCACTTTCTCTCTGCCTGAGTTACATTTCCATCGCGTTCGGTCCGCACAGTCAGATCTCATCCCCTTCATATGATGGTTGTGGTTGCATATCGCACAATTTTCGCGTCTGGAGTTTAACACTCCAAAGTCACGCGATACCAGCGGTATTGAAAATTCCACATGGCACGATACAGTTGGATCATGTTTGATTCGTCGAAAACCACTTACCACCCAAATTGAACGTGAAAACCATTCATGGTATTTCCAAACCCGTTTTGCCCGATTTCGTGCCAAATGCCATTTTGAACCGGATTTTCGCCTATTGTCTCCAAGAAACCTCTTCGCCTGCCTATTTCCCCCTCTGCATTACTCCTCCCTCTCTCTATTAGCCTCTGTAAGAAGCTTTCTGGCCTGCAAGATTTTATGTAATGTTTTTGTTGATTTTGCAGGTTTTGACTACATTTTTTGAGGCCGAAAGCCCCCTACTGTTTATAAAGAGACAGGCCCTGAGATTGTGACCCCTAAAATTCCAACAATGCAAAGTAAAGGCTTCCAGGGTTTATTCCACTATTTAATTGGTGCTATTTGAGCACTTGTCATAACATTAAACCCTCCACCGCACCAAAAAACCACCTGCACATATCAAAAAAGAAGAAAGGTGAAGGTTAAAGCTTGAAGATCAGAGATTAAAGCCAACCCCCCTAAATATGAAAATTTAATCAATAATTTAAAGACTAAATGTAGTGGATTAAAAGGTTTAATCATGTATTTTAAGGGTTTATACACAGTATCAAGGATTAAATATTAAAATCCGAGGATTAAGGGTTTAAGCCTACAGTTACGGGAGGCAGGAAAAGGTAAAAGGCAGATGACAAAGCCCAAAATAGAAAACACAGTCAACATATAAGGATTAAAGTCTCTGAAGTGATTTTAAATGCTCTAAAGCAAGAATCGGGGCTTAAGCAGTGTTTAAAGCCACCAGATCGGCACAAAATCAGTGAAGGATCCTCCGAATTCCACATCATTGAGGCTATAACTCCTCAAACTGCCACCTGGGGGTTTATTTCATTAAAAGAGTGCATATTCATTACACAGTCAGGGATATTTTTAAAGGCAACTCAAAATTAACTACCAACCTACCTAAAACCCTCAAAGTCAACAAAAGCGACTAAAGGTGATGACATTTAATGTAAAATTGATTAAAACAGATATGAGCATTCGAAATATTCTCCCTTAGGCCTCCCAAAGGTCAAGAAACCATTACTCTGTATTAATTGAACAAATTAACCCTTCTTACACTCCACCTCCTCATTCTTCTATAAATAATTTTGTAGAAGATAGTATAGAGGTTGGTATTTCGATACTTGTTGAATGTAAATAGCTATTGAAGCATGTTGTAGCTCTGTTTTGTAATTGAAGACACATAATTTGAGATGAGAAGTTTGAAGCTGTAAAGACCCACTCGACTTGAAGATTGTAATTGGTTTGAACATCAAATACAATAACTGATTTATGGGATCCCAATCTATGTCAATGGTGATGTTATTCTTACTGTAATTGTTATTTTTCTATATGTTTTCATTCTGTCCACTTTTCTCTGATAAAGAACAACAAATATATATTAGGATTTACTTCTGAAAGTACCCTAAATCTCAATGATAAATATTTATCCTTTATGTTTTCCTTTTAATGTGTTTTAGAGGTAATTCAATAGAGTATAACCAGTGAAGTGTTGGCGGGCCCATACTTCCTGAGTACAACTTGAGATATTGTCTTTAAATGTTCTTGAAAAGTCTGCTTATTAAAGTTTAGCTAGAGAAGTTTATGGTTAGCCTTGTCCTCTAGTTTATCTCCAACAGTTGCTTTGAAAAGTTCCCTTAAGAGTATGTTGAAAGCAGGCTAGTTTAAAAGTACTTACCTGATCTTATACTACTTTTTATGTTTATCATGAATGTTTTCCTTTGAGAATATGCTGAAAGCAGGCTAAGTTAAAAGTCTTTACTTGATCTTAAGTTGTTCTTTATTTTTAAATGTTTTCTCTTGAAAGTATATCAAAAGCAGGCTAGTTTAAAAGTACTTACATGATCTTAGGTTGTTCTTTGTTTCTTCATGTGTTTTACTTCCTTCACTTCATTTCTTATTGTTTCATTCCATAAAATCAACTTAAGAGTTCCTTTGACATAGATGACTTGCCCCATGGACCACTCATGAACCTTGTGTAGAAATTATATAACTTATGTGTTATATGTCCAAGATTCTCCTGATCTCACACTATTTTAACTTCATGAAAAATACAGAATCTATTCCACCATTGATCATTTGCGCAAATTAAATCAAGATTGAAATGCACACATGAAACTATATAAATTCACACACATTAACAAGTTATTTAACGGGAAAGCCTGAAGCTAAAAACCCCAACTATTTGTATATAATATATGTCATAGAGATCGTGTAAAAATCCTCATACAAATCTGATCATATCAAGCTCTCAGTACAATACAATCGCTACACACTAATCAAGCCCAATCTTGCAAATCCATGCACCAATCTTTGCCACCTGCTAGCCTGCCTCTACTGCACAATCTCTAATGAAGAATGGATCTGAATGAGTTTGAATTACTCCAGCCTTTCTCACACAATCCTCATTGGCATCTCCACTGAGTGTTGGATGCAATCAATGCATCACTATAGTCACAACTGATAGTCACACTTGCTCTTTAACCTATCTCTACACTGGTCTCCACTGAAACTGCTGTTAGCCCCCTATAAATTCCTTGACAATCAAGCAAGGGGCTAATTAGTTTTATGAGCCTTCAAGGAATGCATTTCCCTTGAAAAAACATCATCCTTGAAGCCTTTCCATGTTCCCTTCTCTTTGATCCTTTCCCTCTGTTGTTCTTGAAGTCAATAAGCCTCACTGATTGCAGAAAATTGTGCTCCAAAAGGCCTTTATTTTCCCTCGTATCCCTGCAGAATGTCCCATTTTACCCCTTTTTTCCTCTTTTCAAAGTCCCCTTTCCATCCCAAAATTTCTCCCTTAGTCCTCCTAAATCTCCCCAAAATCCCCTTTAAAATCTACCCTTAGCCCTTGTTTGGCCAAATTCCCCTTTTTTCCCCTTTACTATTACCCTTTCCCAATTTTAAAGTTCATTAAAAAGGGCCCGAAAACCCACTTTCCAACTTATAATAGGGCCTAGCCCCTCTTCTTCCAGCCGCTAACCACTTCCCCACATAACCGGCACCCAGGACCAAGCACTAATGGTCCAGGCGCTAATCGCAATCGCAGCTTGCAGACCGGCACATTCCTTTGTTAAATACAAAAAAATCTGATGCGATTCTGTTTTGTTATGAAGACCTGCGAGGTGATCCACACCATTGATTTGCTATTCTGATCCAACGGTCGGACGCTAATCACACTCCCCGCCCAATCGCAATCGGAACTTTGATAACGTGTCACCCCTGTACCCCCCGATTGCAATCTTCCGACTTAATCTCCACCGTCGATTCCCCCGGTTGATCCAACGGCCCGCACTTTCCCGTACCAATCATAATCGCAAGTTTATAACGCACGACCCACTGCCCTTTGCAATTGCGATCCACCGATTTAATCTCCGTCGTTGATCTGTCACCTGGATCCGACGGCTCAGCACCGATCGTACCCCGCTCCCAATCGCAATCGGAGCTTCCAAATGGTACCCCTCTTTTTTCCCACGATTGCAATTTCCCCGATCAAATCTTGACCATTCGTTAGTCCAGATCCAACGGTCAGGATCCAATCGCACCACCATCCATCGTATTGTCTATTCCACCCATTTCGTCCCCTGATTTGATTGAAGTCGTCCATCCCTCTAAGATCCAACGATTCAGATTTTTTCCCCTCCTTCCCTGTCTCCCTGCCGACTCAATCCCTGCCATTGATCTTGGTCCAAGATCAACGGCTGACGCTCAATCGCATCTCCGCCCCCAATCGCAATCGAAACTTTGGTAATGTGTCACCCCAGCCCACCCTCGACTGCGATCCTCCGACTTGATCTCAACCGTCCATTAGACCTGAGATCGACGGTCTAGAACTAATCACCCTTCGCCCATGCCAGGTCCCACCACACACACATTTCATTGTATTTTCGTTCATTTCTACTCATCCCACCCATTTTCATAAACCATTCCACAGATTAATCTCTGACGTCGATCTTCGTCACCAGACCATGATCTGATGGTCCGTGCTCATTTCTCCACCAAAACCCTATTTGTCATTGTTTATGCCATGTTATTGCATTATCCACCATTGTCTCATCTAAAACCACCACCGTCGCGCTATCACTCAACTCGCCCTCCATAGCCACCTCCCTATGCATGGATTTCATAACTGAGTTTTTTGTTCTGCAGGGTTATCAGGTGGTGAAAGCCGCCATGATTAAAAATATCTATACAGTCACAGAGAAACAGGAAAGGACCATTTCAAAGAGCCGAACTCATGAAGAAAGGTCTAAGAAGACGTATGACATGGTTTGCATTAAAGAGACAAAGTTTAAACTCTATGAAGTCTTCCCCAGAGTCATTAAAGCATTGATTTCATAGTCAGAGACAAGCGTGGAAGAGGAAAAGAGTATCAGCATGAAAATAGAGTGTTTAAGGCCTATTATTGAAGATTTTGAGCCTTAACCCAATGATTTGAAGGTGGGAAATAGATCAAAGACATCATGGATCTCTTATAAGGTCCAGTGCACAGAAAACAATGCTATCGGGTTTTCACATCAGCAGATTGTTCTAAAATACTAAGCACCCATATTGTTTCCTCTATTTACCATGTTCCAGAAGAACATTCAGCCTTGACCACAGTCCTAAGATATCAGAGCATTTGTTATGTAGCATGGCACACTTCACTGTCATTCATTTTCCTTTTTTTTTATTCACCAAAAGTACCGTAGAGTACTACATCCAGAGTGCATCAGAGCCATACTGGAGTAAATGGAAGACTGAAGAAGATCATTCGTTCGCCCAAATAATGCCAGAGATAAATGCACAGGAGTTAAAACAGAATGGGCTTCGGCCCTCTTTCTTTTCTGAGATTAATGCTTCATTTAGTGTTTCACCTACCTCCTCTGCTCTCTTCAGCTATAAAATGCAAGAGGAAACTTATTGTAAAGGTTGTTGATCAGTTATCAGAGAATCGCAAGTAGTTTCTTTTGAGACATAGTCTCTGTGTAAAGTTGTAACATAGGCTGAGGAATATTTTTCAGACTGAGTTTTCAGCTATTGGCAATGTTGTACTTGACTGGTATTGCTATTTAATATGACAAGCACATTTCTTTGGATCCTGATCTAAAGCAATGTTGATGTTTTCCTATCTTTGTGTTTTAATTCATTTCATCTCATTTCTACTGGCTTGCATTAGAAAATTGGCATAGGATTTACCCTTGTTAGGTACCCTATGTTTCTACTCTCCTTGCCTTTGATTTTTTCTACTAGATGTGTTATCTAAGAATTGATTTCAGTTAATTTAACTAGTGTAGTGGATGTTATTTCTCGCTCTCTGATGTATGGATTAAATGAATCTGTTCCTAGATGTTTTTGGTTAGGATTTAGCTGGAAGATTTAGGAACACTGGGGATTAGAGTTAACCCTGTCCACTAGGATCCTTATGCGACCAGCTGGTCTTTAACTGTGTGCCCTGAATCTGTGTTGTCTCCTCCTCTCCTACCATTCCATATCACACAATCATCTTTAAGATCCAATTTTTTAGATGACTAGCCCAATTGAAAGCCTGCATATTGATTAGCAAGAAAATCATTTCCTGACTCCATTGCCCAATGGTTTTGAATGCCCCTGGAATACTTCACCCCTGCCTAAATCGTCTTTGCTCATCCTTGTCTTACATTAAACCCTTCTTTCCTAATGACCAGCAACCAAACAAACAATCAAACAAACAAACTCCAAGCCTTATAACTAGCCTAACATCTTAACTTTGAGCTTCAAAGTCAAATACCCTTGAAATATCATAGAGAGATCCCTCTCTGGACCCAGGAGGGCTAGATCCTGAGGTCTGAAAGTGGTTTGATGTTGTCTCATCTTTTGGTATTTCCAACCTTGTCAAAACATGGGAACCCCAACATGATGGTGACTCCACTGGGGATTTTGAGTATTTCTCACCTTAATACATCATAAGAACCTCAGAAACCTATAATCTCTGGTTAGGTTGGCAATTAAACAGTCCTATTCACAAATCAACCTCTATACCATTTGTTGTGTTCTCCCACACTCTTAGACAGAGTCTGGAAAGTGCCAGGTAGCCTCCAGATCTCACACTCTTTCAGAGGTGACATATTTGGTATATTCCCTCCCAGTCAATCTCTGGTTAGAGTTTGCTATGTTTGGAGGATATCCTTGAAGGGGGACATCTCATAAGCACTGTGGTGGATAGTGTACCCTCCAAAAAACATCCTAAACCTTCCACCTGGTGACTCCATAATCCCTAAATGATTTAAAGACTCCACTGGTGATCAGTAGGCCTGCTGATTATCTCGGTTTTCATTAGACTCCACTGGGAGACCAAAGCCATAACATCATCAGCCACAATATAAGTAACAATTAGGGTTAAGCTGCTTAGTCAGAAACAACATTCTAGCTTTCAGAACCATTCACACAAGAGCTTACCCCAACCCAAAACCCCATGAAATAGTTGACAACCCTGAGAGCATCCTCAAGAGATCTCCTACACCTAAAAGGCAAACTATTTCCAGCCACATCCATAGAGATAACTCTACACCAGAAGACTTTATAGCTCTATTTGACCCATTTTTTGACCTAGGCACTCAAAACAGTTTACCAAGAACTAGGTAATTCAGTGTCCTAGACCAGTCAGACCTTGAGTTTCCTGGTTCACCTAATCAAAGTGGTAAACACATTAGGGACAGAGAGACCCCTCCAGCTACACCCCCTGATATCCACTTCATTCAAAACTTGGGACTCAGTCATCCTAAATCTACTCAACAAGTTTCTACCAGTCCTAGCATTCCTGTCATCCATATACCAACTGCTCAAGCGAACCCTTTACCTCATCAAAACATCATCATGGCAGCCTAGTATGCACCTCTGGTTTTACCTCAGCCTTTAGTACCCTTACCAAATGATTATCAATCAAAGATCCCACACTTCACTGCAAAAGAGTCCATCACAACTCAACACCATGTAGATAGGATGGAAGATTCCTTTGACTATATGGAAATAGATGATGAAACAGTCAAAATGAGAATCTTTACCTAGAGCTTAGGAGGTGATCTGAAGAAATGGTTCAAAAGCCTACCTCCAAATAGTATCCAAGACCTTCCTGCTTTATATCAAACTTTCGTAAACAAATGGGAAGTTAAGGCTAACCCTCTCCAAATCCTAGCAGAATACAAGAACCTAAAAAGAAATGTAGGAGAGAGTGTCCAAGACTACTCTACAAGGTTTAACAACATTTATAATGCTCTTCCTCCACACATGAAACCTCCCCTAGGTATGGTTTTAGTAAAGTACCCTAAAGGCCTTGATGCTGACATGGCCTACCAGCTTAGGGAGAGGGATTACAACACATTGGAGGATATGCAAAAGGGAGCAGTGAGTGTAGAGGCGAATCTGATTGAGAAAAAAGCAAGATTGAGAGCTGAGAAAAGGGTAACATATAGAGATGACAATGTAGCTTCCACATCTGATCAAAATTATGACCATTTGTCTAAAAATGTGGAAAAGCTACAACAAATGGTGGAAAAAATGGTTGTCCCAGTTGGTATCCAAAACAAAAATCAAAACTAGAACCAGAACTTTAGAAGAAATAACACCCCTCCCAACAGACAAAGAGAATCGGATCAGCAAGTTATCCCCCCATTCCAAGAGAACTTTCTTGATGAGGATGAGGGAATCATAGAAGAGTCTGAGGGGAACATAATAAATATGTTTGAAACAGAAGATTCGATCCATAACTGTTACACAGAAGAAGATCACTCCCCACCCTCTTATTGGGACGAGGAATGGTTATAATTTGAGGATTACAGATTAGGATTTGAAAATGCCATGATGCAGGTCAAAGAACAATATGAACTTAGAAGAAAAAAGAGCCAAGAAACTGCCAAACCAAAAGCTTCTGAGGTCACCATCAAGAAAAGACTTGAGAAAAATTCTAAAGCAACTACTGAAAGTAACAAATTAGCAGCTGAGAGTTCTGGGAAGAACAAAGAAAAGGACAACCAAAACACTGAGAAACAAAGCCAACCAACAAGCAGTACTAACATTGTAGTTAGTACTCCTGATAAAACAATTCCTTACACTGTACAGAGTGAGAATCAACACACTGATTCAGCCACCAAGGTGGTGACTAACAAAACAGAGTTGAACATTCCAAAGATTCAGTCCACTTTCAATTTGGAGAGTGAGATTTCTAAAATTAAAATATATGTCCCACCCTCTGAGCTGGCAAATCAGGATGTATATAAAGGCCAAATTTTGAAAGCATTAAATTTAGGAGAGAATAGTGACACTGTAAATCTGAGTGATGATCAACCTTCCCTTATGTTTGGTCCAAAGATAGAAGGAAAGTTTTAGGAAGGGGTAGTGCCACCTTTTTATATCAGTCTTAATATCCATGATAAGATTCTCCACAATGCAATGCATGACTCCAGAGCATCGCACAACCTGATGCCTAAAGTAGTGATGGAAAGATTAGGCCTAGAGATAACCCATCCCTATAAAGACCTATATTCATTTGACTCTAGCAGAGTAAAGTGTCTTGGCCTGATCAAAGACCTGTGTGTAAGCCTTACCCAGATTCCAACAAAATGTATGGTCATGGATGTTGTTGTGGTAGATGTGCCACCCAAATATGGCATGTTATTATCAAGATCATGGGGGACCAAGCTGCAAGGAACAATGCAGATGGATGGGGCTTATGCCACAATCCAAATCTTTGGCCAACTTAGAAGACTGTATAGAGAGGCGCAAATGAAATTTCTGATTAGTAGCCCCGAAAAGCCTGAAAATTCACCTTTATACTCTGTACATACAGACCTTGACTCCTTCATCCTCTGTAATGATGAATCCTCAGAAGGGTCAAAGTCCAAAAACAGAGATACAAACAAGGAAACAAAGCCCATGGATTTTAACATAATGGCTACTCTAGACTCGGAGGAGAATGATGTAGAAAACTCAGAACAATGCTCTGAAATAAAAACTCAAAGTGAACCAGAAACAGAACGCAATCAGCCAACTAGTCCCCCCTCTGATTTCCACACCCATGATGAAAAACAAAACAACTCGCAGCCTAGTGCCACTCCTATAATGCAACATAATGGCGAACCCAGATGTAGGGAAGGAAGTGATGATAAAATGAAAAATGAACCCTTGTGGGAGATGAATTTTGATGGGTCATACACCAAGAGAATTTCTAGAGCAGGAGTGTGGATACATAACCCAGAGAGTGGTTACGTAGAGAGCCATGCCTGCAACCTGCACTTCAAATGTTCAAACAATATTGTAGAATATGAGGCTCTTATCCTAGGCTTAACTCTGTTGAAGAAACTAGGAGCCCGTAGGATAACTGTGCATGGGGACTCTGAGCTGATTATCAAACAGGTGAATGGTGAATACACAGTGAAACATCCTAGATTGAGAGCTTACAGGAATGACACTATGGATTTATTGAAAACATTTGTTGAATGTGAATTAGTGTTTGTTCCTAGGAGTCAAAATTCCATTGCAAATGGATTAGCTTGCCTAGCTAGTTCATACCCTAAGACTCCAAGAGACCAACAGATCATCATTCAAACCAAATTCAGACCTGCAGTGCCAGATAATGAAAAATATTGGCAGGTTTTTGAAGGAGATAAACAGATTGAGGATTTCCTAGTAGGCAGAAATGAGTTTTAATTTTCTAATTCAGACTCCAAATCTGACAGTAGCTGTCAAAGTGAAGAGTCCTCAGATGAGGAAGAGACACCCTGTAACATAGAAATAAACACTTTAAACGAACAGATTGGAAATCCAAACGAATAATGTGAAAACGAAGATAGTGAAGAAGTGGAGGTGCTGCAGACCAAAGACAAGAACATACCTCAAGGTCTAGCACCTTTAGAAGACCTTTTTGACTTTGATGATGTAGTAAAAAAACCCACTATAGAACATGCAGACTCTGATGTTGAAGAAAGAAACATAGGCACTGAAGATAAACCTAAGATGATCAAATTGGCTAAGTCCCTGCCTGCAAACATGAAAAAGAAATATATTGACCTATTCAAGGAATTCCTTGATGTGTTTTCTTGGAGTTATGAGGACTTGAGGGCCTATGACACAAATATTATACAACATAAAATACCCTTGAAAGAAAAACAGACGCCCTTCAGACAAAAAATTCGTAGAATAAACCTAAAACAATTGCCTGCAGTGGAAAAAGAGATTAAGAAGATGTATGAGGCAGGTATAATTGTGCTTGTGAGGTTCTCTGATTAGGTATCAAACCTAGTGGCTATGAGAAAGAAAATAGGGGAGATCAGATTGTGCATAGATTTCAGGAATCTTAATAGAGCCTCACTCAAAGATAATTACCCTTTGCCTAAAATGGAACATATTCTTCAGAGGGTAGTAGGTTCTAAAAGAATCTCTATGCTAGATGGTTTTTCAGGTTACAACCAAGTCTTAGTAATCCTAGAAGACCAACTCAAGATAGCCTTTACCACCCCATGGGGTACTTTTATGTATGTAAATATGCCTTTTGGATTGATGAACACTGGTGCAACCTTCCAAAGAGCAATGGACATAACTTTTTCAGATGAAATAGGACACTTCATTGTCATCTATCTGGATGACATAACAGTCTATTCCAAGACTGAGGAAGAACACCTAGAACACCTGAGAAGAGTATTTGAAAAATGTAGAAGGTTTGGTCTGTCACTGAATCCTAAAAATACTATATTTGGGCTACAAGAAGGTAAGATTCTTGGCCACATCATATCTGAGAAGGGGATTAGGATAGACCCACAAAGAGTTGAGGGAATACTACAAATCACACACCCGAGAAACATCAAGGAGTTACAGTCCTTTACTGGGAAAATCAACTTCCTCAGGAGATTTATTCCCAACTTAGCTGAACACCTTAGAAATATGACTAACATGCTGAAGAAAGGTGTAGGAGTTAAGTGGATTGTTGAAGCTAAGAAATATTTTGAAACAGTTAAACTTGCACTCACCCAGGCCCCTATCCTAATCAACCCAGATTTCTCAAAGGATTTCCTGATTTTTTCATTTTCCTCCAAGCATACAATAGCTGCAGTTCTACTGCAGAAAAACCCAGAGGGAATGGAACAGCCCATTTCTTTTTTCAGCAAAGCACTCAGAGATGCACCCTTGAAATACAACATAATGGAAAAACAGGCCTGTGCTCTGGTCAAGGCCTTGAAATACTTTAGGGTATACATACTGCATTCTCACACCATATCCTATGTGCCAAATATAGTGGTTAAAGACATCTTGTCCTAAGACCCAGATGGGAAGAGGGGAAAATGGATTGCTGTGATTTTAGAGTACGACCTTGAGATAAAACCCACCAAACTGATCAAAGGTCAGGGCCTAGCCCAACTAATGGCTGAATCAAATCTACAAGCCCTGGACGTAAACATGGTAGATGCCTTGGATGAGCAGCAGGGATTAACCGATCCCACTATTGAGGAGAAGTTTCAGAGCTCTCCTTGGTATTCTGACATTCTGTATGTGCTTACACACCTCAATGCCCCTCCTGAACTATCAAAGACCAAGGCCAGATTCCTAAAGCTAAAAGCCAGGAACTATTGCATACTGAATAACTTCTTATACTGGAAGAATCCAAATGGCCCATTTCTTAAATGTTTGCCTGAAAATGAGGCAGAGAGGATTAAACAAGAATTCCATGCAGGAGAGTGTGGAGGCCACCTGAGCTGGAAGGCTACTGCAAACAAAATACTCAGAGATGGCTACTATTGGCCTACACTCTTCAATGATGTCCATAAGATGATAATTGCCTGCCACAAATGCCAGATTTTTGAAGGCAAAAGGAAACTCCTCCCCTTACCTCTGCAGCCCATCACTGTTGAAGGTCCCTTTCTGCAATGGGGCCTAGATTTCATAGGAGAAATTCACCCTGCTTCTTCTGCACAACATAAATGGATTCTAACAGCCACAGACTACTTCACTAAGTGGATAGAGGCCATACCTACTAGGAATGCCACAGATTCAGTCATCATTAGTTTCCTAGAAGGTCATATCCTCTCACGGTTTGGCTACCCAAGGAAAATAATCACTGATAATGTTGCTGCTTTTGGATCCAAGAAAATGGTTTTTTTTTGTCACAGGTATTGAATAAAACTCATTCATTCAACTGCCTATTACCCTCAAGGTAACAGATTACCTGAATCATCAAACAAAAGCCTGGTGACCATCATCAAAAAGCTGCTGGAAGAGAACAAAAATTCTTGGCATAACAAGCTAGTGCATGCCCTGTGGGCTGACAGGATTACAACAAAGAAATCCATTGGCATGCCACCATATCAGCTTGTCTATGGAACAAAAGCAGTGTTTCCCACCAGCCTTGGAATACCAGTGATTAAACTTGTTCAAGAGATACAAACAGAAGAAGATAGCATGGTGAGGAGAATAAACCAGACAATTCATCTCCAAAAAACAAGGGAAGAGGTCTACAACAGAGCTATCGAGGTTCAGAAAAATATAAAGAAGTTATTTGACAAAAGAACTAAGGCCTATGATTTCAAAATTGGAGATAAAGTTCTGAAGTGGGACTCAAGGAGAGAGGACAAAGGAAAGCACAACAAGTTTGACAGTTTGTGGCAAGGTCCCTACATCATCCAGGCCAATGTGGGTCTGAATGCCTTTTTCCTACAAGAATTAGATGGTACAGAGCTGTTTGGCGGTCCTGTCAATGGCAAGATTCTCAAACACTACTTCTGCTGATTTCCAAGTTCCAGTTTCTATTTCCATTATACATACCATTGCAGTGTTTGTTTTCAAAAAAAGAGAGAGAGAGAGAGAGAGAGGAAAACAGAGAAAGGGAGAGGTTCAGACATGCTTAAAACATGAACCTCTGAAGTGTAAATATTGGCTCTAATATAATCAAAACCTGAGCCAAAGAAATTGAAGATAGCTGGTTCAAACATGCCCAAAACCTGGACTAGCAAAGAAGAAAGAAGAATCAGCTCTAACAAGCCCAACATCAGAGCTGAGATGAAGAAAAGAAAGTGACTCTAACAAGCTCAAAACTTGAGTCACTAAGAAAGAAGGATGCTTCAAACTTCAAATTTCAAGCCTTCAATATTTTGTTTCTAATTTTCTGCAAAGTTTGTCCATGTGCAACTATCTCTGTGCCTTGGATCCACATCAAACTAGACTGTCTAATCCTAGTTTGACTGTTTTTAAATTTTTGTTGTAGAATATAGAGAAGAAATCTGTTGGACAGTTTAATCCCAGCTGATATTAGAGTAGGTAGAGAAACATATGAGACCAACAGTCTAATCTGGTCTCATGGATTGATAAGGGTAGATTTAGAATAGGTTTATTTTTTGTTTATAAAAATAAATGATGTAAAGGGTCTGCTAGTCCAAATGCACCCTAGAAGAAGAAAAAATGATAGGATTGTAGTCTGGGTAGGTAGATTGTTTGGGTGATGTTTCTGCTAATTGATGTATTCACAATTGTGGCAGCTGAAAATCAAAGAAGAAAGGTGGCTCAAGCAGCATACATCTGGCCTACTCCAAAGATCATCTCTGAATTCTTGACTCCAAGAAGAAGCCATCCCCATGTGGAGCCACTGTTAGCCCCCTATAAATTCCTTGACAAGCAAGCAAGGGGCTAATTATTTTTATGAGCCTTCAAGGAATGCATTTCCCTTGAAAACACATCATCCTTGAAGCCTTTCCATGTTCCCTGCTCTTTGATCCTTTCCCTCTGCTGTTCTTAAAGTCAATAAGCCTCATTGATTGCAGAAAATTGTGCTCCAAAAGGCCTTTATTTTCCCTCGTATCCCTGCAGAATGTCTCATTTTACCCCTTTTTTCCTCTTTTCAAAGTCCCCTTTCCATCCAAAAATTTCTCCCTTAGTCCACCTAAATCTCCCCAAAATCCCCTTTAAATTCTACCCTTACCCCTTGTTTGGCCAAATTCCCCTTTTTTCCCCTTTACTATTACCCTTTCCCAATTTTAAAGTTCATTAGAAAGGGCCCGAAAACCCACTTTCCAACTTATAATAGGGCCTAGCCCCTTTTCTACCAGCCCCTAACCACTTCCCCACGTAACCGGCACCCAGGACCAAGTGCTAACGGTCCAGGAGCTAATCGCAATCACAGCTTGCAGACCGGTGCATTCCTTTGTTAAATACAAAAAAAATCTGATGCGATTGTGTTTTGTTATGAAGACCCGCAAGGTGATCCGCACCGTTGATCTGCTATTTCGATCCGACAGTCGAGCGCTAATCGCACTCCCCGCCTAATCGCAATCGGAACTTTGATAACGTGTCACCCCTGTACCCCCCGATTGTGATCTTCCAACTTAATCTACACCATCGATTCCCTCGGTTGATCCAACAGCCCGTGCTTTCTCGCGCCAATTGCAATCTCAAGTTTATAACACACCACCCACTACCCTTTGCGATTGTGATCCACCGATTTAATCTCCGTCGTTGATCTGTCATCTGGATCCGATGGCTCAGCACCGATTGCACCCCGCTCAGAATTGCAATCGGAGCTTCTAAATGGTACCCCTCTTTGTTCCCGTGATTTCAATTTCCCTAATCAAATCTTGACCGTCCGTTAGTCCAGATCCAACGGTCAAGATCCAATCACACCACCGTCCATCAGACTGTCAATTCCACCCATTTCTTCCCCCAATTTGATCAAATTTTTCCATCCCTCTAAGATCCAATGATTCATATTTTTTCCCCTCCTTCCCTGTCTCCCCGCCGACTCAATCCCCTTCGTTGATCTTGGTCCAAGATCAATGACTGACGCTCAATCGCATCTCCACCCCCAATCGCAATCAGAACTTTTGTAATGTGTCACCCCGGCCCACCCCCGACTGCGATCCTCCAACTTGATCTCAACCGCCTGTTAGACCTGAGATCGACAGTCAAGAACTAATCACCCTTTGCCCACGCTAGGTCCCACCACACACGCGTTTCATTTTATTTTCTTTCATTTCTACGCATCCCACGCATTTTCAGAAACCATTCCACGGATTAATCTCCGCCGTCGATCTTCTTCACCAAACCATGATCTGACGATCCGCACTCATTTCTCCACCAAAACCCTATTTGTCATTGTTTACGCCATGTTATTGCATTATCCACCATTGTCTCATCTAAAACCACCACCGTCGCGCTATCAATCAACCCGCCCTCCATAGCCACCTCCCTATGCATGGATTTCATAACTGAGTTTTGTGTTCTGCAGGGTTATCAGGTGGTGAAAGCCGCCATGATTCAAAATCTCTATACAGTCATAGAGAAACAGGAAAGGGCCATTTCAAAGAGCCAAACTCATGAAGAAAGGTCTGAGAAGACGTATGACATGGTTCACATTAAAGAGACAAAGTTTAAACTCTATGAAGTCTTCCCTAGAGTCATTAAAGCATTGATTTCGCAGTCAGAGATAAGCGTGGAAGTGGAAAAGAGTATCAGCAGGAAAATAGAGTGTTTAAGGCCTATTATTGAAGATTTTGAGCCTTAACCCAATGATTTGAAGGTGGGAAATAGATCAAAGACATCATGGATCTCTTATAAGGTCCAGCGCACAGAAAACAATGCTATCGGGTTTTCACATCAGTAGATTGTTCTAAAATACCAAGCACCCATATTGTTTCCTCTATTTACTGTGTTCCAGAAGAACATTCAGCCTTGACCACAGTCCTAAGATATCAGAGCATTTGTTATGCAGCATGGCACACTTCACTGTCATTCATTTTCCCTTTTTTTTATTCACCAAAAGTATCACAGATTACTACAGCCAGAGTGCATCAGAGCCATACTAGAGTAAATGGAAGACTGAAGAAGATCATTCGTTCGCCCAAATAATGCCAGAGATAAATGCACAGGAGTTAAAACAGAATGGGCTTCGGCCCTCTTTCTTTTCTGAGATTAATGCTTCATTTAGTGTTTCACCTACCTCCTCTGCTCTCTTCAGCTATAAAATGCAAGAGGAAACTTATTGTAAAGGTTGTTGATTAGTTATCAGAGAATCGCAAGTAGTTTCTTTTGAGACATAGTCTCTGTGTAAAGTTGTAACATAGGCTGAGGAAGATTTTTTCAAACTGAGTTTTCAGCTATTGGCAATGTTGTGCTTGACTGGTATTGCTATTTAATATGACAAGCACATTTCTTTGGATCCTGATCTAAAGCAGCAGTGATGTTTTCCTATCTCTATGTTTTAATTCATTTCATCTCATTTCTACTGGCTTGCATCAGAAAATTGGCATAGGATTTACCCTTGTTAGGTACCCTATGTTTCTGATCTCCTTGCCTTTGATGTTTTCTACTAGATGTGTTATCTAAGAATTGATTTCAGTTAATTTAACCAGTGTAGTGGATGTTATTTCCTGCTCTCTGATTTATGGATTAAATGAATCTATTCCTAGATGTTTTTGGTTAGGATTTAGCTGGAAGATTTAGGAACACTGGGGATTAGAGTTAACCCTGTCCACTAGGATCCTTATGCGACCAGCTAGTCTTTAACTTTGTGCCTTGAATCTGTGTTGTCTCCTCCTCTCCTACCATTCCATATCACACAATCATCTTTAAGATCCAATGTTTTATATGACTAGCCCAATTGAAAGCCTGCATATTGATTAGCAAGAAAATCCTTTCCTGACTCCATTGCCCAATGGTTTTGAATGCCCCTGGAATACTTCACCCCTGCCTAAATCCTCTTTGCTCATCCTTGTCTTACATTGAACCCTTCTTTCCTGATGACCAGCAACCAAAAAAACAATCAAACAAACAAACTTTGAGCCTTATAACTAGCCTAACATCTTAAATTTGAGCTTCAAAGTCAAATTCCCTTGACATATCATAGAGAGATCCCTCTTTGGACCCAGGAGGGCTAGATCCTGAGGTCTGAAAGTGGTTTGATGTTGTCTCATCTTTTGGTATTTCCAACCTTGCCAAAACATGGGAACCCCAACAACTGCCATGCATTGTAGTTAAATGATGTATTCTTCAGTTGATTAATAAGTTATTATTTTTGAATTAATTAACTAATTAATTCACTCCACTCTCACTAGTGTATCAATTAGTTAGACTAGATACAACTAGCTCAACTGTGTCTAACTGAGTTAAACTAAATACAACTCCACCAACTACTTCTCCAACTCCACCAAACTCTATCACATGAGTTCTAACTGAAGTCCTCCATGAAATAGCTCAAGTAAACCCTCAGGAATAGCGTAATTCCTTCTGTCAGCTGATGTGCCACCTCTGTGCACTGAACTGAAGTGCTCCAAGAGAATAAGATAATTTTTAGAGTCCAAATATTATTAAGACCTAATAATATTCGACATATATATTTTTAGATTGGCAATCTAAAAATAAACTCTGCCCAATATGTCTAAAAATAGAAGTCCATATATTTTTCCAACTTGACCAACCATCCACAAATAGCATCCTGCAACTCATAGAATATGATCGACATGTCTAAAAATAGGCTTTGTGCCAAAAATAACCTGTGGGCCCACCTAGTGAAGACGAATCTTTTCACTAAGCTCGTCATCTTGTTGAATCTCAACACTCCCTCTCAACAAGATAGGGATTATCTGCTAACCCGATCCTGTCTCTATGGTATTCTAATTTG
This sequence comes from Pinus albicaulis, assembly GCA_034641835.2. Lineage (NCBI taxonomy): Eukaryota > Viridiplantae > Streptophyta > Pinopsida > Pinales > Pinaceae > Pinus > Pinus albicaulis. Next base: position 852,120,224 of record CM076575.1, on the reverse strand, counting down.
CTCCTGGTGAGCGCCTTCATCAGAATATCTGCATCTTGATCCTCCGTAGGAATGTAAGAAAGCAACATGATCTTCTGCCACACACAATCTCTGATATGATGGTACCGGATGTCAATATGTTTAGATCTATCATGAAAACCTAGATTAACCAAGATTTTAATGCAACTCTGATTATCACAATATATCATAGTGGGATCTAAATGAGAACCGAACAAACCGACCAGGATCTTGCTCATCCATATAGCCTCACATGCAGCCAAACTTGCTGCCATGTACTCAGCCTCCACTGAACTGAGTGCCACAGATATTTGTTTCCTGTTGTACCAAGAAACTACTGTAGATCCGATACTAAATATCCCTCCAGATGTGCTCTTTCTGTCTGTTGGGCTTCCTTCCCAATCTGCATCTGTGAAGCCATGCAGCTTCACCTCATCTGACTTTCTGTACCACAATCCATACCCAGATGTACCCCTGAGATACCTCAGGACATTCTTGCCTACCTTCCAAAAGAGTTTGGTGGGCTTAACCATCACTTTTGAAAGCTAGTTCACCGCATAGCATATGTCCGGTCATGTATTGACTAAATACATGAGCGAACCAACCAACTGTCGATAAACAGTGGCACCCACTACCTTTGCCGATGTAACATCCTCTTTCCTCCAACCACTAGGAAAAGGAGTGTCGATAGCCTTGCAGCCTTGCATGTGAAACTTCTCTAGTATCTCCCAGGTGTACTTGCCTTGAGACACAAACAATTCACCTTTCTGCTACCAAATTTCCAATCCCAGGAAATAATGAAGGAGGCCCAAGTCCTTCATCTCGAACTCATTTGCAAGATCTTCCTTGCATGAGTGTATCAACAGTTCATCACCCGTTAGTATTAAATCATATACATAAAGTACAATGATCAAAAGCGTACCCTCCACCACAATCTGGTATAGGTTTGGATCCACCTCACTCTTGGCAAAACCAAGTCCGGTGAAATAACTTTCTATCCATGTGTACCAAGCACGAGGTGCTTGTTTTAGCCCATACAGTGCTCCTTTGAGCCTACACACATGCGACTCACTACTAAAGATTTTGAATCCTTCAGGCTGCTCAATGTACACCTACTTCTCAATTATTCCGTTGAGGAATGTAGTCTTCACATCCATCTGATGAATGTCCCAACCCATCTACGCTGAGAGAGAAAGGATGGCCTGTATGGAATAATACCTTGCAACAGGTGCAAAGTTTTCTTCATAGTCGATCCCCTCAATCTGTGAGAAGCCCCGGGCAACAAATCTTGCCTTATACTTCTCAACGCTCCCATCAGTAGCTTGCTTCATTTTGTAGATCCATCTCAAGCCTACCATTGATTTCCCTTCCGGCCTTGGGACAATCTCCCATGCATTGTTTCTGACAATCGAATCATACTCTTCCACCATGGAATCTACCCATGCAGGATCCTCCACAGCTTCCTCGAAAGAGGATGGCTCTGTCACGATACACTTGCTCATCAGAGCCATGTATCCAGTAAATTGGTCAGGTGATTGTCTCTATCTGAACTTTGATGTAGGAACTCCTACATTCTGCACAACATCAATATTCAGTTGTTCAGCTTCTGTAGTGCGCTTTTTCCCTCTGATGTTTGGCGTTGCATGAGTGGTTTCTTCCACTCCATTAACCTCCTCTTGTGGCTAATCCACATCTTGAGGCTCATCTTTAGGAACAAGTAGCTCCTCCTCTCCATGCAAGTGTATCTCCCTCTCAAGCGACAACTTCATGTCCTTCTTCTCATGAAATTTGATATCCCGTCGCACAATAGTCATCAGACTATCTGGAAAATACACACGATAATTGTGGGGTGTTTCTATGTACCCCAAAAATATCCCAACCTCTACGGTCAGCTCCAGCTTCTTCTTGGCATCCTTTGTCACATGAATGTAAACAGGTGAGCCAAAAATCTTCAAATGAGAAATATCAAGCTTCTTCCCAGAAAATGCCTCTTCGTGTGTACTCATTCCAAGTACTCTATGAGGACAACGATTTTTCACATAAACTGCAGTGTTGCATGCCTCAGCCCACAAGTGTATGGGAAGGCCCTGATCATGCAAAATCGCCCGTGTAGCACCCACAATCGTTCTGTTCTTTCTCTCCGCGACCCCATTCTGCTGTGGGTTATGAGGCGCTATGAGTTCTCTTTGAATTCCTTCTTTGCTACAGAAGTCTTTGAATTCACCATAGATCTATTCACCACCATTATCGCTCCTTAGAGCTTTCACCTGCTTCCCCGACTCTTTCTCAACCAGCACCTTGAACTCACAAAACTTTGAGTATGTCTCGCTCTTCTTATGCATGAATAAGATCCAGCACTTACGAGAAAATTCATCAACAAATATCACATAATACCTGTGCTTTGCTGTTGAAGCAACCGAGAAAGGTCCACACATGTCTGTGTGAATTTTCTCAAGGATCGCCTAGGCGTGACTATCCTTCTCATGAAAATTGGTCTTGACAAATTTTCCCAAAGTACATTCCTTGCACTGATCTGACTGTGCAAGTGTACCTTTGGGAAGCCTAGTAGAAATATGCTGCAAAATTTTCAAAGCGCCATGGTGAAGATGGCCCAATCTCCTGTGCCACAATTCGCCCTCATCCCGGCTCACCACTCCTTCTGCTTTTCTTTCCATTGTTGCGTATCCATCTACTTGCAATTGATAAATATTCTTAACTCAAATCCCTATCCTCCTGGTTTTACTGGTTGTTTTATGGTGTAGGAAGGCTTTTCCCTCGCTAAAAAAAACATCATAACCCTTGTCTTCCAACATCGCCACGGAGATCATATTCTTCTTCAATCCTAGAACATGCATGACATCCTTCAAGATGAAAGGTTTACCAGACTCCATCTCAAAGGAAATGGTCCCGATACCAGTCGCACTGTTGTTGGCAATATGATGCAGAGTGTTGTCCTTGATGGCAACCCACTTGATGAAGATGATGGAAACCTACTTAATGAAGTTGTTCTTGATGCTTGATGAGTTTATTAATGATGTAAATCTGATGTTATACAAGTAGCTCAGAAGTACCAGAGAAATAAATATCAGTAAGGGCCAGAACAATGATGAAAAGTGTGTGACACAAAGCATACGCGAGTTTGTTTAGGAGAAGTAGCGTATGCACACAGAAAAGTACGTGCCAAGTCGCGTATGCTCAATTGCGCTCTAAAAGAATAAAACTAGGGGTTACTACCATGGTATTGACCCATTGTATTGAGTGTTGGATTGTCTATGTGATCCTGTCCAGGAATACCATCGGAAGTTGTGTGGTTTTGGCTCATGGTATTGTCAAAGGCTAGATCTATTTAAGGAGAAGAAATTCATTGTGCAATGGGTGTGCATGAGTCTAGGTTTGAATGGATACTTCACTCTGAAGTATGTCTGAATGGAAAGGGTAATATTTGAATGATAGATCTGAATTCATAATGCACCTATGAAGAGAATGATGAAGAAGGGTACCTAGATCTGAAACGTATTTGTATTTTCTAGATCTGTTTATGGAATGTTTAGATCGAGATGAGGCGAACATTTTTCTGAAGTGAAGAGTAAAATCTGAGTTATATATCTGTTCTGAATAATTGTGCTACCCCATAATATTTGAAGATCTATACGCAGGTTCATCGAGGAGAAAGTGCATATATACGCGGCTTGTATTCCGCGAAAGAGCGTATGGGAATTGAAGTCAGCTCTGAAATGTGTGCAGATGTATACATGGGTTGGTATTTGTGAAAGCGCGTATATACGCAGGATCAGTGAAGAAAAAGTGTGTATCTAATCTAGGGTTTGCTACAGTGTGTGGAAAGAAATGTCTGATCAGTTCTACTGTGTTACTGCTATCTGTCAATGATGATCTGGGTTGTTCGAATATTGATTATGCTGCTATAGAGCAAGTTGTTGGTTTGATGAATGTTCCTTGAGCTTAATTGTGTGGGTTGGATCCAGTATGAAAATTGATGAAACGTGGTCCACAAAGGTGCTGAAGGTTGAAGCCTTCAGTCAGGGGGTTGTAGCTCCCTTCCAGGAGAGGCTGGTAAACGAGTGCAGGGGGTCGTAGCTCCCTTCCAGGAGAGGCTGGTAAACGAGAGCAGGGGGTCGTAGCTCCCTTCCAGGAGAGGCTGGTAAACGAGAGCAGGGGGTTGTAGCTCCCTTCCAGGAGAGGTTGGTAAACGTGAGAAGGTTGTGGCCTTCTGCAGGTGGGTGCCTGCGTGCTGGTATGAGTCTGCGCCAGTACATGGTTGTAACATGTTTTCTATATATAATAAATATTGAAGACTGAGATGACGGCAGCGGTGGTTTTCTCCCGACTTGGGTTTCCACCTTAAATCCTGGTGTTCATGTGTGATGCTTATGTGTGATGGTTTATTCTGTTATTATTGCACATGCTTACTGTTAACTAAAGATCAGATGAATGAATGTTGCAAAGATCTAAGTAACGAAATAAATGCATAATAAGATCTCTGTGTATATGCGATTTATATGAAGTATATCCATGTGTATACGTGAGTTGGGCTCAGTAAAGTAGCGTATGGGTTTTAGAGAAAGAAAAAGTAAAAAAAATTTAGTATGCCCTAAATACTGATTCACCCTCCCCCCTCCTCAGTATTTTTCCCAACAATTGGTATCAGAGCAGGTCCTTCTGCAGAATCTTGATCGCTTGATCAGTATTTTTCCCAAAAATTGGTATCAGAGCATGTCCTTTTGCAGAAGCTTGATCGGTTGAAGGAGATCCGTCGCCATGGGAAGTCATGAAGGGATAATGTCTATACGGCCACCTCTATTCAATGGAAATAATTTGTTATTCTGGAAGATACGAACAAAATCATATCTGCAAAGTCTTGGTGTAGAAGTATGGGCAATCGTGGAAGAAGGTTATCAGTATCCAGCAAGTATTCCTACTGATGCAGCATAAAGAAAGAAATATGAAGTCAATGCCAAAGTAGTCAATGTTTTGTTAGGAAGCATGTCTGAACCAGAATTTTCTAAAGTGATGCAGCTAAATTCAACAAAAGAAATATGGGACAAAATCATTCTGAGCTATGAAGGAGATACAAAGGTAAAAAGTGCAAAACTCCAAACTCTTAGAATTGAATATGAAAATTTAAGGATGCATAGTGATGAGAGTATTGCTAGTTTCTTTTTACATCTAGATGATATTGTAAATCGTATGAGAAGTTTGGGTGAGACCATAACCGATACTACTCTGGTGGGAAAAGTCTTAAGATCTCTGGCTTCAAAATTTGAGTCAAAAGTATCAGCTATTGAAGAAAGGCAAGATTTGCAAACTCTTACTATTGTTCAACTACATGGTATTCTGACTGCTTATGAAATGAGACAAGGAGGTCCCTCTCAAATCAAAGAAGCTGCTTTTAAGGTGTGTGCAAAAGGAAAAGAAAAGGCAGATGTCAAGGAATCAAATTATATATCAGAAGAAGAAGAAGAAAATTTTGTGAGAAAACTCCAACTAGGAACTGGAAGATTCAAAGGTAAGCTTCCCTTCAAGTGTTTTGCTTGTGGAAAAGTTGGTCATTATGCTGCTAAATGTCCTTATGAAGATAATCATGGTAAAGGGAAACAATTTGAAAAGAGAAAGATTTATTATACAAATTAAGTATTTGATGAGGAATAAGAAGATTCTGACCAAGATCTACAAGTGCTTATGGCAAAGAAGCAAAAAAATAAGGCTACTCAAAAGAAGACATGTGTGGCAGAAAATGAAGAAGATAAAACAGGTACTAATTGTTTTTCTTGTGATTCACTTTCTTGTGCAAGCAATGGTGAAGATAGTGAACGTAGCAGTATAAGTCTAGGAGCAAAACTCAAGATCAATGATGAAAGCAATGATTGGAATCAATTTCATAAGAGAGAATATGTCTACAAAGATATGATCTCTAGAATGAATGAACAGAAAGAAATACTAAATGGACAGATAGACAAATATGAAAAGTTGTATGTTTTTGCAACCAATCGAAGTGAAGGACTTGAAGCAGAAATCATCTCTCTCAAATAAGATCTGGAAAAATCAAATAAGAAGAACAAAGAACCCCTATCATTTGAAAAGGAAGGGCTTGAAGCAGAAATCATCTCTCTTAAATCAAATAAGAAGAATGAAGAGCTGCTACAAACATATGAAGAACAAGAAAGTTGGTTGAAGGAAGAAATTTTAAAATTGAATGATCAAGTAGAAGAAGGAAAAAGGGTCGAAGAAAGCATGAAGAAGCAATGCCAAAAATTGGAGGTTGAGATAAACATTCTTAAAGGTAAATTAGAAGAAAAGGATAAACTCTTGAGGTTTCAAGATAGTACTAAGATTATGGACAATATTCTTAGTAATCAAAGGTCTCCTGCTATTAAACTTGGTCTTGGTTTTCATGAAACGGTCAAAGGAGACTCTAGTTTACAAGGAAGTGCTAAAAATTCAGAGGATGACAAAGCAAAACCAGAAGTGGTGAAAGAAACAAAAGGTCAACCAACAAACATGAATACTCAAAGGAAATCATTCACTAATGTTGAATGCTTTAAATGTCATAATTATGGGCATGTTGCAGCAAATTGCAGAAGCAGATCATTTCAGTCACAATCAAATAGATTCTATTCAGAAAGGTACTCTGGTTGCTTCAAGGGATATTGTTTTTCGTGCAACAAGTATGGTCATAAAGTAGCTGATTGCAATAGAAGGAAGAACAGAGAAACACAATATGATCCTTATGCTTACTTCTCTGGTCACATGAGATGTTATGCTTGTAACAAGTATGGACATGTTGAAAAAGAATGCAAGATGAACAAATATGAGAAATTGGATAACTTCCAGCACCCAATTAGAAAGTTCAAGCAAATTTGGAAAAGGAAGGAGGACTAGTCAGAAACGTAGGGAATTCTGAGCCTACAATAGTCATTCGCTTCTAAAGCTTACTTCTCTAAATGACTGCAGGAGAGATGTGAGATACATTATAGGGATTAGTAATGTATCATCACAGGGGGAGCAATGCATGATGATTCTCATGGTTGGTTTGGTTATTCTGGTTATGTGTATTTCTGACAGAACATCTTATGTGAAGAAGACAGGTACATGTGGTACAACTTCAGGGGGAGATGAAGGAATGTGAAGTTTTCAATGTTTCACTTTCCATATGCGGGTTTAGTGAACTAAAGCCGCATATACACATGAGTTCCAGTGGAGACAGATGTGTATGCACTTATAATAAGAAAATTTGTATAACAACTGAAGATCAGGAGCACAGGTTCAGGGGGAGCATTAGTCTAACTGTTAATGATCGTATTATTGGCACTATATCTGCTTATTTCTCAATTATAAATACATGGTTTATTATGATGAGATTGTGGATGAGCCCTGAATGCTTTTTGCTGAAGAGTATCTTTTTTTTTCACACATGGATAAGATAGAATTCTTGTGATTCAGAGATAAGGACAGATCTTGCAAAGATTGTTGCTAATAAATTTTGTCACGATTGAGACCTTTTTTTTCTTACACATGTTACATCATGATAAATCTTGAAGATCTTGGTGATATCAGATCACATGGATGATTGCTTGACACGTAATGTTTATTGTAGAAGTTGTTCTGGTATGATAATTCCTCTTGGGAAGAATATGTTGATGCTGCACAGAGTCTGAAGGCTTGGTTACTAATGTGCTTATGTGCTTGGTTACAAATGTGTTTATGCTACAACCATTGGATGTCACTTGAAGACACAACTACATTTTCCTATCTATCTGATCTCACATATTCCAGGGAAGAATTCAAATATCTCAGAAAAAGCTGAAAACTGTCTCTGCCTTACAAAGGATCAGATCTGGTTAAAATGCAGAAGATGGAATTGGATACGCGGATTTCCTGAAACAAAATCGCGTATATACGCGAGTTCATGCACAAAAAACCGCGTATGGTTGGTTATTGAAAATTTTTTGTTTGATATGCCTTGATGATTTGACATTGAAAGTGTTTAGGATGCACAAGCAAAGGGGGAGTTTTGGTCATATGGAAAGGATACTTGGATACACTTTTTCAGGGGAGGCATTAGTCTTGTTGAGTATAATGCATTGTTGACATTATGATGGTTCTGAAATATGATCTCTCTCTTGAGGTATTTTTGGTAGTGGTCATGAAAAGTCATATTTTTAATTTGATGAAAAGATCATGTTGAGACCTATGATGTAAAAATTGTAATATTTAGTCATGTAAGGACTTGTTCAAAATTTGTAAACCCACTTGGTTGGGTAGTTGAGTCAAAATATGTAAACCCACTTGGTTGGGTACTTGAGTCTCATATGTAAATCCACTTGGTTGGATATTTTATGTAAGTATGAGTCCTTGGTGATAGGAAGGTCATAGAGTCATGTACTTCATTGAAAAATATGTTTGAAGATTCAGCATGAACTCGGGGGGAGCATGGTAACTTCAATTCACATCAGATCTACAATGCTCTTCTTTTTACATGAGGAGAAAAACCTTGTGTTGGTTTTGATCTGCCCTTTGCCCTTGATGTCAAAGGGGGAGAGCGACATGGTGTTTGAATAAGGGGGGAATATCATTATGCTTAATCTATCTATCTATTGTGATCAAACACCATCGTGGTTGCCATCAAGTCCAAAGGGGGAGATTGTTGGCAATATGATGCAATGTGTTGTCCTTGATGGCAACCCACTTGATTAAGATGATGGCAACACTTGAAGAAGATGATGGCAACCTACTTGATGAAGTTCTACTTGATGGAAAATGACTTGATATACTAATTAATGATGTAAATATGATGTTCTACAAGTAGTACATAAGTTGCAGAAGTAAGAAATATCAGTATGTGCAAGAGTAATGATGAAAAGTGTATGTCACAAGGCATATGAGGGTTTGCTTAATAGAAGTAGTGTATGCACGCGGGAAATAACGTGCCAAGTCGCGTATGGTCAAATGCGCTCTAAATATGTAAAACCAGGGGTTACTACCATGGTATTGACCCATAGTATTGAGCACTGGTATGTCTATGTGATCCCGTCCAGGAATACCATTGGAGGTAATGTGGCTTTGGCTCATGGTATTGAAAAAGGGTAAACCTATATAAGGAGAAGAAAATCATTGTGCAAATGGTGTGCATGAGTCTGGGTTTGAATGAATACTTCACTCTGAAGTATATCTGTATGGAAAGGGTAACAGTTTGATGATAGATCTGAATCCGTGATGCACCTATGAAGAAAATGATGAAGAAGGGAATCTAGATCTGAAATGTATTTGTATCTTCTAGATCTGTTTATGGAAGTCTTAGATCTGAGATGAGGCGAACATTTGTCTGAAGCAAAGGGTAAAATCTGAACTGAATATCTGATCTGAAGAAGTATGCTACTCTATAATGTTTGAAGATCTATACGCAAGTTTATAATAGTGGAAGCACGTATATACGCGGGTTGGATACAGAGAAAGCGCGTATGGTTTGTGAAATCAGTTATGAATTATGTGTAGAGGTATACGCGGATTTATAAGAATGAAGGTGCGTATATACGCTGGATCAGTGAAAGGAAAGTGCGTATGAAAACTACGGTTTGATGAAATATGAAGTATGAAATGTCTGATCTGTTCTGCTGTGTTACTGCTATCTATTAATGATGAATTCTACAGATCTTGGTTGTTTGAAGTGATAAGTATTAGTTTGATGTATGATTGAGCTTAAATGTGTGGAGTGGGTCCAGTCTGAAAATATGATGAAAAGTGGCCTGCAAGGAAGCTTTTGGATCTAGTGTGAAAATTGATGAAACGTGGTCCATGGTGGTGCTGAGGGTTGTAGCCTTCAGTCAGGGGGTTGTAGCTCCTTTCCAGGTGAAGCTAGTAAATGAGAGCAGGGGGTTGTAGCTCCCTTCCAGGTGAGGCTGGTAAACGAGAGCAGGGGGTCGTAGCTCCCTTCCAAGAGAGGCTGGTAAACGAGCGTAGGTGGGTGCCTGCGTGCTGGTATGAGTCTGCGCCAACACATAGTTGTAAGATGTTTTCTTTATAATAAAATATTGAAGGCTGAGACAACGGCAGCGGTGGTTTTCTCCCGACTTGGGTTTCCACCTAAAATCCTGGTGTTCATGTGTGATGGTTTATTGTGTTATTACTGCACATGTTTACTGTTTATTGAACATCTAATGAATGAATGATGGAATGATATAAGTGAAGAATTATATGCATAATAAGATCTCTGTACATACGCATGTTTTATTAAGGAGATCCACGTGTATACGCGAGTTGGCTTCAGTAAAGTAGCGTATGGGTTTTGAAGTAAGAAAAAGTAAAAGTTTTGAGTAAGCCCTAAATACTGATTCACACCCCCCCCCCCCCCCCCCCTCTCAGTATTTTTCCCAACCGTTATTGAGTAAGAGTTACTGAGTAGTTGTAATATAGTAGGCTAGGAAGAGAAGTATCAGACTGAGGAAAGTTATTGGACTCAAAGTATGTAACTGGTTTTTCACATCAATAGAAAAACAGATTCACTGGATCCTAATCTAAATCATTGGTGATGTTATTCTTACTGTAATTATTATTCTCCTTATGTTTCCACTATGTTCACATTCTCTGATAAATATCAGTAAAATATTGATTAGGATTTACTCCTGAAGTACCCTAATTCTGACTGATAAGCTTTATCTGTATGTTTTCTTCTAAATGTGTGTTTGGGAATGATTTCAATAGAGTATAACCAGTCAATGAATGTTGGTGAGCCCATATCTTGCTGAATATAACTTGATATGTTGTTCTTCAATGATAATTTCACTGCATGCTAAGTAGAGTCTTAATAAAGGAGGTTTATGGCTAGCCTTGTCCCTTGTTTAGTCTTAAACAGTTGTTTTGAATATTTTCCTTAAGAGTGTGCCAAAATCAAGCTAGGTTAAAATTCCTTACCTGATCTTAGGTTACCTTTTATGTTTATCTTAAATTTTTTCCCTTGAGTGCATGCCAAAATCAGGCTAGGTTAAAATTCCTTACCTGATCTTAGGTTTCCCTTTGTTTCTTACATGTTTGCTCCTTTCACCACATTTCTTAATGTTCCATACCATAAAATCAACTTAAAATATCTTCTGATATACATGAAATTCCCTTTGAAAACCCTTGAATAGTTGTTGTGCAAGTAAACCCTTTTATGACTCCATAGCCCAATGGTTTATCATTTTTTTTACCTATCTTCCCATGCCGAAAACATCTTTCCACTTATTTCCTCTTTCACTTCACATGAAATTCTCATTTAATTATCCCCAACCAACAAACAAACAAACCCCTTTTACTTCATAACTAGCCTAATATCATATCATAAGCCTTAAATATATATCCTCTGAAAACACATATAGAGAGATCCCTCTCTGAATCCAAGAGGGCTAGATCCTCGGATTCCAAAGTGGTTTTGATGTTGCCTTGTCGTTTGGTATGCCAATATTCCAAATCATAGGACTCCAACACCTTATATCAATGCATATAATACTGAAATCCAAGAGAAGGCTAAAAATAAATCCCTGTAGGTGGGTTAAATAGGTCTCCCACACCTAGTTGTCTTGAAAAAGTGTCTGATGAAGGGACTGCAAAAATTCTTGAATAAGAGATGGAACAACAGCATTATTTTTATAAGCCTGGGCACATGAATATTTAGATAGCAAAAAAATGTATATTTTAGCAGCAATGGTATACAAATCCTTGAGGAAAGTGTCACTCAAGCAAAGAAATACAACCTCAATGGAACATGTATATCAAAATAGAGAAGAACTGATACACATGTATTTCTGCAGGCTAAGAGGATGCAGTTTATAAGAGACACTACATCATAATAGATGATAATAGAATTATATGACAACATGTGGCTCAAGAAATGTGGGGGAGAAAGCTCTCAACCCCTGAAACAATAATACAACAATCATGAGAAGGATTGGTTGAAATATACAAAAATGGAAAAATGCTAGAGCTGTTGGGTAGCAGCTGCAACTCAAAGCTAGAAATGAATAGAGAAGGCTGAAGATGATAAAAAATCTAAATTATACCTCCTCCAATGGATCTCCTAAGTGAAGGTTTATCCTATCACTTAATATCTCACCCTCCGAGATAGTGGTGCAAACCCCCACTGCAGATACACACTGAAATAATGCAGTCTATAGAAGGGACTGCGTTGTTGATGATGGGAGATGCTTGGCCTGATGCCAAGGTATGAAAATCAGCTCTGAAACCTTCCTCACTAACCTTCCTGAGGAATATAAGCTCCCGCCTCTGAAAGATGAGCCAATGAATGGTGTTGTGGAACCTTCCACTGCAACACTATGTTATACTTCAGTAGAAATAACACACTGAATGAAGGAAGTGGCTTTGGCTTTGAGCCTGGATGTGGAGAAATGAAGTGCAATCCTTCAAGAGGCCTCTTAAGAAGAAGAAGAAATCCTAAAAAGGAATCCCTTGTGCTAAACAACACTGCAACTCAGCTGAATAGCTGAAGACTGCAAATAGTCTACTAGACCAATAATCAAATACTCAAACATGTCCCTTTATGGCTGCCTCTTCCTCCTTTTATGCAAGTGAATGTCTCTTTTCCCTGGAACCCACACATTAGGGTTTATTTCAGAAGTGATATTTCTCCCTCTTAAACTGTGTTGTCTTCCCAAGCAATCCAGACCCTCTTAGGGAGCATTGTTGACTTGGTCAAACATGACCTTGTCCTCATGCATTTGCCCCTTTTCACAATGGAAGGTGCAAAATAAAGTTGCTGCATTGATCCCTTTCACACTATGAGGGATTTTATTCCTGCTCATGGGTGTCCTCACCCATTTTATTTACCTCCTAGATGGCATGAGAAAAATTGATGTTAAAATTAGATTCATGCTAATTTTGGAACATTACAGAATCAACTTGTTATGCCTCAAAGATAAGAAAAGAGGGTCAAATTCATCATTTCAGTCACCTGCATGCAAACAGTGTAAAAATTTTAGTGAGAAAAGGTGAAATATTAAGTTGAGTTTCATGGTGAAAATTACAAAAGAAATTGAAGAAGGCGCTATGTGGCTAAGTCACAAAGGTGTCAAAATGAATTTTTTATGCCTCAAGGAGCAAAGGGGAAAGCCAAGTTAATGCTTTCAGTCACTTGCAAGAAAAAAGTCAAAAAACATGAGTGAGAAAGTGAAAAGGACTTAAAACATTAATAAATGGGTTATCAAAGATAAATTAAAGTTCCCAAGTCTATAAAATCTCATCTTGTATTTTAGAAGACTCATTGTTGCATTTCAAGTGATCAAGAACGCTCAGGAGAAGAAAATTCGGGATTTTTCAAGACAAATTTGGAAAAATATTTGTGGAGTTGTGCACCTGGGATCGGTCTTTGCGCCCTTAGCTTTTTTCTCACATAAATTTTACACAGGCGTTGTGCGCCTGGGAGGTGGCACTGTACCCTCAACTCAGGCACTGCACCCTTGGCCGGGAGGGCTTCCTAAAAAAGATAACCACTCAAATCATCTCCAATTGCTTTCAAGCTTCCTCCAAGGTCCTCCAAGGCACTGATGAACTGTAATTGGATGCCCTAACCACATATTCAAGCCTTTTTTATGATTTAATTGAAATAATTTGAAACCCTAAGAGGAAACCCTAAGGCTTAAACTTGAAATCACTATTTACCATTATTTTCATCTTCTTGTAAATACAATCAGTGATAAACAGAGGGGTTACACTGTTTGAGGGTTGTTAATTCACTAACCTATCCTTACACCCATTCCATTCATTCAATCGGTCACTCCACTTGAAAAGGCTGAAATTCCATTGCCCTCCTTCATATAAAATTGACATTAGCCCAAAACTGTTTCAAAATAAAGTGTAAATATGTCAGCAGAGAGTTATCATTGAGTTGTTAGCCTCTCACTCATTGTCATACACGTATACCCTCACTCACTCATCTCACTCACTTGCAAAGTTTCTTTTTTCATCACCATCCCTTCATCTCATTTCCTTTTATAGTCCTAGGTTTTCTCAAGGTAGGGTTTACAATGTTAGAGGACAATGGTAGTGGTGGAGAGGCTCGAATGCCAAGAAGGCATGAGCACAAAGGTGGAAAAATCAATAGGTTTGAACCCCTCAACAAAAGGGAGCTAATGGCATCTCCCCTTACTGTTTCATGTTTCAAGCATGTGGGATGCTTTGATTTTTTTGAGAAGGTACATCAGGTACAAAATCATCGTGAGCTAACTAGACCTTTCATAGTTAACTTGCATGAGAAACAAGTTAACCTTGCAGGGGTCACCTTTGAGCTATCTACATATGCTATTGCCAATGCCACTAGGATACCTAGTGTAGGGGAGAAATGGTTCAAGCAGGCCAATATTGACATGAGTTACTTTGAACCCTACCTGAAGCCTAGGTACAAAGACCAGAGCAAATCCATCTTTCCTTTCTCACATTTTCTTCATAGATATGCACCTATGATGAGAATTATCATGAAGTATTTCACATGTGAAGGAAGATTATCCCACATTTAATCCTATCACATGAGGTTGCTTATGCACTTTACTAGGGTGATAATGATGCACATACCATATTACCTCTACAAAATCATTGACAAAATGTCCTATATTGTACAAAATAGAGACTATCATCACCAGGTGCAAATCCTTTTCCACCATTCTCTGATCAAGATGGTTTTTTTTCACCAACTACAGCAGAATGGTATTCCATGGGAGATCTCCATTGAAAATAAGGTGTTTGCTTCTCCACAATCCCATCACCAAAAATATGTCCCTTCATCTTCTCATCCTCCCATTCCTTCATCCACTCACATTCCCTCACCTCATTGTTGGGACTCAGAAATTTCATATTCTCATCCACCTTTCCCTTCACTATTCCTTACATTCCATCATCCCATTAACCTTTCATCATATCATTTTCATAAATACATTTGGGTTTCACCTTCTTATTTTCCACTTTATTCATTTTTGTATTATAAGTGAATTTATGATTAAATATTAGAAAATATACATGTTTTTATATATATCTCAAGAATGTGTGAGGTTTGTAATGTGTAGGAGATATGTGAAGGATTAATTCCAAGAGACTTCTCAAATATCTCATCCACCATTTTAAAGAGATAATTATTCAAGCCTATTCCTAAGGAGAAGATCATGGAGGATTTGGTTGGCATATCTTATCCAAGATATGTGAGAGATGTGTGGAGGATTTGAAGGGATAATATCTTGTAATAATGGGAAAGTAGTTAAGAGTGGTTGAGAGAATAGTGAATCTGTCATTATGAGATGGTTATCTTCTTCATGTATATAAGAGAGTTCTCTCTCTTCATTTTCATAAGTTTTTGATTTTGGAGAGATAGTCTTGTAATTAGGAGAAGGGGATTCTTAGCTTTGATTCATATTATTTTATTGTTACGCTTTCATGATTTGTCATTTGATTCTTGTAATGTAATTTGAGATAGCTTTATTTTTGTGAGCTCACATATGTTGTTTTTCATTCAACTCTTCACATGTTGTATTTCTTTTCCCTTATGCAATTTCCTGCTTTCCTAGTTAGTTTTTCAATGCCTTCCTAGATTAATTTGATTTTAGTAATTTAGATTAACTTAGTTCCACTTCAGTCCTACATATATAGTGCATGTGCCTCGTAAGCCTACGAACCTCGGATTGACAAATTAAATAGTTGGGCAAGTACTAAAACATAATTAAACGAACATATTTTCACCCAACATTTTGGCGTCGTTGCAGGGGAGGCACGATGGATTGAAGTTTAGTTGATTTTTCATGCAAGCGTGTTTAGACATGTTCCTAACTCTGAGGTGTCAAGGCGGTAAGATGTGGGGAACAGCCTACGCATCGCGTTCGAGATACTGTAACGGGCTCAACCTCATATGGATCAAGGCATGTAGGGTGTGTTTACATTTATGAAAATTATGAATTTCAATTTCTGCTAGTGTGTTTGATTTCCGCAACTGTGAAGAGTGTTATAATTGAAGAATTCGATTACTGAATTAATGAAAAATCCTTGTAAGAGGGTTTAATTGAGTATTGAATTCAAGGTTATCTTTGTGGTCTCTGTTTTTAATGAATTCAATTTTTAGTGTACTGATTTGAAAGAGTTTTTGTGAACTAAAACCTTGTAAAAGGATTAAAAACTCAGACAATTATTAGCACTCTATTTTTAGAATGTTAGATCAAATTTAATTAAAGGAGTGTTGAGTGATTTTATTTACGCAAGTAGTTTATTTTCATTTAACCTTTTTAGATTTAAGTCTTGAGTACAACAATAATCCCTTTTGCAACATGGCTTTATAATGAGTGTCAGCTTGGAACTACTCACTCAGATCCTTACAGAAGTCGGGATCTCCTCTTCTCTGGAAAAGGAGATCTTGACAGGAATTAAAGGTTCAAGTACTCCCCAAGAAATAAATGAAGATTCAACATCTGAAGAATCTTGCATATATGATGGCGAACAATCATTCAAACAGGAGATATAGGAAGAAGAACATGAGTTACAACATGATCTAAGTAAGAGAAATTGTGCCTATCAAAGCCTTATCGAACAATGGTTCCAGGTAAGTACTAGATTAGATTCATATTTTTATTTTTATTTAGTTGATTTGCAATTTCAGCAACTAGGCTCATTCACTCTGGAATACTTTCAATTTTCATTTGAGCAATTGCTATTGAATATATTGTTGCTACTGGTACGTGAGTGGCTTCATTGGAAGTTTAATTACACGTAACTAATTTTTAAATTCCAATTAGTATAGAGTAGGTAGGCTTTCATTTTCAGTTTTTGTCTTCATTTTCAATTTTTCTTTTACCTAGAATAAGTATGCTCTCCTCCTACACTTTGTGTTTTGTGTAATCTGGAGGATCAAAAAAAATTATGTTAAAAAAAATAAAAATAAAAAAATATTTTCATCATTGCATTTAATTTGATTTTACAATAAATTAAAAAATATATAACAATTTTAATAAAACAATTAAAATAACAAAATAAAAACAAATCATAAAAATAAAAATTAAAAAAAATAAAAAAATAAAAAATAAAACACCCAACCAATGCACTCATAAAAACACAAAAACATAAAACAATTAAAATATATATATAACGCATCGTATAAAGGGCTGAGAGGAGAGAAAAAAAATGCACTGTAAATTGCAAGCCCGAGATTGCAGATTCACCAACGCCATTCCGACAACGACCTCAACCCATAGGAGAATGCTAAAATAAATGAGTAAACACTGATTTTCTTGTTGGGTTGCAGAACAATATTTGCAATTTGTATCCATTGTTGCTGTGAAAAATATGGGAGCTTGCAAAACAATGATGGGAGCTTGAGCTCAAGAATTTAGGAAGTGGACCTCGATGTGTGCATTTACCCCATCCAAACTGCAGCTAAATTGCTCGATCAACTCCATGCTTGAATTGCTGGATAACATTGACACAATTTCTGTCATAGATAACTAAAAAATTGCCCATGCCATGAAGTGAGGAGGAGATAAAAATTTGATTTTGCAGTTTTTAATCCAAGAATGGAGGAGGCAGTTTAGTAAGATTTCAGCAACTAACTCCCAATTTCTCTGCATGCACAGATTTAATATCTATTTTTTATTGAAAGTATGATCTGGGCGTAGAAGGCAGAGAGATATTTTGGTCAACCATTTGGAAATTCACATTTGGTGCAATTACATGGACAGATGGAACCCACAGAGTCCAGACTCCCTTTACCGTTAACGTAGAAGATGCATGGAATCAGTCACCACTTTAGTTGCCGCCGGATAGCCAGCGCTGCATGGGGGGATTCAACGTTTTTTGTGTTCAATATTGAGACTGACGTCTATCTAAGTTCAATACGGTGGGAATCATTCTAAATCAGGCCCTCAGACTTAATCCACAAACAGGGTTTATGCAATGACAAACATACAAATCAGTGAAGCTTGGAAGCCTCTCAATTGCTGCACGCATTGGTCTTCTGCTTCTGATCCTTGCAATCCACAATGATCCATTGTTGTGGGGATATGCTGCAAACGAGTTTAACCCATCATGTTTTGGTGAAGGAATTGCAAAAGCCGCAAAGCATCCATTCACATTAATGTCGTTTGAGATTGGTCCAATGATATGTGTGCATCAAAATTTTACAAGTTGATAGATTTATTTTGGAGATTCTTCAGCTCCCAGATGCATGCGGTCATAGAAGAAATATTGAAGCAGTTGCTGAATATATTAAAGAAGCTCGTTTTTATGCACAATACAGTGTTAGATCCAAGAAAATGTCGGTACAGTGCGCAGATCCAAGAGGAGTCTTGTTGCAGAGCAATAATATCGAGAAGTTTCCGTGACAATTTGCCACAATTGTCGTTGTAGTGAGCAGTTCACAAACATCCAGTGTTCATTGAAAGTTTGAAATCTATGAGTTCTTCGAAAAATCAACAACATGTCATCCGTGGCTCAGTGATACCCGGTCAGCTACAATCTCCCAGTCTTGCTACCAAGATGGTCTGATTGATGTCATGCTAAGTTCCACAGCAGTTACTATTTACGACAATCGCTTCTCAAACCATGACAAGACAATGATGTTAGGGGACTTTTAACGATGATGTTTTTGCAACGAAAGGCAACCTAGATTTGGGCAAAGGTAGAGAACACAACAGAGCCTATTTTAATAAATTTTTTGACAACCGCAGCATCTGTCAACAAGACACGACAATGGCTTCAACGTCAGAAGAGGAAGAGAATGCTGCCGAGCTTAATATTGGAGAAGAGTTTTTGGATTCTTATGCTTATGCTGGATTTTATGCCGGAAACTGATTGTTTTCTCATGCTCACTATCTCCATTTTACACACTTCTTCATTACACTAATGTTCATGATGCTAGGATACTTAGGAACGTTGATTGGATTATCTGTCACTACTTGATGATTGTTACTGGATACTTAGAAATGCTACAATTGGATGCTTTGAATATTCCACTATATCTGAGGATGCATAGATCCAATCTTGCAGAGAATTAAGTGAGATTATTGCAGCAAATTGATGAAAATCATACTTTTCCCAACTTCCAATTACTTCAATGAATTTAACAGTGCATATAAGAAACCTATTTAAATTTCAGAACTTAGTGACATGAATTAGCAAGAAACTGAAGATTTGCTAGCGCTGAAACAATATTGCTATACTTTACGAAGCATGCCAAGGAATGGAGATATTTTAATAAATTTTTGAAAACAATACGAATGCACGTATTTATGCTTAACACTAATTTGTTTTCTTGAAGTCACTTTGATAGCGATCAATGATTAAATCAGCGCAGGCGACAGGTTAACACACATTTTCTTTCTTTTACTCGCATTTGTGCTTATTCTTGCATCTTACATTTTACAATGCTCTCACGAAGTTTTTATACAGGATTTGTACTAAGTTCGTTTCAGGTTTTGGAAATGATCGCATTTTGCTGCTGAAGTGATTTTCAAATATCACAGAACTTTTTGAGAAACATGCTTTCATAAACAGCTTGAAGGAGCTGTAACTCATCATAAACATCATGACATTTGCTGTTATCTAGAAACGTTTTGCGCCTCTTGATGTTTGCTGTTACACAACGACCATGTTGATACACCAACATTTCCACTTTTTCCATTATCCATGCTATAACACTGTAACATTTCTCCTTCAAAGCCGATTGACCATCCTTGTGTTGAAGCCCATTTTCCATTACCTTATCTTTCACGACTTCATGCACAGTTATTTTTCTGAATAGCATACACTCCTTTATCCTTTTCAGTTTATTTTCCTTCTAGTTTTCCTTTTGAATAAAACTTATGGAGTGTAAAAACTCTGGAAAACTTGATAAATATATATTATTATTGATAAAAGATGAGATGTTTACAATGGGGAATCACCGAAGCTTTAAATATAGCCTCAAAGTGTCCCTTGGTGAAGATGCATGATCTTTGATCATCCCCTTTCACTTAATAAAACCTAATATAACTATATCTAACTAACAATTAATAAAATATACATAACATTGCTCCTCTCTTAAGATGCTTTGTCCTCAAAGCATACGTAATGATGGGTGTTGCTGGCGAAATGCTTCAGAATCCCAAGATGCTTCTTCAATGGGCAAGTCCTTCCACTTGATTAAATATTCCGTAATAACACGAGAGCGCAGCTTCTTATCACGAGTAGATAGGATACCTTCGGGCTCTAGAACGAGCTTGCCTTCATCATCCAAAAAGGGAAGTGTTTTTTGGGGCAACTGATGGTTACCCAGTGCCTTTTTTAAGCAGGACACATGGAAAACATTGTGAACACGACTGGTATCGGGAAGGCTCAACCCATAAGCGACTTGACTGATCTTTTTAATAATTTGATACGGACCATAAAACTTTGGAACTAATTTATTTTTTCCTTTTTGTCTTAGGGACAACTGCTTGTATGGTTGAAGCTTGACAAACACCCAGTCTCCAACTTCAAATGATCTCTCAGTACGATTACGGTCTGCCTGTTGCTTCATACGATTCTGTGCAATACTCAAATTTTATTTTAGAATTTGGACGACCTTTTGGTGTTCTTCTAGTTGATTTTTTACTGCTGGTAAATTTGTTTGAACTGAAGCAATATCTTTCCACTTCGGAGGCTCATATCCATATAGAGCCTAGAACGGAGTCATTTTTTTCGATGTATGGTAATTAGAATTATACCACCATTTGGCAAGATGCAACCATTGGACCCACTTATTTTGTTTCTTCGTAGCATAACACCGTAGGTAAGCTTCCAAACATTTATTAACAACCTTTGTTTGCCCATATGTTTGAGGGTGATAAGCTGAGCTCATCTTGAGGTAGTTTCCAATATGGTTGAACAATTCCTTCCAAAATTTTCCTTTAAATTTGGCATCCCTGTCACTGACAATAACTTTCAGAAAGCCGTGTAGTTTATAAATATGTTTGCAGAATATCTCTGCAATTTGCTTTGCAGAGTTTTTTTTTTAATAGCGATAAAGTGAGCATATTTAGTGAGTCTATCTACTACAACAAAGATCTTATCCTTTCCCTCCGATACAGGTAATCCTTCAATAAAATCCATCGATATTTCTTCCCATTTCTGAGTCGGAATATTTAAGGGATGAAGCAAGCCAGGTGTCATAATGTTTTCATTTTTATTTCTTTGACACTTGTCACATTCTGCAACATATTTTTGAATATTGTGACTCATACCCTTCTAGAAAAATGACTGACGTGTATTGTAGTAGATTTTGAAATATCCTACATGCCCAGATGACATGGAATCATGTGATTCCTTGAGCATTTTTTATATAAACTTGGATTTCGAGTTTAGATAAATTCTCCCTTTGTACCATAAGATATCATTCTTCCATTCAAATTTTGAATTCCCTGGGAGATTATTGATTATAACCAACATTTCTAGATCTTTAGTGTACTCACTTCTAATCTCATTAAGCCATTTAGGCACAACAATCGAAACTGCAAGTAATGCTGATTCCTAATCTTTTCTGGACAGGGCATCTGCTACTACATTGTCTTTCCCTTTCTTGTGTAATATCTCCATGTCAAAAGCGGCAATCTTTTCGATCCATTTTTGTTGTTCTTTAGAGAGTGTTTTTTGCTGAAGGAGATACTGAAGACTGTTATGATCTGTTCGGATGGAAAATTTACTCCCTAACAGATATTGTCTCCATTTGGCCAATGCATTCATAATTGCGATCATTTCCTTGCTGTATGTGGACTTCAGACGCTCATGTTTATTTAGTTTTCTTCTTTCAAAAGCAATAGGGTGCCCCTATTGCATTAATATTGCACCAATACCGAATCCAAAGGCATCACATTCAATGATAAATGTTTTAGAAAATTCGAGAGTTGCCAATACTGGTGCATTAGCCATTACTTCCTTCAAATCTTCAAAACATTTCCCTGCTTCCTCATTCCATTGAAATGAATTTTTCTTTAAAAGGTTTGTAAGAGGTGCAGTTCTATATGCATAATCTTTAATAAATCTTCGATAATATCCTGTTTATCCTAAAAATCCTCTGAGCTTGGATATGTTCACTGGTTTATTCCATTCCCTTATAGCCTTAATCTTAGAAGGATCCACTTTTACTCCTTCATGGGATATTAGGTGTCCCAGATATTCCACTTCTTCTTTTCCAAAGGTGCATTTGGATTTTTTTGCATAAAATTGATGGTCTTCTAGTAACGTGAGAATTTTATCCAAGTGTTGCAAATGCTCCCTCCAGGTTTTACTATAAATCAAAATATCATCAAAAAATACTAGTACAAATTTCCTAAGATATGGACGAAATAACTCGTTCATAGTGGCTTGGAACGTAGCTGGTGCATTTGTTAACCCAAAGGGCATTAATTTAAATTCATAATGACCTTCATGTGTTTGAAATGCAATTTTTGGTACATCTTTCAATCTAATTCAGATCTGGTAATAACCTGACCTTAAATCTAATTTAGAGAAGTATTTTGCGCCATGGAGTTCATCCAGCATTTCATCGATAAAGGGAATTGGAAACTTATTTTTAATTGTTATCTTATTTAATCCTCTATATTCAATGCATAGCCGAAACGATCCGTCTTTTTTTCTTACCAATATAACTGGGGCAGCATACAGACTCTTACTTTTTGAAATGACCCATCATTTTAAAAGGTCTTGGATTATCTTCTCAATTTCAATTTTATGGTGATGTGGGTAGCGATAAGGCTTGATGTTAACAGGGTCTGATCCTGCCTTGACTTCTATTGTATGTTTGATTTCCATATCAGGAGGCATTTTCATTGGTAGGTCTTGAAATACCTTTTCATGTTTCTGAACTAGTGCTTGTACCTCCTGTGATTCTTCGTGGTTGAATTTTGTAGATAACATCTCTAAATGATTACATTCTAATATATAGGCTGGCGCTCCCTTTTGGATCATCTTCATCATCTGGGATGATGATATGATTTGATTTTCTGGGGCTTGGAATCCATATAACTTGTGCTTCTGCCCTTCCCACTTAAAGCTTATAAACTGCTTCTGATGGTTGGCTGAATAAGTACCCAAGGTTTGTAACCATTGAATTCCTAAGACCACATCTACTCCTCCGAGTGGTACGACATAGAATGGAGATCCTAAACTAAAGTCTTTAATCTGCAATTTGACTTTATGGCATTTTCCTACCTGTTCAATCTTCTTACCATCGGCCACCATTACCTTCATATTAGGCATTGGAAAAGTAAAGAGGTTGAGTCTTTTGGCCATGGTTGAATCTAGAAAATTGTGTGTGCTGCCTGTGTCTATGAGAACCATTACGTTGTTTTTCTTAATATGTCCTCTTAATTTTAGTGTCTGAGGTTGTGATACACCTGTCATGGCTGATAATGACACTTGCGGAGTGCTGTCATCATCTACTTCTGGGGAGAATTCTAGGGTATCTTCTATCCCTTCTATGTCTGAATCATCATTGTTAGAATCATTAGTTGCTTCACAATTATACAGATTTTTTTCTTTCCCATTAGCACATCTGTGCTTAGGGTCCCATTTTTCGCCACAACGTTTGCATTTTCCTTCCCTCATTATTTGTATTTCCAAGTTAGATTTGTCTCCTTCGCGAAGGCGTGGTGGAACATATTTCATGTTATCTTCTTTTGTAGATTGAGGAAACCGTCGTCTCGAATATACTTTTTCTGGTTTTGATAATCTTTCAAATTTATTTTCAGCAACTTTTTCTTTTTGCCTTGCTACTTCTACAAACATAATTTCATGTAGTTTGAGCTCTTCTTGTATATGGATTTTAAGTCCTGAGATGTAAGACTGGATTAGAGGAGATTCCGACAATCCTGGTACTCATGTTACCAAGGTCTCCCATTCTCGAGTGTACTCATCCACATCTCTTTTTTGGCGTAATTTGATAAACGTTGAAAAAAAATTTCTTCTTTTATGCCTTGAAACCTTTTGAAGAATGCATCCTTAAATTTCCTCCAACTGATAGCGAGCGTCATCTTTTTCCACCACATATACCAATTATATGCTTCTCCTTCCATTTTCATGGAAGCATGCTTAATTTTTTCGTCATCACTAGTAATGTCATAAATCTCAAAATATTCCTCCGCTTTATTAAGCCATGCAACGCTATTTTTTTCATTACCATCAAATTTGGGTAACTCGATTTTGGCTTTTTGCTGATATGGTAATGGTGGGACAAGAAGGGGATATTGATTAGAAAATGCATTCCAGAGTTTCTTATTTTAAAAATATGCATTACTATCTTCTTGATGATGTGGGGAATCGGTTTTTTCCTGATGCTCTTCTGAGTTCCCTGAATCTGCGAAATTGTTTTGTTGATTTTGTTCCATGTTAGGAGATATTGGGGATTGTGTCTGACTTAACTTATCTATCTTATCATTCAACTTATTGAAGAGTTCTGTCATATTTTTCATTGCTTCACTTTTCTTTTCTATGGCCTCGCGGTGATTTAGCCACATTTGTCTTTCTATTCAATTTTTCGTATCATGAACCTTTTTGATATCGTTGGAATGTCCTGCGACTGTACTTTCAAGATCGACTAATCTTTTTCCGAATTCTTCGGAATTATTATTGATCTGTTTCTCTAGATCCACCAATTTCTTCTGGAATTCGGCCATTGACATTGATGAAGACATTGAACGTGTATGAGGTGGGGAATATTTTTCTGCCAGTTTGTCTCCCTTTTTTTTTTAAATAATAATAATTATTATATATATATATATATATATAATTTTTGATTTAAAAATTAAATCTGTTTATATATATATATATATATATATATATATATATATATATATATATATATATATTAAACAAATTGATTTTACTTTGGACAGGCTAACCCTATGATCACGATGGTTCAAGATTTTTGTTTTAAAAACAAACGCACCCTTCGTTTTTTGTTTACTGCTGTGGCACAACAAACCGGTGGGGAAGGATGGTTGCGGTGGCAAGGAAGGGTGTGCAGGCGGCGAGGAGAATCCGTGTACTTGTGAACGCCCACAGTCAAACGAGAGAAACGTATTTTATTTGCTGGCACACTATTTTATCTACGGCTTGTGGTGGGAAGAAGACTGAATCCACGTCGATCCAAGATAATGCAACAATAATAATCAACGTTAACCAATAAAAAAAATTAAGAATAATCGCTTTCCCACGAAATGCAACCAGCGGTGGCTGAGACTGGTGTTTTGGTGGTAAGGGAGGTTCGAATGCATGAAAAGGGTTGACGGTAAGGTGTGTTCGTGCAGTGGTTGGCAGACGACAACAGAAAACAAACCTGAGAGTGGCAGTGTGGATGGCCGCTGTGCAGAAGGTGGAGATAGTGATAACCACGACTGATTGACAGGTAATTTGATAACAAACGTGTCGGAGGACGAGTAGCGGTGCAAGGAGGTAGGTTATATGTGGAAGTGACGGCGAAAGAGCAGCGTTATATGTGGAAGGAAGCCGCAGGAGGGAAGAGGTGGTAACGGGAAATGGAGAGGAGGGCCGCCGCTTGTGAGAGATGGCCACACAGGGTTTGGGGGACCGCGAAGGGTGAGGTGAGGTGGATAGGTGCGTGGAGTGATAAGGGGAATGGAGAGTGTGGAGTGAGCCGAATTGAAAGGATAAACTGTGAGGTGAGGTGGGTACAGTATGGGGAGAGAGTGAGGGACGTAAGGCCAAGAGTGAGGGGGAATTGGTAGGGTTGTAAAAAATTTATTTATTTATTTATTTACGTGTGGGAATTGAGTTGGTGAGTGAAGGTAGAGGGGGGGTGAGAGAGTAGAGGGGGTTGGGTAAAAATATGCAAAATATTTTTTTTTTAAACAAATGTTGTTGTTCACAAACACTTGATTAAAAAAAATCTGCAATTTTGGAATTTCCTTGTAATTCCTTAATTCTGGGTGATCACACAGATCCCAAAGATTGATGGCTCTGATATGAATGGAGTGTAAAAAATCTGGCAAACTTGATAAATATATATATTATTATTGATAAAAGATGAGATGTTTACAGTGGGGAATCACCGAAGCTTTAAATATAGCCTCAAAGTGTCCCTTGGTGAAGAGGCATGATCTTTGATCATGCCCTTTCACTTAATAAAACCTAATATAACTATATCTAACTAAAAATTAATAAAATATACATAACAAATTATTCCCTTTCCATAATTGCATTGCCTTGTTTTCCTCGCCATGTTGACCCACACTGCTTTCCCATGAGTTCTTTCCATTTATAGTCCTACCAAATCTCTTTGTACAAACTCGCGTTGACTGATGTGGGATTCCTTAAGGTCCACCTTTCAACAAGTCTTGCCCCGACGACCTCAACACCTTATCTAGGAAATAGACTAGAGTTCCTGTTGGGTACCTTGAGACTTGCATGCCTTAATGGCAAGTTCTCTCGTTGACAATCATGGGAATACATCAATGTCCCTTGATCGTCATATCTTTCAAATGGCTCGACGTCAACCCCTCTATTCTCATTTCACAAAGATGTACTCGAGTACCTTGGCACTGACATCAATGGTGAGTTTTCCTCGCATTGGTTAACGTCATTCATCAATGTCCGATAATCCAATGATTTCTCTTCATGCTCGACACCGACACATTCTTTCACATGATTAGACTTGTACCATCAAGTTTTGTAGTAGGTGAAGACTATACACTTTTTCACGACTCTCTCAGCAGTTACAACAGCATGAATTCTGATCTATGAGAGTACCACTGTTCCACTTTTAGCCTTTATCTTTTCCATGGTTCAGCATTAGCAGTTTAGATTCCTTCATTTCCCAGGATCCAGTTACAGCAACATCAACATTCACAGTTACATTTTCATGATCCTGCTGCAGTAAAACCTTCCATGTTCTAATAGCCACAGTCACATGTCATCTGATCTAGTAGTTACAGCAGTTGCAGCTACAACACCAGTCACGTTTTCATGATTCAACAACAACAAATACATTCCTATTCCATAGTTCATCATTCTTGGGTAAGTGGAAGTATGTTGTTTTCTAATCTTTAATCATGCAATTCCTTATATGCTAACTTGAATATTTTGGAAAATTCCCTCATCATGCTCCATTTCCTTTCATGACCCATGCCAAGTTGCATGAGGACATGCAACCAATTCAGTTGGGGGGGGGGGTACTATATTCACTACATATTCACTACCATGATTCCATTTCTCCACCACTATCACTCCATTTTTTTATCTCATTTACCATTCACCAACATTTCTTTTCCAACGATACTTTGTTGCACTTTGCTTCATACGCATTAATATACATATTGGCATGTTTCATGAATATTACAAAAGGGCTTTCTTATGCACATTGATAGCTTATGATTTCCAGTGAGTGTTTACATTATTATTGCAGCAAGAGAACAGAAAACGAAATGAATGTTGTTAACACAAGAACCAACTTTCTTTGTATTCATGGTTGTCACACAAGAACCAACCACAAGGAAATGTAAGTTGTTACTCACATATCTTGGAAACATTCATTATTAAAAAGACATCATCATGTAAAGCCAAAGTTTAGATGCCAAAGAGATCCATGCATGGTTGCATGAGGACATGCAACAAGTTCAGTTGGGGGGGATGTTGGGACTCAGAAATGTCATATTTTCATCCACCTTTCCCTTCACTATTCCTTACATTTCATCATCCCATTAAACTTTCATCATATCATTTTCATAAATACATTTTGGTTTCACCTTCTTATTTTCCACTTTATTCATTTTTGTATTATAAGTGAATTTATGATTAAATATTAGAAAATATACATGTTTTTATATATATCTCAAGAGTTTGTGAGGTTTGTAATGTGTAGGAGATATGTGAAGGATTAATTCCAAGAGACTTCTCAAATATCTCATCCACCATTTTAAGGAGATAATTATTCAAGCCTATTTCTAAGGAGAAGATCATGGAGGATTTGGTTGGCATATCTTATCCAAGATATGTGAGAGATGTGTGGAGGATTTGAAGGGATAATATCTTGTAATAATGGGAAAGTAGTTAAGAGTGGTTGAAAGAATAGTGAATCTGTCATTATGAGATGGTTATCTTCTTCATGTATATAAGAGAGTGCTCTCTCTTCATTTTCATAAGTTTTTGAGTTTGGAGAGATAGTCTTGTAATTAGGAGAAGGGGATTCTTAGCTTTGATTCATATTCTTTTATTGTTACGCTTTCATGATTTGTCATTTGAGTCTTGTAATGTAATTTGAGATAGCTTTATTTTTATGAGCTCACATATGTTGTTTGTCATTCAACTCTTCACATGTTGTATTGATTTTCCCTTATGCAATTTCCTGCTTTCCTAGTTAGTGTTTCAATGCCTTCCTAGATTAATTTGATTTCAGTAATTTAGATTAAATTAGTTCCACTTCGGTCCTGCATATATAGTGCATGTGCCTCGTAAGCCTACGAACCTCGGATTGACAAATTAAATATTTGGGCAAGTACTACAACAGAATTAAACGAACATATTTTCACCCAACACTCATGATGACTCTTCCACCTCACCATCCACTCACAGTCCTTCACATCATGATGATCTTCCTCCTTCATCACCTATTCACAATCCCTCACCATCATCTCATGGTAATAGTGCATTAATAAGTGAAGATGGCATTGAGGCAGATGGCAATGAGGAAGAAAGAAGTGAGGAAAAGTGTAATGAGGAAGATGGTAGTGCATAAAACAGTGAGTCAGATGGCAGTGATGATGGCATTCGTGATGACAACAATGATGGTAGTGAAAAAAGTGGCACAAAGATGAGTAATATTAACACTCTAGTAATTCTCAAAGTTGTGATATTTTTATTTATAGTTGTAAAAAATCTAGAGGTAACCACAAACCTACTTTTAAACTCTAGGATCTAGCCTTCCTAGGGTTCAGAGAGGGATCTCTCTATAATATTTAACTTTGTTTTGATTATAAAATATTAAACTAGTTATGATTGTGCGATTTGGTTTTTATTTGGTTTGGTTTGGTGGGAAAAATCACTTAATGAGATGGATAGTGGGAAATATGATTTTCCATTGGGCTAAGGAGTCAAAAGTCAAGCAGGAAGAGCTAGGATCAAGGTCAAAAATTCAAATGTTTTCAAGGAAAGATAGATAACTCTTTGAATATCTTGGAGGGTTTTTTGGTGAGGTGATATGATTGGGATAAAGAGAAATGAAGGTTTCTTTGATCTGGAAAAGAGAAGCAATAGGCAGAGATCAAATGAAAGAGGGAGCAATTAAGGGTTCCCTACTCTGGAAATCAGCAGAAAACATAGAAATGATAAACAATAAAGACATGGTACTTTTAACAAATCCTGAAGTAATACTCATGTTTATTCATTCAAATTTGGAATACTTATATGGATGCATGAAACAAAGAAGATGAACAATGAAAAATAGAGAATACTTCACTTCAATAGCTCATCACATGAATCCTGAAATATGATGCTAGTTGATCTGATCTAGTCTGCTACTCGAAATTTGCAACACAAAGCCTTCAAGTCCAACAAAAATGATTATAGAAATCTTCAATAATTTATTCCACAATAATACTTCTAAAGATAAAGTATTTATACAATATATTTTACAAAATATCCTAGAATGCTTCTAGAAATTAGCTAAGGAAAATAGAAATATCTTAACAAAAAAATAGAGACAATTGCTTAACAAATCAACAAGTTGTCCTATTAATCCAAATAAAATAGAAATTGATTGTGGATAAGGTGCAGTTGGCTACCTTGGTGTCCTCTTTGCTCGCCAAGATATTTTAATTATGTTTTGAAATATTATCCTCAATATATTATACTCTTTCACTCTGATTCCATTTAATCTGATACTCTTTAACTTTGTAAAACTGTTTTTACTACTGTAACAAATCTGTTTTGACTGAAAATCAGCAAAATGTTTTCTTTGTCTTATCTGCTTTTTAATTTCACAGTAAATCTTTAAGTGATTGCCAAGCTTCCTCGTTTGGAATTTGTATCTTCCGTAACTTCCTGAAATTTTCATATACCTCAGTATATCTGGAAAAAGTTGGCTTTATGATGAACAAGTGTCTTATCTCATGTTGCAAATAGAATAAATCTTCAAAGCTTCTGAGTAAGACCTTCCCTGTTGGAGTTCCTTGTCCACCTGTCTTTTCAACTTTCTCTTTTGCATATTATCTGATCTTCTTATTGTAATCCTCCCAAGGCATTAATTTTTCATTAATGACCAAAATATTAGGCAAACTTCTTTGCCTCAAGCATTCAAATTTAACCATAAACTTGGTTATGGCTATGTTCATACTCTCACATTTTTCTTCAGGTAGTTTCATTAGATTCTTCTTTGAGATGGCTTTCCTTATTTCAAGGATTTTCTCTGTTCTATCAGTCATTTCTATTTCTTCCAACTCCTGCCAATTTTTGTTGTTGAGAAACTTGATCAATTTTATGGCTTGCTTAGGTTTAGTACCTAGCTCCTCTTTAGTTTTCTGAATTTCTACTAGTGCTGCTTTTAGTAAATCTGTTTGTTCAAATATTACCTGAATTGAGGGCCACACATCATTGATGGCTTCAATGATTTTGTTCCATCAATAGTTTTTCACATATGAGATTTGCTCCTTTAAGGTTAATTCCTTTTGTAACTTCTCCAGTTCTTCATTTAACCTATTAGCCCTTTGCTCATGAGTTTTAGCATTTATCTGAGCTAACTTATTTGTATTATAAAGGTTATCAATCATATTTTTCAATCTGTTAATTTCACTTGTCTGAAGTGACATTTCTTCCATGGCCTTTACTAGTTTACTGGCCTCATCTGTCGGTTGAGCTGCTGTAGTAGATCACTCTGTAGCTGAAGTTGTATATGATGTCACTGGCACTACAGTAGCCAATGGTTCTTTGGGTGCCAACTCTTCTGCTAGAGTTGAAGGCACAACTATAGTAACCATAGCAATTACTGAAGCAACTTCCTGAGCTTTTATTGTTTCCCTTTCATGGAAGAGTTTGTCCATTTGAGTCTCCATTTCTTTAATGTGTCATATTAGCTAAAAGATTAAGTTAATCACGTCATCCTTCTGAGTTTCTTCTTGTATAATTTCCTTAGTTTGAGGATGTTCAGTTGATGGAAGTTTCAATGGTGAAATGTTCTCATTTTTCTTCTTTAGTAACTATTGTGCTCCTTTGACATTTGCAGGATGATATCCAACTTGTAGGACCAACTCTTCTAAAGATTTAATTCTGATACCTTTATCATATAATGATTCTTTATCAAGTTTCATTTTATCTTTCATATTTATGATTGTCTTCTGAATTTTTTGAACAATCATAGATTTGGTTGTAATAGTAGAATACACCATCTCTGAACTCTATCTATGAAATTATATTTGATCAAGTGCATGAATTTTATCTGTTTGTACTTCTAGAGCAACATTTTTGTAGTCTCCAATTGTCTTTGGAGTCTTCACTGTAGGCTATAACACTGACATGATCAACTTTTTATTTGAGTAATCAAAAGTAGATAAAAGTATGTTTTGTACGCTAGGTGTTTGCTTCAAATATTGAGAGTAAATCTCATTTTTTATCTCTTCATTCTTTGTCTTGATTTGTTTATACTTTTCCCTGATATCAAGGTCCTTTTCCTCAGTTGTCTGTGAAGATGATGCTTCCATGTTTTTTTGTTTCTCTATCAACCATGTATTTGAATTTTCAACTTGTTCTTCATTTCCATTCTCTATATATTTCTCATTTTTTATAACTATGGAAACATCTTTATTAGTTACTTGGACATCTGTGTCTTCAACCTCAATAGTCACTTTCTCTTTACCCATTGGATCTATTTTATGCTTTTTATTATATCTTAACTCAAACCTAGTCTCAGTAGTGGTTTTAGCAATGTAAGTTCCTTCTTCTCTGAGCCTTTTGGTGGCTTTCTCTATTTTATCTGCAGTTTGTAAAGTGTGACTAGTATCACCTTGCTTTACTGCATCTATTAAAGTGTTTTTTGTCCACTCAGTCTAATTGACATACTTCTCAATCTCTGGTTTTTTCTCATGAATGTAGGGTGTTAGTTTACACTTAACCCTAATTTTACTCAATATTCCTTGTGGATCATAATTCCAAGAGAAACTCTCTTCAAATTTATACTCTAATAGTTGTTTGGCTGCTTCTATCTCTGCATCTCTATGATTACAAATGAATGGTCCCACTTGATTCTTCAAATTAACTTGTGTTTTCTTCTTTGCTGCTAGGAAGCTGATTGAATCAGAATTCAAGATTTTTTTGATATATTCCAAGGAAAAAACCCTCATTGATACAAATTTGGGTAGTTTGTAGGGTAGAATATTAGAGCCAAAAACTCTGATTTCTATGTGTTTCTCATACAAATACCAATCTCCAATCCATTTTTTCTCAGATAGCTGTAAGATTTTCTTCATTTCATCATTAATCCTTGGTTGTTCATGTTGGGTGTGGAGCTTGATTATCTTGTTTGTATCACAGTGTTGGACCCCTGTACCTTAATGGGGTGGCAACACTGCCCGAAATTAAATGCTGCCTGGGGGGGTGCAGGGGGGTTGGCTGTAACTTTATGGAGCCCCTGAAGCTAAAAATAGATGTAAAATTTCCTTGTAAAAGTATAGTAATTTCTAGTCAATCTGGGTCATTCATTAGGTGGATGATCTGAAGGTAGAAGTTATGTTTATTTTAGGGTTTTTTGCCCTAGAAGGCAACCCCTCACTTGTATGAGGGTATTGTATTGCGGTTGTGGATTGTATGTGTATTCTCGAAGCGAGAAACAAACAGGGAGACTGTGAGAGAGAACATAGGATATTACAATGGATCTGTTGTAGGTTGTGTCTCTTCATTTTGCTGGATAATAGAAAGGAATGACTGGCTATTCGGGGTGGATGTAGCCCAAACTGGGTGAACCACGTATATCTATATCTCTCTAGTTTTATGTGTTTTTTGTGCTTGTATTTTCTGCATATTCTATGTGTTCATTGCTCTGTAATATTTAATTTTCTAACAACTGGTATCAAAGCCGAAGGTCTATTTGGCTGATAAACTCACAAGAAAGAAGGGTTCCTAGTTCGAGTGGGAGCAATAGCGGAAGATGGTAAGTTTAGGGTCGAGAATTTTAACAACCAAAACTTCCCACTGTGGAAGATGCATAAGGAAGACTATCTGTATCAGAAAGATTTGTACCTACCATTGAGCGGAAAAAAAAAGAAGACGACGGCTATGATAGACGTAGAATGGGAGATTCTCGATAGAAAGGCACTCAGAACAATATGGTTGTGCCTTGCGGCATCGGTTGCCTTCAATATTTCGAAGGAAACAACAACAGAGGTTTTGATTAAGGCATTGGCGAAATTATATGAAAAACCCTTGGCCTCAAACAAGGTATTTCTTATGAAACATTTATTTAATATGAAGATGTTGGAAGGTGGATCTGTTGCAGACCATTTAAATGATTTTAATACAATTACCAGTCAGTTAAGTTCTATAGGGGTAAATTTTATGATGAAGTTAGGGATCTTTTATTTCTGTGCTCATTGCTAGAAAGCTAGAATGGTTTAGTTATGGCCATTAGTAACATTGTCTCTCGATCTAGTACTTTAAAGTTTGATGATGTTTTCAGTGCTATCCTTAGCGAGGAAATGCGATGGAAAAGCTTCAGTGAGACATCGGGTAATGCTTTGAGTGTAGAGTCTAGGGGAAGAAAAATGGAAAGAGGAAAGAGCTCAGGATATTGCAGTAAATCAAGGAAAGGAAAATCCAATTCCAGATCGGGGATCACGTGCTAGAAATACAGAAAGAAAGGACATCTGAAGAAAGACTGTAGATCTCGGAAGGGAAAAGAAGGAGACGCACAGCAAGAAAACAATCATGAAGAAAATGTGACAGGTGATGTGTTACAATATGCCTTGATTCTTTCTTTCAAAAATTTTACTGATTCCTGGGTAGTAGATTCAGGGGCTTCATTCCATGCCATGCCTGATAAGAAATATTTTCATGACTATGTTCAAGGAGATTTTTGACAAGTCCATTTAAGTGATGATAAACCCTATAAAATTGTTGGAATGGATAAGGTTGTAAAACAGTAGAATGGAAACCAATGGCTATTAAAGGAGGTAAGGCATGTTCTATATCTGAAGAAAAATATGATTTCAACAGGGCAGTTAGGCAGTGAAGGCTGTGTGACAACTTTCACAGATAAAACTTGGAAGGTCACCAAAGGAGCGCTCGTAATAGAAAAAGGCGAAAAGGTTGGTACATTGTATTTATGCAATGATATTTCTAACTTTGTTAATGCTTTAACTTCGAAAGGAGCAGATGCATCATTATGGAATCATAGGCTCGGACACGAGTGAGAAGGGGATGAAGATTCTTCACTCAAGAAATTTGTTGCCGAGTTTGAAGAATGTTGATTTGGATTTCTGTGAGAATTGCATTTATGGAAAACAGAAGAGAGTCATATTTCTTAGAGTTGGGAAAGAAAAGAAGTGTGAAAAATTAGATTTTGTGCATACAGATGTATGGGGACCTGCTCAGGTATCATCTCTTGGTGGCTCTCGTTATTATGTTACTTTTATTGATGATGCAACTAGAAAAACTTGGATTTATTGTATTCAGAATAAATCTAATGTATTTGATACTTGCAAGAAATGGAAAGCTTTGGCTGAGATTGAGACAAGAAATAAGTTGAAGTGTCTTAGATCAAACAACAGGGGTGAATCTTGCAACAACAAGTTTGATAGGTATTCTTCAGAGCATGGAATTCACAGAGAGAAGACAGTTCCAAGAACACCACAAGTAAATGGTGTGTCAGAAAGGATGAACAGAATAATCATGGAGCATGCAAGGTGCATGAGATTTCATGCAGGATTGCCTTTACAATTTTGGGTAGATGTTGTAGATACTGCTATTTATCTAATAAACAGAGGGCCTTCAAGTTCCTTGGATGGTGGTATTTCAGAGGAAGAATGGACAGGTAAAAAGGTAAACTACTATTTTTTAAAGCCATTTGGTTCTGAGGGATTTTTCCATATTAATAAAGAAAATAGAACAAATCTTGAGGCAAAATCAAAGAAATGTGCTTTATTGGATATGGTGTTAATGATTTGGTTATCACGTATACGATTATGAATATCACAAAATCATTAGGAGGAGAGATGTAATATTCAATGAAAAGGTATTGTATAAGAATCAGTTGCAGGAAAAGAAACAGGAAAAAGAAAACAAAGAATACATAGTTCTTGATGAGATCACAGAAAAGGTAAGGGTGCCTGAAAATAATAATAATCAAGAGACACAACAACAGAAACCACCAGAACAGAAACAGGCACCTCAAACACCTAAAAGTGGTGTTAGAAGATCTACTAGGATAAGTAGACCCCCTGAACGATACTCTCCTTCATTATATTATTTATTGTTGACTGATTCTAGTGAACCTAAATGTTATGAAGAAGCAATGCAAGTTGAAAGCAGGAAGAAGTGGGAGATAGCCATGGAAGAAGAGATGCACTCCTTAATGCATAACCAAACTTGGGACTTAGTCAGGTTGCCTGCAGGTAAAACTACATTGCAGAATAAATGGGTTTACAGGCTGAAGGAAGAAGATGGAAGAAAACAGAGGTACAAATCTAGAATTGTGGTGAAGGAGTTTGCACAGAAGAAAGATATTGATTATGATGAAATATATTCTCCTGTTGTTAAGATGACTTCAATCATAACTATTTTAAGTCTTGTAGCAGCGGAAGATTTACATCTTGAACAGTTAGATGTAAAGACATCATTTCTCCATGGAGATTTGGAGGAAGAGATCTATATGCAGCAGCCAGAAGGATATGAGGTCAAAGGGAAAGAAAAATTAGTGTGCAGGTTAAAGAAGAGCTTGTATGGCTTAAAACAGGCTCCAAGGCAGTGCTATCTAAAATTTGACAATTTTATGTCTGAACAAGGTTATACTAGATGTCACTCTGATCATTGTGTTTATCTGAAAAGCAAAAATTATGGTAGCTATATTATTTTGTTATTGTATGTAGATGGCATGCTTGTTGTAGGGTCTAACATGCAGGAAATAAATGTGCTCAAAATAAAATTGGAAAATTCACTTGCAATGAAGGATTTGGGAGCTGCAAAACAAATCCTTGGTATTAGAATAACTAGAGATAGGAAAAATAAAAAATTAACACTGTCTTGGAATGAGTACATACAAAAGGTGTTGAAAATATTTAATATGTGGAATGAAAAACCAGTTAGTACACCTTTTTCTAGCCATTTCAAACTTAATAAGGAGATGTTCCCCAAGATCCAAGAAGAAATGGACTATATGTCTAAAGTTTCATATGCATCAGTAGTTGGAAGCTTAATGTATGCAATGGTCTACACAAGGCTTGATAGTGCACATGTAGTGGGAGTTGTAAGTAGGTACATGAAAAATCCAGGAAAAGAACAATGGATGGCAGTAAAATGAATTCTCAGATATTTGAGAGGTACCACAAATCAAGCATTATGCTTTGGTGGTTCAAACATTGCTCTACACGGATATGTTGATGCAGATATGGCAGGTGACAGAGATAATAGGAGGAGCACTATAGGATATGTATTTACTATAGGTGGAAAAATTGTCAGTTAGTTTTCAAAAATCCAAAGTGTTGTTGCACTTTCAACAACAGAAGTAGAGTATGTTGCTGCAACAGAGGCTAGTAAAGAAATGATTTGGTTAGAAAGGTTTATGGATGAATTGGGTAAGAAGCATGATATGGGCACGTTATACAACGATAGCCAAAGTTCCATTCATCTTGAAAAGAACTCAGCATTTCATTCCAGGACTAAACACATATAGCTCAAGTACCATTTCATACGGTTAGTATTGGAAGATGGACAGTTGAAGCTGGAAAATATACACACTAGCCAGAATCCTGCAGATATGCTAAAAAAAGTTGCAACCAGAGAGAAACTAAGATTATGCTCAGTTTCAATTGGTCTTTAAGGATGACGATGAAGATGAGAAACAGCCAGGTCCAAAGAGGATTCATTTTACAACAAATTAAGCAGCGGTGCAATTGCTATAATCAATCTCCAAGTGGGAGATTGTTGGGTGTGGAACCTATTTATCTTGTTTATTTTGTATCATAGCATTGGACTCCTGTACCTTAATGGGCCAGCAATGCCAGCTAAAATTAAACATTGCCTGGGGGGGGCTCCAGGGGGGGCAACTGCGACTTTATGGAGCCCCCCCTGGTGTGGGGTTTAGGGGGTAGCGCCCCCGAAGCTAAAAATAGATGTAAAATTGCCTTGTAAAAGTACAATAATTTCTATTCAATCTAGGTCGTTCATTAGGTGGGCGATCTGACAGTAGAAGTTATGTTTAGTTTAGGGTTTTTTGCCCTAGAAGGCAACCCCTCGCTTGTATGAGGGTATTGTATTGCGGTTGTGGGTTGTATGTGTATTCTCAGAGCGAGAAACTGATAGGGAGACTGTGAAAGAGAACAGAGGATATTACAACAGATCCGTTATAGGTTGTGTCTCTTAATTTTGCTGGATAATAAAAAGGAAGGACTGGCTGTTTAGGGTGGACGTAGCGCAAACTAGGTGAACCACGTATATCTGTGTTTCTCTAGTTTTATGTGTTTTGTGTGCTTGTGTTTTCTACATATTTTATGTGTTTCATTGCTCTGTAATATTTAATTTTCTAACAGTTCAGTGTTTGTCAGCATATATAAATGGATGGACAAAATTATTTGTGAACTCTACAAAAGTGAATTATGAGGAATCTTTTCTAATCAATGAATTCGATAAGATGACTGAAAGTGGTTTTGCTTCTATATCAAGTTTCTATAGAGTTATAGAAATCTTGTTTTATTGAAAATACAAGAACATGTGGAAGAGAAATGTGTATTTGAACACTCTTTTAGTTGGTAACATGATCAGTTGTTCATGGATATTGTCAGCAATATACTCATCATAATTGAAAATTACAAAGGGAGGTTGTCTGTTGTAAAAGTGGACATAAAACATAGGATGGATTCATCTTTATGCTCATCTGTGAAGTATCCTATGATGAAAAATAACATAGAAATTACACGCCTTGAACATTATGGAAATTTTGAAGTGGAATATGGAGGATTGACATGAGGGATTTCCACATGTAAGGGCATAAATATTTGGAATATCTGGAATCTTTTAGGAAAATCAAGGCCAATGTACAACTTGGTAAGTGCTTCTATGGATAAAGGAACTTCTTGAGGATCAGGTTTGAGATGTAACATTTTATTTATGGACTCAGCAGTAATTGTAAAAAGTACTTCTTTGTTTGCATTCACTATGGCTCTTTTTTCAGGCACATAATAATTCTGACACAATCTAATCAGCTTTCGGCATGGATGAGTGACTGGAACAACATATTTTGGAAATTTCGATTCCCAAATCTGGACTTATTCTACCTGATCTAACGAATTTTCATAGCTCCAGTAGTGGAGGTCTAATAAATTGAATTGAACAATAGGATATGCTACTTTATAGTCAACATCTTCTAAGGGAATGTGCTCAATGTCTACAATAGGAGTTTCTAGAGGATTCGCAATGATGGCAGTCTTGGAGGATGCAACTGGAGTAGATTTAGGCATTTTTTAGGCTTTTAGGACTATAAAACTATGCTTTTAAGCTTTCTGGTTACCTATGTGAGATTAAACAATTTACAGAAATATGTTTTGACTTTGACAGGGTTTCTTGGATTAAAATAGGCATAATATGGTTCTTTACTTGGATTTTCCTTCAATTTTTTACTTTCATATGTTTTTCAGACTCTCATTATTTAGAAAACAAGAAACAAGTGTTTCTTGGGCTTTTTCAATGGATAATTGGACTAAAAATTGTTTGAAATTAAGAAAAGAGGTTCAGGCTAAATTCAGAGGATTTCTGGGCTTTAATTAGAGTTTTAAACAGTCTATGAAAACTATATAAACTCAATATTTTCTGTTTAAAACTGTCTGCAGTTTAAAACAGGGTTTTGTAAAAAATTTGACAATGTTTGGCTTGTTTTTGGACCTTTTTGATAGTCTTTCTTGGAAAAACTAAAGTTCTAACTGTATTTATTTTTCTATCAAGGTTATTTCAAATTGATAACATGCTTGATTTCTTGAAAAATACTTGTTTTACGTAGGTATGGGTATTTGAAATTTACTCTGAGGTGTTTGATAAGTTTCTGATGTCTTTTTCTAGTCTTTGTAAGCAATCCAGGGATTCTCCGCAATCTTCAATGGTAATAGGAAGGATTTTCACTGATTTTGGGCATGAAAACGATATAAAATGCTTCATTTTCGGAGTTCGAAAGGTAGATACAGTAGATAAGCATAGATGAAATGAATAATAGTGTATTTCAGTGTTTATTAGGCATTTTAGGGTTAAATTAGCCTGCAATAAATGGTGGTCAAGTCAAGCCATGGGCGATTTTCGGGCTTCATAGGATATAAACCACGAGTTATTATCATGCTCATCTAAGGTTGTAAGTGGTTTTGAATGAATCGAATCTGATCCAATGAGCGTAATCCGCGTAGAGGATGGCGGAAAAGGCTAAACAACCTTTTTTGCATAGAAATGAAATAGTTAAGGTTGAGAAACTTTATTTGCAATATTGGATTTGGTTCGTTGGATTGGGAATGACTCATGCAAACGACGAAGATTTTCTTTGGAAGTTACTCAGGATTTGGAGTGGGTCCGAGGTTATCAATTCAGCGGGATGGGTCTATAACATTATAAATATACATTTATAAATTTAAAACCTTGGGCTATATGATTTGAGCAGAGGCATAAGGTTATATTAAATTAAAACATTTAATTGGATGTTTTAACTAATAGTGATGGCAGGGGTTTTAATATATAGTAATTTAAACTTTTCAACAAATGTCTAAATACCATAGGGGGCGGGGTA
The DNA here is from genome assembly GCA_034641835.2 of Pinus albicaulis. Classification (NCBI taxonomy): domain Eukaryota; kingdom Viridiplantae; phylum Streptophyta; class Pinopsida; order Pinales; family Pinaceae; genus Pinus; species Pinus albicaulis. Next base: position 852,080,269 of record CM076575.1, on the reverse strand, counting down.
TATTTTTTTATTTGGATATGTTTAAACCTATGGGATAATGGGCAAGGATTATTTCATCACGTGGGATATTTTAACATAGATTAAAACTTTAAATAGAAGGGTTTTTGGGTTATTTAAATATAGAGGATTTAATAATATACAGGAAGGGTATAGAATAGGGAGTTAAATAATATAACTTAGAAATTAATATGAAAGTAAAGGTGTAATATAGGAAATGAATTTAAAAAACAAAATTTAAAATTAAGTAAAGTGTAAAGATAGACAAATGAAAATAGTTTGTCCCATTCATGCTTTTCACACTTAAACTTAGGATAAATGTATTTTTTGGGTTTTTTGAGTGCTTTTTGAATGGATATGAAATTAATTATGTAGGGTTTTACTTTTACTAAGAAAAAGAGGTGTTTTTACTTGGGAAAAGAGATTTATGACTTTGGAAAAGGTTAAATATGCTGATGAAATGGGTTTTATGTAGGAAATCCAATATTTTTAACCAATCAGTTATCGAGGCTTGGGTCTGGTCCCAACAGAAGTAAGAAAAATTCTCTGAGCCTCTTTAATTGAAGTTTTTGAATACTGGATCATTGTGGAGTAGGAAAAATTAGTAATTTTTCTCGTTTATGCTTTATTACATGCCTTTCACAATTGCTTTCTACCTACCCATTATTATTTCTAACATTTTTTACTTCATTTTCATGGGTGCATTTAGGCTTACAACACTAAATTCATTTTTCTTTCAAAGAATAAAAACTATCTAAGCCTAACTTATTTCATCCAAGGACTCAGATTAAACTGTTGAGCTCCTCATTTATTCTCTAACTATCTACTAATTTTTCAAGTTTAAATTGTTTGACATATCTTTATTCTCTATCTAAAACATGAAATTCAAAGCATGAAAAGTTAATATTAAACTGTTTAACTGATCATGGATTATGACATTTATTGACAATCTACACATAATCATTATTTTTGCAGTAAAAGTAAATAATAGTGGAATTTTCACTTGCTCACTTTCATGTCTTATTTTTCTCTTTTTTATTTTGGGGTCTATATTTTTTATTATTTCTAGGTCCTTTGATATTTATTTCATGGCTTTTACCATATTTTCATTTGTTTATTACTTTTCATTTTCAAAATATGGGAAAACAACTTGCAGAAAGCAAGGTATGTACATATTTACAACACTATCAAATTCAATTCAAAAATTATGAACCCTATTATTATAGGACCGTAACAGTGGCTCCACATGGGGATGGCATTTCATAGTGAAATGTCAAGAACTTTGAGACTAGTAGCCTTTGAATTTTGACTATGATGAATCTGTAAGTATCTTCTGATCTCTACAATTATTCATACTTATGATATTTTACCTCTCAAAGCTTAGGGCCTTCTCTCCGGGCTTCAACTTTGTTTGGAAAACATCCAATCCAATATAAAATATTCAATGTATATGTACAATGGTCAAAGTAAATGAAACTAACTATTTGTTATCTCAGAGGATTAGTAGTGCTTCAACATTCTTCCATTTACTGGTCCATACAGCATTGTCGATCCATCCATTTATTTCTGGTAGAAAGCATTGTTACCTCTGTAACCATAAATCACATAAGGTCCTTTCTATAGAAAATAAAATTTTCCATGATTACCTTTGTCTTATCTTCTTTAATCGCATTTTAACACTTTATCTCCAATTTATAAATCATCTTCTTTAGTCTTTTTGTCAAAAATTTTATTTATCTTATCCTGGGTAACTTGAGACTTAATGTAAACCTCTTCCCTTGTTTGTTGCAAGTGAATAGTTTGATTAATCCTTCTTTGAATGTCATTTGTTTCAACTTGTAACTCTTGGATAATATTCATTACTAGTACTCCTAAGGAAGATGTAAAGGCAACATCCATTCCATAGAGAAGCTGGTAAGGAGATGTACCAATGGATTTTTTGGTTGTAAGTATATCTTCCCATAAGGAATTGACTAAATTTTTGCTCCAAGTATTTTTGTTATCTTCAAGTAAATTTTTGATGATGTTTATAGGGATCTTATTTGAAAATTCAACTAGGCCATTACCTTGAGGGTAATATGTAGTAGAATGGCCTAGGGTAATGTGATATTTATGGCAAAATTCAATCATCTCTTTAGATTTGAATGTTGTTGCATTGTCAGTAATTATCTTTTGGGGACATCCAAATCTTGAAAGTATGTTTCTTTCTAAGAAGGATATAATGATAGTATATGTGGCTTTCATAGAGGGTATGGCTTCAATCCATTTGGTAAAATAGTTAGTGGCTGTCAGAATCCACTTATGTTGGGCTGATGATGGGGGGTGAATTTCTCCAATGAAGTCAAGACCCCATTGTTGAAATGGAATTTCTGTTGATATGGGCTTTAAGGGCAAGGGTAATAGTTTTTTCTTACTGTGAAATATTTGACACTTGTGATAGGAGGTCACGTACCTTTAAACATCTACAAACAAAGTAGGCCAAAACCATCTCTCAGGATTTTGTCTGTAGTAGTCTTCCAATAGATATGTCCTCCATAGTCACATATATGAAATTATTGTAATCCTTTGTCAGCTTCTTCTTTTAATAAAAAATTTAACAAAATCCCACAATGATCCTTCCAAAAAAGAGCATTATCTAATATACGAAATCTTACTTCCTTAAGCTTTATAAATCTATATTTTTTTCTTGATAAACAAAGAGGATCTTGTAATTTTAGTAATAAAAATATGATATATGTATACCATGGTGAGTCTGAAAAGGCTTCACTGATCTCTGGAGTCACCATCTCTTCTTGATCATCTACTTGGGAAATACAATTTATGTCTAGGGCATGACAATTTGATTCAGCCATAAGCTTGGCTAAACCTTGAGCTTTTATCAGTTTTGTGGGTTTATCTCTATGTCATATTCTAAAATAGTGTCAATCCACTTACCTCTTCTTCATCAGGACCATCCTGAGTAAGAATTTCTTTAACTACAACATTTGGGACATAGGAAATGATGTGAGAATAGAGAATGTATACTCTGAAATCTTTAATGGCCTTTACCAAAGATAGGGCTTGTTTTTCCATGATATTGTATTTCAAATTAGCATCTCTAAGAGTTTTTCTAAAAGATGCTATGGGCTGTTCATAACCCTGGTCATTTTTTCTGCAGTAAAACTGTAGCAATGGTGTGTTCCGAAGCAAATGAAAAAATGATGAAATCCTTTTTAAAGTCAACACTTATAAGGACTGGGGTTCTGGTTAAGGCTTGTTTGATGGATTCAAATGATTGTTTGGCCTCAACAGTACATCTAAGAACTAAATATTTTTTAAGCATGTTGTTTAATTCCTTAATTATCTCAGCTAAATTGGAAATGAATCTTCTTAAGAAGTTCATTTTTCCTAGAAATGCTTCTAACTCTTTTATGTTTCTTGGTGGACTAATGTTAAGAATTGCTTCTATTCTTGCATGATCTATTATAATCCCCTCCTTATAAATTATGTGTCGTGGTAACTTGCCTTCCTCTAATCCAAGTAAAGTTTTCTTAGAGTTTAATGAGATGCCAAACTTTCTTCATTTTATAAAGACTTGTCTAAGATGATCCAAGTGTTCATAATCAGTCTTAGAAAATATAAATATGTCATCTAAGTAAATCACTAAAAACTCATGAATTTCCTTTTCAAAGGCTATATCCATAGCTCTTTGAAAGGTAGCCCCTGCATTCATTAAACCAAAAGGAATTTTTACATACATAAAAGTGCCCCAAGGAGTAGTAAAAGTTGTTTTGGCTTGATCCTCTGGTTGGACTAAAATCTAGTTGTATCGTGAAAATCCATCTAAAAGAAAAATCCTAGAAGAACCAACTACCCTTTGTAATATGTGATCCATTTTTGGTAAAGTATAATTATATTTTGAGGATATTTTGTTTAGATTCCTAAAGTCAACACATAACCTAATATATCTTGTCTTCTTTTTGGTTGGAACTAGGTTAGAAACCCAATCAAAATATCTGATTGGTGCAATTATCTATGCATCATACATTCTTTTAACTTATTTTTCTATTAAGGGCATCAAAACAGAGTTAATTCTCCTTAACTTTTGTCTAAAGGGCTTTTGATCTTCTTTCATAGGAATTTTATGTTGAATTATGTTGGTGTCATATGATTTTAGGTCCTCATAACTCCAAGCAAAAGCATCTTGGAAGTCCTTAAAAAGAGAAATATATTTTTCCTTTTCCTATTGAGGCAAGGCTTTGGAAAGTTTAATCATTTTGGGTTTTAGTTCTATGCCTATGTTGCATTCCTCAATGTCAGATCTAAGTGGCTCCATTTTGGGTTTTCTAGCAACATCATTTGAGTCAAATAAATCTTCTAAAGGATTTAAACCTTTTGGTAAGAAATTATCTTTGAGATTTAATATTTCAGATTCATCATCAATTATCTCATCAATTTCTACTCTCTCTAATTTATCTATATCTGATTGACTAAACTTAGTTGGTCTAGATAAATTTACTTTATTTACATCTACATTATTCAAATCTATTTCACAATCTAAATCTAGTTCTATGGTACAACAGTGTCTATTTTACAGTTTTGAAATTCACCTTCAATATTCATAAAATGGTAAATTTGTTGATCTTATGAAAAAAATTGTCAATATTTGAGGTTATCTGGAATTATTAGTCTGTGTTTTAATTCTTCAGTATATTTATGATTGGGTTGAAAAGGTAAATTAAAATTACTAGCAAATGTTTCTAAGGAGTGTGCTTGTAAGTTTTTCCTTCTTGGTATTGCAGAGAAATTACATTCCGACAAATCATCAATCAAATCTAATATAGTCTCTCTATATTGGCCTACTCTAGGATTGTAAACAGAATATTCACCTTTAATTTGTTTTACAATCAACTCCGAGTCTCCCATTATTGCTATTATTTTTCCTCCTAAGTTTTTGATTATCTAGAGTCCTAAAATGAGGGCTTCATAATAAATCATATTGTTGGTGCATTTGAAATTCAACCTGAAAGCATGGCCTTCTGCATGATTTTTCTCAGTGTTAGTTATCCATACTCCTGCTCTTGCTCCTAGCTTGTTTCCGGAGCCATAAAATTCTAAATGCCATAAAGATTCATGAAAGATATTATCATTGTTTTGTATTTTATTTTGATCCTTTAGTTTAGTTTTTATTTCATTATCAGTTTCAAAGTTACATAAGATGAAAGAGTCTAGATAAGTAGGTGTAGCATAAATTGGGTAATTTATTGATCTTGCTACACTACCTTCCATATATTTCATCATAGTTTCCATATAAATCTTCTTTGTCTCACCAAAGACTGATATAGTAGCATATGACATGTCCAATTGTAGGGATCCCTGTAATTTATATCCCCAAGAGCGAGATAATAACATGCCATATTTGGGAGGGATATGAGCTACTACAATGTCCATTAATATACTCTTACCATGATATTGAACTAATGTTACAAACAAATCTTTAATTAAACCTAGGCATTTTACTTTTCTTGAATAAAATGTAAATAAATATTTGTAAGGCCTTGTAATGTCTAAATTCAGGGTTTCCATTATTGATTTGGGCATTAGATTGTGTGAAGCCCCTGAATCTGACATTGCATTGTGTAAAATTTGGTCATGTATAGTTAGACTGATGTAAAATAGACACTAGAAAATTTGGCGGAAATTCCGATGGCCAATTCGTCGCTATTCCGACACATAGTCGTCGCAAGAGCAATAGTTCGAGGGTGGGTAAAACGTGGTTTACCATGTCGTCACAGTTCCGACGCAATTGAAAATTTTCGCACTATCGACACTTTTTCCGTCGCTTCCAAACAAGCATCACTCTTCTGACGTTTCCCAATCCGTCGCACTTTCGACCTTTGTAAACAGTCGCACTTCCGACGAAATGTGGTCCGACGTTTTGAACATCGCTCTTCTGACATTTGTAAACTGTCACAATTACGACGAAATGTGGTCCGACATTTTGAACGTCTCTCTTCCGATGTTTGTAAACTGTCGCAATTTCGACGCAATGTGGTCCGACGTTTTGGACGTCGCTCTTCCGACGTTTGTAAACAGTCACAATTCTGACGAAATGTGGTCCAAAGTTTTGAACGTCGCTCGTCCGACATTTTTATACGGTCGCTCTTCCGACATTTCTAATCTGTCGCAATTCTGATGCTTACAAGGCGTCGGTATAGCGACGACTGGTTCAATTTATTTTTTTTTAAATGAAACTTTAAAAGAGGAAAAATGTTGTTTTGAATATATTATATGAATTAAAAGAGTCCATGAAGTCATTACATTTTCACATCTGAAGATTGAAACCCAAATATCCATCCAGAAAAGTGGAAGTCCCACCCTAGACAATGATAGAAAAATACCCCATGTCACATACAGGGACATGATATAAAACCCAGTAACGGTCCACATGGAGATTATTGACAATCTGAGAAAGCATCCAAATATGCCCGAGGCATCTATAAGAAAGTGAAATAGCAGTATATATGTAGAATAGTAAAGCAACAGATACATAGAGTTCCGACGTCCATTGTTCCAAATACAAATTAAAGTACCCAAAATCCTTGAACAGAGAAAAAATCTAATCATGTGAGGAGTATGATATGTCCAAAATATAAAAAGACCATCAGACCATATCAATAAACCAGCAACATAGACCAGCATCGCTAGTTTTGAAGGCAGAGTGATAAACATTAATCATTTTTTTTTTCACAAGAGAAAAACGTTGTTTTGAATATATTATATGAAGTAAAATAGTCCATGAAATCATTACATTTTCACATCTGAAGATTGGAACCCAAATATCCATCCAGAAAAGTGGAAGTCCCACCCCAGACAGTGATAGAAAAATACCCCATGTCACATACAGGGACTTGATATAAAACCCAGTAACGGTCCACATGGAGATTATTGACAAATCTGAGAAAGCATCCAAATATGCCTGAGGCATCTATAAGAAAGTGAAATAGAGTATGTAGAATAGTAAAACAACAGATAGAGTACCGACGTCCATTGTTCCTAATACAAATTAAAGTACCCAAAATCCTTGAACAGAGAAAAACACTAATCATGTGAGGAATGCGATATGTCCAAAATATAAAAAGACCATCAGACCATATCAATAAACTAGCAACATAGATCAGCATCGCTAGTTTTGAAGGCAGAGTGATAAAAATTAATCATTTTTTTTTACAAGAGAAAAAACGTTGTTTTTAATATATTATATGAAGTAAAACAATGCATAAAGTCATTACATTTTCACATCTGGAGATTGGAACCCAAATATCCATGCAGAAAAGTGGAAGTCCCACCCCTGACAGTGATAGAAAAATACCCCATGTCACATACAGGGACTTGATATAAAACCCAATAACGGTCCATATGGAGATTATCGACAATCTGAGAAAGCATCCAAATATGCCTGAGGAATATATAAGAAAGTGAAATAGTAGTATGTAGAATAGTAAAGCAACAGATAGAGTACCAACATCCATTATTCCAAATACAAATTAAAGTACCCAAAATCCTTGAACAGAGAAAAACTCTAATCATGTGAGGAGTGTGATATGTCCAAAATATAAAAAGACCATCAGACCATATCAATAAACCAGCAACATAGACCAGCATCGCTAGTTTTGAAGGCAGAGTGATAAGCATTAATCATTTTTTTTTCACAAGAGAAAAAACATTGTTTTGAATATATTATATGAAATAAAACAGTCCATGAAGTCATTACATTTTCACATCTGAAGACTGGAACCCAAATATCCATCCAGAAAAGTGGAAGTCCCACCCTAGACAATGATAGAAAAATACCCCATGTCACATACAGGGACATGATATGAAACCCAGTAATGGTCCACATGGAGATTATCGACAAATCTGAGAAAGCATCCAAATATGCCCAAGGCATCTATAAGAAAGTGAAATAGCAGTATGTAGAATAGTAAATTAATAGATAGAGTACCGACATCCATTGTTCCAAATACAAACTAAAGTACTCAAAATCCTTGAATAGAGAAAAACGCTAATCATGTGAGGAGTGTGATAACCATCTGCAGAAACCCAGGCTCACTTGATTCCAAAATTGGTAACTATCTGTTGCATCCGAGATGTAAGGTTCAGGCTCGCTTGTTTCCATTAGTAGTCTGCTACAGCATCCACCCTGTTCATAGCAAAAAGGTTCCTGTAGATATACAGAGAAAGAGTATAATATGTAGACCATATAAACATGGCTATGTATTTCAAAAAACAGGTTTAAAATAGAAACAGGGAAACATTTTTTTTTCTAAGTAAAGTTAATCTATTAACAGTGGGAATAAAATTACACCGAAGTCAAAATCGTTGCCCAGACTCATGGCAAATTTGTCATCAAAAAATCAAAAAATTAAGAAGACTGCCCTCATACGGGGAAACCAGTCTTGAACGTTTAATTTACAGAATTCAAAAATATTACAAAGGTCCAACACAGTAAAATAATTTAAAAGCATCCCAATTAAGTGGGCCGCAAAGCAAGAAAAACAAATTAACCAAACTACTCCTCCGGCTCCTCGAAGATTCGGCACCATCCTTCAGAAGGTCCAGGATCGCTAGGTGCTACCTCCACATTCATGCCACGGCTCCCCTCCTGAAGGCCTGAATGCTGGCCGGCTTTTTCTGAGCTTAGACCCACCGGACAGGTGCATTCTTCCTCCGTTTGGACCTCCTCGCAGAAAACCATAGTGACTGAAGCTGTAATTCGTGGGCCATTGAGAGAGCAATTAAAGGAAAATTGCGCAGTGCGCGTCGTGGGAGAAGGTGAACTAGCGGTGGGGAAACGAGGAGCAGGGGAGTCCATACGGTGGCCAGATCTTACAACCCAACCCCGTGCACTCCTAGTATTTGGATAGCGACCTGCATAATCACTAGACTGGCTGCAAGACAACTCAGTTGAAGGGATGGAGGGAGCGCGCAGGAGTTTACCTCTAGTGCTCCCCCTACGGCAACACATCCTTTGACGCACGTGAGGCATGGGTGCAGTCTCACTAGCAGTGGGGACAAGAGGAGACAGAGAAGTAGAATTCCAAGAAACAGAGGAAGACAGACAAGGACTAGACCGAGAGAAATGAAGATATGTAGTAAGGTCTACACAGTAGTTCAGCTGGCCACTTCTCCTTCTCGTCACAGTGAGCAAGCAGTGTAACCTAGCAACCGCCTCGTCTAAAAAACCATAGCGAAATGCCATTTTATCAATGCAATGCAATCGAAGGACGCTTGTCATAATTAATCTCTGATCATTAATGAGAGCTGAAGGCCGGATCATATTGGAGCATGCAGAATTGCTAACGGGAGTGGAGGTCCGATCTTGAACAGTGTTAAAATTTAATGCGATTTGATGTGAAAACCTTGGAACTTAATTGAACAGCGTTAAATCTTAATGCGATTGATATGAAATCGCCACATCCATGTCCCATCGCCTTAAATGCCATCGAATGCACCCGCATGTGGGAGCAGGGCAAGTTTTTATTGAGGACACATGGTAGAAATTGATTGGAGAAGATCTTTGTTTGGGCTGCTCGCGCAATGGAAATCTGGACCCGAAAAAGATTAGGGCAAATTTGATAAGAAATTCGCGTCACAACTCTCCCTCCGTACGCCAGCCCAACTTCGGACCCGAAAAATATTAGGGCGGAATTCATTTGGTTTTCGCATCACAAAATTGGCCGACGTCAGCAGGCTATTTTGGAACATGAATTTGGTTTGAATTATGGTTTATTGTCGTTTGAAGTTCGACGGGCTCGAATTAAGAACAATTTTGTTTGATCCCATCTAATAAAATTTGTGTTGGTTTTCTTTGATAATACACATATTTATAATAAATCATGGGAATACCACACTAAACATGTGGAAAAGTTATATAAATTATTGAGAACAATCATTTTTATGTAAAAATATCCAAATGTGCTTTTGGGAAATAAGAATTAGAGTATTTGGTTCATATTGTTTTAAAGGAAGGAGTGAAGTTGGAGCCTCAAAAGATGCAAGCTATTACAAAATGACCTATTCCTAAGAAAATCAAGGTTCTTAGAAGATTTTTTAGACTTATATGATATTATTGATCATTTGTTAAGAATTATGCATGCATTTCAAGTCCACTCACATATCTCTTGAAGAAAATATCATTTATATGGAATGATGAGGCTACTTTGGCATTCTCTTTTTTAATGGATGCCATGTCTTCTACACCAACATCGGTTGCACCTAATTTTGGTAAAACATTCATAGTAGAGTGTGAGGCACTAGGACAAGGAATTTACATAACATTAACACAATAAGGGATATCATTGGCTTTTAAAAGCAAGGAATTCAAAGAAAATATTTGGTGAAATCTACGTATGAAAAATAAATGGAAGCAATATTACATGCAATAAAAAATGCGGATAGTATATCATTGGGAGGTACGTTAAAGTCAAGATATACCATGATAGAATAAAGTATTTTTCGAATCTATGGATTTCATTGGAAGATTAACAAAAATGAGGAGAAAAAATGCAAAGTTTTAATTTTGAGATAATCTACAAAAAGGGTAAGGAAAATTTAGTACATGATGCTCTTTCTAAAATAGAAGAGGCATCAAATTTATATCCAATTACATTTTCTATTCCTAGGTGGCTAGAAGAAGCTTGCCATAATGGAAAAACGACAATAATACTAAACAAAAACTAAAATTTATAAAGGATGGGATGAACTCTATGGAGCATTGGGAGTGAAAGAGAGATATACTTTGGTGCAAATGTAGAATATTTTTATGCATGAAAGCATATTTGAATAAAAAAATATTAAGGGAGTCCCATGTCTCTCTGATGGTAGGACGCAGGGTTCCTTAAAACATCTCAAAGGATCAAAAAATATATTTTTGGAAGGAATGAAGAAAGATATTCAAAATTTTGTAAGAGAAGGTCAGGTTTGCATAATAAATAAAAGAGAGATAGTAAAATCTCTAGGGCTACTTCAACCATTCCACATACATATTCAAAGACTAGAAGATATATCAATAGACTTTATTACAGGGTTACTGAAATATAAAGGTAAGTATTACATTTTTGTGGTCATTTATATAGACAAATTTTGTAGATTTTTTTTGTAGAGCTCGAAGTACATAAACAACAAGCCAAGTGGCAGAAGTGTCCGTGAAAGAAATTCATAGTCTTCATGGTTTTCCTAAAGTAATAGTAACAAGAAAATTTTGGAAATAATTATTTAATATGAGTGGAGAAACACTAGCTGCCATGAGTTCTACATATCAAACAAAATCAAATGGTCAAACAAAAATAGTTAACAAATGTTTTTAAGGTTATCTACAATGTTACTCTTTAGAAAAGAAACTTAGTATGCCATAATTAATAATCATTCCCTGTTCACTTTTGTTAATAGGTTTATGTCAGATAATGATGCAGGGTCATTAGGCACTAGCCAGCAATGTAGGAGGTTTTTCCCACATGTTGTGGCTAGGAGGGTTCGAAAAAATTTGAGTTGTAACAGCTAGGTGTCAATACCTCAATTGACTGTATTACTTAGACTAGTTAGAGTTGTAGGAGTAGAACAGTTTCAGTTAGTTGAATTATTACAATTAGACCTTTTGATTTCTAGAATGGTCCTCTCAGAGGAACTGAAGAGCCATATGTTATGTATATAAATTGTAATTCCTCGGATGAATAAAAGTAGAGAGGGAAGAGGAGAGTAGAGAGGGGATTTCTGCAATAAACCTTTGTGTGTGAACAATTGTTTCCAGTTAAATGATTTCCAAGCTTAGTTGCCATTGCATTATCTCGAACTGCTAATTGTGAAGAATTGTTTAACTATGAGGCGATTGGGTGCTGATAATTCCACTCTTTTGTCTTTGAATTCTCTGTGAACTCACCCCACCCGAAGGCGAGGTCTGTGTAGAGAACCGGGGTCATGAACACTATTCAAATATAAAAATCCTGCTTAATAAAGAGACAAAAATGTTGTGCTTTCGGAACCTGACCTGAGGATTGGACATGAGTTAACAAACAAAATGATAGCAGAACCAGACTTGCACCCGTGGTCAAGCCCTGTACCAAAACCACAAGCAGATTCACAAAAGCGGGTTGCCCATATCGCACCACTTTTGTGGAGTGGGCGGTATTTCCTATTCGCGAGCGATTCCATAGGGAATGCGACACGTGGCGAAGTGATCCCCAGAAAACCACCGTTTAACTTGCACCATCGCACGTTAAAGCCCGACGTTGGAAGCCGATAGAAATTTCCAAGAGTCGTTGATTTGGAGAAGGGCCATCGAACGGTGGTCGGACGTTGAACTTGCTCAGAGATTAACTAAGGTGTGCGGAGGATAGCCTGGTACGATACGAGTGTTTGATTGGTTATTGATATATATAGGTGGGGCCAGAGTATAATGAAATTGTTTAATTAAACGATTGGCGAATAATTAGCATAAGTCTGGAGTGTGATTTTTGTATGGCTGGGTGGTGAAATATAGAGCCGAAAGTTCATTACAAGTTATTTATTTAAAAAGAAACGTGGAGTATAAATACAAAGTGTTGAAATTTAAACATTGGTTATAAGGCTTGGAGATAATATAAATTCGGAAATATAAATTGAAGTCTAAGCATTGTGGATAGTATTTATTTATCAAATTCTACGAATTTCTACGAATTTGATAAATAAACCCGAAGAAAGAAGAAGTCAATTAAGACTCAGGTTGGAGGAAAAGAATGGGGTAAACCAAGGGAAAATGTTGACAGAGCGATTGTAGACATACCAGCTCTCCTTAGGGGTCCAATTTCATTTTTGTTGCGTCACACAATGATCTCTCTTCTCTGGCATTTACTTGTATTTAAGATCACTATTCTAGGAATGAGTTATTTTCTCCAAAAATAACCCTAGCTAAACATTGACAATGCATAAGGATATCTTTCTATGCTTCATAAGTACATATGTTCTACTTCTAAATCATGTCTTGGAAGTGGTTGTTTTGCTGGAAATTATTCACCAGTTGGTTTCATACCAAAGTCTTTTTCACATTTTCAGCATCCAATACATGGAAAAGGATAATGGTTTAAAACAACATAAATATTTGAAATTTTGCAAGAATTGTCTGGCACACTTTGAATATAAATTTTGAAGTCAAGTGCATGATGTTGTATAGGATCAAGTGTCATTTTGAATACCAAATGTTTCACAAGAAACTTCTCAACATGCTACCTTGTAGTAAGGATTAAATGACAATATTGCATCAACTATTTCCATAATAAAAGTGCACCTCGGCCATAAGACTAAACAACTACAAATGTTGTAGATCTAACAAGACCAGACAATCAGATGTATTCCACAAGGCCAATACTGTATGAAAAATGAAAAGGAGTTTTCAAATCTAAGACATTTAAGAGGGGGAACTAATACAACGTTAAAAAGAAAACCAGAGCACACATCTAAAAATTACCTCCTTAGCTACTGTCACACCATCATTAACTATTTTCGGAGAACCATGCTTGCTATCCAAGACAACATTTTTCCCTTCGCCCCAAGGGTGACTCCAACAAGATCAGCAAGTTTGTTCACACCGCCTGCAAGACAAATTGACAATGCTTTCAATAAGTGTGCAATTGAATGCCAGACCATATGCCAAAAAAACCCTCCATGAAAAATTAAAATAACACATTAAAATCGAATATAAGTGTACAAGGAAAGATCTACCGCAGTGAAGTTTCACATGCAGGTGACCTTCCTTTAAACATAATTTTTTCTCTGACCTGAAATTTTTTTGTCACTGAGCCATCCTTGTTGAAGTACAACACCTTTTACATAGCTCCTGTATTAACTACCTTCTCTCTATTGCGTAACCTCAGATTCCCTCTTCTGCTTGAGCGATTAAAGGAAATGGGTGAAAAAACTGAAAGAGAAGACAATTGTCTGCCATAATTATCAAACATTGCACCCAACTTCTTCCCCTTTACATTGTTACCCAATGAGGTAGATGTGGAAATTGTTGTCATACTTCCCAAAGCAGAGGCCATCTTCTCTTATGCTGAATATAGAATTACAATATCTTCATATTACTATGAACCTTAAAAAACATGACTCCCATTGCTAAAAACCACTTTTAAGTTGTAACAGGCAAACTAAACAACTATCGCAACTTTTGGCAACTTCTAGAGCATTAAGAGAGAAAAAACCAAAGAGAAATACAACCACAATCCTCATTTTAATGATACCAAACTATATATTTGAATTAAGATAATAGAAAGAAATCATGACTATATTAAGGCCAGCACAAAACAATCTTTAACCAGTGTCTCTCGCAGCCTTCAGGTTTCCATTCTAGAGGTTTCATATTTTTAATTTAAATTATTGACCTCTCGTGCCCATCTATGAATGCATACAATGGGATATCTACATCAAATGCTCCTTTATATCCCCAAAAACAAATTCACTACTACAAGAGCACCAGTATTGATGGATCACCCCACACCATCCCACCCACTAGAAACGGTGAAAAAGGAAACCCGAGAAAACTTCTGAAATATCTCAAGATGACTATATGGGTGGTTCTTATGAATAAACCAACCATTCAGAACATGCTCATTAATCCAAACCATGAGTATTATGTGACAATATTCAAGCAGGCACTGAATCGGATTTCTGAAGCTATGTTAGAGAAACCCTAAACTCTCACTGAAAATAGGTGAAATGTGGCACCACTCAGATATTGACATGTGCCAATTGGTACAAGTGGTAGAAAATTGGCATGCTCAAACAACGAGGTGATGCAGGAATGACATGAGGGAGAAAATATCATAAAAGCCCCAAATCTGGAGAACTAAAGCTCATCACCAACCTGAGATTGACAACTTTACATGATGTAACCTATGAAATCGTAAATGGAGAAATAATAGTAACAATAAATTAACCTATGTAACAATAAAGTCGGATTCATCCTGGGAGTGGTAATGGGAGAAATCATAGTGAACAACAGGAAACATGCAGAGTTGCTTACAATCAAATAGATGAAAAAGCACATACAAAAAACCTAGATAATAATCATGAACAAGCTTAATATTGAATTATGAACTGTAAAGGAACTTACAAAATGTGACATTACAAACCTGGTCAAGCGCACAAGAAAAAATATCCTGGACATGACCCTGGTTGACAAGTTGTATTGCTCATGATGCAAGAGGATTTGTACCTGCACTGCTAAGTTAATCAAAATCCATCATTATCTATACAATAAATACAAGTAATTGATGTAGTATTTTTTACTCTAATATGCATTCTTATGATAATGTTAGAACATATGTTCAAAATGTCAAAACATACCTGAATAAGCTCCTCTTCGTTTCAAGAACAATTTATTCGAGTCACATGAACTTGGAACAAGCCTCCCACGATCTGAAAGAGTAGCAACTAAGTCAATAGTGACTTTTTTGTTGCTACGCTGGATCGAGGGAGGTTTTCTCCAAGATTAAATCACTCCAATAAATTATTCTCTAGTAAACAGGGCCAACCACGTGAAGGTGGAAGCTCTTATGGCCCCTCCACCCCCCCTCCCCTCACATCACTCTCAATTCCCCAATACCCAATCTATATTTCATTTTTTACTTTCATGAGCATAAAAAAAATATTCAATAACTAATAAAAAAACAATTCAACAAAAAGTACGCAAGGAAACATTGCAATTAATGCTTGACATAAAAATAGTATGATAAATGAGTTTTTTATATAACGCAAAAAGCGTTCCAAGTATGGTAACGTTTGTCTTATAATAATACAATATTTTACATTATCAAATTTTCTTTTTCTTCTTCCTATTTCTAAAGCTCCTAATTACATCATCAATATCATCGTGCTCTGCTCTTGTTTTGTGCCTTTCGACCTGCACTGCTGACCTAGTTGCGTATTCACGATGTCTGGGCTCGTCCAGTGACGAGGCATCGCCTACAAAAATAGATAATATTAAATTTTAATTGTCGGTTTTTAAATATCATTGAACTAGTTCGGTAATATTAATAAAAAAAATTGCAATGAGATTATTTACCTGGTGCACCAGTTGTCGCCGCTGACCTAGTTGCGTAGTCACGATGTCTGGTCTCATCCAGTGACGGGGCATTGCCTACAAAAACAAATAATATTAAATTTTAATTGTCAGTTTTTAAATATCATTGAACTATTTTGGTAATATTAATAAAAAAAATTGCAATGAGATTATTTACCTGGTGCACCAGTTGTCGCCGCTGACCTAGTTGCGTAGTCATGATGTCTGGTCTCATCTAGTGATGGGGCATCGCCTACAAAAACAGATAATATTAAATTTTAATTGTCAGTTTTTAAATATCATTGAACTAGTTCGGTAATATTAATAAAAAAAAATGCAATGAGATTATTTACCTGGTGCACCAGTTGTCGCCATTGGGATTGTTGCCCTGTCTTCCTCTCTGGTGGGAAGATCCTCAAGGGAAACATTCTCTGTCATTTAAACAAAAAATGTTATAAGGAAAACCATCAAGGTATAATTAGAAAAAATTATAAGTGGAAATTAATTACTGTCACGACCCTCACTGATAGTAGCATTGTCGTCCTGGTCCCCACTACAATGATCAGGTTGCACGTGAGGATCATCTACATCTGGCTCTAAAACTGGGTTATTTGCCTCGTCAGTAGTGCTGCTCCCCTGATTTAAACAAAGTTGTTAGACATTAAATTTATGGATGAAAACAAACATATTGAAAGTTTAATATTTTACCTTATCAGACATTCTAGATCTTGGGACCTGCCCTAAGCTTCTGCGACGTTCAACTACGGCTTGATAGCCGAAATGGAAAGCGATATTTTTATCTTCCTCTGTAGTTTCGGTTCCGAAGTCATCACCCTACATTACATATGATTGTGTATTTTTAATCATATTTGATAGGATTAGAAAAACGTTGGAAGGTGATACAATTAATTATAAGATGTTTAGCTACTTAATTACAATTCTTACAGCTAATTTCAAGTAGCCGCCCTGGCCTAGCTGTGATGGCCCTTTTTTTCAATCCTAGCTTTGGTTGCCTTTGAGGTGCCAGGCAACCTAGCATCAAAATATTGAAGTCAGATATGACGTAGCACACTTTTATTTTAGATATAGAGAAAATTAAAGCTATTGAATTAAAGTTGTAATTTACCTTGCGGGTCCAGATGGCATTTTTCCTTATTTCTTTGCCCTTTTCTCTTTTCCGTCATGGATGAGTGCTCTCCACTCACTCTCTGGAACTGCGAGAGGACGCTCATATCTAGGGTTAAATTGCAATTGCATCCTATAGGTGTCCCTGGTATATTTCAAATATTTGCCGGCTACCTGAGCCACCGCTGTTCTGTCAAATGTGCCGACCCCAAAGAGGGCTTCTAGATAATCTAGAAGTTCTTTTTTCAGGTTGGAATTCTGGGAATTCCACCCTGTGCGTATGGTTTGGCCAAAAATTACCAACGCATGGCTCTCCAGAAACCTGTAGAACTCATTGTTTCCTACACAGAAGAAAAAAGAAGAAGAAGAAGAAGAAGAAGAAGAAGATATTATCATTAATTTAAAAATAAAAATCATGATAAATATGTTTTAGATAAAGTACATGAAATATTTAAAATATTAAAATTTACCTGGGAGTTGTACATGCTTTATAGGGACACCTTCATCGTTCACCAACAACGTGCCATTAATGGTCCCTGTGGAGCTGACATGTGTAGCTCCAGGAAACACAATAATGTAGTTGGCCATATCAGCCTCATCATTACCAACACGTTCAGCGGGTGGCTGGGTGTTTGCTTGGGCAGGGTGTGTTTCTTGGCTGGCAGCTAAAGGAGTAGAAGGTGTACGAGAGGGTTGTTGGGAAATCTCTTGCCCTTGTGTCCCACTACCACCAACACCGGGTTCAACAAGTGCCAGAAAACGCTACATACAAAATAAATTTTTGTTAATTTAGTCAATGTAAAAATTAAAAATCAAACTATCACAATTCATCTAATGCAGAACAAAAAAAATATCCTTTTGAATTTTTATTATTACCCGATATCTTTCTAGCTGGCTCATAAGATGTTTTATCCTCTCTTTTGTTTCAGGTGTTTGAGGCGCGTCTATCAAAGTATTAAATTCTGAGCTTGCATCTCGTGCCTTTTTTCGCAACAAGAACACTGGAGATAGGGATGAAGAAAGCTCTTCCTCAAAGAGGGAATCATAAGGCGTACCATGGCTAGGTGTCTGCATATTTGAACAAAATTAATATTGTTTCAATTATGTAAATAACTAAAATACCTGAAGATAGAGCAATGCTGGCACTTTACATGTTCTTCCGCTGGCCTCTTTCCACGATCATCCCATCTTGGGGTTGTTCCTGCACTCCTCTAATCAGTCTGCCACATTGCAATAAAATTATAAATGTAAAAACTTGAAAACAATATCTAAATTGAAAACACAAAATGAAAACTGAAATAATTTCTAATAAGACACCGGAAGACAGAGTTAGAGTTTCAAATATGCCTTGCATTGAATTCAGTCCTGGAAACATGTCATTGCACATTAAGGCACCCAAACAAGAGACGAGTTGACAATGAAGACCTTATTGAATATATTGTTGGAGAAACTTCTAGTAAACTTTTTGTGAAGACCTTGAGGACATTTTTGGAGCAACATTGTTGAAGCTGATGGTATAGCATTGTTGGAGACGATCTTGAAGGGCCTTGAAGTGAAGCTTTTGGAGCAACTATTGAAAAATCCTTAGAGCATTTAGGTAAGGCACTTTCTATCTTCCATCACCTTTTTCCTTTCAATATCCTTTAAACGATTTTTTTTATATTTAATGTTTGAAATCACGTTATAATTCCTTGATTATATGTGTTTGGGGACTTTCCCTTTGAAATTACCCAAAAATACCCTGGCAATTTTATCTTCGGGATGCATGTCTGACCCTATTGTTCAATATTTTGATTGATAGTAGTAAACATAGAGAGTTAGGGGGCTCTTGACTTGGTTTGGTTGGGCCATTAGATCCCTAACATCTACTAGGGAGAACCCCCGTTGAGTTGGAGGAGAGCTAGCCCGAAGTGAAAAGAGGTTGGTGAGGTGACAATGGGGCTATTGAATTACACATGGTATCACACTTTAGCTTTAGGACTTTATCTTGATAAGTGCGAGATTTTGCTATATCAATTCTCAAATTGTTTACAACACTATTGTTAAGAACTAATAGGAAGTGATGTTGAGGGGTTTTTGGGTATAAGAAACAATACCATTTAAAAACTAGGGTTCTCAGTCCTTGGCATTCCTTCACCTGGGCCTAGGGGCACACTAGAATAATTTCACACTAAACCATGCAAACTTAAAAGTAACTTAACAGATCCATAAAGTAATAATAATCATAATTTCTAATTTCCTATTGTACGATATGATGCAAATTATTCAAACATGAAGCAATAAAGACATGCAATGTCTGAATTTCAAGATTGATGAACCAATACAAGAAGTTAGAAACTACAACTTTGATTCAATACTATGTGTCCTAACTCCAGGAAGGAATCTAGTTTGTAGGAATGAAGAGGTTGTTATCTTTACAATCCCATCCCAACATCAAATTCAGTGATAAGTTTCTATGAGGTTCTGGGTCAAGGAAACATTCACTCCATGAATGATATATTTAAGTAGGCTTCTCCTATTCTGGGAAAACACCATACCTATAATGCATTCACTTGCATGTATAAAGGTAAAGGAAAACATGTTTTCATACAACGGTGACAAAGGCATCTTGGGGAAAGGTATCTTCACTTTTTATTTATGTTGTTCACCCACACCACTCTTGTGTTTTCACTAATCTTGTTTTGTCATTTTTGGATTCAAATTAAGTTAATGCCTTAAGTATTTTTTGACCTTTCGGTGTAGTTTTTATAAGTGGCATGTATGGATTTTCCATTAATTATGCACTTTTTCTCTTCATGCGCATGTTTCCCTAGAAATCAAATGCATGATTTAGTCCCATACATTTAACAAGTTGTTGGATCAAATCCATTGGCAATATCATGTTTCCTATTCAATCAAAATTTATCTCAGTTAGGGTAGGTAGGAAGGTTTTCCCTTTGTATTAATAGGGCACTTCTAGCTTGCATTTTTATTATATCTTTCAAATTAGTGTCGTTTCAATTAGGGCATGAATTTTTGCAACTTTCAAGGTGAGAATGAACAAAGACAAATTTTTGTGATGGATGACTATATATGACTCCATGGCCAGAGGAAAAGGCACTAATATACTTCTTCAAATATCTATAGTTCTCATTCACCTCATACGGAGATGGTCCCTGATTTTGAGCCAAATGTTGCAGCAAAAAGTTCCCCCCTCCATAATTTGATATTCAATGGAAATTTCTTAAATTGATGATGGGGCATGATTATGGAACATTGGCACATACATATGTAATGTAATTCCAAGATCATGATATATGTTTGCATATGTTTATGGAGGTGGTGGAGCAAAAAAGAGCTCAAATAGAGCTGAAAATTTTCACATAAAAAGGACTGTGGGCTTGACTAATGGTTCCATTTAAAAAATGATATCTACATAGAGAATAAGAGTAGGATACCTGAAATAATATATGTATCATTGATGACTTTTAAAGTATGACAAGATCCAGAGGGAAAGGAAATCAATGGAAGAGTGATCCACCAATGAGAACCTAGAATTTAGCATCAGATGAGTTAGAGTCTAGGAAATTGAAAGCCTATAAATTTAATTAGTGATGAAGGACATCACATAGGTAATTATATTTTCATGTAGAATAATCTGTTAATTCAAATTTAAACTACATAATATGAAAGGCATACCATAAATTTTTCCACGTAAGTCCAAACAACCTATAAAAAAGGAAAACCTTCTTTTTCCATGGGAAATAATTTACCTTTCCTTTTTCAAGATAATCTAAATCACAAAAAATATGAACTATACTGCACACATTCTTGGATAATGTGAAAGTGGAAAAGGAATACCCTACACAAGTGATGCACACATGTACATTTTGAACACTAATAGATTTTTGTAGTTGAAATGCAATGCTTGTTTTCATTTAAATGTAGGGTTTTTAAAGCAGGGAGAAATAATGGCTGCCAAATTAATAAGCGTTTCTTTGGGAAAATTTTAAATCTTGTATTGGGTGATGAAGATAATAGAGGGTATTTAATCTTGATTCTTAACATCTAGAGAGAACCCTACAGCCTAACACAATCTAATGGAATTGACCAAAAAAACCCAAATAGAGTCAACCCTACTATAGGAGGAAGGGCCTGCAGTAAGAACTTACCATTTTGCAAGAGCTGAGGGCGAATGCTGTTCTGCAAGAGCTGAGGGCGAATGTAGGGCGAATGTTGTTCTGCAAGAGCTGAGGGTGAATGCAGGGCAAATGTTGTTCTGCAAGAGCTGAGGGTGAATGCAGGGTGAATGTTGTTCTGCAAGAGCTCAGGGCGAATGCTGAGGGCGAATGTTGTTCTGCAAGAGCTCAGGGCGAAAGCTATTCTGCAAGAGCTCAGGGCGAATGCTGAGGGCGAATGTTGTTCTGCAAGAGCGGAGGGCGAATGCGCGCATGATATCAGACATTAATGTAGCACACATGTACATTTGAACACTTATAGATTTTTGTAGTTGAAATGCAATGCTTGTTTTCATTTAAATGTAGGGTTTTTAAAGCAGGGAGATATAATGGTTGCCAAATTAATAAGAATTTCTTTGGGAAAAATTTAAATCTTGTATTGGGTGAGGAAGATAATAGAGGGTATTGAATCTTGATTCTTGACATCTAGAGAGAACCCTATAGCCTAACACAATCCAATGGAATTGACCAAAAAAACCCAAATAGAGTCAACCCTACTATAGGAGGAAGGGCCTGCAGTAAGAACTTACCATTTTGCAAGAGTTGAGGGTGAATGTTGTTCTGCAAGAGCTGAGGGCGAACACTGAGGGCGAATGCTGAGGACAAATGTTGTTCTGCAAGAGCTGAGGGCGAATTCTATTGTCCAAGGGCAGAGGGCGAATGCGCGCATGATATCAGACGTTATTGTAGCTATTGCGACGAATACGAAACAATAAAATCATTTTTATGTAGCGCGCATATAAGTTTCATATTTTTATGTAGCGTGCATATAAGTTTCGTATTTTTATGTAGCGCGCATATAAGTGTCGTTATACCGACGGTGGAAAAAGCGTCGCTACTGCGACGGCTGCCTCCAAACGTCGCAATTGCGACACTTAGACATTGTGTCGTACTTGCGACATTTGGAGGCAGCCGTCGCAATTGCGGCGTTTTAGGGCCATAGTGTCGCAATTACGGCTTCTTCCTCCAAACATCACAATTGCGACACTTTTCTATAAACATCGGTATAGCGACGGTTTCGGGCGGGATGGAAAACATTTGGGGAAATTTCCGACATTTGGTCAAAAGCGTCGGAACCAACTGTCGGAATTTCCGCCAAATGTAGTAGTGTTTTTCTGAGCTGGCTCTTTTGCTTCATTTTCTGCTTTAAGAAATACCCTTTTCAATAACAAATATTCTCCTACTTCAGCTCATTCTTCTTTTCCTTTCTCCTGAGGAATATACTCCTTTGTTTCAACAACATTTACATTTCTTTGAGTTGTTGATTTATTATGAGGACAGTCCCATGACCCATGTCCCCATTCACCACATGTATAGCACCGAATTTCTCTTCCTCGGCCTCTACCTTTGGGTACAAACCTTCCTCGACCAGAGTCTACTCTCTGTGGTGGTCTACTACTTGAGCCTCCTGCTTCATTCTGGGAGTGCTAAAATCTAGGTTTAAATGCTCCTCTTCCTCTCACAGAACCCTTACCTCGGTTCTTCTGGTTTTTCTTCCTTTGTATCTTCTCTTCTAATTTTAAGGCTACCTGATAAGCATCCTCAATTGTATTTAGATTCAATAAACTAATTTCATCCTGAATATCATACCTCAGACCATTTATATATCTGACTACTTTCTCCATATCATCCTCTACACGACCAACTCTAATATTCAATTTATAGAAATCTTCAGTATATTCTTTCACTCTCATTCCCTTTTGCTTCAAATTTTTCAATTGCTTAAAAATATTTAATTGATAATATTTCGGCATGAATTTAACTTTTAATTTTCTCACCATCTTGTCCCATTGTTTGATTCTAGGTTTCCCTTTTCTCTATCTGGATAGCTGTAATTATTCCCACCAATAGCTGCATGGTCATTTAATCTGGTAGCTGCAATATTCACCTTCCTTTTGTCTTTAACTTCTTCAAAGTCAAATTATGTGTATAATGAAATGATCCAATCCATTAATGCCTCTACATTGAGATTTCCTTCGTACATAAGAATATCCACCTTTGGTCTTCCAGTTACTTTCACCAACATCTTCAACAATTTAGCTGCTTCATTGTATTGTTTGTCTTCTTCTTCTCCATACGATTCCTCAACATCATTGGCCCCACCTTCATCAGGTGCTTGTCTATGGGTTGTTTCCATAGCTTCCATCCATGTTTGAAAATGTCATACCTCTTCCAGCAAAATAGCATTTGCTGCAGGTTGTCTCTGGCCTATTCCTACACCTCTTCTTGGTGGAATTTTGTAAGACAACACAATCTTCAATTTACAATCTACAATCTCAATATACAATCTGGGCTCTGATAAAAAAATGATTCCAGAGATCTCACACAATTCAATATTATCCCAAATATATATAAAGTTATCACCCCTCCACTCTGACCATCAGGGAATCTGATATATATATACTTTTAATTTTTCGATCAAAAAATATATAAACATAAAATTTCAAAACATTATAGTGCATATAACCAATCATAAAAGTGGAACCATTAAAATGAATAATAGAACAAATGTGTCAACCCTTTTTTCCTTCTGACAAGTCCTTCACATAATCACTACCAACGAAACAAACCATTCTTCATCTAATGGTCAGCGCACGATGCATCAATTGGACTGCCTGATCCTATGGTGATCGCATTCACACTAGCACACTGTTTATCATTTTTGAAGGTGCGTGACAAATGTGGTTTTGTGCATCCATGTGTCATACGCCAAGGTGTATCGCGTGGCTTTAATACTTTATCGCCCACAACTCAAAAGTGGTGCAATAAAACCATCCGTGGGTTTCCACAAACCACTGTGCAATTTCGACATCCAATTTCTATCGGGAACAAGGTTTGTTCATATGCTTATTTGCCTCCATCAATAAATTGATCGCATCAGATTTAGAGTACTATTATTTGAATGAACCTGGAAGGTATTCACTGCAAAATCCGATTACTACTCCTATCTATTTCACACAATTACAAATGCTTACAAACACAGGAAATGGAAATAGAGTGTTAGCATATATATATATATATATATATATATATATATATATATATATATATATATATATATATATGATTTTCAATAATTTCAATAAGATATAACACACAGAAAATATGAAATTTCACCACAAGCTTCAATCAAACTCTTATTAGAATTAAAATTGCAGGGTCTCGCCCTTTCTAGCTTAATGATCCAATCTTTGACCTTCCTTTTTTTTTTTTCTTTTAAAACCCAATCTATATATATTGTCACACTCTCTATCTAGCTACCAATGTCATTACATTCAGTTCCCTCCATTTTTGGACCAAATATAATAATATAACACTCAATCTCTATTCTTAACACTTTAAACCCTATTCTAAGGATTCGATGCACACCTATACTAACACTCATCTCTATTCTAACTGTAACAGAATTGTAGGGATTATTAAAATTTTTAAATAAATGAAGATTCGAGAGATTCAACCCTCTCGGTAAACTTTGCTCTGTCCACTTAAGAAATAAAATTTTCTCACATTAGCCACAACATGTGAAAATCCATTCACATTGCAGGCTAATTTTGGATTCTCCTGCATAAAAAACACGACCTATATTCCAACTACTTCTAATGATCGTTCCTAGGAACATGAATTCTAATTTTTGTAGGTTTAAAATTTATCACAAGTTTCCTCTATTGTGGTCGAATTTGTGGAGGTTATCTCAAAATTTATTTAAGGTACCATGGATCTAAATTTCTTATGAAATTTCAACACTATAACAAAATTTGTTGCAAATTGTTGATCAATTCTCACTTGGTTAGTGTTATAGATGTTAATGAAAATTTTGTGTACATGCATGAGAGTTGGGTGCAAATCCATAATGTTATGTAGCATTAGTGTGATAAATATGGAAGAGTGCAAAGCATAGTTTTGAATATTAGTCTAAGTTGACTCATACCTAATCAAATCAGTCAAGTTGATTGTTGGTTGAATGGTTAATTGTTGGTTCAATGGACAAAAGATATTGCATGCCCAAATACCAAAGGGAAAAATGGAACCCACCATGGGTTTCTCTTTTCAATTCTCCACCACTGCTACCTTTCATGCTTCCTCAAACTCCTCTCCAGTCTCAATATCAGTGCTAGTAGTAGCATGAGCAACAACACTATGCTTAGCATAACTATAAGAATGTGTTTTCCAAACTGCACAAGAACCACTTCCCTCATGAGTCACCATGTTCCATGCTTGGTCTCGGTGGTTTGCTTCCTTCAACTCCTAGTTCAACTACCATATCTTCATTGGAACCAACACCTCGCACTCCACTAGACAATGATTCACCATATTGTACTAGTGATTTGCCATGATTTTACAAGATAATATAATATCATGAGAGATTTGCCAAAAAATTTATATATACATATTATATTATTAAAAAATCACCTTCCATTTTTCTTATGTATCATGGGGATTCACCCATTTATTATACATATAAATTTAGGGGAGTTCTTAAAATTTTCCCTGCTCATTATACCTACAAACTTGGAGTTTTCCTTTGCCACATATTTCAAATTCATGTTGTATTCCTCCATAGTGATCAATTTATCATTTATCACAAATAAATTGGGTAATTGATTTTTGTTTAGCACTCCAAACCTGTTGAAAAGCCTGTTAACACCAATTTCCAGGCCTGATATTTTTCTTCCAGCTGAAGGACGAGGTTCTTTTTGGTCAAAAACTTCTTGACTTCAAGTATTGTTTTTGTTCTATCTTCAACTCCTATTTCCTCCAACTCATATTAATTCTTAGAATTACTCATATTAATTCTTAGAATTCAGGAATTTGATAATATTAGTGGCTTCAATGGGCTTATCATCCATCTTTTATTTGATGTCTTCAATGGCTGATGTAGCTTTCTGTATAAACTCCTTTTATTCAAAAATGATTTGTATGGAAGGCCAAATTTCATTCATTTGAGCTAAGGATGTATATCCATATGTTCTCCTTTTTTTGGGCCAAGGTCTAGCCCATGCCTGTCTCTTTTCCCAATTGTTGTATCCTTTCCATTAATATTTGCGATCTTTTTGCCTCAGCCATGTGTGAGGCCTCACTTATGTTCTTCTTCACATGTAAGGCCTTTATTAGTCCCCGCATCTTCTTGATTTCTTCATTTTTCATTGACATATCTTCCATTGATTTTGTAAGTTTCCTTGCAGCATCTATGGGATGGGTTGGAGGTCTTGTTGATGTAGAACTACATGTAGTTCATATTGCTGTGAGGGGCACTACATCCAAAAGAACCATGGCCAACTATGCATTTTGTTCCTTTTCCTTGATTAATTTATCCAACCCTGTCTCCATATTTTTCATTTGTTCATTTTTCTCTATGATCAACTTGAGCATGTATTCCTTATGTCTCTCTAACTCTCCTATTTATTTTTTCTATGTGTCCTCGGTTTTTGGCACCTGTCTCTTCTTTCTAAGTGCTACAATATCAACATTTTTTTTCTTAATCAACTCCTCAACTACTTTGACATTCTCTGGATTATACCCCATCTTTATGACCATACCTTCTAATGAATTCATTCTGGTGTCCTTTGCTAGAGATGAAATTCATTCAATATTCAGATGAGGTTGAACATTATTAAGAGACACCTGCAACTTTGAAGCATTCATAGAAGTGTTAGTGAAAGTGGAAAAAAAGCATCTCTCCTGTTTGCTTATGCATCTTCATCTGATCGATGGGATGAATTTCTTTTGTATAAAATTCAAAGGAAGTATTCTTGTAGTCAAAAACTGTCTGTGGATGTGGAATATGAGCTTGTAAGAATGCCATTTCCATCATTCCATTTTCTATATCAAAGGATGATAGAAGCCTAATTTGAGCATTGGCAGTTTGTTTCCAAAATTGAGTGTAGATGTTGCCTTTAAGGATCTCATTCTTCAGCTTTATCTCTTTGTATTTGTCAAAAATTCTTTTCTCTTTATCTCGATGAATTAGCCCAGATGTTTGGGTTGGATCCTGATGATATTGTGACACTGATGATTTTGCTAGGGACCTTGTGAATTTGCTACTTGATTGTGCAGAAGAAAGTGGATCTTTGATGATTATGGTGGCTTGTTGTTCTGTTTCTTCTTCCTTTTAGTTATGTTTCTATAGATTATATTGAATTCATTTTCCGAGCTCCCTGCAATTGAAGGGAATCCTTCCTCTCTTTGTCTCTTAATTGAATTCTCTTAAGGAGTAGAATTATGTAGAGTAGATGTGGACATGAGCAGCTCCTCTACTTCCTGTAAGGTGTTCTCTGCTCATTCTAACTTATTCATATACCTTTCAATCTCTGGCCTCTATGTGTGAACATAAGGAGTGGTTTTTTGTTCCACCGTCGACTTGGAGATTAGGTCAAATGGGTCAAAAGAAAATGTGAAGCTCAAAGTGAAATTCATTTGTTTCAAGAGCTTATCTACTTCTTCATCAGTTTCCCTGCTGTTACAAATGAAGGGACCAAGCAGTGTCTTTATTCTGAACTAAGACTTCTTTTTAGCTAAAACAAAATGCATTTGCACTACATTAGTCATATTCCTTATGTATTCAAGAGAAAATACTCTCATTTGGAGGTATTTAGATAGTTTGTATGGTGGAAACTCAGACCTATACACTCCTAATTATGTGTAGTTCTGATAGAGGTACCAATCTCCTGTTTTGTCTTGCTCAGTCAGGTGAAAAATATTCTTAATATCATCATTAATTCTTGTCACTGCATTGTTGGTCAACAGAATCATGACTGGATGAATGAACTTCTCTGCGTAATATTTGAAGATGTACTCATCTGAATCTTTTCTCACCAAAGAAATCCATAAAATCACAGACTGTGGGTTTCCTTCTTCATCTAACTTCTGCAATGAGCATGGAAACCTATCTGCCTGATAATATATGAAAATGTAGGAAAGAATGGAGGCGTACTTGAAAATTCCTTGAGTTGGTAACTTTAGGAATTGTTCATCTATGTTGTCAGTAATAAATTGACTAAAATTAAGCACAACGGGGGGCCTTTGATCAATAGAGAAAATTGATAGAAAAATAGGATTGGCTCATCTACCCATTCATTATAATAATAACCTAACAGACATGAAAGAACATAAATAATTTGTTTGGCTTGGTCAAGAAACATGGATGCAACATAAGGTGGATTCTTCTTGGGAAATTGCGCATTTTCAAGTAGAAAAATCTAAAAAAATTTGTCCCTCTTAGAGATATCTAATTTTTGGTATTGTTCATACAAAGCTTCTACTGAAAAATGGGTGCTAGATCTTATCTGGGGGACCTACATCATCTGATTTATGGTTTCAGGGGTGATAGTGAACAAAACTTCCCCACTTGGGGCTACCAGAACTCTGACGTTGGGAAAATAGCAGGCATGGAAGCTGCTAATGAAGTCATGTAAATGGTAGGTCTGGGGAAAAATATAGAAGGTTAAATTGACTCCGAGAGTCCAATTTCAATAGTTTGGTCAATGAAATTGTCTTCGAACCAACAATATAACTTAAAGAGATAAAATTCGCATTTGGTCTCTGCAATTTTATAATCCTTGTCAACAAGGGGAATGTGATCAAGATCTACTGTGGAAGGTAGCATTGGGTTGATGGGATCATCATTTTGTTTCTTCTTAGGAGGCATGTTGACTATTCAAATTGTAGGAAAATGAAAAATGGTAGTGGGAGATTCCCATGGACTTGCTGATAGTTGGCTATGGGTGGGAACAATATATTTTTCCTGTGCTCGATTGGTTTCTTTGTCGGCTATGGAAGCTTACTGTATCATCAAAAATTGAAAAATAAGTCCAGATGAGAAATATGCGAGCAAATTGAGAGAAAATGGTGCACAAAGGGGTTTTTATGGCAATGGCACAGTCTCGTTTCAGGTGCAGGGCTGTTATCGAATACAAAAAGTTATCCCGCGAAACAATAAATGAGTAACAAGCATGGCTAGTGTTAGGTCCATATATTGCTAGTATAGTCCCTTATTGTTGTTAGTGTAACCCCCTTATTGTTATTTTTGTACCCCTATAACCCCCATATTGTTATTATTGTGCCCTTACATTATTATTGTTAGGTAACCTAGGATTACATTGTGGCCCCATGGACTCCTATATATAGAAAGGAGGTTTTGTCATTTGTGTCATCCAAGAATTATTCATTTATGTAATGTATTGGAGGTTTCCTTCTTTAAGTGGCTTATTTCTACGATGTTGATCTGTCTTTTCTTCTATTTTTGGAGCTGGTTTCATAACATTTGGTATTAGAGCTTTGGATTCTAGGGTTTCACTGCTCCAAATAGGTCATCGTGGAACTTTTGCTATTACTTTTTCTATACGAACATTCAGAAGCTAAAATTTTTATAGAGCGAAGCCGAAATCATGAGGAACGTCGTTTAAAAATTTTAGATCTTGGTTCGTAATATTTTAGGAAATATGATCTGTGGAAGTTAACTTTTTTTTAGGCTCCCGAATTTCACCCAAAATAGGTCATCGTGTCTGTAGTGCTCAAATTAGTGTTCCTAAATTGAGTTCATTAATTGTCAACTAGGGCTAGTAAACTGCTGAAGTGTGGTGCACTATATGTGCCTAGGTATTTGTTTCTCACTACGTTGTGTTTAGTGTTTTTCTGATGTTTTTGGTTTTATGGTTTTATGTTAAAAAGGAAAAGAACTAATTTGTTGGAAAAGAGCAGTTGTTGGTCACACTAAAACAGAGCAAGACCTATTCTAAACTATGTATGACAGAACAGAAAATGCAAAGCTTGATAATGACTCATAAATCACAACATGAACTCAATAACTCATAACATGAACTTATCCAATTCATTCATTAGAAATATGTTGGAATAGCTTGAGAAAAGGACAAGTTTAGTGCAAATGAGGTTCTCCTAAGTAAAACAATCATCTTAAAATATTACAAAGAATCTCATCCATGGCTAGAGGTTTATTGGAACAAAATTGGAAAGATTATTTGTAGCACAATAAGATTTCTACTCTGAATTAACTTGTAATGCTAAGATGAATCTATTCTGCAGCTCAACTTATCACTACTAAACCTCATTCAAAAGTTAAAGATTTTCTAGAATAGTTCTTGGGAAAAAGGCTTATTTGTGAAATTGCAAAAGATTGCGGAACAATCAAGGCCTTAAACTGATATCACCAATTCCTGTCCATATAATGATGCATTAATAGAAAGTCAGAACAAGAGTAGTTTGTAAACAATGAAGGCCGTGATGAAGTATAATTTTTACATTTAATACAACTTAAAGAACAATGGATAAGACTGAACTAGAATGCAATTGATCAAACTTGAAACACAGTTACCAAAACTAAACTAAAATGCCATTAACCTAACTTGAAATGCAGTGAACTGGAACTCTCCTAGAATGCCACTAATCTAACTTGAAGTACAGTGAACAAAGTTCCTTTATCAAACTTGAAATATAGTGACATAATTAAACTAAAATGACATCTACGTCCGGAGTATTTCAATTGAACTAAAATGCACTAATTCTATGAAATGCTACAGCCCTCTCTCGTTCAATATGAGTGATGTTTTGGAAGAGTTTGTAAAAACAAGTCTGGCTGTATCATTCAATGCAAATGAACACAAAACATAGATTTCAACAAAACGCAATAAGCTCTGAAACACCTCAGCTATATCTCATCCAAAGTTAGTGATATTTTGGAAGAGATTAATAAGAACAAGACTAATTGTACAACTGATGTAATTGAGCACAAAAAACATAAGGTTCAAAGAAATGCCACTAACTCCTAAAACACTACAGTTATGCCTCATTCAATATTAGTTGTATTTTGGAATAACTTGTGAGAACAAGACTAAACTGTAGCATCCAATTTTAGTGAATATAAAACACAAAGTTCAGAAAATTACTTAAACTAGGAATGCAGTTACTTATCTAAATCATATGAACAAAGGCTTCTCAGGTAGCAGGGGCCCTCTACCACTGGAGTAGCATGCAAATCTACTCAATATTGACTTAGCTCTTGCAATAAAGTGATGCTTCTTTCATTAAAGGAGAAAATACTTCAAAACAAAGTGTTTCGGACTTCTGAGATCTAGCAACCAAAAGCGAAATCTAACCAACTATTTCTCGGTCTCCCGAGCCATACTTATAACAAAATTACATAATTTTCTTCGAGATAACATAGGAATAAATGTCTTTCCAAATTAAAATCAAACTAGAACTCTGGTGGTGGTTTCGTACTATGATTAAGGACATATGTACAGTCCTTGTCCTATTAGAAGTCTATCTCCTAGTTTAGTTTCCCACGTGCATAACCACCTGTAGAATTTTGTTCAGACTTCATGGAGAGCAAGAGATGATGGGGGAATGATGTGGAATATGACCATATGCATTTTTCATCTAGGTGACACCTAGAACCTACTTAGACATGAAGACAGCTGCGGAATCGGCAACTAGCTACAGAATGTCTGCATTCTGTAGCTAGGTCTAGTCTAAAAGTACTACAACAACAAAATCATGAAAATATAGAAAGTTATCCATTATATACATTCTTAAAGAAATTTTAATTAATCCTATTGATCATTTAAGCCTGTAATTAATAAGGGACAAAGGAAATGAAGTGGAATGTGGTGGAAGAAAGGAACATCTTTGGAGCTCAACAGTGTCAGTTCGCAATATTTTCGGAGATATGATCTATGGAAGTTAGGGTTTGTTCAAGCTCCCGAATTTCATCTCAAAGAGGTGATCATGGGAAAATCCTCATAACTCTATCTCTGAGCATTGGATTGGAATTCTGTAAAAATTGGCTGCAAGTAAACAGAATTTATTTTCCTTTGTATCAATTTTGGAGCCGAAGGAGGAAACAATGACAGGTGGTACATAATACAAGTTTGCTCTATTGAACCAGTTCATAATTCGGTCATTATGGGAGAATGGGCATAACTTTGTCTTGAAGAATCCAAATCAAGTCAGACCTATGGCATTTGAAAGAAGATTTAGAGTGCTACTATACGGCTGAAGTTCAGATATTGAAGATATGAAATCAAATAGATAATTCAATTTCAATATTGAGTTCCTCAAAAGCAAGAAAAAGGTGTGTATTATTTTCCGAATTGCATAAGTCTTGTTTGAAGAATCAATTTGAATTGATTCCAAGGGAATATTTTAGAATAGATATCAGTATTGGGTTCTAAAATCCCCCCTAAAAGGAATTCAACACCCATCAAGCCTTCAGAAGGCTCTACTATGGGTCATGAAGATGAAGAAATGCAACATGACATATCAAAATTACAAGAGCAAGTGCACCAAGTTTCGCTCTCGCAAAGAGCAACAAAAAATGAAATGGATGTTTTAAAGAAAAGCGTGGAAGCTAAGATGGATGGTTTGAAGAAAGGTGTGGAAGCTATGATGGATGGTTTGAAGAATGTTATGGAAGAAAAAATGGAAGTTTTGAAGGAAGACATGGAAGGTTTGAAGGAAGGTTTGTCAAAGTTGATACAAGAAATGATTCCTAATGGTGAAAAGATAGTAGAGGAAACTCATGATGAGAACAAAATAAATGTTAATCATGATTTCATAAACTCTAATGTTGGATTAAAGAACCACCATATTCCAAATATGGATATGATAAAGTTTTATTAAAAGGATCTTGTAACATAGATACTACAGATGGAGCAATATTTTGATCCCAATAATGTGCAAAACACACAAAAGGTACGCATTGTAACTTTACATTTAGAACAAACTACATTTATATGCTATCGATGGCTTTGCTCCTGTAAAAAAAATTTCACTTGGTAAAATTTTACGGAGGAAATGATAGAACATTATGAGGATACAAAGAGAAACACCTTCTTTAGCCAATTGATAAATCTCAAACAAAAGGGTTTAGAGGTGGAGTACATTGAGGACATCCAAAAATTGAATATAAGGGTAACTGATATTCCAGAGGAACATAGGATTGATGTATTCATAAGGACTTTAAAGGATAAAATACAACATGAATTTCGCGTTTGGGAACCTGATTCATTGGAGAAGGCATTCAGGTTGGCAAGAAAAATTGAATCTAAAATTATGGCAACAAGGAAGCCTACCACTCACATCTATAAAGATGGAAGTGTTGCTACTCCTAGACTTCCACAACCTACAAGGTTGACACCACAAAAATTGGAAGAAAAATAGAAAAAGAGCTTTTCTACAATTGTGATAGAAAATACACTAAAGCTCATAAGTGTGCTGAGAAGAAACTATTTTACATAGATTGTGAAGAGGAGGAAGAAAATGAACAATAAACTTCAAAAGAAGAGGATATACACTAGGAACCAACCCTAGAAGAATAAGAAATGAGTCTGACCATATCGTGTAATGAATTGGAAGGAATACCACTCCTCAAAATCTCAAGATAGAAGGACATATCAAGAAGAAGAATGTAATAGTGTTGATTGATTCGGGTAGTACCCATAATTTTGTTCATTGTAAGGTAGCCAAGGAATTGAATTTTTTCCTATACCCAACACCAGAATGTCAAGTGATGGCTGCAAATAGAGGAACTATAAATTGCTCTCGAAAATGTCATAATATCAAGCTAGCCATGGGGGAATATGTATTGAATATTCCAATTATTTCCATCCCAATGGGAGGTGCTGATGTTGTACTAGGAGTACAATGGTTACAATCGTTGGGGACAGTAGCTTTTAATTTTCAAGAAATTTTCTTCAAAATTTTTTTGGAAGGAAAGGAAATTGAATTATGGGGTATCGCAGGGAAGATAGGAAAAATAATAAGCTCTAATGTCATGACAAATATTTTGAAGAAAGAACAACGAGGCGTACTTGCACAATTATGCTCACTAGAAGTTCCAACATCAAAATCATTTATTTCTCTAGATCTCCAAAAATTATTGGACAATCATTCAAAGGTGTTTAAAACTCCCAAAGGACTCGCACCTATTCAAGATCATGATCATGCTATTCATTTGATTCCAGGAAATGTTCCTCCAAACATCAGGGCTTACAGATATACTTATGTCCAAAATAATGAAATTGAACGTATGATTGCAGAAATGTTAGAGGCTATAATTCAACCTAGTCAAAGTTCTTTCTCTGCTCCACTAGTATTGGTGCACAAGAAGGATGGATCATGGAACATGTGTACGGATTATAGGGAGCTCAATAAGCTCACTATTAAATATAAATTTCCTAGTCCTGTGATTGATGAATTATTGGATGAATTACATGGAGAAATTTATTTTACCAAGTTGGATCTTCGTTCAAGATATCGTCAAATTAGAATCAAGACTTAAGATATTCCGAAAATAGCATTTCAAACTCATGAGGGTCATTATGAATTTTTGGTCATGCCTTTTGGCCTTACCAATGCACCTTCTACATTTCAAGGGTTGATGAATTCCATTTTCAAACGCTTCCTTAGAAAATTTTTGCTAGTATTTTTTCATGATATACTAATCTACAACAGGTCTTGGAAGGATCATGTTCAACATGTTGAAAGGGTGCTCAACCTATTGGAGTAGAAACAATTATATGAAAAAACATCCAAATATTTCTTTTTATTGCAAGAGGTGGAATATCTAGGTCATATTGTATCTCATGAGGGTGTTAAGGTAGACCCTAACAAAAGTAAATCCATTAAGGACTGGAAAGTCCCCACAACCATAGAGCAGTTGCGCAGATTTCTTGGGCTAACATGATATTATTGCAAGTTTTTTAAGAATTATGGGAGAATAGAAACACCTCTAACAAAATTATTAAAGAAATATGCATTTTCATGGACTCCTCAAGCAACTAAGGCCTTTGAGCATATTAAAGAGGCAATGTGCCTAGCACTAGTCTTAGCTATGCCAGACTTCACAAAAACCTTTATTGTGGAATTTGATGCCTCGGGAAATGGAACTGGTGTTGTTTTAATGCAAGAAGGAAGACCCATTTATTTTGAAAGTCGTCTAATCAAAGGAAAGTATTTACAAAAGGCTATTTATGAGAAGGAAATGTTGGAAATAATACATGCACTAAAGAAATAGTGACCTTACCTAATGGGAAGACACTTCAAGGTCAAAACTGATCATGATAGTATTGAACACCTTTTGGAACAAAGAGTATCTTCAGAAGAGAAGCAAAAATGGGTCACAAAGATGTTGGATTACGACTTTGAAATCATCTACAAAAAAGGGAAGCTAAATGTTGTTGCAGATTCACTCTCAAGAAAGGATAAAGAGGTGGAAGCATTGCTTTGTGAAATTTCTATTATCCAACCAGATTGGATAACCAAAGCAAGGGATGAATGGAAGAAGGACGAAGAAGTGTGGACAATCATTCAAAATTTGTAGCAAGATCCTAGTACATATAATACATTTAGTTGGAAAATGATTCCTTATGGTACAAATATCTCTTATATATTTGCAAGAATTCCCAACTAAAACAAACGATTCTTTTGGAATTGCACACTTCTCCTTTAGGAGGACACTCAAGATTTTTAAAAACTTACCACAGGGTGAAGAAAGATTCTTTTTGGGATGGCATTAAATCTGATATTCAAAATTTTGTGGCGGAATGTTTGGTTTTCCAGCAAAATAAAGTTGATACAATTAAGACCCCGGGTCTTCTACAACCTTTATCCATTCCAAGTCAATGTTGGGAGAAGATTTCAATGGATTTTATCACAGGTTTACCTAAGTCCGAAGGAAAGAGTGTCATCATGGTGGTAGTTGATAGACTTACCAAGTATGCACACTTTTATGCATTATCTCATCCATTTAAAGCAGGTACATATGCTACTACATTTATGGAAACAATTCAAATGCTACATGGAAACCCGAAGATTATTGTAAGTGACAGAGATCCCATTTTTACAAGAAATTTTTGGACAAAATTATTTTCTTGTTTGGGTACTCAACTAGCTCATAGCTCATCTTATCATCCTCAATCCGATGGTCAAACTGAGATAGTGAATAATTGTTTGGAAGGATATCTTCGTTGTTTTGTATATGATAAGCAAACATAATGGGTCAAGTGGTTACCTCTCACTGAATGGTGGTATAACACTTCCTTGCATACTGCAGCAAAAATGACCCCATTTATGGCACTTTATGGATATCATCCACCGTCCATCACATATTCTTTAAGGGAAAAGTGTAGGGTTCAAGCAGTGGAACTTCACATCTAGCATCAACAAGAAGTTCTCCAACTCTTAAAGGATAACCTAAATTTGGCATCAAATCGAATGGAACAACAGGCAGATCAACATCAAAGTGAAAGAATTTTTAATGTAGGAGACTGGGTATTTTTACAGATACAACCATACAAACAAATGTCCCTCAAGCAAGCTAAGAAGGATAATAAATTATCTCCAAAGTACTATGGTCCTTACAAGGTGTTGCAAAATATTGGTACTATGACATACAAATTGGAGCTTCCTACTTCTTCGCGAGTGCATCTGGTTTTTAATGTTTCATGCTTAAATAAGGTTATAGGGGACAAACTTCCAGTTCAAACAATATTGCTAGAACTTGATGAGGAAGGAAAAACCATATTGGAACCTGAAGTAGTCACAGAAACAAGAACTCAACAACTACTAAATTGATCAATTTCAGAGTATCTCATTAATTGGAAGAGCTTACCCACAGAAGATTCTACATGGGAGGATGAGAATTTTATACAGAGGCACCCAGAGCTACTCAAGCATTGAGGACAAACCTTTTTTGAAGGAGAGGAGCATGTTAGGTCCCTATATTACTAGTATAGTCCCTTACTGTTGTTAGTGTAACTCCCTTATTGTTATTGTTGTACCCCTATAACCCCCATATTATTATTATTGTGCCCTTAAATTATTATTTTTAGGTAGGCTAGGATTACATTTTGGCCCCATGGACTCCTATATATAGAAAAGAATTATTTTCATTTGTATCATCCAAGAATTGTTCATTTATGTAAAGTATTGGAGGTTGCCCCCTCAAAGTGGCTTATTTATAAGGTGTTGATCTCTCTTTTATTCTATTTTTGGAGTTGGTTTCATAATAGCCAAGTGTCGGGATAAGAGTGGAGGGGAGAATGCGGGAAGAGCTGGCAGGAAAAGGTGAGGGGGTTGGCGTATTTCAGAGGGGGGTCACAGCGGTAAGTGGTTTGTGAGGGGGGTTCAAAATGCTTAGGGACTTACACGTAGGGGTAGGACTGGTGAGGAGGAAACCGCTTTTCGGACTGCCACCCCCTGACCCCCATTCCCCCCCCCCCATGGATAAAGGTAGTATGGATGGGTGGGGGGTGTGAAAAGCACAGTTGGTTGTTGATGTTGTTGAGCTCCAAAGATGTTCTTTTCTTCCACCACATTCCACTTCATTTCCTTTGTCCCTTATTAATTACAGGCTTAAATGATCAATAGGATTAATGAAAATTGCTTTAAGAATGTATATAATGGCTAACTTGCTATATTTTCATGATTTTGTTGTTGTAGTACTTTTTCACTAGACCTAGCTACAGAATGCAGACATTCTGTAGCTAGTTGTCGGTTCCGCAACTGTCTTCATGTCTACGCAGGTTCCAGGTGTCACCTCGAGGAAAAATGCATATGGGCATATTCCACATCATTCCCCCATCATCTCTTACTCTCCGCGAAGTCTGAACAGAATTCTCCAGGTAGTTATGCATGTGGGAAACCAAAACTAGGAGATAGACTTCTAATAGGACAAGGACTGTACAGATGTCCTTAATCATAGTACGAAACCACCACCAGAGTTCTAGTTTGATTTTAATTTGGAAATAAATTTATTCCTATGTTATCTCAAAGACAGTTATGTAATTTTGTTATAAGTATGGCTCGGGAGACCGAGAAACAGCTGGTTAGATTTCGTTTTGATTGCTAGATTTCAGAAGTCCGTAACACTTTGTTTTGAAGTATTTTCTCCTTTAATGAAAGAAGCATCACTTTATTGCAAGAGATGAGTCAATATTGAGTATATTTGCATGCTAATCCGGTGGTAGAGGGCCCCTGCTACCTGAGAAGCCTTTGTTCATATGATTTAGATAAGTAACTGCATTCCTAGTTTAAGCAATTTTCTGAACTTTGTGTTTTATATTCACTTGAATTGGATGCTACAGTTTAGTCTTGTTCTTACAAGTTATTCCAAAATACTACTAATATTGAATGAGGTATAACTATAGTGTTTTAGGAGTTAGTGGAATTTCTTTGAACCTTATGTTTTTGTGCTCAACTACATCAGTTGTACAGCTAGTCTTGTTCTTATTAATCTCTTCCAAAATATCACTAACTTCGGATGAGATACAGCTATGGTGTTTCAGAGCTTACTGTGTTTTGTTGAACTCTATGTTTTATGTTCATTTGCATTGAATGATACAGCCAGACTTGTTTTTACAAACTCTTCCAAAACATCACTCATATTGAACGAGAGAGGGCTGTAGCATTTCATAGAATTAGTGAATTTTAGTTCAGTTGAAATACTCCGGAGATAGATGTCATTTTAGTTTAATTATGTCACTATATTTCAAGTTTGATAATGGCACTTTGGTTCAACTCTGTTCATTTTACTTCAAGTTAGATTAGTGGCATTCTAGGTCAGTTCCAGTTCACTGTATTTTAAGTCAGGTTAATGGCATTTTAGTTTAGTTTTGGTCACTGTGTTTCAAGATTGATCAATTGCATTCTAGTTCAATGTTATCCATTGTTCTTTAAGTTGTATTAACTCTCAAAATTAGACTTCACGGCCTTCATTGTTTAAAAACTATTCTTGTTCTGACTTTCTATTAATGCATCATCATATGGACATGAATTAGTGATATCAGTTTAAGGCCTTGATTGTTCTGCAATCTTTTGCAATTTCACAAATAAGCCTTTTTCCCAAGAACTATTCTAGAAAATCTTTAACTTTTGAATGAGGCTTAGTAGTGATAAGTTGAGCTGCAGAATAGATTCATCTTAGCATTACAAGTTAATTTAGAGTAGAAATCTTATTGTGCTACAAGTAATCTTTTCCAATTGTGTTCCAATAAACTTCTAGTCATGGATGAGATTCTTTGTAATATTGTAAGATGATTGTTCTACTTAGGAGAACCTCATTTTCACTAAACTTGTCCTTTTCTCAAGCTATTCCAACATATTTCTAATGAATGAATTGGATAAGTTCATGTTATGAGTTATTGAGTTCATGTTGTGATTTATGAGTCATTATCAAGCTTTGCATTTTCTGTTCTTTAGTGCCATACATAGTTTAGAATAGGTTTTGCTATGTTTTAGTGTAACCATCAACTACTCTTTTCCAACACTTAGCTCTTTTCCTTTTCAACATAAAACCATAAAACCAAAAACATCAGAAAAACACTAAACACAATGTAGTGAGAAACAAATACCTAGGCACATATATTGCACCTCACTTCAGCAATTTACTAACCCTAGTTGACAATTAATGAACTCAATTTAGGAACACTAAGTTGAGCACTACATTTTGGCACCGTTGCCGGGGAAGTGTAACTAGGTAGCCTTGTTTCTTAACTCCCGAAAACAATGATATGCATAGAGAAAGAGACTCAAGGGGTAGATTCATAAGAAGCAGAAGCTTGATTCTTAGAACACCACTTGTTTCACCTAGACCAAGAGCCAGCACATCTCCAACTCAAACCCACATTCCATCCTTTACTGATCCTAGACTTCCAGAAGACTTAAGATTAGATATTCCATTAGAAATACCTTCCACTTCATCCACTGCACCTGTCTTAGAAGAAGATTCAAGGACCCCTGCTAGAGACACAAACCTTTCCACTTCCACAGAAGAATCAACTATGGCAGAAGAAGGGGGAGGGGGAGTCTTTAGTGGAGAAAACACACTATTTGGAGGGGGTAGAGGTAGAGGTAGAGGAGAAGGAGGTAGAGGAAGAGGTAGAAGAGAAATGGGAAGCTCTTTTGGGTTTCCTATAGTAGATGAAGAAACCAATGCAACTATGAAAAACATTTCACCCTTTGTCCTTCCAAAATTTTATGGACTCAAGACTGAAGATCCTGAAACCTTCCTGTTTGAATTTGAAGTCCTATGTAGAACTTATGACTACTTACAAGATTTCCAAAAACTTAAACTATTTCCTTCAACATTGAAAGGAGCAGCATTGAAGTGGTTTATGAGTTTGATCAACAGTTCTGTTAGGACATGGGAAGACATGAAAAAAACATTTATAGAGAGGTATTTGGATTACTGTATGCCAGTCAACCATAAGGAGGAAGTGTTTAAAATGATACAAAAATAAGATGAAAATCTAGAAGATTTGTTGGAGAGATTTCACTACAACATCAAAAGAGCAAAATGGAAAACTTAGACCAAGAAACCTTGAAAGCTCTCTTATTGAAGACAATTAGGGATGAATGGTTAGATATCCTTAACATGATGGGAAAAGGGGATATATCTCAGCTTACATTACCTGAAATAGCTTAATTATGTATCAACCTTTCAAGAGGGAAATCCAAAACTGTAAAAGGACCAAGAGACCTTGCTCTTGCAAGGGCAAGTAAATCTGCTTCTGGGACAGTGAGTAGGGCAGAGATAGGGCATATGCTTAATGAATTCAAATTTGAAATCTTAGGGAGTCTTAATGAACAAATAGACACCTTTAATTTACAAAACAAGCAAAAAGTTGAATCTGATGCCTTAGCAATCTTTTGTCCCAAATGTAGAAAGAAGCATGCCTTGAGATAATGCCCTTTGGATGCAAAAGTTGTAGAGACTTGTGTAATTTGTTCAGAAAAACATGAGACCAAGAGTTGTCTTTCACTTCTTGGTCTTAAAGCTGTCTTTCAAGAAGAAACTCCTACAAATTTCACAGAATCTCTCAATTTTGTCTCTAGAAGGCCTTGGCAAGGACCTCAAACACAAGGATTCCATGATCAACTGTATAATCAACCACCACCAAATTGGAATTTTTGGCAGCAACCTTGGCCCCAATTTCAAAATCAATCTCAAACTTGGGCACAAGGAGCACAAAATCCCTATGGAAGATACTCCCAGTACTATCAATATCCACCATCTTATCCACCATACCCACATTTTTCTCCTGAAAAAAATCCTCAACAGAATCCTCAAAATCCACAACATCAAAATCAACCACTTCCATTACCATTTCCTCAGAAAACAAATCAGTTTCCTGCCCAACCCATACCAAACCCCAACAATCAAAATCCTCAGAACACATACATGATAGAAGGCCAACAGTTTCCAACCTATTTGATTACTCCTCTAGACCTTAGTGATGTTCAACTTAGGTCTGGAAGAATACTTGAAAAGATGAAACCTTCTGTGATCATACAAGAACAAGACAACTCTAAGGAATATTCTCTACAGGAAAATAAGAGTCTTGAAGAAGACACATTTTTTCAGGACCCAAACATTGAAAAATCAAAACAAAAAGAACCAATAATTTCAACTCCCTTATTAGAGCAGCCATCAACATCCACTTCTACACCTCCCTTTCCAGAAAGATTACAAATTGATAGGGGTGTAGAAAAACAAATTATGGTGCCTAATTATGATTTCCTAGATGAGCTGAGAAATGTTTGTATTAAGATCCCCTTACTGCGGGCTATCAAGGAAATTCCAATCTTAGCAAAGACAATAAAGGAGTTGAGCATGAAGAAAACAAGAAAAAGAATAAGAGAGACAAAGAAAATTCAACTGTTAGGAAAAATAGCAGATATCATGATGGGTAAGATTGCTATTCCGAAGTATCTAGACCCAGGAAATCCAGTTGTTAAAATTCACATCAATGGAACTGAGATCCAAAACACACTTATTGATTTAGGAGCAGCAATCAATATAATGAGTAGACAAATCATGGATAAACTGAAACTTCCTCATCTTCTTTTTACACCCGCATTATTACAATTAGCAGATAGATCTGTGATCAAACCTGATGGGGTAATAGAAGACATTCCAGTGTCCCTAGATTCTTGGGAGTATCCTGTGGATTTTATGATCCTAACTCCTAAGAATAATATAGGAGGGCATCCTATTATATTAGGAAGACCTTGGTTGGCTACAGCTGATGCTTTTATTAGTTGTAGATCCGGTGATATGTACATCTCTGATGGTAGTTCAACCAAGAAATTTACCTTGTATCCTCCAGCAAAGACAATTACAGATTTAGATTATACTCAATGGATAGAGGATGAAGAAGACTTACAACCTCTCTTCACAATTTCAGAAATTAGTGAAGATAGCCAAATTTCGAATACCTTAGAGAACTTTGAATCCTCTTTGGAATACAAACATGAAAAATTTCAAGAAGAATCCAACATTGAGTTTTTATCATCAAGACAAATGTCTCTTTATTCCATGGATAAATTTGGTAGCTCTACAAGTGAGATATTTCCAGGCAAAACTTTAAACATAAACAAGAACCTAGAGAAATCTCAACAAGAAGAGTTAGTCAAAATATTACAGAGACATTCTTCTGCATATGCATGGGAGTACACTGATATGAAAGGGATAAGCCCTAAGACTTGCACTCATCACATCTACATAGAGGAAAATTGTAAACCAATCAGACAACCTCAAAGATGGATGAATCCAAATCTTAGGGAGATTGTTAAAGAAGAATTGCATAAATTGTTGAATGTCAACTTTATCTATCCTATTTCAGATAGTCAGTGGGTTTCTCCTTTGGTAATTGTGCCAAAGAAAAATGGTAAATGGAGGGTATGTATTGACTACCGAGAACTAAACAAAGCTACTCTTAAAGACCATTTTCCCTTACCTTTCATAGATCAAGTGTTAGATACGTTAGCTGGAAAAAATTACTTCTCATTCTTAGATGGGTTTAGTGGTTACAACCAAATCCAAGTAGCACTTGAAGATCAAGACAAAACCACATTTACCTGTCCTTGGGGTACCTATGCTTACCGAGTATTGCCATTTGGATTATGCAATGCACCTGCAACATTCCAAAGGGCAGTATTAGGAATTTTTTCAGATCTAATACATGATTGTGTAGAGGTATATATGGATGATTTCACAATTTATGGAAACACATTTGAAGAAGCCTTAACAAACTTGGAAAAAGTTTTAAAGAGATGTAAAGAAGCAAATCTTTCACTTAGTCATGAGAAGTGTTTTATGATGTTTACTGAAGGAATTGTTTTAGGACATCACATTTCAGGGGATGGGATTAGAGTTGATGAGTCAAAAGTTGAAGTCATCTCTAACTTATCTATTCCAATTTGTCAAAAAGATGTTAGGAGTTTTCTAGGATTTACAGGATATTATCGAAGGTTTATAGAAAACTTCACCAAGATAGCATCTCCACTTTTCAAATTACTTACCAAGGACTGTGAATTCAAGTGGAATCCTGATTGCCAGTTAGCCTTTGAGACCTTGAAAACAAAAATCTCTGAAGCACCTATTTTAAGGGGACCTAACTGGAAGTTACCTTTTCATATTTCAACAGATGCCTCAGATACAGCTCTAGGAGCAATATTGGGACAAAAAGACCTGATTCCTTATGCCATCTACTATACCAGTAAAAATTTGACTCCTTCAGAGTTAAACTATACTGTAACTGAAAAAGAGTTTTTATCTGTTGTTCATGCCATAAACAAATTCAGACACTATATAACAGGCTATGAAACTTTTGTTCACACAGATCATTCTGCAATTAGATATGTAATCAATAAATCAATTACTAATGGCAGAGTCATAAGATGGTTATTTCTTTTACAAGAATTCAACATCACCATTCTAGATAGGCCAGGAAAACAAAACACAGTAGCTGATTTCCTATCTAGACTCCAAAACATCAAAGATAACACTCATGTTGAAGATCAATTCCCTGATGAATATCTTTTTGCAATTTCTACTCAAACTCCTTGGTTTGCTGACATTACTAATTATTTATTTTCAAGGAAGTTTCTTTCAATAATGAATGCAAGAGACAAAAGAAAAATCATTTATGACAGAGAAAAATATTGATGGGTTGCTAATGAGTTATACAAGACAAGTCCAGATTTTATCATCAGGAGATGTGTTCAGGAAGATGAGATGCCTGAGATTCTCAAAGCATGTCATGATGAACCTTGTGGCGGATACTTTGCTAATAAAAGGACAACTTATAAGGTCCTTCATTTATGATACTATTGGACATCCATTTTTAAAGATGCTAAAGAGTATGTCAAAAGGTGTGATAGTTGCCAAAGGGTAGGGAAACCTTCTCCTTCAGGTGAGATGCCATTGCAGCCTCAGGTACATATTCAACCTTTTGAAAAATGGGCTTTGGATTTTGTAGGACCTATTAGTCCTCCATCAAGACAAAAGAAATATATATTAGTTTGCACTGATTATGTTACCAAATGGGT
The DNA here is from genome assembly GCA_034641835.2 of Pinus albicaulis. Classification (NCBI taxonomy): domain Eukaryota; kingdom Viridiplantae; phylum Streptophyta; class Pinopsida; order Pinales; family Pinaceae; genus Pinus; species Pinus albicaulis. Next base: position 852,035,512 of record CM076575.1, on the reverse strand, counting down.
AGAGGCCAAGCCATTACTTTCTACTACTGAAGCATATGTAGTTAATTTTCTTTTTGAGGATATTTTTACTCGTTTTGGTGTCCCAAGGGAAATTGTTACAGATCAAGGAGCTCAATTCACATCAAGGCTAGTGGAACAAATGATGGAGAGGTAGAAAATCAGACACAAAAAATCTACTCCCTATCATCCACAAGCAAATGGTCAAGTGGAATCTACTAATAAGTTCATTGAAGGGATCCTAACAAAAATTGTTCATTTACATAGAAGAGATTGGGAAGATAGGCTTCCTGAAGCCTTGTGGGCTTATAGAACTACATGGAAAAGCACAACAGGCCATACTCCTGATGAACTTGTTTATGGAAAGCAAGTTTTGTTTCTCATAGAGTTCCAAATTCAAACTTTCAAAATGGCAATTCAGCTAGGACTTGATCTAACAGAGGCACAAAAGCACAGATTGGAGCAGATTAATGAATTGGATGAGATCAGACAAGATGCAGTTCAGAAAACAAGTATAGTCCAGCAGCAAAGGACTAGATGGCATGATAAGTATATCAAGGAAAAGAAATTCAAAGAAGGTGACTGGGCTCTCTTGTTTGATTCAAAATTCAAGGATTTTCAAGGTAAATTCTAAACACATTGGCTTGGACCATATGAAATTGTGAAAATATTTTACAATGGAGCAATAAAAATCAGGACAATAGATGAAGAAGAGATGACTTTTCTTCTGAATGGTCATAGATTGAAGCTGTATCACAAACCACTCTCAAGAGAAGAATTTGTCAAGAGATTCCAGGAAAACAGTGATGTGAAGTTAATGAAGAAGAAATTTTCTTCTTCATCAACTTAATTGAATTTTCTGAAGTCAGATATTGTAAAAAAAAATAAAAAAAATAAAAAATAAATAAAAAATAAATAAATAAAGTATAAACATGAAAACTAATCACTGATTAGCATGTTTATACTGAAAAGGTAGAGTGAAAATCGGAATCTTTCTGACACTTTAGATTTTCAAATTTGTTCTTTCTGCAAGCAGTTATTACAAAATCATAAGTGTAGATCCATCTCACTTATGATCCATTTCACTCCATTTCATTTCACTCATCCATACTCCATTCACTCCACTTCATAGTTGTGATCCATTTCACTCCATTATTCACTTCATTCATATTCCATTACACCATATTTCATTATCTATCTTCACTCATTCCATACAACATTTCATTCATGTTTCAAACCATTCCATTTCATGTTCCAAGGTTTCAACAGGTACATTCTGCAGTCAGTCAGACATTCTGCAGCTAATCAGACATTCTGCAGCCAGAGATCCTGAAGGCACTGTCCAGTAATCACTTGATCTACAACAAATTGATCCTGCATATCCATGACAACAAGCAACATCAAAGGAGCTATGAGGACTGAGATCAATGATTTTCAAAGGAGGATAGAGCATATGAAAAATCACAAAAATCAAAGGAAAGGCAAAGGTAAAAGTTATGAAATTATTATGGTGACAGATCATGAAAATTTTAGTATAGTTAAGTCATGTATGATTCAAAAAGTTATTTTGGTTAGTCGTGTTGATCATGTCTATCAACCATATCATAAAAACTTTGGACAAAAAAAAAACCCTTCCATCTTGCCATATCCGATCATCATTTAAAACTTAACGGTTAAGTACTGAAATGATTGAATCAGTCACGTCACTAGGCCAAAGCATTTAATGATGATTTTGAATTTCTTACGAAATATCTCCGCGGTATTTTCTTCCGTGATAGCTTTTAACTCATATGAATCACCTCACCGCATTATACTCGTTTCATAACCACTCCATATCATTTCTTTTCGTAGCCAATTCTTAGCCATTCCGATCTGTAAAACAGGGGAGGCATCTGTGGCGCAAAAACAACTCTTTAACAGCTATTTTCACAGTGGATAGAAGAGCAGTAAATTGAAGGTTGGAAAGAGAAGTTATGGGTCTCATAGTGAGGACCGAACCGGTTGGAACCAAGTACTTGGAGGGTTATCCACAAATCAAATAAATGCTACAGCGGGCTGGGTGGTTGCAATTTTTGGAAAAATTCAGTGGTTTTCACAAAGAGGTGACTAAAACATTTGCACGGTCCTTCAATGGAGCTGAGGTAGAAATAGGAGATATTAAATTCACTATTACAGAGGTTTTCATTGCAGAAGCAACGGAATTACCCAGACAAGGAGAATTCAGGTTCAAAAATAGGGAATTTCATAATGAGGCATGGAAGCAAATACTCAAATCACCAGGTATGGATGTTTCCATTTTTTAAAAGGGTATTCCTAGCTCAGCACTGAAAAACAAATGGAGGAATATGTTGCTTATTTTGCAAAAATTTATCACTTGTGAAGGAAGATTTGCTACCCTCTATGTTTATCATATTCGGTTAATGATGCATTTCTTAGAAGAAGAAATCAATTTTCCCTTTTTCTTACTTCATAGTTTAAAAAGAATGGCCTCAAATGTTCAAAAGAGAGTTCAATTTCTGGAAAAAACCTTGTACACCATGGTTTAGTCAAAATCTTAATTGAACATCATTTGATAAAAATGGGAGATAATTGGGATGAGTTATTAGTAAGAAATCACTTTGAAGAACCCAAGGAATCTCCACCTGAAGACAAACCTACAAAAAGAAGCAGGAGATGGAAAACTTCCAAAACTGAAACCGAAACTAGTAAAACAATACAAGAGGACAGTGAAGAGATGATTTCTAGGAAATTGGCTCAAACTAAGAAGCAACTTAAGAAGGAGAGGATAATAAGAAAATATGCCAAAGACAGAGGAGAAGGGCCATCTCAACCAAGAAGGAGCCACAAGCTTAGAGGTATACTAAAGAAAACAGAGGTTAGACAAACTGGAATCATAAACATTGAGGATGAAGAAACACCTACTACTAGAACACCTGAGTATCAGTATGAGGAGGATTTTGATGAAGGAGCCCCTGAAATAGACCCAGCACAACAAGAAATTTACAATTATGTTGAGACACTAGAGAAGAGAGCTTCAGAAAGTAGAGACAGAACTCCTAGTCCACCAAAATTTGCAATTGATATGCTAAGAAGAGATAAATATGAGTTAGAAGTACTCAATAGGCATATCAAGAATGAGAATGACATTTTAAGGGAGCGGGTTAAGCTAAAAAGTGATATTAATTCAACTCTGTCTCTACGAATGCAAAAGTTGTACAAGGCCATTGAAAATTTGAAGAAGAAAAACAAAAAGTTAAGTAGGGCACTTACAAATTTGAGATTCAAGTTAGTCATAAGGAAGCCCAGAAGGCCATTGACTGTCAGGAAAAGCAAAAGAAGAGGGTTGGATGTCCTAGCAGAGGTCTCAGATTACATGGAATAGTTGCATGAGGACATGCAAGAACCTAGCAGTGGGGGTATGTTGAGCTCCAAAGATGTTCTTTTCTTCCACCACATTCCAATTCATTTCCTTTGTCCCTTATTAATTACAGGCTTAAATGATCAATAGAATTAATTAAAATTTCTTTAAGAATGTATATAATGGCTAACTTGCTATATTTTCATGATTTTGTTGTTGTAGTACTTTTTGACTAGACCTAGCTACAGAATGCAGACATTCTATAGCTAGTTGCCGATTCCGCAGCTATCTTCATTTCTACGCAGGTACCAGGTGTCACCTCAAGGAAAAATGCATATGGGTGTATTCCACATCATTCCCCCATCATCTCTTGCTCTCCACGAAGTCTGAACAGAATTCTACAGGTGGTTATGCACGTGGGAAACCAAAACTAGGAGATAGACTTCTAATAGGACAAGGACTGTACAGATGTCCTTAATCATAGTACGAAACCACCACCAGAGTTCTAGTTTGATTTTAATTTGGAAATACATTTATTCCTATGTTATCTCAAAGACAGTTATGTAATTTTTTTATAAGTATGGCTCGGGAGACCGAGAAACAGTTGGTTAGATTTCGTTTTGATTGCTAGATTTCAAAAGTCCGTAACACTCTGTTTTGAAGTATTTTATCCTTTAATGAAAGAAGCATCACTTTATTGCAAGAGATAAGTCAATATTGAGTAGATTTGTGTGCTAATATGGTGGTAGAGGGCCCCTGCTACCTGAGAAGCCTTTGTTCATATGATTTAGATAAGTAACTGCATTCCTAGTTTAAGCAATTTTCTGAACTTTGTGTTTTATATTCACTTGAATTGGCTGCTACAGTTTAGTCTTGTTCTTACAAGTTATTCCAAAATACTACTAATATTGAATGAGGTATAACTATAGTGTTTTAGGAGTTAGTGGCATTTCTTTGAACCTTATGTTTTTGTGCTCAACTACATCAGTTGTACAGCTAGTTTTGTTCTTATTAATCTCTTCCAAAATATCACTAACTTCGGATGAGATATAGCTGTGGTGTTTCAGAGCTTACTGCATTTTGTTGAACTCTATGTTTTATGTTCATTTTCATTGAATGATACAGCCAGACTAGTTTTTACAAACTCTTCCAAAACATCACTCATATTGAATGAGAGAGGGCTGTAGCATTTCATAGAATTAGTGCATTTTAGTTCAGTTGAAATACTCCGGAGGTAGATGTCATTTTAGTTTAATTCTGCCACTATATTTCAAGTTTGATAATGGCACTTTGGTTCAACTCTGTTCACTGTACTTCAAGTGTTGGCAATATGATGCAATGTGTTGTCCTTGATGGCAACCCACTTGATGAAGACGATGGCAACCTACTTGATGAAGTTATTCTTGACTTGATGGACTTGGTAATGATGTAAATCTGATGAGATCTGATGTGTCTATAGAGCAACTCAGATGTAATGATGAAAGGAATTCTAATATGTGCTAGAACAATGGTGAAAAGTGTGTGTCTCAAGGAATACGCGGGTTTGTCTAGGATAAGTAGCGTATGCACGCGGAAAAGTACGTGCCAAGTCGCGTATGCATAATTGCGCTCTAAATTTGTAAAACCAAGGGTTACTACCATGGTATTGACCCATTGTATTGAGCGCTGAGTTGTCTATTGGATCCCGTCTAGGAATACCATCAGAAATGATGTGGTTTTGGCTCATGGTATTGACAAAGGCAAAATCTATATAAGAAGAAGAAATTCATTGTGCAAGGAGGGGTGCAGGTGTCTAGGCTTTGATGAATACTTCACCCTGAAGTGTATTTGTATGGTTGAACTCTGTTCTTAATTGATAGATATGAATCTATGATGCACCTATGAACATGATGAAGGTTCAAGATCTCTAGATCTGGAAATGGTGAATCTCAAGGATGATCTGAAAAGAAGTGAAGAAGACCTGGCGCAAACCTGTTGAAGAGATTGAAGAAATCTGGGTAAGTTCATAGATCTGGTCTGTTCTGCAAATTTTATCTTCTATAGATCTATACGCAAGTTCAATTCATGAAAAGCGCGTGTATACTCGGGTCTGCTTAAAGAAAAGCGCGTATGCGCAGTTAGGGTTTTTCCTGGAAAATGCACTCAAGTATACGCAGGTTAATCATATTAAAAGTGCGTGTATACGCGGGTCTAATTAAATAAAAGCACGTATGGTATCTGATCTAATGATTGCTCAAGGTTGAATGTGTTTCTGCATATCTATTCTGAAGTCTGGGTTATATCTGATATTCTAGTTACAGTGGTCTCACTGTTCTGTTTGAAGCAATGGGCAAGGTATGATTGTTGATAAATGAAGGGTTGCGTTGAAGCTGTTTGATCCAGTTTTAAAATTGATGAAATGTGGTCTGCAGAGGTGCTGAGGGTCGAAGCCTTCAGTCAGGGGGTTGTAGCTCCCTTCCAGGGGAGGTTGGTAAACGAGTTTAGGGGGTTGTAGCTCCCTTCCAGGAGAGGCTGGTAAACGAGTTCAGGGGGTCGTAGCTCCCTTCCAGGAGAGGCTGGTAAACGAGAGAAGGTTGTATCCTTCTGCAGGTGGGTGCCTGCGTGCTGGTTTGAGTCTACACCAGTACATGATTTTAAGAAGTTTTCTTTGTAATAAATATTGAAGACTGAGACGACGGCAGCGGTGTTTTTCTCCCAAATTGGGTTTCCACCTAAAATCCTGGTGTTCATGTGTGTTGCTTATGTGTGATGATTATTCTGTTCTTTCTGCACCTGTTTACTGTTTTCTGAAACATCTGATGAATGAATAATGCAATGATCTGAGTTAAGAGTTAATTACATAACTAGATCCCTGGACATACGCGAGTTCTGTAAAGAATATCTGCGTATATACGCTAGTTGGCTTCAGGAAAGTAGCGTATGGGTTTCGAGAAAAGAAAAAAGTACAAGTTTGATTGTCTGCACTAAATACTGATTCACCCCCCCTCTCAGTATTTTTCCCAACAATTGGTATCAGAGCAGGTCCTTCTAAAAAATCTTAACCGCTAGAAGGAAGATCAAGCAAGATGAGCAATCAAGAAGGAACAACATCTATCAAGCCTCCGCTCTTCAACGGGAGCAATTTAATCTTATGGAAAATGAGGATGAGATCCTTTCTTCAGTCCATGGGAGCAGATGTATGGGCCATTGTTGAACAAGGATATCAATATCCAGCTGCTACACCAACGGATCCAACTGAAAGGAAGAATTATGAATCAAATGCAAAAGCGGTCAATGCTATAACAGGAAGTCTAACTGAATCATAATTTGTCAAAGTCATGCAGCTGAATACAGAAAAAGAAATATGGGACAAAATCATTCTGAGTTATGAAGGTGATACAAAGGTAAAAAGTGCAAAACTCCAAACTCTCAGAATTGAATATGAAAATTTAAATATGCATAGTGATGAGAGTATTGCCAGTTTCTTTTTACGTCTTGATGATGTTGTAAATCGTATGAAAAATCTGGGAGAAACAATAACCGAAACTACTTTGGTTGAGAAAATTTTAAGATCGCTAATGGAAAAATTTGAGTCAAAAGTTTCTGCTCTTGAAGAAAAACAGGATCTTCAAAATCTTACTATGGTGCAACTTCATGGCATACTGACTGCATATGAAATGAGAAGAGGAGGACCATCTGAAGTCAAAGAATTTGTTTTTAGAGCTTCTACAAAAGGGAAAGAAGTACAAGAAGCAGAAGGATCAGGATATATTTCGGAAGAAGATGAGGAAAATTTTGTAAAGAAACTTCAACTTGGTACAGGACGGTTTAGAGGTAAGCTTCCTTTCAAATGTTTTAACTGTGGAAGAGTTGGTCATTATGCTGCTAAGTGCCCTTACAAAGAAACACCTGCAAAAGGAAAGGAAAGAGCTAGAAATAAGAACCGGTCTAGCACTAGAAGAAGTTACTATACTCATGATGACAGTGATGGGGTATCTGATAGTGAGGAAGAATGTGAACAAGATCTTAGATTTCTCATGGCATTTGAATCTAAAGAAGAAAAGGATACTTTTGTGGATGCTCTAGAGGACAATGACTTTCTTGAAGAGAACAACCAACTCAAAATACGCTTAGAAGAAAGCAAAATTCTCTTAGAAGAATGTAAAATTCTCTTAGAAGAAAGGAAAATAACCATCGAGACTCTGGAAAAGCAGGTTGAAGAAGCAAAGAAACACAATGAGAAATTAGAATGTGAAGTGGTAAGTGTAAGAAAAGAATTTGAGAAAGTAAAGACTCTGAATTTTAGATTTACTAAAGGATTTGAAACCTTAGATGAGATTATCAAGGTACAGCGTTCTCCTCTTATAAAGACAGGTCTTGGATATACTGGAGAATCTTCTCAAGCTTCAGCACCAAATTATCTAAAAGCAGCTACAGCTGGTTTACAAAATTCTGCCACTCAGCAAGGGAATAAAGAATCTTTACAGGCAAAGCATGATCATTTTAATGCAAGGAACACTAACAGGAATATCTTTCGAAAAGGCACCAATCAACAGGTAAATTCAAGTAGAAGATTTCATGATCGCAGAATTTTCTTCTTCAATGGACAATGTTTCTCATGTCACAATTTTGGCCATAAAGCTGCTCAATGTGTTGCATATAAAACCATCATGACAAGAGAAGCAAGAAAGAAAAGGATTGATATTGAAACAAAGAAGAATACCTATAACAACTTTTCTCCTCTTCTAAATGAAGTTGAATGTGCTTATTGCAATAACTATGGGCATGAAGAATCTGAATGCAGGAGCAAAGTTCGGCCAAAAGAGCATCTTCCTTCAAAATCCAAAATATGGAAAAAGAAGGAATCACAGGTTGAAAATTGTGGCATAGTGTTATTTGTGGAAGGTGAAGAAAATAAATGGTACATTGATAGTGGATGCTCAAGACACATGACATGTGATAAACACAAACTTCGTGCATATAGTGCTCTAGAAAAGGAAAAGAAAGTTACTTTTGGAAATGATACTCCTGCTGTAATTAAAGGAAAAGGGTCTGTGTTTCTAAAAGAAAAGGTGAAGGCAAATGATGTCATGTATGTGGATGGATTAAGTCATAATCTGTTAAGTGTAAGTCAAATGTGTGATCAAGGAACTGAAGTTGTTTTTAGTTCAAAAGAATGCGTGGTTCGTGATCTTGATACAGGTAAAACAATTATAAAAGGAAAAAGAACTCCAAGCAACCTGTATGTATTGAAGAATTGCAAAGATCAATGCTACTTGAGTAAATCTTCAGAAAACTGGCTATGGCATAGAAGGTTGGGGCATCTAAGCTTCTCGCAAATCAACAAATCAAGCAGACTTAATGCTGTTCGTGGTCTTCCTAATATTACTCTACCTGAAAGTATCATTTGCAAATCCTGTCAATTCGGTAAGCAAACCAGAGTGCAATTCAATGCCAAGGAAGGATCGTCAAGTAAGCCTCTTGAACTCATTCATACTGACATATGTGGACCTATGAGGAAAAATTCACCACGTGTTGAAGAATACTATATCTTATTTATTGATGATTTCTCTAAAATGTGTTGGATTGGGTTGATTAAACACAAATATGAAGCATTTGAGAAATTTCAGATCTTCAAAGCACTGGTTGAAAATGAAGTTGATCAAAAAATCAAGTGTCTTAGATTTGATCGAGGAGGAGAATATACATCAAATGAATTCCTTGAATTTTGTGAACAACATGGCATAAAAAGACAGTTCTCTGTAGCTGGCACTCCACAACAAAATGGCATAGCAGAAAGAATGAATAGAACAGTTCAACAAATGGTTAGAGCTATGCTTGATGATTCTGGAACACCCGACACTTTCTAGGGAGAAGCAGCACATACAGTAGTAAACATTCTCAACAAGGCACATGTTCGGGTAAATAGTGACAAAACTCCATATGAACTATGGTATGGTAATTCTCCCTCTATGAAGCATTTCAGAATTTTTGGAAGTAAATGCTTTATCAAAAATAATGATGAAAAACTTGGCAAGTTTGAACCCAGAGCAGATGAAGGAATACTTCTTGGTTACTCATCTACGAGTAGAGCATATAAATGTTACAATAAAAGGCTTCGAAAGATTGTTGAATGTATTTTTGTTGTTATTGATGAGTCTCCTACAGCCCCTAAAGAAGAAAAACAAACAACAAATGAAGATGATGGTGACTTATATCCTTCTACATCAAATAGTAATAATATAGACAGTGAACCCAATGAAGAACCTGAAGATGATTTATCTGAAAAGGCTCCATCCAGATATGTTCAAAAGAATCATCCAGAATCTCAAATTTTTGGAGATAAGAGATCAGGTGTACAAACAAGAAGGACTCTTGTGGGATCTTCTAGCTATCTGGCATTTCTATCCACTATTGAACCACACAATGTCAATCAAGCTAGCAAAGATGAATGTTGGGTTCAAGCCATGAATGAAGAGCTTGATCAAATTGAAAAGAATAACACTTCGGAATTGGTACCAAGACCTCATAACAAAAATGTCATTGGAACTAAATGGATATTCAAAAACAAGTTAAATGAGAATGGGGATGTTGTAAGAAACAAAACTAGACTTGTTTGCAAGGGGTATGCTCAACAAGAAGGTATATACTTTGAAGAAACTTTTGCTCCTATAGCTAGACTTGAAGCCATAAGAATGCTTCTTGCTTTTTCAAGTTCTCAACAAATCAAAGTTTATCAAATGGATTTTAAACCTGCATTTCTCAATGGTGATCTAGAAGAAGAAGTTTATATAGAACAACCAGAAGGATTCATTCTGGGAAATGATGAAAATCTTGTTTATAGACTTAAAAAGGCTCTATATGGTCTCAAACAAGCTCCAAGGGCAAGGTATTATCATCTTGACAAATATCTTCATCAACAAGGATTTTTAAAGGGGTCTGCTGATAGTAACTTATACACAAAAATTGAAAATGATAAACTATTGATTGTGGTTGTATATGTTGATGATATCATTTTTGGAAGTAATGAAGAATCTATGAGTCAGAAATTTGTTTCTGTCATGCAGCAAGAATTTGAAATGTCTTTACTTGGGGAACTAACATTCTTTCTTGGCTTGCAAGTGCATCAAACTATAGAAGGTATATTCTTATCCCAAGCAAAATCCCTTAAGCAAATTCTGAAGAAGTATGGCATGGAAGAGTGCAAACCTGTAAGTACACCTATGGTAACCGGATGTAATCTCAGTTCTCATGATGATTCTCCCACGGTGAATCAACCAGAATACAGATCTATGATAGGAAGTCTTCTGTATCTCACTGGCACTAGACCGGATATTATGCATGCAGTTGGGATTGTTGGACGATTCCAAGCCAATCCAAAAGAGTCTCATCTTCAGGCTGTCAAAAGAATATTCAAATATCTACAAGGAACTCAAGACTTTGGACTATGGTATCCAAAGAATGTTGATCCTACTCTTCATGCTTACACTGATGCAGATTGGGCTGGAAATGTTGATGATCGGAAAAGCACAAGTGGTGGTGCATTCTACATGGGACCCCGGTTGGTATCTTGGTTCAGCAAGAAGCAAAGCTCTATTGCCTTATCTACAGCAGAAGCAGAATATGTGGCTGCCGCATCATGTTGCACTCAACTTCTCTGGATGATGCAAACCTTACAAGACATTCAAATCAAATGTTCACCTCCTATCTCCATTATGTGTGATAATACAAGTGCCATTAGTATTTCAAAGAATCCTGTTATGCATTCCAAGACCAAGCACATTCCCATCAAGTATCACTTCTTACGTGAACAAGTGCTTGAACAAAATGTGAAGTTGGAGTATGTTCTCTCCAAAGAACAAGTTGCTGATATATTTACCAAACCTCTGCCCAGGGAAGCGTTCAAATATCTCAGAAAGAAGTTGGGAATGATCTCTGCCTCTCAGAAGATCAGATCTGCTTAAATTCAGAAGATTAAATTGGATATGCGGGTTTCCTGAAAGACAGTCGCATATATACACGAGTTCATACACAGAAAACCGCATATGGGTGGCTGCTGACAAAGTTTCTGGGTCAGCATTCTTCAGCACAAGTTGTGGTGCTGTTTGGTATCTCTGATATTGTATGGCTTCTCTGGTGATGTTTCAGCTCTTATATTTCTGTTTCATTCTCTGACAGTGGGTGAAGATGCCTTGATGATTGGCAGTTGAAAGTGTTCAGGTTACTCAAGCTAAGGAGGAGGTTTGGTCATATGGAAAGGATGCACAGTTTCAGGGGGAGCATTAGCCTTGCTGAGAATAATGCATTGTTGGCATTATGATGGTTTTGAAACTTGATCTCTCTCTTGAGGACTTTTTGGTATTAAGTCATACTTGTAATTGGATGCAAAGGTTAGGTTGAGACCTATGATGTACATTGTAATATTCAGTCATGTAAGGACTTGTTCAAATTTGTAAACCCACTTGGGTATTTGAGTTTCATATGTAAATCCACTTGGTTGGATTTTTGATGTAAGTATGAGTCCTTGGTGATAGGAAGGTCATAGAGTCATGTACTTCATTTAAAAATATGTTTGCACATTAAGCATGAACTTAGGGGGAGCATGGTAACTTCTGTGCACATCAAAACTACAACGCTCCACATGAGGAGAAAAACCTTGTGTTGGTTTTTGATCCGCCCTTTGCCCTTGATGTCAAAGGGGGAGAGTGACATGGTATTTGAATAAGGGGAAATAATGTCATGGTATTTGAATAATGGTTATGTTTCATGTATCTATCTGTTGTAGTGATCAAACACCATCATGGTTTCCATCAAGCCCAAAGGGGGAGATTGTTGGCAATATGATGCAATGTGTTGTCCTTGATGGCAACCCACTTGATGAAGATGATGGCAACCTACTTGATGAAGTTATTCTTGACTTGATGGACTTGGTAATGATGTAAATCTAATGAGATCTGATGTGTCTACAGAGCAACTCAAATGTAATGATGAAAGGAATTCTAATATGTGCTAGAACAATGATGAAAAGTGTGTGTCTCAAGGAATACGCGGGTTTGTCTAGGATAAGTAGCATATGCACGCGGAAAAGTACGTGCCAAGTCGCGTATGCATAATTGCGCTCTAAATTTGTAAAACCAAGGGTTACTACCATGGTATTGACCCATTGTATTGAGCGCTGAGTTGTCTATTGGATCCCGTCCAGGAATACCATTGGAAATGATGTGGTTCTGGCTCATGGTATTGACAAAGGAAAAATCTATATAAGAAGAAGAAATTCATTGTGCAAGGAGGGGTGCAGGTGTCTGGGCTTTGATGAATACCTCACTCTGAAGTGTATCTGTATGGTTGAACTCTGTTCTTAATTGATAGATCTGAATCTATGATGCACCTATGAACATGATGAAGGTTCAAGATCGCTAGATCTGGAAATGGTGAATCTCAAGGATGATCTGAAAAGAAGTGAAGAAGACCTGGTGCAAACCTGTTGAAGAGATTGAAGAAATCTGGGTAAGTTCATAGATCTGGTTTGTTCTGCAAAGTTTATCTTCTATAGATCTATACGCAAGTTCACTTCATGAAAAATGCGTGTATACGTGGGTCTGCTTAAAGAAAAGTGCGTATGCGCAGTTAGGGTTTTTCCTAGAAAATGCACTGAAGTATACGCGGGTTAGTCATATTAAAAGCGTGTGTATACACGGATCTAATTAAATAAAAGCGTGTATGGTATCTGATCTAATGATTGCTCAAGGTTGAATGTGTTTCTGCATATCTATTCTGAAGTCTGGGTTATATCTGATATTCTGGTTACAGTGGTCTCACTGTTCTGTTTGAATCAATGGGCAAGGTATGATTGTTGATAAGTGAAGGGTTGCGTTGAAGCTGTTTGATCTAGTTTGAAAATTGATGAAACGTGGTCTGCAGAGGTGCTGAGGGTCGAAGCCTTTAGTCAGGGGGTTGTAGCTCCCTTCCAGGGGAGGTTGGTAAACAAGTTCAGGGGGTTGTAGCTCCCTTCCAGGAGAGGCTGGTAAACGAGTTCAGGGGGTCGTAGCTCCCTTCCAGGAGAGGCTGGTAAACGAGAGAAGGTTGTAGCCTTCTGTAGGTGGGTGCCTGCATGCTGGTTTGAGTCTGCACCAGTACATGATTGTAAGAATTTTTCTTTGTAATAAATATTGAAGACTGAGACGACGACAGCAGTGGTTTTCTCCCGAATTGGGTTTCCACCTAAAATCCTGGTGTTCATGTATGTTGCTTATGTGTGATGATTATTCTATTCTTTCTGCACCTGTTTACTGTTTTCTGAAACATATGATGAATTAATAATGCAATGATCTGAGTTAAGAATTAATTACATAACTAGATCCCTGGACATACGTGAGTTCTGTAAAGAATATCCGCGTATATACGCTAGTTGGCTTCAGGAAAGTAGCGTATGGGTTTTTAGAAAAGAAAAAGATACAATTTTGATTGTCTGCACTAAATACTGATTCACCCCCCCTCTCAGTATTTTTCCCAACATCAAGTTAGATTAGTGGCATTCTAGGTCAGTTCCAGTTCACTGTATTTTAAGTTAGGTTAATGGCATTTTAGTTTAGTTTTGGTCACTGTGTTTCAAGTTTGATTAATTGCATTCTAGTTCAGTGTTATCCATTGTTCTTTAAGTTGTATTAACTGTCAAAATTAGACTTCACGGCCTTCATTGTTTACAAACTACTCTTGTTCTGACTTTCTATTAATGCATCATCATATGGACAGGAATTAGTGATATCAGTTTAAGGCCTTGATTGTTCTGCAATCTTTTGCAATTTCACAAATAAGCCTTTTTCCCAAGAACTATTCTAGAAAATATTTAACTTTTGAATGAGGCTTAGTAGTGATAAGTTGAGCTGCAGAATAGATTCATCTTAGCATTACAAGTTAATTCAGAGTAGAAATCTTATTGTGCTACAAGTAATCTTTTCCAATTGTGTTCCAATAAACTTCTATTCATGGATGAGATTCTTTGTAATATTGTAAGATGATTGTTCTACTTAGGAGAACCTCATTTGCACTAAACTTGTCCTTTTCTCGATCTATTCCAACATATTTCTAATGAATGAATTGGATAAGTTCATGTTATGAGTTATTGAGTTCATGTTGTGATTTATGAGTCATTATCAAGCTTTGCATTTTCTGTTCTTTAGTGCCATACATAGTTTAAAATAGGTTTTTCTCTGTTTTAGTGTAACCATCAACTGCTCTTTTCCAACACTTAGTTCTTTTCCTTTTCAACATAAAACCATAAAACCAAAAACATCAGAAAAACACTAAACACAACGTAGTGAGAAACAAATACCTAGGCACATATAGTGCACCTCACTTCAGCAGTTTACTAACCCTGGTTGACAATTAATGAACTCAATTTAGGAACACTAAGTTGAGCACTACAGATGTGACGATCAGTTCATCAAGCCGTCGATTGGAGCGTGTACTTTAATATATATGATAGATTCCTTTTGTCTCTTTTCAAACATTATCATATGGGTGGAAAACTTAGGCTAACATAAATAATGCCTCATGACTTAGGATAAAAACATTTTATGAGCCTAAACTTAGGATAAAGGACATATAATGTAAAATTAACCTCTTTCACCCCTTTGAACCCTTTAACTCAACTTTCTCCTAATCCTAAGATTAAATCTCACCAATCAAGGGTGCATTTAGATGTGAAAACCCTATTTTATTTTGTTTTAGGGGAGAAACACCTAGTCTACTCATCTATCATTTTTTTACATTGATTCAGTTTAAACAATTGAATCAACTTATTCAGCTACCTAACTAACATAAGCCAAGATTACACAGTTTGGCTAAATTATGCAGTAATATAATTAACAGAAATTGAAAATTGTTTGATCATGACTACACTGTATGATCTAAACAACAACTCAAGGTTGTGGCATTTTAAAGAAGCCCCACACAACATTCTATTTATTCCTAAAGAATCAAACTCTCTATCATGTACTGGCATTTAAATTTTCATCACTTTCAGTTCTATTTTTTTCATGGGGTTCTTTCATATTTATTTTTATTATTTCTTTATTTTTTCTTTTTATTTTCTTTTGTTTTTCTTTATTCTATTTTTTATTTTAAAATACCCTCATTTCATTTTTTTTCCTTTTATTTATATTTTTTTTGGAGATCATTTACAACATGTAATATTATTTACAATTTCACATGACTAAGATAGAATATTCAATCACCTTTTCATCCTATAAATTATAAGGCCTTAACATTAGCTCCAGCTAGGGATGGTACTCTCCCTATAAGGTGCCAAGAACCTTTGACCAGTAGCCTTGAATGTTCTGCTTTGAACACTTTTCTACATCTGATTTCTTTTGTGTTGTTGTAGACGCTATCATGGCACATTAATCAGGAGGTTAGGGCCTTCTCTACGGGCTTCCAATTATGGTAAAAGTTCACCCAATCAAAAAAAATAAGACAATGATATTTACAATGAGTTTATCAAGAAACACTTCTATTCCTGTGGAAAATAATGTTTCATCATCTTGCCATTCATAGGTCCACCAGGTAACTCTGTTCCATCCAATTATTTGAGGAAAAATTCATTATTACCCCTATAGGCATGAATGATATAAGGTCCTATCCATAGGTTTTCAAACTTAGCATGCTTACCCTTCTCTTCTCTTCTTCGATCCCATTTTAAAACACTATCCCCTAACTAAAAATCATCAACCTTGATCCTTCTGTCATAAATTTTCTTGACATTTTCCTGTATGACTTGTGTAAAGTTGTACACTTCTTCTCTATATTTCCGCAACTGTATGGGAAGATTTATCCTTCTCTAAATATAATTGGATTCCACTTGCAACTCTTGCATCCTTTTCCTAAATGGGACACATAAGAGCTTAGAAAGACAACATCCATTCCATAAAATAACTGGTATGGGTACATGGTAATTGATTTCTTGGTGGTGAGTCTGTCAGCCCATAGTGCATTTACCAACTTATTGTGCCATGACTTCTTGTTGTCTTCCAGCAGTTTTTAAATGATATTGAATAAAATAAACTCTTATTTGAGGATTCAACTAGCCCATTCCCCTCAAGGTAATATGAAGTTCAATGTCATAGAGTGATCTGATACCTGCTGCATAAATCCACCATTTTCTTTAACTTAAAAGCTGTTGCATTGTCTATGATAAGTTTCCTTGGACATCCAAATCTTGACAGTTTATTGGCTTCTAAAAATTTTATGATCACAACACTTGTTTCTTGCCTTGAGGATATGGCTTTAATCCATTTTCTGAAATAGTCAGTGGATATAAGGATCCATTTGTGTTGGGTTGAGGATGGTGGATGAATTTCTCAAATGAAATCCAAACCCCATTGTTGGAAAGGAATTTTAATAGATATGGGTTTCAAGCGTAAAGGCAGTAGTTTCCTCTTACCTTCAAAAATTTGGCACTTGTGACAAGAAGTAACTTTTTATGGACATCAACAAAGAGTGTTGGCCAATAAAAACCAGCTCTTACGATCTTATTGGCAGTGGTTTTCCAATACAAATGTCCACCACATTCTCCTTCTTGGAATTCATACATGATTTTGTCTGCCTCATCCGTCAATAAACATTTTAATAGAATTCCACGAGTATATTTCCAATACAAATGCTTGTCTAAGATACAAAATTTCATAGCCTAAAATTTGAGAATTATAACTTTCGTTTTGGTTAAACCAGGAAGAGATTGTAAATTTAATAATACAAAAATGAGGTCTGCATACCAGGGAGAGGTTGTAAAAGCCTCATCTATTTGTGGAGTCATCTGCTTTTCTTGGTCATCTAATGCAACTGCAAAATTAATATCCAAAGCATGAAAATTAGACTCATCCATTAACTTAGCTAATCCTTCACCTTTAATTAGCTTGGTGGGTTTAATTTTGATATCATATTCAATAATAATGGCAATCCACTAACCTCTCTTCCCATCAGGTCCATTTTGGTTCAGGATATATTTTACCACGGAGTTTGGAATAAAAGAGATACAGTGAGAATGACAATATATATTATGAAATACATAATTTTTTTATTAGAGAAAATGACTAATTTTCCATTATATTTTATTTGAGGGAAACATCTCTTAGAGCCTTGCTAAAGGATGCAATAGGCTACTCATGTCCTTGATTGTTTTTCTGCAAGAGGACTATTGCAACAGTGTGTTCATAGGAAAATGAAAATATTATGAAATCTTTTGTGAAGTCAGGGCTTATTAACATGGGTCCTTTTGTTAGGGCTTGTTTAATTTGTTCAAATGATTGTTTAACCTCAATACTCCATTTTACTTCTGTGTCTTTTCTTTACATGTTTGTTATGTTCCTCAGGAGTTCTGCCAGGTTTGGCATAAATCTTCTTAGAAATTTTATTTTACCAACAAATGATTGAAGATATTTGACATTCCTAGGATGACTTATCTTCAAAATGGCCTCGATCCTGCTGGGATCAGTCCTGATTCCCTATTTGGAAATGATATGACCTAGAATTTTTCCTTCCTCTAGGCCAAATAGTGTTTTCTTGGGATTAAGGGAAATTCCGAACTTTCTACACTTATCAAATACTCTCCTCAAATGTACCATATGCTCTTCATCTATTTTTGAGAAAACAGTGATGTCATCAACATATATGACTATGAATCTACCAATTTCATTAGAAAAATCAATGTCCATTACTCTCTAAAATGTGGCTCCAAATTTCATTAATCCAAAAAGCATCTTCACATACATGAAGGTACCCCATGGAGTAGTAAATGTTGTCTTACGTTTTTCATCAGGGTTGACTAAAACCGGGTTATAACCAGAGAGACCATCTAAAAGAGAAATCTTATTGGAGCCAACTAAATTTTGCAAAATATGATCCATCTTAGGTAACGGGTAATTTTCTTTCAATGAGACTTTATTAAGATTCCTAAAATCTACAGGAAGTTCGATTTCACCTGTCTTCTTCGTGGTTGGAACTAAATTGGATACCCAATTAGAGTACCTCAAAGGTACTATAATATTAGCACCATGCATTTTTTTAATCTCTTTTTCCATTAAAGGCATCAACATTGTGTTTACCCTTCTAAGTTTTTGTTTGAAAGGTTTATAGTATTCTTTAATAGGAATCTTATGGTGTATGATTCTGGTGTCATAAGATTTTAAGTCTTCATAACTCTAGGAAAAAAAATATTTAAATTATTTGAACAAACTGATGTATTTATTCTTTTCAGCAAAGGGTAATGATTTAGACAGTTTTACCATCTTTGGGTCTTGTTCATTTCCTATGTTGCATTATTCCACTTCAGCTCTTGTGGGTTCAATTTTGGGTTTCTTGGCTACATCGTTAAAGTCAAAAAATTCTTCTAAGGGAACTAACCCTCTAGGTAAAGAATTATTTTTCAATTGAAGTGCTTATAGTTCCTCTATTTCTTGATCTATCTATGATAATTCTACTTTATTTTCATCTTTGTTTGCATGGTTTTCTGACTGGTTTTCTAAATCAAACATTACATCTACATTATTTTACAACTCACACTCTACATCAATGTTGGCTTCTTCAAAATCATCCTTGGAATGCAAATTTTTTTGAATTTATTGATCACTCCCAAAAACTTGTGAATATCTAACATTGTCTGGAATCGTTGGCCTATGCTTTACCTCCACTGTGTCTTGATGAATGGGATGGAAAGGAATTTTGTAGGTATTGGCAGAAGTGGCCAGACCATCATCCTGAAGATTGTGATTTCTAGGGATTACCGATAAATCATATTCTTCAAAACATTCCAAAAAATATAGGACACCATTTCTCTAGGCTCTTAATCTAGGGTGTTTTCCATAATATTCTCCCTTGATTTGTTTTATTATTAGTTGAGAATATCAATGAATGGAAATTCTTTTAGCGAAGTGTTTTTTCAACAATTGCAACCCTAGTATCAATGTTTCATATTCAAAAATGTTATTTGTACACTGAAAATTTAGCCTATATGAATGTCCCTCTGCATGGTTAGTTCTGAGTTTGAAACCCATATTCCTCTCCCTGGTCCCTATTTACTAACATCTCCATCAAATTCCATATTCCAAAGAGGTTTATCTTGTGTATCATGTTCCACTATTGTTGTTTTTTTCTTCAATTTCACAGATATCAATTCCTAAGTTGGATATGTGTTTTTCCATATCCCCGTCATTATACAGAATGAATGAGTCAAGGTCTGAGTGGACATAGTATAAAGGATAATTATGGGGTTTCTCTTGGCTAATTCCCATGAACTTTCATTAGTGTTTCCCTATATATCCTCCTTTTTTGACCAAACACAAGGATGGTAGCAAAGTTCATGCCCATCTATAGGGTTCCTTGCAACTTAGCTCCCCATGAGAGAGACAATAACTGCCATACTTAGGGGGTATATTTGCAACAACTTTGTCCATCACCAGATTCTTAGCTGGAATTTATGCCAAAGTAACACACAAATCCTTAATTAGACCTAAGCACTTCACTTTGCTTGAATCAATAGAGTATAAATATTTGTACGATTTTGTGATGTCAAGTCCTAGTTTTTCCAAGACAGCCTTAGGCATAAGGTTGTGTGAGGCTTCTAAATGTAGCATGGCATTATGAAAAAAAATGTCATGAATGTTTAAGCTAATATAGAATGGAGGTACACCTCCTTCTTGAGGTTTTCCATCCACTTCAGGTCTAAACAAAAGTCCAGGTTGGTCATCATTCAAACTAACTGTATCTATCCCTTCCCCTATGTTCGAAGCTTTCATTACTTGGGACATATACAAGTTATTTCTCATAGGCTCTATTAGTGGAATGGGTATATTAAGCTTTGATAACTCATTTAAATATTGAAGGATGTCTGGACTTTGTTGATGTTTAGGAAATCTGGTTTTTCAGCAATATATTTTTTGGTGTTTTTTTTTGGCTCGCTAGTGGTTGGAACATCAGTCTGAGTTGTTTTTGAGGCATTATCAAATGTATTTTTAATTGGATTGTCTTGAGTATTTTTAGGAAGAATCTCAATACTTTTCTTTGCAGGAGTATCTGTTGTCTTCTTACCTTGAGTTTCAACAACTTTCTTGACAGGGCTATCTGTGGTTTTCCTTGTTCAAAGGTTATATTGCTTCTGAACTTCCACGATAGAACTTTTAAAACCTTTTTTATAGCATCTAATTCTTCAGAATTAACTTAAGTTTGTGAAAGCATAAAAAATTCTTGTTCTTCTTGAGTAAGAAACACATAATCATCATCATTTATCCCCATTAAGTTTATTTGAGTGTCATCTAGGTATTCAACTATTTTTCCCTCCTCGTCAACATAGTTTTCTTGAAAAGGAGGCCTGACCTGCTGGTATGGTCCCTTGTGTTTTCTTTGTTTAGTTTGTGGTAGATTCCTCCTAAAACAGGATTTCTAATTTGAGGACCAGAGTTATTTTCTCTCGGAGGGGTATTATCAGTAATGTTGATTCTCTCCATCATTCTTTCCATTGTTCTAACTAGGGAATCTATCTTAGCATTAGAGGTAGATGTTGATGGTTCTTCGTTGATTCTCACTCTACTCTCAGTCCTAAGTCTAGCTCTCTTAGCTAACAAATTTTCCTATACATTCACAACATATCTCTGCATCTCTTCTAAGGTTACAATATTTCTTTCTCTTAATTGGTAATACATGCCAGCATCGAAACCATCTGGGAATTTAATTATAGCTAAACCTTGAGGGGGCTTAATGTTTATTGGAATTGCATTGTAAACATTGTTAAATTTTGTGTAGTAATCCTACATACTCTCTCTAGGGGCCCTTCTAATGTTCTCATATTGTTATAGTATATGAATATGGTTTTTCTTTATCTCCTATCTACTGAGGAATGATTGGTGAAAATACTTGAGATCATTAAGACTGGCTGGTGCTAATGCCCTGAACCATTTTCTAACTTCCCCAGTTAGAATTTGAGCAAACAACCTCATTTTGAAATCTTCCTCATCAACTTCTTGAAGATCAGAAAAATCAATCATTTTTTCAACATGTTGTTGAGCAGTGATGGGTCAAGTACCATCAAACTAAGGGATTTTATTTTGGTATTCATGGGGCATATTTTGCAAAGGTGCAACCAAAATCGAGGGACAATATCTTTCTTCCATGATTGGGATTTGCGAATGAATGATAGATGAGGGTATCAGTGGTTTAGGTGTAGGAATTCCTACTATAGGTTGAAGCACTCTTTAAGATGATATTTGAGAAGTAGTGGAGATTATGGAGGAAGTAGGGCTAGTTGATGTAGGATGAACTGACTGAAAAGAAGCAGAAGATGCTGCTATTGTTAATGCAAAGAGTTCAACAGATTTTTGAACATAAGCTTCATGCACAACTTGACCAAGGTATGATACTAAATTTTTTAATTTTTCAAAGCTTTGAAGAATTTGTAGATCACATTTGGTTCAATAGTTTATCTTTCAGATGTAAATGGTTACAGATCTGATTGATCAAACACAATTTCTTCAAAAAAACTCTCTGAATTAGTTCTAAACAGACTGTGTTCGAATGGTATGTCGAAATCAATAGCTTCTAAAGTGAAAAAACTCTCAAGAAGAGAGTTTTCTCTGGGTGGGGGACCACTGCTTCCTTGAATTTCAGCTAAAGTCATTTTTCTAATCTCTTTTTCAGGGTCATCTACAATTTTAGTGGGTTCTGGATCAGGATGAGATCTAGTGTAGATTCTTTTGGGAGCTAGAACTAAAAAAAATTTAAACACACGCACATTATTATTGACAAAAGTGCACAACCTTTGAACATTTATTTCTAAAAATTAGAACATTAGTTTTCCTAAAATAAATTTCATTAACCAGGAAAAATGAATTTGTAGAAAGTTAGAAATGTGTTCTCCCCATTTTAGTCGTCACTATGTTATCACTCTGTAATTTCCAAGGTTGTGGAATAAATCATAGAGGTAACCACCAAACCACTTTTTAGTTTATGATCTATCATTCCTAAACTCAAATAGGGATCTCTATGTCAAATTTAACTTTGTTTTATTTATGATATTAGGCTATCTATGAATGCTCAATTGTTTGTTTGATTTTGTGAGATTTTTTTTAGTTGGTTTGTTTAATTAA
Source organism: Pinus albicaulis (assembly GCA_034641835.2). Taxonomy (NCBI): domain Eukaryota; kingdom Viridiplantae; phylum Streptophyta; class Pinopsida; order Pinales; family Pinaceae; genus Pinus; species Pinus albicaulis. Next base: position 852,013,045 of record CM076575.1, on the reverse strand, counting down.
ATGCCTAAGCTTCCATTTGGCTATGGAATCTGCAACTTACATGGATCTGTCTCAGATTTTCAAAGGGTTTTCAGAGGGAAAGGTAGATGAAGTAACTTGATCTTTAAGATTTCAATGAAGTGTACTAGAAGAGGAATAGATTCAATTAAGAAAAAGAGTAGTTAAGAATTATTTAACTTATATATGATGAAAACATTTAAACTATCTACAGCCAGAATCAGGGTGTATCTTTCAACAAATTTTGTTCATCAACTTTCTGTAAAATAATTCAGATTTAAGAAAACATAAGTACGGAAACAAAGAAATAAACACATAAACAGTGAGAAGCACTTCACCAAATAGTCCAACACATGAATCCTATGAAATAGTCCTTTTATTACTGATCAATATATCAAATGGAAATGTACAATATCTTTTGGAATGCAAAAATCAACCGTCAATAATTCGTAATCTGAAGTAGTTATACAATTATTTACGAAAATTTTTGTCATAACTAATTAGGATATATTTTAGGAAAATCTAAAACAAATTACATCTCTTATTACAAAATAATAGGGCAAGTTGGAACTCTTCAAAATTTGGCCCTGATTTGAAGGAATTTGTTGTTGATTGATCACTTTGATCCTTGTTGCGTTGTTGATCCTTTAACTGAAGATAGAGTTACTCACTTAATCCATTAACTAACATAACTTGTCCCACCTTTCTTCATTCAAAATAGAAAACTTAGTCAGCCTCTTGTAGACCTCATCTACTCCAATGTACTTGGAAAATGTAGGCTTGATAAAAAAAATATGATTTACCTCGTGCTAGATGGTTAAATCATTCTCCAATGCCTCAAAAAAGGATTTTCCTGCTATGCTTCCCATTATACCTACAAACTTGGAGTTTTCCTTAGCCACATCTTTCAATTTCTTGTTGTATTCCTCCATAGTGATCAATTTATCAATTATCACAAATAAACTGGGCAATCCCTTTTTGTTCAACACTTCAAACCTGTTGAAAAACCAATTAACACCAATTTCAATCCCGTGATTTTTTTCTTCCAGCTAAAGGACAAGGTTATTTTTGGTCAAAACCTTCTTGATTTCAAGTATTTTTTTTGTTTTGTATTTAAATACCATTTCCTCCAGCTCATATTTATTCTTAGAATTCAGAAATCTGAAAATATTAGTGGCTTCATTGGGCTTATCATCTAGATTTTATTTGATGTCTTGAATGGCTACTGTAGCTTTCTATATCAACTAATTTTGTTCAAAAATGATCTGTATGGAAGGCCAAATTTCATTCATTGATTTAACGATGTTTGTCCATATGTTCTCTTTTTCTTGGGCCAAGGTCTGGCCCATGCTTGTCTCTTTTCCCAATTGTTGTATCCTTTCCATTAATCTTTGAGATATTTGTGCCTAAGCCATATCTGAGGCCTCACTTCTATTATTATGCTCCTGTAAGGCCTTTATCTGTCCTTGCAACTTTTTGATTTCTTTATTTTTTTCTGACATATCTTACATCGATTTTCTAAGTTTGCTTGTAGCATTGATAGGTTGGGTTGGAGGTGTTGTTAATGTAGAAGTACCTAAAGTTGTGTTGATTAGCGGTTGTCATTGATGTCAACCCTAGCAGCACCAGGGGCTAACCCAATATTTCATGGGAATTTTGACCTACCAAATTAATATATTTTAGGTCAATAATTCTTTTTGTGGTTTCTACTTGTCGAGATGTTTCCGTTGATATATGCTACACCATGTAATTCTTCACGGTTTAAGAGATATTCATGTTTGAAGTTTGTACCCCCAGTTAGTGGGCTACAACCCCATAGGGTTGTGGCATGGGTCATTGAAAAGTAATAATTAATATTTTTTAAGCTCATAAAATCCCTGTCACGTTCACTTGTTGAAGCCCCTCTCAACCTAAGCATTTATATAAATTGTGATCCTCATTTCCTCCTTATGCAAGGGATTTCGCCATCTGAAATAGGTCATCGTGGAATTTTCTCTCTAATGTGTTTTCTATGATGGTTCAAAAGCTGAAATTTGTAGGAGGCGAAGCCAAAATCCTTAGGAAGCTGCAGTGAAAATTTTAGATCAAGGTGCGCAATATTTTCGGAGATATGATCTGTGGAAGTCAGTGTTTTTGCAGGCTCCTGAAATTCATCTCAAAGAAGTGACCTTGGTAAAATCGTCATAAATCACTCTCTGAGTATCAGATTGGAATTCCGTAAAACATGATAGATAGCGCACAGATTGTAGTTTGTGCTCTATCAATTTCAAATCCAAATGAAGAAACAATGATACGTGGCATGCTGTACAATTTCTCTCTGCTGAAACAGTCCATAATGAGGGCATTGTGAGATATTGGGTATAAATCTTTCTTGAAGAATCCAAATTGAGTTAGACCTGTGGCATTGGAAAGACGACTCAAGGGAACACTATAGGACCAAAAACTAGATATTGGGGATCTGAAATAACAGAGATACACCAGATTCAATATCAAGCTCCTAGAAGGCAAAGAAAAAGCTAGATCATGTGTTGTCAAGGGTTGCAAACGACCAGACTTTCTTGGGAAGCAAAGCAAAGCAAGGTGCAGCAGAGGGTAGCATGACAAGAGCAAAAACCAAGGAGCATAATAGCAGAAATAAGTTCATCACATGAAGTCTTCCAGTGGGAAACACTGCATACAATCATTGTAAAGGTATCATTGTAAATACATTATTGTACAAATTGTACTAGTGTCTATCTACGAAGAGTTGAAGAGGCAGTGTCGGGTGATCTAGGATCATCATTAGGTGGTTGTGTCATAGTTGGGGTTATGGTCTAGTGTGTCTTATTCTTCTACATCATTCTATATCATTGTAAAGTGGACCATTTTCCCTAGTACGGGAGTCCATTCTTATTTTATTCTTTTACAGGGTGGTAGGGTGGTGCTAGGGTGAGTTGTAGCTCATTGGGTGTTGGGGCATCCGATTAGTTGACTACTGAAGAATCAAGGGCGTTGGAGCGTCCATCCAGTGGGAGCTGGAGAATAATGTTTTTCTAGATTCTAGGAAGTTGGAGCTTTATTTTCAATTGGAGTTGAATATTAAAGAATTATTTGAAAAGCATTAGGTGGTTTTTGTCCCAGAGTGGGTTTCCACCTTAAAAACTGTGTGAATTTGTGTTCCTTTTTTTTACTGCTATCATTGTACAAACACTGATAATAATTGAAGATTAAATAATGCTCTAATTGAAAGGAATACTGATTCACCCCCCCTCTCAGTATTTGCAACAATTAGAATCAGAGCTTAGTTCCTTCAATAGCAGTTTAACAGCTGGAAGGAGGTCATGGAGCATACCAAGAATGGTGTACCTCTATTCAATGAAAATAATTATGCACTCTAGAAAGGAAGAATGGAGGTCTATCTCTTAGCGCAAAGTTACAAAGTAGGACACTGTTCAAAATGGATTTACATCAACTGCAGATGAACAAGGAATGAAGAATTTTGTAAATGATGCAAAAGCAAAGAATATTATTATTAGTGGACTTACTGAATCTGCTTATCATAAGGTGTTGGGTTGTAAAACCACCAAAAATGTATGGGACAAGCTTGAGAATATATATGCAGGTGACTCAAATGTTAAAGAAGCAAAGCTTCAAATCTATAGAGCAAAATTTGAGCAACTCAGAATGAAAGAAGATTGCAACATTGCTGCATACTTCTAATACGTTGATGGAATAACCAATACACTGGAAGGATTGGGAGAGCCAGTTGATGAGAAGACTATTATACGAAATATTCTTAGAACGTTACCAGGGAGATTCAACCCAAAGATATCGGTCTTAGAATACAATGCAAATATGGAAAAACTCAGCAAAGAGGAATTACATGGAGTTTTCATAGCATATGAAATGAGACTTGATGAAGAAGAGGGTACTTCAAATCTATAAACTGCGTTCGTTGGATCTAAGAAAACCAATAAGGACAAACAACCTTCAATTGAAATGACATGCACCTACAAGTGTGAAGAAAAGGGAGATGATGGAGAAGGTATTTCAGATGAAGAATATGCTTACTTTATGAGAAAACTAAAAAAAGGTAAGGGAAAATTCAAAGGTAAACCTCTATTGATATGTTTTGGTTGTGGTGAGGTTGGACATTTCGCAGCAAAATGTCTGAACAAAAGTGATGGAAACTCAAAAGGAAAGAAAGGCTTTAAGAAATTCAACAAGCAAGGAAAAAAGAAAGGATCCAAAAGGAAATTTCTCTCTAAAGAAGATAGCTCATCATCCGATGAAGAAATTGATAGCAAAGAATAAGCCAATGAGAAAGTATTGTTTATGGCCAAGCACAATAAACAAGAAGTATCAAACAATGAAGAAGAAGGGTTGACCATAGAAGAATTTTATGAGGAGGCAATGAAGCTTATAAAAGAGCTCAATGCTAAGAAGATCCGTTCCAATACTCTTGAAGAACAAGTTCAAGGTATCAAAATTGAAGCTGAAGAACACAAATGTATTGAAGAGTCATTTCAAAAGAAGTTGGAAGAAAGCAACCAAGAAAGGGAAGCATTAGAAGTCGAAGTATTCTCACTGCATAAGGAAGTGAAGAAGGGAAAAACTGTCCAAAACTATGCCAACATCTCAAGGGCACTGGAAGAACTCATCAACAATCAATGATCTTACAACGACAGAACTGGCCTCGGTTACAAGGAAGAAGAAGCAGGACCTTCTACAACAAAATACAATGAACCTATGAGATCTGACATACATGTAGACTTCATTGGACAAGATTCGCAAGCACATCTTTGGAAGACGATTCCTCGACAAAGATTTCCATCCAGGTACCACATATTTTTCATGGCTATTTTTATTCATGTGGAAAATTTGGTCATAAAGCGGTAGAATGTCGCATGTACCGTAGGAACCAATACAATTCTAGGAGATCCTTCAAATATGAACCTCCCAGGGCTCAAAGAAACATCAATAGATTTGAACATTTAAGAAATAATATGGAATGTTACAAATGTTATAACTTTGGACACATAGACAGAGACTGCAGACTTGAAAATCCTCCAGAAGAATCTTCGAAGCCACAAAATGAACGAACATGGAAGAAGAAGAAGAATGATAATTGTGCTTTCGCTCTCAAGGCTCAAAACAACAAAGATGTGTGGTATGTTGACAGCGGTTGCTCAATGCATATGACTGGCGATGGAAGGAAATTTGTATCTCGAAAAGAGAAGAAGGATGGAACCGTATCCTTTAGAAATGATGGATCCTCAAATGTTATTGGTTTAGGTACTGTCACTCTCGGAAGAAAATATGTTATAGCCAAGAATGTTCTATTGCTTGAAAACATGAATCACAATTTGCTCAGTGTTGGAAAAATGTGTGATCAAGGACACACAATGCTATTCAACTCCACAAAATGTGAAATTAGGAAAGGCAGGTATGGTAAAATTGTGGCTACAACAAGTCGAGCTCTAAATGACATATATGTTCTGGATGAAGCAACTAAAGCATGTCTATTAGCTAAAGAAGATGAAATCTGGTTGAGCAAACAAATGGGTCACATAAACTTTGACAATCTTGTCAGGATAAACAAAAACGAAGCAATACGAGAAATTTCAAAATCTCAAAACCTTCCAACACACTATGTGAGGCCTATCGCCACGACAAGCAGACAAAAGTCCAATTTAAAACAAAAGAACACTTTGCATCACATCCATCGGAATTGATACATACTGATATATGTGGTCATGTGAGAACAAAAGGCATAGATGGAGAATTATACTTTATGTTAATGATAGATGACTATACCAGGATGACAGCCGTCAGTTTCCTAAAGAAAAGATCTAAAGCATTTTAGTGCTTTAAGATCTACAAGCAGTTGGTTGAAAATGAAACTGATTTGAAAATAAAGTGTCTAAGATCAGATAATGGTGGAGAATTCACTTCCAAATTATTTCAGCAATACTGTGACGAAAATGGAATAAAAAGACAATTTTTAACAACACGAACACCTCAGCAAAATGGAGTTGCTGAAAGAAACAATAGAACTGTATAGGAAATGGGTAGAACAATGTTGAAGGACTCAAAATTGGATGAAAAATTCTGGGTTCAAGCAATTGATACAATAGTCTTCATTATCAACTGAAGTATTCTCATAAATAACTGCAGCAAGGCTACATATGAATTATGGAAAAACCAGCTAATGTAAAATATTTCAGAATCTTCGGAAGAAAATGTTATATCAAAAGAGGAGATCAAAATTTGGGTAAGTTTGAATCACGTGTTGATGAAGGAATCTTTGTTGGTTACTCACGCAAAAGAAAGGCCTATAAATGTTATAATCTAAGACGAAAACAAATAGTGGAGAGCATAAATGTTACATTTGACGAAGATGGTGTTCTAGCGAATAATGATGAGGATCTAGAATCTTTGAAACTTGAGACAGAGGCTGAAAAAGACACAGATAAAATTTTAGAACAAGAAGCAACTATCAACGAGGAAGAAGTAAATAATGATCATCAAGATATATCAGAACAACAACAAGAAGCTCCTCCAAGGAGAACGAAAGAGTGGATTCAAAAGAACCATCCATCAAATCAAATCATTAGTGACATAAATGAAGGTCGACAACTTTGTTCATCACAACAAGCTCACATTGCTTTTCTAGCAACCTTTGAGCCTAGTAGTTTTGAGGAAGCCAGCCAGAATGAACATTGGGTAGCTGCTATGAATGAAGAATTGGATCAAATTGAGAAGAATAACACCTGGGAATTAGTTCCACGACCAAAAGATAAAAATGTCATTGGCACTGAATGGGTGTTCAGGAACAAATTGAATGAAGATGGGCAGGTTACTAGAAACAAAGCAAGATTGGTTTTCAAAGGCTATGCACAAGTGGAAGGAATTCATTTCGATGAAACATTTGCACCAGTTTCCAGAATGGAAGCCATCCGAATGTTTCTCGCCTATGCATGTTCAAGAAAAATCAAAGTCTACCAAGTGGATGTTAAGTCAGCATTTCTGAATGAAGAATTAGAAGAAGAAGTTTACATCGAACAACCTGAAGGTTTTCTACTATCACAAAAAGAAGACTATGTTTGCAAGTCAAAGAAGGCTCTATATGGTCTCAAGCAGGCTCCCAGAGCATGGTATGCTCGTCTTGATGGATATCTATGCCAACAAGGGTTCAAGAAAGGTACTGTTGATAGAAATATTTATGTACAAATAGATAAAGATAATTTAACAATCCTTGAGGTATATGTGGATGATATAATATTTGGTAGCAATAATGATCGAATAAGTAAGAACTTTTCTACAAAGATGCAAAGTGAGTTCGAGATGTCTTTACTTGGTGAGCTGACATACTTCTTAGGGCTTCAAATATCTCAGCAAGAGAAAGGAATATCTATATGTCAAGCCAAGTACATCAAGGAAATGCTCAAGAAATTCAAAATGGAATATTGCAAACCTATCCTTACTCCGATGGTAACAGGTTGCAAATTGAGCATAGATGACTCATCTAAGGATGTGGATCAGAGGTTGTACAGATCTATGATTGGTAGTCTTCTATATGTAACAGCCTCTCGACCAGATGTTATGCAAGCAGTTGGACAAGTAGCAAGATTCCAAGCAGCACCAAAAGAATCACATATTATTGTCGTTAAAAGAATTCTTCGATATCTAAAGGGCACAAAAGAATATGTCTTGTGGTATCCCAAGGGTAACAATCTCATTATTCAAGCCTTTATAGATGTAGATTGGGCAGGAAGCATTCTATCTAGGTGGTTGTCTTGTATCATGGTTGAGCAAAAATCAAACCTCAATCTTGTTATCTACACGGAAGCAGAAAACATTGCAGTAGCATCATGTTGTACTCAAGTCCTTTGGATGAAACAAACTTTGCAAGATCTTCAAGTACAATTCAGTGAGCCTATTCCCATATTCTGTGACAACACTAGTGCCATCAACATCTCCAAGAATCCTATCATGAATTCAAAAACAAAACACATTCCGATCAAATATCATTTTGTTAGAGAACAAGTCACTGGAAAAAATATCAAAATTGAGTATGTTTGTACAAAAGAACAAATTGTTGATATCTTCACTAAACCTTTACCTCGTGAAGCATTTGAATATCTTTGTCAGAAGCTTGATATTCTCCCAAGTTCTCATTATATTACAGGTCAGCAAGATTGTTCTGTGTCAGGGGGAGTGGAAGTGTGTACAGGTCCGCAGGATGGTTGTGTTTTAAGGGGAGATACCCTTTGACATTGATGTCAAAGGGGGAGATAATTTTGTAGGAAGAGGTGTCATGATCGCAGGGGGAGAACTTGTGTTGCCATAAATGCCAAAGGGGGATATTGTTGATCAACAGTTGTCATTGATGTCAACCCAAGCAGCACCAGGGGCTAACCCAATATTGCATGGGAAGTTTGACCTACCAAATTAATATATTCTAGGTCAATAATGCTTTTTATGGTTTCTACTTGTCGATATGTTTCCATTGATATATGGCATGCCATGTAATTCTTCACAGTTTGAGAGATATTCATGTTTGAAGTTTGTACCCCCAGTTAGTGGGATACAACCCCATAGGGTTGTGGCATGGGTCATTGAAAATTCATAATTGATATTTTTTAAGCTCCTAAAATCCCTCCCACGCTCATTTGTTTAAGCCCCTCTCAACCTAAGAATTTATATAAATTGTGATCCTCATTTCCTATTTATGGAAGGGATTTCGCCATCTAAAACAGATCATCGTGGAATTTTCGCTCTAATTTTTTTTATAAGAAGGTTAAGGAGCTGAACCTTTTAGGAGGCGAAGCCAAAATCCTGAGGAAGTTGCTGTGAAAATTTCAGATCAAGGTGCGCAATATTTTCAGAGATATGATCTATGGAAGTCAGTGTTTTTGCAGACTCTTGAAATTCATCTCAAAGAAGTGACCTTGGTAAAATCGTCATAACTCTCTCTCTGAGTATCAGATTGGAATTCTGTAAAAATTGGCAAATATTACATAGACTATAGTTTTTTCTCTATCAATTTCAGAGCCAAATGAAGAAACAGTGACATGTGGCACGCCGTACAAGTTCGCTCTACTGAAACAGTTCATAATTAGGGCATTGTGAGATATTGGGTATAACTGTCCCTTGAAGAATCCAAATTGGGTCAGACCTGTGGCATTGGAAAGACAACTCAAAGAAACACCACAGGACCAAAAATCAGATATTGGGGATCTGAAATAACAGAGATACACCAGATTCAATATTGAGCTCCTGGAAGGTAAAGAAAAAGCTAGATCATGTGTTGTCAAGGGTTGCAAAGGAACAAACTTTCTTGGGAAGCAAAGAAAAGCAAGGTGCAGTAGAGGGTAGCATGACAAGAGCAGAAACCGAGGAGTATAATGGCAGCAATAAGTTCATCACATGAAGTCTTCATGTGGGAAACACTACATACAATCATTGTAAAGGTATCATTGTACTAAGTCATTGTAAATATACATTATTGTACAAATTGTACTAGTGTCTATCTGCCAAGAGTTGAAGAGGCAGTGTCAGGTGGTCTAGGATTATCATTAGGTGGTTGTGTCATAGTTGGGGTTATGTTCTAGTGTGTATTATTCTTCTACATCATTCTATATCATTGTAAAGTGGACCATTTTCCCTAGTATGGGAGTCCATTCTTCTTTTATTCTTCTACATGGTGGTAGGGTGGTGCTAGGGTGAGTTGTAGCTCATTGGGTGTTGGGGAATCCGTTCAGTTGACTATTGAAGAATCACAGGCATTGGAGCATCCATCTAGTGGGAGCTAGAGAAGAATGATTTTCTATATTCTAGGAAGTTGGAACTTTATTTTCAATTGGATTTGAATATTAAAGAATTATTAGAAAAGCATTAGGTGGTTTTTTCCTCGCAGTGGGTTTCCACCTTAAAAACTGTGTGAATTTGTGTTCCTTTTGTTCACTGCTATCATTGTACAAACACTAATAATAATTTAATATTAACTAATTCTCTAATTGAAAGGAATACTGATTCACCCCCCCTCTCAATATTTCCAACAAGTTGGTATTATTGTGATAGGCACTACATCCAAAGGAACCATGACCAACTCTGCATTTTTTTTCCTTTTCCTTGATTAATTTACCCATCTTTGTCTCCATATTTCTGATTTCTGCATTCTGCTCAATGATCAACTTGAGGATGTCTTACTTATGGCTCTTTTACTCTCCAATTTATTTTTTCCATGTGTCCTCGGTTTCTTGCATCTTTAGCTACTTTCTAAATGCTGCAATATCAACATTTTTCTTCTTAATAAAATCTTCAATTACTTTTCCATTCTCTGGATTATACCCCATATTTATGACCAGTTCTTCTAATGACTTGATTTTGGTGTCCTTTTCCAGAGATGAAGTCCTTTAAATCTTTATCTGAGATTGAACATTAGTAAGAGACACCTGCAACTTTGAAGCATTCATAGAAATGTTAGTCAAAGATGGAAAAATCATCTCTCCTGTTTGCGTATGCATCTCCATATGATCGATGGGATGAATGTCATTTGTATCAAATTCAAAGGAATTCTTCTTGTAGTTAGTAGTTGTTGGTGGATGTAGAATCTGAGCTTGTAAGAATGCCATTTGCATTATTCCCTTCTCAGTATCAAGGGCTGATAGAATCCTACTTTTAGCACTGGCAATTTGTTTCCAGAATTGAGTGTAGGTGTTTCCTTTAAGGATCTCATTCTTGAGCTTTATCTATTTGTATTTGTAAAAAATAATTTTCTCTTTATCTCCATGAATTAGCCTAGATGTTTGGGTTGGGTCCTGATGATATTGTGAGACTGATGATGCTTCTAGGGACCCTGTGAATTTGCTACCTGATTGTGCATAAGAAAGTGGATCTTGGATGACTATGGTGGCTTGTTGTTATGATTCTTCTTACAAAATTGTCTTAGGACTCCTTTTAGTTCTCTTTCTGTAGATTATCTTGAATTCCTTTGTTGAGCTCCCTACAATTGAAGGGGATCCTTCCTTGCTTTGTCTCTTTTTTATCTTCTCTTGAGGAGTACGAATCTGTATAGTAGATGTGGACATGAGCTGCTCCTATGCTTCCTATAAGGTTTTCTCTGCCCATTCGAACTGATTCATATACCTTTCAATCTCTGACCTTTGTGTGTGCACATAAGGAGTGGTTTTCTCTTCCACCCTTAGCTTGGAGACTAGGCCAAATGGGTCATAATACCATGTGAAGCTCAATGTGAAATTCATTTGTTTCAACAACTTATCTTCTTCTTCACTAGCTGCCTTGATGTTACAAATAAAGGGACCAAACAATGTCTTTATTATGAACTGAGACATATTTTTGGCTGAAACAAAATGCATTTCATCTGCCCTAATCATATTCCTTATTTATTAAAGATAAAATACTCTCATTGGGAGGTATTTGTTTAGTTTGTATGGTGGAAGCTCACACCCATACACACTTATTTCTGTGTAGTTCTGATAGAGGTACCAATCTCTTGTTTTGGCTTTCTTAGTAAGGTGCAAAATCTTCTTAATCTAATCCTTGATTCTTGGCACCACATTCTTGGTCAACAGACTCATGAATGGATGAATGAACTGCTCTATGTAATATTTGAAGATGTACCCATCTGAATATTTTATCACCAAAGAAGTCCAGAAAATCCCAGACTGTGAGTTCCCTTCTTAATATAACTTCTGCAGTGAGCATGGAAACCTGTCTTCCTGATAATATATGAACATGTGGGCAAGAATGGAGGCATACCTGAAAATTCCTTCACTTGGTAGCTTTATGAATTGTTTATGTATGGTGTCAGCAATAAATTGACTAAAATTAAACACAACAGAGGGCTTTTGATTAGTAGAGAAAATTGACAGATAAGCTAGGACTGGCTCATCTACCCATTCATCATAATAATATCCTAACAGACATGGAAGAACATAAATAATTTTTTTGGATTGGTCAAGAAACATGGATGCAACATAAGGTGGATTCTTCTTGAGCAATTGGGCGTTTTCAAGTAGAAAAATCTCAAAATTTGGTCCTCCTAGAGAAATCTAATTTTTGGTACAAGTCATTCAAAGATTCTACTGAAAAAAGGATGCTAGATTCTGTCTGGGGGACCCATATCATCTTATTTATGGTTTCAGGGGTGATGGTGGAGAAAAATTCCACACTTGGGGCTACCACAACTCTCTATTTTTGAAAATAGCAGGCATGAGTTCCTAATGAATTCATGTAATGGTAGGTCTGGGAAAAATATATAAGGGTAAATTGGACTGCCAGAGTCTAATTTCATCATTTTGGTCAATGAAATTGTCTTCGAACCAAAAATATAACTCGAAGAGATCAAATTCACATTTGGTCTCTGCGATTTTATAATCCCTGTCAGCAAGGGGAATATGGTGAAGCTCAAATTTTGGAGGGAGCATTGGGTTGATGGGATCATCATTTTTTTTCTTATTAGGAGGCATGTTGACTATTCAAATTTTAGGAAAAGGAAAAATGGCAGTGGGAGATTACCAGGTACTTGTTGACAATCGGCTATGGGTGGAACAATATCTTTTTCATGTGCTTGACTGGTTTCTTTGTCGGTTGTGGAAGCTTACTGTATCAACACAAATTTAAAAATAATGCAAGGTTAGAAATCTGTGAACAAAGGGATTTAAAATGGTGCATCGAGGGGGTTTATGGCAATGGAACACTCTCGTTCGAGGCATGGGGCCTCTATCGAATTCAAACAATTATCCTGGGAAACAATAAATGAGTAACTGGCTTGGTCAGGTGTCGGGATAGGACTGGAGGGGAGCACGCGAGAAGAGATGGCAGGAAAAGGTAAGGGGTTTTTAGATTTCGGAAGGGTGTTAAAACTGTATGTGGTTTGTGAGGGCGAGGGACGGCATGTGAAATGCTGAGGGACTAACACATAGGGGTAGGACTGGTGGGGAGGAAACCACTTTTCAGACCGCCCCCCTTGCTGATAGAGGTAGGATGGATGGGGGGGGGGGGGTGCGAAAAGCACTATCAGTCGTTAATATGACAATGAGTTCATCAAGCCATCAGTTGGAGGGCATAATTTAACATATATGACGACGTCATTTGTATCTTTTCGAACATTATCATATGGGCAGAAAACTTAGGCTAAAATAAATAATGCCTTATGACTTAGGATAAAAACATTTTATGAGCCTAAACTTAGGATAAAGTCCATATAATGTAAAATTAACCTCTTTCACCCCTTTGACCCTCTTTAACTCAACTTTATCCTAATCATAAGATTAACTCTGACCAATCAAGGGTGCATTTAGATGTGCAAACCCTATTTTCTTTTCTTTTAGGGGAGAAACACCTAATGTACTGATCTATCATTATTTTTCATTGATTTGGATTAAACAATTGAATAAACTTATTCATCTACCTAACTAACATTAGCCAAGATTACCCAGTTTGGCTAATTTATGCACTAATATAATTAACAAAAATTGAAAATTGTTTTATCATGATTACGCTGTATGATCTAAACAACGACTCAGGGTTGTGGAGTTTTAAACAAGCTTCACACAACATTCAATTTATTCCTAAAGAATCAAACTCTCTATCAAGTAGTGGCATTTAAATTTGCATCAGTTTCAGTTCTAAATTTTTTTCCATGGGGTTCTTTCATCTTTATTTTTATTCTTTCTCTATTTATTCTTTTTCTTTTGTTTTGTTTTTCTTTATTTTATTTTTTTCTTTTCAAATACCCCCTTTTCATTTTTCTTATTTCTTTTTATTTTATATTTATTTTGGAAATATTTTGCAACATGCAATATTATTTACAATTTCACATGACTTAGATAGAATATTCAATCACCTTGTGATTCTATTAAGTATAGGACCCTAATAGGCCCCATAAGAGGTAGGACCACTGGCCTTCTATATATATATATATATACTCTTAACCATTAACATTCATTTGAACAAAAAAAAAGATCAATGAAATATGTGAACTAGAGTTGATTGATTTGTGCAAATTTGGTTTCAGATAGAGTATTTGTTTTCATCACCAAGGTTATGGCTTGAATCATAGGAAGTGTAGTTTAATTCTGGGAACTCGTCGAATAGAGTATTTTTTTTTCATTATGGGTTCGATTGACATACATATAGTTTGATTATGAGAACTCATCAGATGGAGTATGGTCTTGATCGAAGGAAGTTTGGTGTAATATGAAAACTCATCGAACGGTTATGGATCGAACATAGACCTATTAAGGTCATAAAATAACTATGATCATCACCTGTAGCCTGATGCCAAGGTTATGGTTTGGCCGAAGATGATTTTTGGATCAAAATTTTATTTGAACGTGTTGAATCTGACTTGACACTAATCCCATAAGGTTATATTTTTTTATCAAACTATTTTCAGCTGATTTGGCACCAACCCCATTGAGGTTTCAAGTGGTGGATCAAACCGTGTTTGGATGTGCTAACATTGGTCACATAAGGATTGGTGGATGAAACTGTTGAGTTTGACTTGGAACAAGGATGTGGTCCAAATCCCTGAGGTTGTTATTGGTATCTTTGACATATTGAGTTTAACTTGTCATGAGGGGGCGGTACACATCCTCAGGCCCATTATGGTCACAAAATACATAGTATAGTGAAGTGGGTTGAATGGATTAACAAGCCATATTGTAGAGCAGAGTCATTAGAACATGTGAACTATCCATTGCTATTCAAGAGTTTGACCCTTGGCGATGAATAGGTCAAGTTTAATTTGTGTATGTGTGTGCCCAATGGTGATCCCTAGTATTGCACCAAAAGTGCTAAAACACCCAGGCTACTCAAATATAATTATCAACATGGGTTTCCTACAAACTAAGAGGTGACAATGTTACATGCACAGTAGATGGGTTCTACACATGCCACTCTCAACTAGGTCTTCCGATCAGTTGTTCTTCTAGGCCATTCCTCCCAATGGACTAAAGTGAAAATAGCTAATGTAATGTAGAAAATGACTTCTAATTGATATAAAGAGAGTGCTTATCAACTTCTACCTGCAATTGAGATTGAAAGAAAACCATGAACAAATAACAGTTAACCTAGTTGCACAAAAGGAAACCATGCTATATTGCAATCATTCATCTAACCATACAGCCACTTTTGAGTAAAGAAAATACTTTATCTCAAACACTTCACAAAATCATAAATCAAACCTCTATCAACTACTTCAACTAAGTCACACTTCCATGTAAATTGTTGTCCTATTTATGCTAATTCTTTGATTAAATAAACACTAATTCCTACTTATTTTCTGCAGCAAGGGAAGAACGAGGGTTGAAGTGGCCAAGGGGTCTCTTCTAGTCATGAATCCATAGGTGGGGGTAAAGTACATCCTATCCTAGGTTAAAATGTCCACAAGGATAAAAATTGGAGTGGAAATGGGTACCTATAACTATGCTACAAGAGGCTATTATAGGAAGCTTTGAAATGCTACAGGAATGAGGTCAAGAAGGTTCAAAGATTAAATATGATGATAGAAAGGTGTGGCAAGGTGGAAGGAAGTGGAAATAGGTGAGTGAGGGGTGAACAACACCTCCATCAAGGCCTAGATCTCTTTGAGGGAATTGTTTTCACTAGGAGGGCAGCTCATGGTGGTCATGGCCCATGATCTCATAAAATAGGGTTTTAGTGGTAGAATTGAAGGTTGGGGGAAGAGTGATGGAGTGTAAGATGAGGGCGATGAAGGAATCCTTTCCTAAAAATTCAAACAATCCTACAACCGTTACATGAATCCATTCATTGATTATTGACAAATTAAAATAACTATAAGTGGAAAAGTTGAGTTAAATTTAAAGATGATATAATTGATGCTAAAATTCCAATGTAACCAAGAAACTAACTTCTAAGATACAACAAGCATATGTGGAGCAAGAGAAATAATCATAAAAATGTTAATAGATTTTTGGCTTCTGTGATCCATCAATAAATTATGAAGAAATCTTTCGGTAATAATCACATTATCATGAAAAAAGTCGATGCATTTCAAACCAACCAATGTGGTTCATTCCTGATGATGAACCACACTGGTTGGTTCGAAACGCGTTGAATTTTTTCATGATAATGTGATTATTACTGAAAGATTTCTTCATAACATAAAATGTTTCCAATAAATCATTAAAAAAAATGTTTTTTGCCTATGGTTGGAGGTCCTTCTACTCATGATCCCATGATAGAGATGGGGTGGAGGCTACAATCACAGTTTAATATATTTCTCTACAACTAGAATGAATAACTAAACAAAGTACTCAAACTTAAAGAGAGAATACAATTACAAAAGAGGGACTTAGCCAATGGATTGGGCCCCAACCCGAGAGCATAATCCTTCTGAAACTAACTCAGTAATGGATCAAACAACAACTTCTCATTATCATTTCATCAAAGTATAATACATCATATGATAGTCAAATAATAATAATCCTGACCTCAAGAGCTACCTAACTGAAAAAAATAAATCGAATCCTAATGAGCTCTTCTATCTTTATTTATACAAAAGGGTAGCTACCAACAACTTCCTAGAAAATAGGAATATGGTCTCCTTGATCTCAAGAAAAGTGGAGCTTGGATCCTCATAACTACCGCTTGCTTGGCTGATTTTTCCTTTGAGCTAATGAGAGAGATATTGGTGTATCTTGGGCTGATTGAGGGATTTAAGGAGGTGGACAATCCTCCTACAATCTCTCCTTGTTGTCTACTCCAAGCCCTTATTTGGAAATTGTATAAAAAATGGCTTCATTTCCTGCAATTAAATCATATTAGGCTACATGACATGACAAAAATATTTCACCCATATCACTAAGAATAATATAACAAAAATATAAATAAATGTGTGAGAGAGATAGTTAATAAGCTGAAATATGGCATTGCAACCCCTCAAAATGTACCTATTGATGAGCCTCATCATCACCGCCATACCGAAATGGTTGCTCATCCTCTGAGAAAATCAATCATCCATGTTCATCTTCCTCATGGCCCTAATGGCCTCCTTGACATCCCAAGGTACCTCAAATGGAGTGCCCATAGGTGATTATAATCCTGCATGGTTTTCTGCTTCAATCCAATCTTTCTTCTCTTGAGATTGTTCTCTTCCTTCATGTAGTCTTAGTAGACAAGGTGGGCCAAGTTTCAAACCTACCCACTGGATTCTCATTCTTTGCATAGCTCTTTTGTATAAGGGTGAATTCTCTAGTGCATTCCCCATCCTCTCAGGAGATCGATATTATCTATGCTACAAGCTAAGTGGTAAAGAATGCCATATCCTTTGGCATGCCTACAAACTCTCTTCTCCTAGAAACCTGAATGTATAATCCAAGTGTGAGATGGCATGATATAGTGTTTAAATGTATCTAGGTTCTAGCACAACACCATTTGAGATTAATTTATAGTTGCTAATGATTCCCATGGGGCTAATTAGTTTTTCACTAATTTGTAGAGGTTCCCTCTCATCTCTTCCCATTACTCTTTTAACCTCTATTGCTCTTATCTCTTCATGTGTTAGACAAGATGTTAGGGCCATTAATTGCATATCACCAAATCTAAAATTAGGGTCCCAATTTCTCATATCAGTTAATATGAGGTTATGCGTATAAAATTAATCCATTCTAGCCCTTTTTCCTACACTAGACTGTTTGCAAAATTCAACTAATTGTCTATAGTTCTGAAAGGGTAGGGAGACATATTGAGATAAGGTCTTGATTTGGAATTGTAACTGTTACTCCTTGAGATTAAATACATAGGACTTTGAAGGTTTCCTATACTGCATGGCCTCCATGCAAAAAATTTCCAATATAGTGGCAAGTTGAGTGTCTATCTCCTGTAGTTGCTCCTTCAATCTCATGTTCTCTGCTTGCAACTAATCCTTTATAGTAGATTCTCTGAGCCTGACATCAAGTAGCTCTTTACCCATTTCAATTACCCTCTCTTCCATCAACCCCATGTCTCCAAAATTCTTTGACTTAGTGATGTTCATGCATATGTGGGTGCTCCCTCTCTCTATCTCCAGCTCATATAGTAGGGGGATTGTGAATTTTTCAGGGATCAGTCACCCTCCCTCAATGAACTTGTAATAATATCCCAAACTAGGTTATGGGGTAGGTTATTGAAGTTATGTGATATATTTGTCAAAGGTATTTGGGTAGGTTGTTGTCTCTTGTAGTTGTTGTTTTTCAGTTTTACCTCCTCTAGCACATATTTACCTTTTATTTGTGCACTCAGCCCCTATATTTGTATACTCTTCGCCTCTTTTTGCACATTATTCCCTTCCTATAACATGTCCTATCCCTCCTATAGCATTCTCTCTCCCTCTTGTAGAATTCTTTGCCCCTCTTGTAGCATCCTTTTTTTTCTCCTGTAACATGTCATTTTATTGTTTTTGGAGGTCTGTGGGTGCTTTGGGTTGCTTGAAGGAGTTTTATCTAGTGGTAAGCCTCCTCACATAGCCTATGGGAGTCTTTGTTTTGGTATTTGGCAAGGTGACTGCCTCAATTTTTCCCTCATTTGGCCCCAATTCCATTTTTTTTCTTGGGGACTCCTCAATTGTAATTGGGACTTTTGTGGGAGTTTGTGGTCTCCCATGTTTTACTCTAGTGATCTTCCTTGTCTTAAAGTAGAGAGGGGCTTGCCTTGGTATTTTATTTTTAGATTTTACAGTAGTGCCCAAGATAGCTAAAGTGGCAGCTACCTCATCGACAGTGTTCCCTAGTGACAGACTGGTTTGCTGAGGGGATATATCAGTTTTCTTTGGTTAAGTGGTACTTTAGGACTCAAGGCCTCCTCTTCTAGTTTTTTTCCCTTTTCTCCCTCATCTTTTCCTCCTTCTGCCTCTGTCTCTTGTGCTATTTCTTCCTCTTTTTTCATCTCTTCCTCTTTTTTTGTCCGTTCTATTTCCTCCTCCTATGTTCTTGTATCCCTACCACCAAGGCTAGATGCAAGAGTTTCCCCAGGAATAGTATTTTGGTTTCCTATTAATGTTCATCTATCCATGTCTATGAATATGGAACATGAGACAAGAACTTTTAGATTGTTTAAGGCATCCTCCACTATCAATTTGGTAATTCCATGGTGGGCTAAATGTTGTTGCTTTCGTTCTCTAACTTTCTAGCGCATCTCCCCGATGGACTGAAGGAGGAAGTATGACGCATTTAATATCTAGGAAATAGGCAAGTCTACGTTGGATCCAATTTTTTTCAGTAGTATAAAGAGGTAGGAATATACCACAAAATTATTCCCTCACAGGAGATGTATTTCAAAATATTATAAGCCACAGCATCCCATGGATAAGGTAAATTTATCTCCTAACTCCATTCTTGTCTTCTATAGGTTTCTCCTTGGAAATGAAGAAATTATTCTTGGTAGTGACACTGGTGGCCTTGTATTCCATATTCCATTTTATTCCTAGAGGGAAGGTGGTTACTCTGTTGATTATTTCAGGGCTTATTGATATGGCTAACCCCCTTACAATAGTGATGAAATTGTCCTATGTTTGTGACTTTAAGGCCATGGAAAAATCAAATGAAATGTCATCATCATATAACCCTTTCAACAATTCGAAGAAGCCTATCCATTGATTTCTCCTAGATATATCTACCATAGGAGGGTGCAAATGGATTTTTTTGTTGTTTGAAGGTTCTCTTCTGTTAAACCCACCCCCCATCTCTTCCTGTTTCTCTTGAATAAGTGAATGAGTGATGATTATTTTATGGCCTTAGTGTTAAATTCGTTGGTACTAGTGGGTCAACAAGCTCTTATCACTACAATATTTATGTTTTAACCACTACTTTATTTGCACAAACCCTCTCAATTTCACAATTTAATTACTACTTACTGCAGAATTCTAAGGAGAAATTGTGTATAATTTTGATGGAGATATGAGTGTCATGGAAACTTACTTATTTTAGATGGTGTTTTGAGATGAAGATGATTTTTTTTTAACCAATTGAACCCTTCGTTGCTTGTATTTATCCCCTCAACCTTCCTATAGCACTCCCTTGACCTTCCTCTGGCAATTACAATGCTTCCTATAACACCTCACTTTCATAGTAGCAGGTCGAGGTTCGAAGCTCCCTGGTGGCTTAACAAAATCGTCCTATCTCTAACTATTCTTGGAATGAGAAAATATGTAAAGTAAAACGCACCCAATTACATTATATGCCATTTTTTTGTTGGGCTTGGAGCGTTGTGTTGAGTTGTCCTTCACACGAGGTTTCCTCACTTGGACTATTGGCCCCACTTTAAGTGATTATTATCTTCTCCTCGTAATCAACACCCACTCCTATTGATCCTACCTCGACTGATGTGACATATCCATGTTGCATGAGGACTCTACCAATCACCTTTAGTTCACTAGCTGAGGGTGGAAAAGTTAACTTGCCACCTTCAGCTTATTAAAACTTTTCCTCTTGACATTCATTCATTTTATTCAATTACACATAGGGAGAGGGTGAGAGACTACCATACCTTAGCCTAACTCATGGTCAATTTGTTGTAGGGCCTTGCATAGTGGAGTTGAACCATTGTATTGGCACCAAAATAGTTTTCCTTATTGTCTTAGGTCTTTCTATATGTCTTCATTCTTCTTTTGGTGCTTAATTGTATTCTTTTTTATGTGTGCTAGTACTTTGTTGAGGCTTAAGATGTTGTTGCTATTGGAGAGTCATTCTTGGAGTTCCATCACTTATTCAGAGTCACCTCACAATTTTTTCCTATCTCCATAGATGATAAAAAAAAAAATATAAAATTACCCGAGTTTTATACAGGAGGATTTTCTCTTCTTGTAGCAACCCCTTCTTTGGACTTTGTGGACCTTCAATTTGCATGGGGTGATGACAGAGATTGTGGAAAGGCTTTAGGAGAGTGACAAGATTATCAGGGAGTAGTGTGGGATTGGAGTAATGGTGATAAGGAACTTTCTTTTTTTAAATAAAAAGTTGTGTTTTCAGATAGGACCAAGTGAAGGTCTTAAGTGAGAAATCTCTTTAAGTGAGATGGAGGAGTGATGGTATGATGATGGTTAATGGTTGAAAGACCCTCTTCATGATTTTTTGAGACCACAATATCCTTGGTGGCTTCCCTTTACCTCAATATTTAATCCTATATATTTTTAGAACCCTCATGTAGCACAAGAGGGCCTTCCTATAGCTTTACAGGATCTTCTTGTAGCATCACAGAGAGGGAGTGAAATTTTGGTTTTGATCTCATGGGATGGTGGAGGGAGATGAAGAGGTGAGTAGTGATTATTAATAAGGAGTGAATGGATGGAGGAGTTAATAAAAATTGCAAATTTACTTTGACTTGTAACCATAACATGCCATTATTCATAATCATGCAAAAAAGAAAAAGGTTAGCAGTCCTGGTGTCATCTCATGTTATTTCTTATTTTCTTTGTTTTTTTCTCTCATTTTTTGTTTTTTTTCAAGGCAATTGGGTTGCGCCAAAGGAGGTTTTCAACCCAAAATCCTACCCTAGGTGCCTCAGAAAGGTTTTCACTCAAGGATCTTTCTTTTTTTATTCCTTTTTTTTTTCTCCAGGTATACCTCAGAGAGGTTTTCAATCCTGGAGTTGGCCTTGGATGTCTCATGGAGGTTTTCACCTAGGCCTCTTTATTCTTTTGTTTTTTTCTCTAGGGGGGCTGTGGACTAGAAGCTAAGAGACTTCCAATTAAATTTACCTCTTTGCTAATTTTACTGATGATCTCTTCCTTAGAAATAGGTTTCTTGTATACTTTTAGCCTATAAATGTTGACAATTAGAGGGACCCCCTCCTCATCAATGGTTATGACATGAACAACTCCATTATCATGGAAATTCTATATCAGGTATGGGCCCAACAATATTGTGATGAATTTTCCCTTAAAATCCTTTAACCTGGTGCCATATAACAAGGCCTTATCCCCTTCCTAAAATATGTTATCCTTAATGTGCTTATCATGTGAGAACTTCCTTTAAAATTCTATAACTTTAGTGTGGAGGAGGGTCTGCATTCTAAATTCATCCAATCCATTTAGTTGGAGCAACCTTTCTTTCTGTGCTCTTCTGACATCTAAATCTAATTGGGCTACCAGTCTCACATTGTTATACTCAAACTCAATGGATTGGATTTGAATGAACTTTGCTTTCTTCCCATAAACCAAATCATATGGATTGAATCCTATGGTTGTCTTCCAGGTGGTGTTATAGGCCCAAGTGGCCTCCACTAATCTGTCTTCCCAATATTTCTTGTTGCTACTCACCACCTTGGTGAGGATGCTCTCCAATGGTCTATTGGTAACCTCTACTTTCCCATTTTCTTGAGGGTGATAGGAATTAGAAGTTATGTGCTTCATATTATGTTGCATCAAGAGATTCTCAATAAAACGTGATGTGAATTGATCTCTTTGATCAATTACTATCTCCCTTGGATACCCAAATTTGTAGAAAATATTTTCCTTTAATAACTCAGCCAGTTTTTCTTTTGTTGTTGCTTTGACAACCTTTGTCTCAGCCCACCTTTTCAAATAGTTAGTGCACACTATAATGTATTTATTTTGCCTTGATGGTGGATCATTTGGCCCAATGAAATCCATAACCCACTTGTCAAATGGATCTAAGGCAACTTGAGGTTGTAGAGGAATTTCATCCTTGGGTGTGGGTTTCCACATCCTCTAACACTGATCACATTTGCTGGTATACCTTCTTGCATCCTGATGAAGAGTAGGCCAATAGTATCCAACCTGTAAGGACTTGAAATATGGGTCCTTAGCAAAACAATGACCCCGACAGGGCCCATGATGACATGCTGAGAGGATTTCAAAGAATTCCTCTTTCCTGAAACATCTCCTAAAGACCTAATATAGTCCCAGTTTTAAAATATCGTTACCAATCCAAGTGAAATGAGTGCTCTTTCTCACAATTCTGCTCTCCTCCTTGGATGACAGATTTGGAGGAAATATCCCAACAACTAGGTAGTTGGCTATGTCAGAAAACCAAGGAGAGAGTACTGAGATAGAAAATAGGTGCTCATTTGGAAGTTTATCATTTACCATCCCTTCATCATTTGCAGGCAAAGTGAGTCTAGACAAAAAATATGCAATGTTGAGATTCAATGTTAGGTCCTTATATTACTAGTATAGTCCCTTATTGTTGTTAGTTTAACACCCTTATTGTTAATTTTGTACCCCTGTAACCCCCATGTTGTTATTATCCTGCCCTTACATTATTATTGTTAGGTTGGCTAGGATTACATTGTGGCCCCATGGACTCCTATATATAGAGAGGAGGTTTTGTCATTTGTATCATCGAATAATTGTTCATTCATGTAATTTATTGGAGGTTTCCCCCTAGAAGTGGCTTGTTTCTAAGGCGTTGATATCTCTTTTCTTCTATTTTTGGAGCTGGTTTCACAACGTTTGGTATCAGAGCTTTTGGATTCTAGGGTTTCGCTGCTCCAAATAGGTCATCGTGGCATTTTTTCTATAATTTTTTTTCTATGAAGGGTCAGAAGTTGAAATTTTTAGAGTGCGAAGCCAAAAGCCTAAGGAACATCATCGCAATATTTCAGAGCTTGTTTTGCAATATTTTTGGAGATATTATCCATGGAATTTAGGTCATTTTGCAGGATCCTGAATTTAACCTAAACAGATCATCGTGGAATTTTCACTATAAATTTTTTTATACGAAGGTTCAGAAGCTGAAATGTTTAGAGGGTGAAGCTGAACGCCTGATGAACATCATCAAAAAAAGTCAGATCTTGGTTAGCAATATTTTCGGAGATATGATCTATGGAAGTTAGGGTTGTTTCAGGCTTCTGAATTTCATCTCAAAGTGGTGATCATGGGAAAATCTTCATAGCTCTCTCTCTGAGCATCAGATTGGAATTCTAAAAAATGTGGCAATAATTACGCAAACTGTAGTTTTCTATCTATCAAGTTCAGAGTCAAATGAGGAAACAATGACACATGGCTAGTTGTACAAGTTCACTCTACTGAACTAGTCCATAATTAGGTCATTGTGGGAGATTGGGCATAACCTTGTTTTGAAAAATCCAAATCAGGTTAGACCTATGGCATTTGAAAGAAGATTCAGAGGAATAATTCAGGGCTGAATTTAAAATATTGAAGATCCAAAATCATAGAGATAATTCAGTTTCAATATCGATCTCCTCAAAAGCAAGAAAAATGTGTGTATTTGTTTTGAATTACATAAGTCTCGTTTGAAAAAAATTAGTTTGAAATTATTCCAAGGGCATATTGAAGAATAGATATCAGTATTGGGTACTAAAATGCCCCAAAAAATTGTTTCAACACCCATTAATCCTTCAAAAGGCTCCACTATGACTCATGAAGATGAAAAAACACAACATCAGATATCAAAATTACAAGAGCAAGTGCACCAAATTTCGCTATCGCAAAGAGCAACAAAAAATGAAATGGAAGTTTTGAAGAAAGGCATGGAAACTAAGATGGATGGTTTGAAGAAAGGCATGGAAGCTAACATGAACGGTTTGGAAGCTAACATGGATGGCATGGAAGTGGGCATGGAAGCTAAGATGGATGGCATGGAAGCTAAGATGAATGACATGGAAGATAAGATCGATGAAAAAATGAAAGGCAACATGGAAAACATGAAGAATGATCTGAAAGTAGATATCGAAGGTTTGGCAAAGCTGATGCAAGAAATGTTTCCTAATGGCGAAAATATAGTAGAGGAAACTCATGATGAGAACAATATAAATGTTAATCATGATTTCATAAACTCTAAGGTTGGATGGAAGAACCACCATTTTCCAAAGATGGATATGATGAAGTTTGATGGTAAGGATCCCGTAACATGGATACTACAGATGGTGCAATATTTTGATCTCAACAATGTGCAAAACACACAAAAGGTACACATTGCAACTTTACATTTAGAAAAGCATACATTTGCATGGTATCGATGGCTTTGCTCCCATAAAAAAATTGTCACTTGGTCAAATTTTATGGAGGAAATGATAGCACATTACGAGGATACAAAGAGAAACACCTTCTTTAGCCAATTGATAAATATCAAACAAAAGCATTTAGTGGCGGAGCACATTGAGGACTTTCAAAAATTGAATATAAGGGTAATTGATATTCTAGAGGAGCAAAAGATCGATGTCTTCACAGGGACTTTAAAGGATAACATCCAACATGAAGTTCACGTTTGGGAACTAGATTCATTAGAGAAGGCATTCAGGTTGGCACGAAAAATTGAATGTAAAATTATGGCGACAAGGAAGCCTACCACTCACATCTATAAAGATGGAAGTGTTGCTACTCCTAGACTTCCACAACCTACAAGGTTGACACCACAGCAATTGGAAAAAAAGAGAGCAAAAGGGCTTTGTTATAGTTGTGATAGAAATTACACTAAAGGTCATAAGTGTGCTGAGAAGAAAATATTTTACATAGATTGTGAAGAGGAGGAAGAAAATGAGCAAGAAACTTCAAAAGAAGAGGATATACACTAGGAAGCAACCCTAGAAGAAGAATAAATGAGTCCAACCATATCATGTAATGCATTGTCAAGAATTACCACTCCTCAAACTCTAAATATAGAAGAACATATCAAGAAGAAAAAGGTAATAGTGTTGATTGATTTGGGTAGTACCCATAATTTTATTCATTGTAAGGTAACCAAGGAATTGAATTGTTTCCTATACCCAACACCAGAATGCCAAGTGATGGTTGCAAATGGAGGAACTATAAATTTCTTTGGAAAATGCCATAATATCAAGCTATCCATGGGGGAATATGTATTGAATATTCCAATGCTTTCCATCCCAATGGGAGGTGCTAATGTTGTACTAGGAGTGCAATGGTTACAATCTTTGGGGATGGTAGCTTTTAATTTTCAATAACTTTTCTTGAAAAATTTTTCGAAAGGAAAGGAAATCAAATTACGGGGTATCACAGGGAAGCCAGGAAATATAATAAGCTCTAATGTCATGACAAAGCTTCTGAAGAAAGAACAATGAGGCGTAATTGCATAATTATGCTCACTAGAAGTTCCAACATCAAAATCATCTATTTCTCCAAATCTCCAAAGAGTCTTGGACAACCATTCCAAGGTGTTTGATACTCCCAAAGGACTCCCACCTATTCATGATCATGATCATTCTATTCATTTGATTCCAGGAAGTGTTCCTCCAAACATCCGACCTTACAAATATCCTTATGTCCAAAAGAGTGAAATTAAACATATGATTGCAGAAATGTTAGAGGCTAGTATAATTCAACCTAGTCAAAGTTCTTTCTTTGCTCCAGTAGTATTGGTGCATAAGAAGCATGGATCATGGTGCATGTGTCCGGATTATAGGGAGCTCAATAAGCTCACTATTAAAGATAAATTTCCCATTCCCATGATTGATGAATTATTGGATGAATTACAAGGAGCAATTTATTTTACCAAATTGGATCTTCATTTAGGATATCATCAAATTAGAAAGAAGACTGAAGATATTCTGAAAACAACATTTCGAACACATAAGGGTCATTATGAATTTTTGTTCATGACTTTTGGCCTTACCAATGCACCTTCTACATTTCAAGGGTTGATGAATTCAATTTTCAAACCCTTCCTTAGAAAATTTGTGCTAGTATTTTTTGATGATATACTAATATACAGCAGGTCTTGGAAGGATCATGTTCAACATGTTGACATGGTGCTCAAACTATTGGAGGAGAAACAATTATATGCAAAAACATCCAAATGTTTCTTTGGAGTACAAGAGGTGGAATATCTGGGTCATATTTTATCTCATGAGGGTGTTAAGGTAGACCCTAACAAAATTAAAGCCATTAAGGAATGGAAAGTCCCCACAACCATAAAGCAGTTGCGCAGATTTCTCAGGTTAACAAGGTATTATCGCAAGTTTGTTAAGAATTATGGGAGAATAGTAGCACCTATAACAACATTATTGAAGAAAGATGCATTTTCATGGACTCCTGAAGCAACTAAGGCATTTGAACATCTTAAAAATGAAATGCGCCTAGCACCAGTCTTAGCGATGCTAGACTTCACAAAAACCTTTATTGTGGAATGTGATGCCTTAGGAAATGGAATTATTGATGTTTTAATGCAAGAAGGAAGACCCATTGCTTTGGAAAGTCATTCAATCAAAGGAAATTATTCACAAAAGGCTATTTATGAGAAGGAAATGTTGGCAATACTACATGCACTAAAGAAATGGAGACCTTACCTAATGGGAAGACACTTCAAGGTAAAAAAAGATTAGGATAGTCTTAAACACTTTTTGGAACAAAGACTATCTTCGGGAGAGTAGCAAAAATGGGTCACAAAGATGTTGGGTTATGACTTTGAAATCACCTACAAAAAAGGGAAGTTAAATGTTGTTGCAAATGCACTCTCAAGAAAGGATGAAGAGGTGGAAGCATTGCTTTGTGCCATTTCTATTATCCAACCAGATTGGAAAACCAAAGCAAGGGATGAATGGAAGAAGGATGAGGAAGTTTGGACACTCATTCAAAAGTTGCAGCAAGATCCTAGTACATCTGATAAATTTAGTTGGAAAAATTATTCCTTATGGTACAAAGATCGCTTATATATTTGCAATAATTCCCAACTAAAACAAAATATTCTTCTAGAATTGCACAATTCTCCTTTAGGAGGACACTTGGGATTTTTTTTAAATTACCACAGGGTGAAGAAAGAATTTTTTTGGGATGGCCTTAAATATGATATTCAAAAGTTTGTGGCGGAATGTTTGGTTTGCCAGCAAAATAACTTTGAGACAATTAAGACCCCGGGTCTTCTAAACCTTTATCCATTCCAAGTCAACATTGGTAGGAGATTTCAATGGATTTTATCACAGGTTTACCTAATTCCAAAGGAAGGAGTGTCATCATGGTGGTAGTTGATAGACTTACTAAGTATGCACACTTTTGTGCATTATCTCATCCATTTAAATAAAGTATGGTTGCTACTGCATTTATGGAAACAATTCAAAAGCTACATGGAAACCCGAAGATTATTGTAAGTGATAAAGATCCCATTTTTATAGGAAATTTTTGGATGGAATTATTTTCTTGTTTGGGTACTCAACTAGCTCATAGCTCATCTTATCATCCTCAATTCTATGGTCAAACAAAGATAGTGAATAAATGTTTGGAAGGATATCTTCATTGTTTTATATCTGATAAGCAAGCGAAATGGGTCGAGCGGTTACCTCTCGCTGAATGGTAGTATAACACTTCCTTCCATACTGCAACATAAATGACGCCATTTATGGAACTTCATGGATATCATCCACTGTCCATCACATCTTATTTAAGGGAAAAGTATAGGGTTCAAGTAGTGGAGAATCACATCAAGCATCAACAAGAAGTTCTCCAACTCTTAAAGGAAAACCTAAATTTGTCACAAAATCAAATGAAACAACAGGCAGATCAACATCAAAGTGAGATAAATTTTGATGTGGGAGACTAGGTATTTTTACGGCTACAACCATACAAACAAATGTCCCTCAAGCAAACTAATAAGGATAATAAATTATCGCCAAAGCACTATGGTCCTTACAAGGTGTTGCAAAATATTGGTACTATGGCATACAACTTGCAGCTTCCTACTTCTTCGCGTGTGCATACAGTTTTCCATGTTTCATGCTTAAAAAAGGTTATAGGGGACAAACTTCCAGTTCAAACAATATTACCAAAACTTGATGAGGAAGGAAAAACCATATTGGAACCTGAAGCAGTCATGGAAAAAAGAACTCGACAGCTACGAAATTGATCAATTTTAGAGTATCTCATCAAATGGAAGAACTTACCCACTGAAGATTCTACATGGGAGGATGAGAATTTTATACAGAAGAACTCGGAGCTACTCAAGCGTTGAGAACAACACTTTTTTAAAGGAGAGGAGCATGTTAGGTCCTTATATTACTAGTATAGTCCCTCCCTTATTGTAATTGGTGTACCCCTGTAACCCCCATATTGTTATTATTGTGCCCTTACATTATTATTGTTAGGTCGGCTAGGATTACATTGTGGCCCCATGGACTCCTATATATAGAGAGGAGGTTTTGTCATTTGTATCATCGAAGAATTGTTCATTCATGTAATGTATTGGAGGTTTCCCCCTCGAAGTGGCTTGTTTCTAAGGCGTTGATATCTCTTTTCTTCTATTTCTGGAGCTAGTTTCATAACATTCAACAAGATGATGAGCTTAGTGAAAAGTAAGCACCTTCACTAAGTGGGGCCCGCAGGCTATTTTTAGGTGTATGTCTATTTTTAGACATGGAGAGCATATTCTATAAGTTTCAGGATGTTATTTGTAGATGGTTGATCAATTTGGAAAAATAGATGAAATTTTATATTTAGAATATTGGGCGAAGTCTATTTATAGATCATCAATCTAAAAATAGGTGCATGTCGATTATTATTAGCAGTTAATAATAATCTGACAATAAACATCAACTTATTCTCTTGGAGCACTTTATTTCAGTGAACATATTTGGAAAATCAGTGGGCTGAAGGAATTACGCAATTCCTAGGTTTATTGGCAGCTCATGCATGGAGGACTTAGTTACAATTGAAGTGGTAAAGTTATGACAGAGTTGGAAGAGTAGTTACGGGAGTTGTTATTCAGTTTAACTCAGTTAATGGAGTTAAACTCAGTTGAGCTAGTTGTATCTAGTCTAACTAAAAGATACACTAGTGAGAGTTAAGTGAATTAATTAGTTAATTAGTTCACAAATAATAACTCACTAACAACTGAACAAATACATCAGTTAACTACAGTGCATGTCAGTTCTAGTGGAGACCCAGTGGAGAGATAGGTGAAAGGGTGAGATGGACTATCTGTTGTGACTATAGTGATGCATTCAATGCATCTGACACACATTGCAATTGCCAATTAGGATTTCACATTCAAGGCAAGGCCAATTCGAATTCATTCAGTGGTCTTCTTCAGCAGGGATTGCGCAGTGGAGGCAGACTGTCAGGAGGCAAGAAATTGGTGCATAGATATGCAAATTTCTGCAAGATAGTGTATAATGATTCTATATTGAACTAAGAGCTTGATGTACTAAGATTTGTATGAGATTATTACATGATTCCATTGATATACATAATATATGATAGTTGGGGTTTTTATCTTTAAGCTTTCCCATTAAACAATTGTGTTATGTACGACTGAATTTATTCACACGTGTTTGCAATTGAGTTTTAAATTTCCGCAAGTTTAACAGTGGAAGGATTTTGTATTTAGAAAGAATATAAATATTGTTAGATCAAGAGGATCCAGAAATACATCCATATTAATAAATTTCTACATGGTATTGGAGCAGTATTGATCACTGGAGATTGCAATTGTGAATAAGTGTTGAGTTTTGTGCTGGTGGACAATTCAAATTTGTTGCAGAAATTTCTTGGTGCGACAATTGAGTATTCATTGAAATGTCTTTCAATGGGTTGCGATTGGAGTATGCCCTTGAGGGTAGCTCAAATTACATAGCCTGGAAGGATAGGATGGAGGCAGTGCTTGAAGATAATGGACTGAAGGAGTTCATCGATAGCAATGTTCCTAAGCCTACTTCTAGCGATGTTGCATTACTTGACACATGGCAAAAGAAGGTAGCGAAGACAAGAATAATTATATTGGAAGGTGTGAAGGACCATATTGTGTCAATCCTTCATAGGAAATCCACTCCATTTGCAATGTGGAAGGCTTTGACAGATCTTTTCCAAAGCAGCAGCGACCATAGGAAGTTGGCGCTGAAAGATAAGCTCAGAAAAATAAAAAATGGATAAGGGTGACAGTATTCAAAAATATCTCACGAAGTTTTTCCAATGCAAGGATGAGTTGGGAAGTGTGGGGATTACAGTTGCAGACGATGACTTGGTGAGCTTGGCTCTCTTTGGGTTACCAAAGAGTTGGTACAGTTATCAGGACTCTGTCAATGGACGAGAGAAACTGCCGGAATGGGAGCGACTTTGGTCGGATCTTGTGCAGGAAGAGATAAGGCGAAGTACCAGGGATGGCTCTTCATCGAAGAATGATGATGAAGAGAATTGTGCTTTGGATACCAAATAAAGGAAAGGGAAGGGGAAGAAATTCATTGAAAATCCAAGGCTAAAGGCAAGAAGCTGGATTTGTCCAAGATGAAGTGTTTTCACTGTCACGAACATGGGCATCTCGCCACTAACTTCCCACAGAAAAAGAAGAACAAGAAATATGTTGGAGCTGCAACTGGAGAGGCCTTAGCCTCACAATTTGAACTTGATTTCTCTTTGATCACATGTTTGGTTTCAAGCGCAGTGGTATCAGTGTGGTATCTTGATAATGGTCTGTCTTTCCATATGACGAGAGACAAGGAGTTGTTTAGTGACTTGGAGGAGAAGGATCTCCAAATGCATATAGAGATGGGCGATGATGGTATATATAGTGTGACTAGCATTGGGACCATTGCCTTTGATAGGGAGTCAGGTAAACCATTTATGTTGAAATATGTTATGCATGTTCTAGGTCTGAAGAAGAACTTGGTCTTGGTCGCAATGTTGGAAGACAGAGGTTATGACGTTGTTTTCAGTGAGGGAAAATATTTCCTACGACATAAAACAATGGGTCAAACCAAGAGGATAGGGATTCGAGTTAAGAATCTCTACAAGCTGGAGGTAGATGGCTGCGCTGCAATGATGGGCAAATCAGAAGAAGTGGTGAGCCAAGATGAGGGCGAATTATGGCACAGGAGATTGGGTCATCTTCACCATGGCGCCTTGAAGATTTTGTAGCAGATTTCTACTGGACTTCCAAAGGGTACTCTTGCGTAGTCAGATCAATGCAAGGGATGCACTATGGGTATGTTTTTGAAGACTAGCTATCATGAGAAGGAGAACCATGCTTCAGTGATCTTGGAGAGAATTCACACAGACATGTGTGGACCTTTCTCGGTTGCTTCAACAGAAAAAAATATGTACTATGTTATTTTTGTTGGTGACTATTCTCATAGATGCTGGATCTTCTTCATTTAGAAGAAGAATGAAACATTCTCAAATTTCTGTGAGTTTAACGCATTGGTGGAGAAGGAGTCAGGGAAGCAAGTGAAGGCTCTGCGGAGCGATAATGGTGGTGAATATATCTCAAACTACTTCAAAGACTTCTGTAGAAAAGAAGGAATTAGAAGATAACTCATAGCACCTCATAACCCACAATAGAATAGGGTCATGGAGAGGAAGAACAGAATGATTGTGGGTGTTGCAAAAGCTATGCTACATGACCAGGGCCTACCAATGCACTTGTGGGTGGAAGCATGCAACACTGCGGTTTATGTGCAAAACCATTGTTTTCATAGAGTACTTGGCATGAGTACACTTGAAGAAGCTTTTACTGGCTCATTTAAATATGTTTGGCTCATATGTTTACATTCATGTGCCAAAGGATGCCAGGAAGAAGCTGGGGCTGACTGTAGAAGTGGGGATATTTGTGGGGTAAACAGAAACATCCCATAATTATCGTGTGTATTTTCCAAACAGTTGAATGACTATGGTGCGATGGGATATAAAATTCAATTAGGTGAAAGCCATGAAATTGTCACTTTAGAGGGAGCTACACTTGCATGCAGAGGAGGAACTTCTTGTTCCCAAAGATGAGCCTCTAGATGTGGATCAGCCACAGGAGGAGGATCATGGAGTGGAGGAGCCCACTCATGCAGAACCAAACATCATAACTGGCAGAAAGCATAACATGGAAGCTGAGGGACTGAAGCTTGATGTGCCATAGAATGTAGGAGTCCCTACATCACAGCATAGATAGAGACAGTCACCTGGCCGGTTTACTGGATACATGACTCTTATGAGAAAGTGTATCGTGACAGAGCCATTTATTTTGAAGAAGCAATGCAGGAGCCCACATGGGTAGATGCCATGGTGGAGGAGTACTACTCCATTGTCAGAAACAGTGCTTGGGAGATTGTTCCAAGGCCGGTGGGTAAATCCGTTGTAGGATCAAGATGTATCTACAAGGTAAAGCAAGCTGCTGATGGGAGCATTGAGAAGTATAAGGCAAGATTTTTTTCCCAGGGCTTCTCACAGATCGAGGGGATTGATTATGAAGAAACCTTTGCACCTGTCACACGGTATTCTTCCATAAGGACCATCCTTGCTCTCTCAGCGCAGATGGGTTGGCACATTCATCAGATGGATGTGAATATTGTGTTCCCTAATGGGATCATTGAGGAAGAGGTGTACATTGAGCAGCCTGAAGGATTTGAGATCTTTAGTAGTGAGTTGCATGTGTGCTGAATCAAAAGAGTGTTGTATGGGTTGAAGCAAGCACCATGTGCTTGGTACACATGGATCAACAGCTATTTCATTGGACTTGGCTTCATCAAGAGTGAGGCGGATGCAATTCTGTACCAAATTGTGGTGGAGGGTAAGCTTTTAATCATTGTTATTTATGTTGATGATTTAATACTAATGGGTGATGAGCAATTGATACACTCATGCAAGGCAGATCTTGAAAAGGAGTTTGAGATGAAGGATTTGGGCCTCCTTCATTATTTCCTTGGATTGGAAATATGATAGTGAGAAGGTGAACTATTTGTGTCTCAAGGCAAGTATGCTTGGGAGATAATTGGTATGTTTCACATGGAGGACTGCAAGCCCATGGATACTCCTCTTCCAGGAAATTGGAGGAAAGAGGATGCTACATCGGTAGAGGTAGTGGATGCCTATCATCATATCAAAGATTGTGTGCAGCGGAAGATCATGTTGCTTCAGTACATTCCTACAGAAGATCAGGTTGTAGATATTCTGACGAAGGCGCTCGGCAGGAGCAAATTCGAATACCATAGAGGCAGGATCGGGTTGAAGGATAAACCCTATCTTGTTGAGAGGGAGTGTTGAGATTCAACGAGATGATAAGCTTAGTGAAAAGTAAGCACCTTCAGTAAGTGGGGCCCGCAGGATTTTTTTAGGTGTATGTCTATTTTTAGACATGGTGAGCATATTCTAAAGTTGCAGGATGCTATTTGTAGATGGTTGATCAAGTTGGAAAAATAGATGAACTTCTAATTTTAGAATATTTAGCGAAGTCTATTTATAGATCGTCAATCTAAAAATAGGTGCATGTCAATTATTATTAGCCCTTAATAATAATCTGACAATAAACATCAACTTATTCTCTTGGAGCACTTTATTTCAGTGAACATATTTGGAAAATCAGTGGGCTGAAGGAATTAGGAAATTTCTAGGGTTATTGGTCGCTCATGCATGGAGGACACAGGTAGAATTGAAGTGGCAAAGTTATGACAGAGTTGAAAGAGTAGTTACGGGAG
This sequence comes from Pinus albicaulis, assembly GCA_034641835.2. Classification (NCBI taxonomy): domain Eukaryota; kingdom Viridiplantae; phylum Streptophyta; class Pinopsida; order Pinales; family Pinaceae; genus Pinus; species Pinus albicaulis. The sequence goes on along the minus strand of CM076575.1, from coordinate 851,978,716 downwards.
CTATTATTCAGTTTAACTTAGTTAATGGAGTTAAACTCAGTTGAGCTAGTTGTATCTAGTCTAACTAAAAGATACACTAGTGAGAGTTAAGTGAATTAATTAGTTAATTAATTACAAATTCAGTGGTCTTTTTCAGCAGGGATTGCGCAGTGGAGGCAGGTTGAAAGGAGGCAAGAAATTGGTGCATAGATATGCAAATTTCTACATGACAGTGTGTAATGATTCTATATTGTACTGAGATATTGATGTACTAAGCTCTATATGAGATTATTACATGATTCTATTGATATACATAATATGTGATAGTTGGGGTTTTTAGCTTTAAGCTTTCCCATTAAACAACTATGTTATGTGCGATTGAATTTATTCACATGTGTTTGCAATGGAGTTTTAAATTTCCGCAAGTTTAATAGTGGAAGGATTCTGTATTTAGCAAGAAGATAAATATTGTTAGATCAAAAGGATCTAGTAATACATCATTATTAATAAATTTCTACATGCAACTACATTTTCTTTCCCTAGATTATCAATGATAGTCAAATCAAACTATTGTAACAACAATAACCATGTAATAATTCTAACATTCACATCAATGTTTTTCATCAAGTATTTAATTGCATGATAAGTGTTAGTGTCAGAATATGCATTCCACCATCAGTGATCAAAATCACTCTTTTCATATTCATTTTAGGTATCCCATTCAAAAAAATTTAGTCATTCCATTAGGTCATGTAAAAAATTGATTCACTGATGGTAGCCCTAGTCTCAAAATCTCACTCTCCCTCACAAATTCTCATTTGTTGGCCCACCTTCATGTCTTGCTGAGCATAAAAACACTTTTGAAAATCTCATTTCACTATGTCTTATCTCAGTAAAACTCAACTATGGATTCAAGTCATTCAAGGTCCCATTAGGTCATTAGGTTTCATTTTTCAAGGTCCAAAAATGCACCATGTCATCTCAATACGGTCAGCAAAAGGTGTGAGAGTGATACAATAAACATTTCATTACAATTTGCAGAGCATTATCAACATGTAAATATGGTATTTTAAAGTTGTAATTATGGTTTCTAGTATGATTTTCATACTCAAATGTAATTATTTTCAAAAAACAAACTTTTTATTTATTTCATTTTTTATGTTATTTTATGCTTCTTATATGTAATAAGTAACTTCCCTAAAATATGTCAACTCCAACATCCATATCAAATTGAATATCACCACTAAATCAAAGTGACAAGTGTCAAACTCTAGCAACTTCATCCTGCAAAGAAGAAAAAGCCAAAGAAAAAGCATATTCAGCATGCTTTCAAAAAGTGAGAAAAAGCATAGGAAAAGTGGGTTTTTGTATGTAAATCTAAAATCACTTAAGTATTTAAAGACTCCTAGACATCAAATTCAAATTCATTTCCCTCTTATTTTATCGCGCAAACAACTGAGGAGAGTGAAATTTGCGATTTTCTAAGAAAAATTGAGAAAAATAGAGCATAAGGACGCTTATCGTCTTAGCGTTGCACGTATGCTCTTGGCGCTGCACTTATCCTCTTAGCGCTGCATGTATGACCAAAAAGGGTCAGAAAATCATCAAAGTTGAAAAAAATATCCCCCAGACTTCAGCAATCATTCTTCACACTTCCAATCAAAAAAGTAAGTGAGTTTTACATCATTCTCCTCTTCATCAAAGTTATTTTGAATGTGTGAGTTGGTTAAAAGAAAATTTGGTGTCCTCTTGAAAGTGAAACACTAGTTTTTCTCCCTTCCACTCATAATTCCCAAAATCCCATTTCCCTTACACTCAATACCATACCTACATTATTAAAATTCATTCCCAAATCCCTATTATCATAATCCCTATCCCTAAGCTACTAATTCCAAAAACCCTAAGCCCTAGGTGCTATTTTGACCTAAGCTCCTAAATCCCAATTCCTTATCCAAATTCCCATCACTCTTTCACTCCTTTTCCCTTCACAATTCCTCATATCCCTAAACACTATTTTCCATAAAATTCCCTTTCCCCATGTTAGTGTCAGTCTAGTCATACTGCCATCAGTGATCAAAACTGCTCTTTGCATCTGCATATTAGGAGTCCCATAATAATAAATTTCACCGTTCCGCTAGGTCATGGATTCATTGATGGTGGTATTGTTTTATCAGTTTTCCCTCATGAGGTACTTGTTGATTTTCCCCCCTATGGTCTTCAATCATTAGTCATTTTCATTCTCAAAATCATTTCAGTAGGTCATAGGATGGGTCTCATTAGTCTCTAAGGTCTCACCATGGTCAAATAAATGAGTCAAGTGTCAATAAAGATCAGCAAGGTCATGAGGAAGTCAATAAACTCAAAATTATAGCACCAGGAAGATCAGAGATATCATTCATTCAGTTTGATGTAATTTTCACCTCAAAACCATGTTTTGAGGTGAAAACATAACACCTTGCCTTTCAGCCACAATTCAGAAGCTGTTATCTCCACAAAGTGATGTCCCTAACTTCAGAGAAGTTTTCTGCAGCATGTTCAGCGCCAGATCATCTTCAAAGCAGATCCATCAGAGAGAGCCCGGAAAGAGCTTTCCAATGGTATACCACACTCTCAAAACTGACTTCTGGATTGAATTTTATGCTTAAGTGAAGTAAAAGCCCTTATACCCTCATATGCCCCTTATTTCCCCATTTTTCCCTTTAAACTTTGTGTTATTAAAGTTTAATATTCCTTTAAAAACCCCTTTTCCTCTTTCCAATTATAACATCGCATTATAAACCTTTTAAAAATATATATGCAATTTTATTACTAAACCACTTCCCCATTCCATCCCCGTAGACTTTGTAAAGAAATTTTATATCATATAATATAACCCCCCGTCGTATAAACTATGCATATAATAGAACTTTATAAAGTAAAGTTTAAAGTTTTATTAATATAAATCGCAATCGCAACACTTATGTGAAGTCCCCTGATTGGTACATCGCAAAAATTTGCGATGAGATTGATCACATCGCATGTTCCCTCCGATCGCTCCGACCTCCGATCCGCCCAATCGCAACTCCCCTCCGATTGACCTGATCGCGAGTCCTTCCTCCCAATCACTCCGATCGCAGTTGCTTTACCACTCCGATTGATCGCATCGCAAGTTTTGCGATTGCGATTACCCCCGAACTCCGATTGCGATTGACTCCCGGGCCCCACCATACAGTCTATCTGCCCATTCATAAATAAAAGGCCCTTTTCCTTTGTTAAACCCGAAATTTTAGTTTTAACTTATATACAAAGGGATTTCCCCCCATCACATCGGAAATATTACATGTACCATCCCGCTCCCTCTCCCGAATCTGATTTCCGATTGCGATGAAACATGTTATAATATGTTTTATTATATTAAACATGTTTTAATATGTTGTATATCACTTCTGCCTGCCCCGTTCCAATTCCGATTGTGATGAAACATGTTATAATATGTTTTATTATATTAAACATGTTTTAATATGTTGTGTCTCTCCGCCCAACTCCGATTCCGATTGCGATTTATATGCAGGTCCCGCCTCCATCTCCCTTCCTTTTTCCCATTTAAAATACATTTTTCCCTTCACAAAGCATATAATTTCATTCGGTTCTATTTCTACGGCAGTTTATTAAAAAGTTAGAAAACAAAGAAATAATGGAAAGCAAAAGAATAGTGAAAGGGACGAGAGCTTATTTAAAACAATATTGTTACAACAAGCAGCAAAATAGGAAATCTATTCATCAAATTGCCTATTTTCGTTCATACAACCTAACAGCAAAATCTCCAAAGCAGTCAATGTAATGTTGTCCCTCATTTTCAGGGGCAGATTGTTGTATTTCTTTACTATGATTGTGTTTCAGTTCTTCAGCTGTTAGAACAGCTCCCACTTCTGTGGATCTGTGTTCCCACATTTCAGCTTATGTATTGTAATTGTAAATCATTTGTGAGTAGTCTGAGAAAGTAGGGGAAATAGTGTGGAAGAACATCTCTGCGCTACATTGTACAGTTTGACAGGAATTAATAAGAGATGTAGCTTTGATTTGTGGGATCTATGTGGTATGAGATTTAGCATGTGCTTTTCTCCTTTGTTTCATATGTGAATTGTTATGTGCTCCATTCATCCATAAACATTTCCTTTTGAATGTTTTCAAGATAGAAAGGTAGAATCCATTTTATATGCTCTGCCTTGGGGAATCATTCATACTCTGTATTTTTCTTTTGTTTGAAAAAGATCCATTTACCATGCCCTTTTCAGCTCCTCACCAGTCTTTCCATCCCATCCTTATTAAATTTTAATTGCTAAGTTTCCTGCCTATCTTGCCCCATGAAATACCTTGTGTCCTGATTTAATTCCCGGTTTCAACTGTCCCTTTATATCCCACACATCCCTGAAATTAATTAATTCATTCATTCATTCATTATATTAAACCCTTTTCCCATCATTTTATCTAGCCTAATATCAGTCCATTTATTGTGTTCCATTGAATATTCTTTCACGGAGAGAGCCCTCTCCTATCCTTGTAGGGCTAGCTACAAGGTTGAGCATGGTTTAGCTGTTACCCTGTTTTGCCTTTGCAGCCTGGGGTCCAATTCAGGTGCTAACATCTCTGGTGACCATACTGGGGAACATTTTAATTTAAAACAGTAGATCATATCCTCCCCAGTAAATAATGACAGAGTATTATATCTGAAATGTTGATGGTGAACAACAATCAGATGCATATAAAGGCTGAAAACATTCACCTGGCAACTCCATTCACTGAAAGATCCAGAAAATCCAATCCTTCATGGTGACTCCACTGCAGGAAGATCAGTAGCTTTAAGATCTTTATTTTAAGATGGAACGTATTGCAGGAAGGTATGCTCCCATGAGCTGAGATCATATTCTAGGTTTCCCAAATGAAATTCCCAAGGTGGATTGGCTTTAGAATTTTCCTATGTTTAGAAATGTGGAAAGTAATGACGCTGCTCTTCATCTGGTGAAATTTCACATTCATGTGCATAAATTAAAGATCGATTTTCCTGAAGACTGTTTGATAAAGATGTTTATGGCTACTCTGGAAGATGAAGCTCGATCTTGGTATGAAATTTTGCCACCTGGTTGTATTTATTGTTTAAAATATTTTCATACTATATTCTTCGAAAGATATAAAGAGTCTTGTCCGTCCTTAATATTAGTGCAGAATTGTTGCAAATATGTTAATAGTTTCATTGAAAATCTTGATAATTTTTATGGAGGCGATGAATTCATGGACGAAGAAATCATGGAATCGCTCTATGAAATTCGGATAATGACTTATACCTCTCTGTGCCTTCCTGTCACTCGGCAATCAATTGTTCTTTCAGATCAGAATGAAGGGAGTACCTGTATTTCTGCTGCTGGATCTCAAGAAAAGCTAGTGCTTCAAGATTTTCAAGATCCCTTTGGCATTCTTTTGCAAGCATTAGAAAAAATAAATGTTGCCTGGTTCGTTATTATAAGCCTTTGTTTCACTGGTTATTGTGAGTTGCCTACATGTACATCATTCTACCTGCTCGAGAAAAGTGAGACCCGAATTTCGGTATGTAGCCATCTGCTACATTGGTTACACTGGAAGGCTCACTACACATGATTGTACATATTCCATCAGTAGGCAGTTGGTTGTCATCATGATTTGAAGTCCTCAAATCTCGATGGACTGCTGCCATTAAAAAGCTTTGTGAGTACTCATTTCATTTTAGTAGGTCTTGGGTCATTTTTGTTTTAGTCAGTTTCAACATAGTTTCAGAGTTCAAAATGCACAGTCATTCAAGTTTGGGGCCTAAGGTGAAGGCTATAAAACTTGGATGATACGTGTATGGTTTGGTTTTATTTCAGTTTTCAGTCTTAGTCTAGAGTCAGAGTCAGTTTGCATTTGTGTTAGTTTTCAGCATTTTTTACTCCATGCCCAATGGATAAGGCTACTTGGTCTACAGTGTTCTTGGCACCTCCAAGGAGCTACCATCCCCATTGGAGCCAATGTTAGTGTCAGTCTAGTCATACTGCCATCAGTGATCAAAAATTCTCTTTGCATCTGCATATTAGGAGTCCCATAATAATCAATTTCACCGTTCCACTAGGTCGTGGATTCATTGATGGTGGTATTGTTTTATCAGTTTTCCCTCATGAGGTACTTGCTGATTTTCCTCCCTATGGTCTTCAGTAATTAGTCACTTTCATTCTCAAAATCATTTCAGTAGGTCATAGGATGGGTCTCATTAGCCTCTAAGGTCTCACCATGGTCAAATAAATGAGTCAAGTGTCAATAAAGATCAGCAAGGTCATGAGGAAGTCAATAAACTCAAAATTATAGCACCAGGAAGATTAGAGATATCATTCATTCAGTTTGATGTAATTTTCACCTCAAAACCATGTTTTGAGGTGAAAACATAATACTTTGCCTTTCAGCCACAATTCAGAAGCTATTATCTCCACAAAGTGATGTCCCTGCCTTCAGAGAATTTTTCCGCAGCATGTTCAGCACCAGATCATCTTCAAAGCAGATCCATCAGAGAGAGCCCGGAAAGAGCTTTGCAATGGTATACTACACTCTCAAAATTGACTTATGGATTGAATTTTATGCTTAAGTGAAGTAAAAGCCCTTATACCCTCATATGCCCCTTATTTCCCCATTTTTCCCTTTAAACTTTGTGTTATTAAAGTTTAATATTCCTTTAAAAACCCCTTTTCCTCTTTCCGATTATAACATCGCATTATAAACCTTTTAAAAATATATATGCGATTTTATTACTAAACCACTTCCCCATTCCATCCCCGTAGACTTTGTAAACAAAGTTTATATCATATAATATAACCCCCCACCATATAAACTATGCATATAATAGAACTTTATAACGTAAAGTTTAAAGTTTTATTAATATAAATCGCAATCGCAACGGTTTCATATCGCAACACTTATGTGAAGTCCCCCGATTGGTACATTGCAAAAATTTGCGATGCGATTGATCACATCGCATGTTCACTCCAATCGCTCCGACCTCCGATCCGCCCAATCACAACTCCCCTTCGATTGACCCGATCGCAAGTCCTTCCTCCCGATCACTCCGATCGCAGTTCCCTCCGATTGATCACATCGCAAGTTTTGCGATTGCGATTACCCCCGATATCTGATTCCGATTGACTCTCGGGCCCCACCATATGGTCTATCCGCCCATTCATAAATAAAAGGCCCTTTTCCTTTGTTAAACCAGAAATTTTAGTTTTAACTTATATACAAAGGGTTTTCCCCCCATCGCATCGAAAATATTACATGTACCATCCCGCTCCCTCTCCCGACTCCGATTTCCGATTGCGATGAAACATGTTATAATATGTTTTATTATATTAAACATGTTTTAATATGTTGTATATCACTTCCGCCCACCCCGTTCCAATTCCGATTGCGATGAAACATGTTATAATATGTTTTATTATATTAAACATGTTTTAATATGTTGTATATCACTTCCGCCCGCCCCGTTCCAATTCTGATTGCGATGAAATATGTGGGTTCCGCCTCCATCTCCCTTCCTTTTTCCCATTTAAAATACATTTTTCCCTTCACAAAGCATATAATTTCATTCGGTTCTATTTCTACGACAGTTTATTAAAAAGTCAGAAAACAAAGAAATAATGGAAAGCAAAAGAATAGTCAAAGGGTCGAGAGCTTATTTAAAACAATATTGTTATAGCAAGCAGCAAAATAGGAAATCTGTTCATCGGATTGCCTATTTTCGTTCATACAACCTAACAGCAAAATCCCCAAAGCAGTGAATGTAATGCTATCCCTCATTTTCAGGGGCAGATTGTTGTATTTCTTTACTATGATTGTATTTCAGTTCTTCAGCTGTTAGAACAGCTCCCACTTCTGTGGATCTATGTTCCCATATTTCAACTTATTTATTGTAATTGTAAATCATTTGTGAGTAGTCTGAGAAAGTAGGGGAAATAGTGTGGAAGAACATCTCTGCGCTACATTGTATAGTTTGACGGGAATTAATAAGAGATGCAGCTCTGATTTGTGGGGTCCATGTGGTATGAGATTTAGCATGTGTTTTTCTCCTTTGTTTCATATGTGAACTGTTATGTGTTCCATTCATCCATAAACATTTCCTTTTGAATGTTTTCAAGATAGAAAGGTAGAATCCATTTTATATGCTCTGCCTTGGGGAATCATTCATACTCTGTATTTTTCTTCTGTTTGAAAAGGATCCATTTACCATGCCCTTTTCAACTCCTCACCAGTCTTTCCATCCCATCCTTCTTAAATTTTAATTGCTAAGTTTCCTGCCTATCTTGCCCCATGAAAAACCCTACGTCCTGATTTAATTCTCAGTTTCAACTGTCCCTTTATATCCCACACATCCCTGAAATTAATTAATTCATTCATTCATTCATTCTATTAAACCATTTTCCCATTATTTTTTCTAGCCTAATATCAGTCCATTTATTGTGTTCCATTGAATATTCTTTCACGGAGAGAGCCCTCTCCTGTCCTTGTCGGGCTAGCTACAAGGTTGAGCGTGGTTTAGTTGTTACCCTATTTTGCCTTTGCAGCCTGGGGTCCAATTCAGGTGCTAACACCCCATATCCTATCGCCAAATTCACCTTCCACACTATCACCTACTTCCCTAGTGTTTGAACACAAACACACCATGGAAGTAGAAGGAGAACATAATAGGTCACATAGTGAGGAAGAGTAAACATAGGCTAGGAGGCCACATAAATGGAGAAGGATAATCAGACATGAACCTATCAGCATTATGTAGTTTTCGGCTTCTCCAAAGATAATGACATGCTTCAAACATGTTGGTTGTTATGATTTATGTGAACAAATTCCAAGGGTTCAACAGCATTCCATGTTACCTAGGCTATTCATATCTAAACTCCATAACAACTAGGTTACCCTAGATGGTCTCACATTTACTGTCTCAACTTCCATCATTTAAGCTACCACAGGTATCCCAAATTTTGGGGAAAGGTGGTTAAAAAAGAGTGATATGGAAAATCAACACTTTGAGCCCTTTTTAAAACCCATATACAAGAATGAGAAAAAGAGGATGTTTCCTTTTTCCTACCTCTTGGACAGATTTTCACCCAAGATGAAGATAATCATGAAGTAATTTACATGTGAAGGTAGATTCTCAAGACTGTATACCTATCACATTTGGCTCCTAATGCATTTCACTAGGGTAAGGATGCTCAATATACCTTACTACCTTTTTCGGAGTGTTGAAAAGATGGCTTTTATTGCTCATAAAAGGGAGTATGAACACCAAATGAAAAGTATTTTCCATCATTCCCTTATCAAAATCATTGTCCTTTACCATATCAATGAGCTTAAAATTGCATGGGAAACCTTCATAGCCCATGATATCTTTAGAGATCCTCCTACTCAGCATGCTCAAAATCTTCCTTCATCATCTCAGCCATCCACTTCCATCCCTCCATCTTAGCCTACTGTACATTCACCATCATCATATCAGTCCTATTCATCCAATTCACCACCATTATCTTCATCCCACATTGAGACTAAATCCCCTATCATAAATGATATATATGAGGCAGAGAGGGCTAGTATTGTTTAGGTTGAGCCATTGCCTAAAACCTACCAGAGAGGCCACAAGCATGTGTTTGGTCCACACATAGTGGGAGGGGACATGTCTTCTGTTAGCACTGGTATATACATCCCACCCATCTCGCCTAATTTTACTCTGCTTTCACCTCATCTCCGTCATTATCATTGACCTTGCTTCGTTTTTTAACCATTTTTTCCCAAGAGTGCCCAAGTCATCATTGTTCACAAGCACTAAACCCTATTTTCCTCTCCCACTAAGCTAGGGTTTTATATGGAAAAAGAGACATCTGAGTAGAGGAGGCATAAGGGAGGTCATTTCAGTAAGTATGAATCCATACCAACTCATAAACATCATTACTCCATCATTTTGAAGAAATCATTCCAAGGGTCAAATTATATGCCACACATAGAGCCGGTTTTTCCTCAAAACTATGTTTCTGAAAAAAAAAATGAATTTGACAAAAGTGAGAGAGGGTTTTGTCCATAATAGGCCAAGGATTAAAAACCTCCTTCATGTTTTACATAGGTGTCATTTTTTTAGAGAAATTTAAAAAATACAGGTGCCACAGGAGAGTTGTTGCACTTCTGGAGTGACCTTGGGAAAATCAAGTTTTCTCATAGCTGGAGTGTTCAAATGATTTGTGTGATAAGTCAAATGAAAACTAAACTGAGAGATATTTCTAATGAGATATGTTGAGATTAATTTTCAGTTGAGAAAGACCTCCAAAAGTTTCTTGCAACAACACTCTACATTTCTGCACCCTCATTCTGCACTTTTTGACCAGTCTTGGGAAAATCCATTTTTGACAAGGAAAATCAACTCCAATCAGAAAAGCATAGGTATATTCGAAAAGTAGATAACATAAGATCTCCAACGAGCTATCTTAGGCCTAATTTGGACACTGGGAAGCACTCCAAATGTGGTCTTAAAAAATGTGATGCCTGGACGTTGCGCGTTTAGCAAAAATCATTATGCACTTTTTGCCTGGTTGTTGTGCGTTTACCAGTCTTGGGAGATGTGATTTTTGACCAGGAAAATGGGCTTCATTTTGAAACATTAAGGTATTTCTAGAAATTAGACTTGAAGGCATTTCCAATGAGCCATCTTGGAGCATATTTGGACATCAGGAAGGCACTCAAATTCAGCCTTGAACACAAAAGGATATTTTTTGCCTGGTTGTTGCACGTTTAACAAGAAAATGGTGCATTTGTAGTCTTCAAAAAATGGTGACATCGGGAAGGCACTCAAATTCAGCGTTGAACACAAAGTATATTTTTTTCTTGGTTGTTGTGCATTTAACAAGAAAATGGTGCATCTATAGTCTTCAAAAATTTTCTGAGTTTGACTCTAGTTTTTTATTTTCATCTTGGGAAATTTTGAATTTACCTATGTAAATGATTAATATGAATGTAATTATCATTTTTTTACTATTTACTAGGGTAAATACATTAGGTAAATCAAGCAAATGAGGTGTAACGAATCAGTTCACTTGAGATAGGAATGAGTCACTTTGATCATCCTATACTCTAGCTATCAGTTCAAATTTTTGTGTAATATCTTCCTTGCCTCATGGATTCGACCCTTGAGGATGAGTGAAGGTGGTTTTCATGTCTATTTAGCTCATTTCTTCACATTAGTGAAGAGTTGGAAGTTGGAATCAGTTTGATTTTGCTAGTTGATCAAGGGAACTTGTACTCAGTTTTGGCCAAGCTAATAAAGAGGAGTTGCAGCTAAATTTATGGGATACCTGTGGTATTGAATGTCATTCATTGTTTCTTATTTAGTCACATATGTTTGAATGTATTTTTCATTTCACTTTCATATCTATGTTATGATCTCTTACAACTTAGAAATTAAAAATACATGTTTTCCATGCTCTGTTTTGGGTAACTGATCATATTTTGTTCATTATCTTCTGTCTACAGAAATACATCCCTTATGATTTTCTCAGCTTTCTTACAGTTTCAAAACCATTCCACAACTATTTCCTTCAAGTGATTGGCATTGTACCTACCTTGCCCCATTGATCCCTGCAACCCTAACCCTTTTTCCCTGACCTAGCTTTCCTTGACCTAATTCATTTATCCATTGATTTCCCCAACCAAATCAATTCAAAACAACCCCCTAGACTCATTATCTAGCCTAAAACCCTAAATTCTCCAGCCCTCCTAGCTGTGACCCTTTTGGAGAGAGCCCTCTCTGGCTTGATAGGGCTAGCTATCAACTCAAAATCTTGGTTTGTGGTTACCTCTATTGGGATCTCTTCTTTAGCTTTAGAGATCTGGTGGAGTGATAACATCTTCTACATCAGCAAAATAGTTGGACAAAGGTAAAGGAAAGTTGATTGAGAAAGAAGCTCAGCCAGAGGTGAAACATGATGAAAACCTCCATGAGACTGAGCATGAGTTTTAGTTGGTTGACCTAGATTATGATGATGACAGCAAGATCATTAACATGGCCATCAAAGGTAAGAATGCAAAAATTAGAGACCTCCAAACCAACCTTGATAGAGCCAAGTATGTTATAAATTTTTTTGAGCAAGAAAACAAACAATTGAAAACCAAACAGGTCATCGATGAGGTTAAGTATTACACTGCTCAAAGAGAGGCTCAAAAGGCCAAATTCATGTTAGATGAAACACTGGATAAGTATGGCTTTTTTGATGATGAAGAATAATAATTACCAATACAGAGACCTAGAACTCGAGGGCTAAAAAGAGCACTAGCTCTAGAGAAGCGAAGGGAAGTAGAGCTTGTTGATCAGCTAACCCTAAATGAGCAAATCACTATAGACATAAATAAGAACAGGGAGCCATGGCTTGATAGAGACAATCAAAACTTAGAGAAGCTACTAGAAAAGGAAAATAAGGATAATGACTTGTTGAGGAGGAAATTCAAACATCAAGCACGGAAAGAGAAAATTGCATTGGCCAAGCTCAAAAGAGCCAATGTCAAAATTGAAGCTCTCACTCATAAAAAGGAGATGGATAGGATGGAAATAATTGTTGAGGCTTCATTCCAAGCCTAGTCACCTCATCAACACCCTTTCCAACAATTTTGAGGCAATTTTCAACATTTTTGTCAAAGTTGTACATGACTGTGTTTTTCTACAAATGCAAATATCAGAAAAATGGTAATAAGCGTAGTGCCTTTGGCGTTGCACTTATGTTTGGGGTGCTTTTTGAGAGAAAGAAAATCACCAGAAGATTTGTAATGAAATATACATCTAGAAAACCCACTTTTTCAAGCTTTATTTGTAGTTTCAAGAGGTTAAAAAGGAAAAAAAAACCACCAAAAAAACATGTTTCTGCCCCTGTTTTTGCCTAGGTATTGCGCTTATACCAGTCTTGGGAGATTTCATTTTTTAGGGGTCAAATAAACACCATTTCAGAACTGGAGACATATTCAAAAATAGGACAGGATAATATTTCCAACAAGCTATCCTGGGTCCAATTTGAACACCGGGAAGGCCTCCAGATGTGGCCTTGAACATGGAGGGTACTTATGACACAACTAGGGTGCTTATGATAGGAAAATGGCGCTTATGCTAGTTTACTCATTTTTTTGGTTTTTCACTGTAATTCTTGGTTTTACCTCAAGAAATGATTTTACTATCAATGTAATTAATCATGGTAAATGTAATTATGTAAAGGATAAGTTACCTAGGGGTAGATTCATTAGGTAAACTTATCCTTTAGTCAAAGATCAATCAGTTTAAATGTAATGAGGAGTGAGTCACTTGGACCATCCTACACTTCAGCTATCAGTTTAGATTTTTTTGGATTCCTTCCTCACCTCATGGATTCGAACCCTAGGGATGAGTGAAGGTTGTTTTGATGTCTATATCTTCCCTTTCTTCACTCTTAGCAAAGGTTGGAATGAGTTTGTATGTTTTCTAGTTAATCAAGGAACTATTGTACTCAGTTTGGCCAGCTAATAAAGAGGAGTTGCAGCTACTTTATGGGTTACTTGTGGTATTGATGTTTATCATTGTATTTTCTTCAATTTCATATGTTAGAATGAGTTGTATTCATTTTCACTTCATCTCTATGGTATTATATCTTACAAGTTAGATAATTAGAATACATGTTTGCACATGCTATGTTTTGGGTAATTGGTCCATTTTCATGTCTAAGAAGAATAAATCTCTGATGCTATTTTTATATTTATTTCATCTTTAACACCATTCCATCACAATCCTCTTCAAGTGATAAGCCTTGTGCCTACCTTGCCCCATTGATCCCTGTAACCCTATCTCATTTTCCTTGACCTAGTTTTCCTTGACCTAATTTCTTCATCCAATGATTCCCCAACCAAAATCAAATTCAAACAACCCCCTGCACTCAATATATAGCCTAAAAACCCTAATTTCTCCAACCCTCCTGTTTGTGACCCTTTTGGAGAGAGCCCTCTCTGACTTGATAGGGAAATATATCAAGTCAATAGCTTGGTCTGTGGTTACCTCTGTTGGGATTCCTTCTTCAGCCTTAGGAATCTAGCAGAGTGATAACATCTTGGCACCGCTGTTGGGGATCATACCCGGGTCACCTGCATGAAAGGAGGGAATACTCACCCACATGATAGGGTTAGCTATCAATTCAAAAGATTGGTTTGTGGTTACCTCTGTTGGGATTCCTTCCTCATCCTTAGGAATTTGGCGGAGTGATAACATCTTGGCGTCGTTGCTAGGGATGAAAGGAAAATATCTTCACTGGGAAAGAAAGACAAAGTTTATATCTGATTGCTAATGGTGGATAGCGGTCAGATTAAACTGAAGGCTGAATCATTCACCTGGCTACTCTAGTGTCTAAGAATCCAAAGGTTGATAATTCTTATGGCGACTCCACTTTTCAAGAACCGGTAGTTTGAAGATATTCTTGGTGACCTCATTATTGTCAAAATGGATTTGATTGCTTGAAGCTATGCTCCTATGAATCAAGCTCATATTCTTGGTTTTACGAACCGTATTACTCATATAGATTGGCAATCAAGACTGTCAAAGTTTAAGGGTCAAGCAGGTGAAGATGCTAGTTTGCATTTGGTCAAATTTCATTTGCATATTCATAGACTAAATATTGAGTTTCCTGAAGATTGTTTGATGAATATGTTTATGGCTACCTTGGAGGAAAAAGAGAGATCACAGTATGAGAGTCTACCATCTGATAGTTTATATTCTCCAAATTACTTTCATTCAGTTTTCTTTCGATATTATTAAAGCTCTAATTCTTCCTTGTCGATGATTGATATTTTTTGTGAGATCTCTGATAATTTCATTAAGTTTCTTGAAAATTTGTATGGGGACGAAGAGTGTCTAGAAGAAGAGATCATAGAATCCCTTCATGATTTTTCTTCCCAACAAGAATCAAAAGTTTCCTCTTTGGATGAAGAGATCCTTGAGCCTTTCCATGAGAACCTTTTTCATCACCAAAAAGAATTAGTAGCTCCCTACTTAGATGAGACAAAGTGGGACCAAGAAAGAGAAGTGCCAATTCCCGATCCTGAAAATAAAAATCACCAAATCAATGTAAATTCCTTTAAAACTCAATTTTCTCCTTTGTCTGAAGATGAAATAGATCAGCTCCTGGAATATCATATTATAGTCCAAGAGAATGTAGATTTGCAGCTCTTACAGTGTTCACACAGTCAAGAATGTGCGAGTGAAGCTTCTTCAATTATTGAAAATGTAAGTCTGGGTCTGAATGATGATAATCATGAGACTGATGAAGCCATACAAGAAGTTTTTGTGAGTAAACCAATTTTTGATAATGATTTTATGCAAGGATATCAGCTAACAAATATTTTTTTTCTTTCATCAAGAAGATAGGGATGTCATGTTTAACAATCTCAAAGAATGTTTTATGTTCAAAGATGATTTAGAATATGAATTTGAGAAGTATGAGCCTAAGACAGACATCATGGAACTGATAGAGTCAGAGTTTCTCGTGCTTCAGGACTTTGTAGCCAACACTCAGATAGCAGAAAGTAATACTTCCCTATGCTCTCCTATGGATCAACTGCCAAGTGTTCTTTTAGATCAAAATGAAGAGTGTGCTTGTGTTTTTTCTGAATCTTAAGACAAGGTAAAATTTCATATTTTTGAAGATCCGTTTACTGATTTTCTACAGTTAGCAGGGAAGATGTATTTTATTATTTTCATGGACCAGAAGCACATGTTCAATAGACACTTGGAGTGGCCTCGTTTTTATTTTCTCTGCTTGCTCAAGGAAAATGAGAGCATAATTTCAGTAAGTAGACATCTACTGGATTGGTTACACTGGAAGGATCACTTCACATACATATGTATTTAGCAGGCAAGTGGTTGTCATAAGGATTTGAAGCCCTCAAGTCTTAGTGATATGCTTCCATCAATAAGTTTAGTAAGTACTTTATTTTCAGTCAGTTTCAAAATTCAATTTACGTCATTTGAGTTGCCAACATTTAGTCATGTTTTTCAGTTTGAGTTTTGACCGTATTGACCCAAATGGTTAGGCATTTGGTCTACGGTCATCATGAAACCTCCAAGGAGCCGCCATCCCCAATAAGGGAAATGTTAGTGTCAGAATATGCATTCTACCATCAATTATCAAAATCACTCTTTTCATATTCATTTTAGGTGTCCCATTCAAAAAATTTTAATCATTCCATTAGGTCATGTAAAAAATTGATTCACTAATGGTAACCCTAGTCTCAAAATCTCACTCTCCCTCAAAACTTCTCATCTGCTGGCCCACCTTCATGTATTTCTGAGCATAAAAACACTTTTGAAAAGCTCATTTCACTATGTCTTATCTCATTCAAAGTCAACTATGGATTCATGTCATTCAAGGTCCCATTAGGTCATTAGGTTTCATTTTTCAAGGTCCAAAAATGCACCATGTCATCTCAATAAGGTTATCAAAAGGTGTGAGAGTGATTCAACAAACAATTCATTATGTTCTGCAGAGCATTATCAACATGTAAATATGATATTTTAAAGTTTTAATTATGATTTCTAGTATGACTTTCATACTCAAATGTAATTATTTTAAAAAAATAGAGTTTTTATTTATTTCATTTTTTATGTAATTTTATGCTTATTATATGTAATAAGTAACTTCCCTAAAATATGTCAACTCCAACTTCCAAACCAAACTGAATATCACCACTAAATCAAAGTGACAAGTGTCAAACTCCAGCGACTTCATCCTCCAAAGAAGAAAAAGTCAGAAAAATCATATTCAGCATGCTTTCAAAAAGTGAGAAAAAACATAGGAAAAGTGGGTTTTTGGATCTAAATATAAAATCACTTAAGTATTTAAAGACTCCTAGACATAAAATACAAATTCATTTCCCTCTTATTTCATCGAGAAAACAACTGAGGACAACGAAATTTGAGATTTTATAGAAAAATTGAGAGAAACAGAGCAGAACGACGCTTATCCTCTTAGCGATGTGCTTATCCTCTTAGCGCTGCACTTATCCTCTTAATGTTGTGCGTATGCTCTTGGTGTTGCGCTTATCCTCTTAGCACTATGCATATGACCACAAAGGATCAAAAACTCATCAAAGTTGCAAAAAAATGCCCCCATACTTCAGGAATCATTCTTTACACTTCCAATCAAGCAAGTAAGTGACTTTTACATCATTCTCCTCTTCATCAAAGTAATTTTGAATGTGTGAGTTTGTTAAAAGAAAATTTGGTGCCTTCTTGAATGTGAAACCCTAGTTTTTCTCCCTTTCACTCATAATTCCGAAAATCCCATTTCCCTTACACTCAATACCATCCCTACATTGTTAAAATTCATCCACAAATCCCTGTTATCATCATCCCTATCCCTAAGCTACTAATTCCCAAAACCCTAAGCCGTAGGTGCTATTTTGACCTAGGCTCCTAAATCCCAACTCCCCATCCTAATTCCCATCACTCTTTCACTTCGTTTCCCTTTCCCATTCCTCATATCCCTAAACACTTTCCCATAAAATTCCCTTTTCCCATATCTTATCCCCAAATTCACCTTCCACACTATGACCTACTTCCCTAAGGTTTGAATGCAAACAAACCATGGAAGCATAAGGAGAACATAATAGATCACATAGTGAGGAAGAGGAAACAGAGGCTAGGAGGCCACATAAATGGGGCAGGATAATTAGACATGAACCTATCAGCACTAGGGAACTTTAGGCTTCTCCAATGATAGTGAGATGCTTCAAACATGTTGGTTGTTATGATTTATGTGAAAAAAATTAGAGGGTTCAGCATCATTCCATGTTAACTAGGCTCTTCATATCTAAACTCCATAACAACTAGGTTACCCTAGCTAGTGTCACCTTTACTATCTCAATTTCCATCATTTCAGCTGCCACAGTGATCCCAAATGTTGGGGAAAGGTGGTTCAAAAAGAGTGATGTGGAAAATCAGCAGTTTGAGCCCTTTTTAAAACCTAGATACAAGAATGCGAAAAAGAGGATGTTTCCTTTCTCATACCTCCAGGATAGTTTTACATCCATGATGAAGATAATCATGAAGTACTTTACATGTGAAGGTAGATTCTCAAGGCTGTATACCTATCACATCCGACTCCTAATGCATTTCACTAGTGTAAGGATGCTCAATATAACTTACTACCTTTTCCGAAGTGTTGAAAAGATGGATTTTATTGCTCTGAAAAGGGAGTATGAACACCAAATGAAAAGTATTTTCCATCATTACCTTATCAAAATCATTGTCCTTTACCATCTCAATGAGCTCAACATTACATGGGATACCTTCATAGCCCATGATATCTTTAGAGATCCTCCTACTCAGCTTGCTCAAAATTTGCCTTCATCATCTCAGCCATCCACTTCCATCCCTCCATAACTTCCTACTGTACATTCACCATCATCATATTAGTTCTCTTCATCCACTTCACCACCATTATATTCATCCCACATTGATATTGAATCCCCTATCAGAAATGAGATATATGAGGTAGAGAGGGCTAGTATGGTTGAGGTTGAGCCATTGTCAAAAACCTACCAGAGAGGCCACAGGGATGTGTTTTCTCCACACATAGTCGGAGGGGCCATGTCTTTTGTTATCACAAAATTGGATCTGATAGGCTGCTTGATCAGTCAAATTCATGTAACTATTTCAAACCTAATATTTTGATTGAGGCTTAGCCTCCTCAGCCTGAGAGGGCTCTCTCAAGGGTTAATAATTTGGATAAAAATATAGATGGCTAACTCTATTTAGGTAATAAATAGATAAATGATAGATGTAGGTTGAGAATCACATCAGGATGTATACATTGGGCTTACGGAGTCAAAAAAAATCAGTAATCTAGTGAATCTACTTAACATGGAAGTTGAGGCATATCAGTGTTTTAGTCATGAGATACACACACATGAAACTGTAAAAACACAGTCAGTTCACTTATATAGGAAGTCAGAGCATCTAAAGATGAATTCTGAGTAATATATATGAACACCACTACAATAAGATAATATAAGAGATGCAAATACAATAGGAACACACTAAAACTCCTTCTGAATCTCAAGTTGGTTAAGTAGAAAATCTCGGTATTAGCTGAAAATAGTCAATTCACAACAAGCACATTTTTTGCCAAAAATGTCCAACCCTTCACCAATTCGACCTCTTGGCCTTTAATAGACCTTTTAAAACATGATATGATCTACCTCTAGGCTAGATACATCAAATTTATAACTACTGACACCTTGCATAACCATAAGACATAGAATTTATTACAAAAAGACACCTAATCTACTTAAACAGTCCTATTCCAAAAAGGACTCAAACTGCTTAATGCTATCTTTAACAACCTTATCTATTTAAATTTACATCATTGCCAAGGGTATCATCACATGGTCGAATCTGGATGATGAACGTCATTTCTTCATGACTGTATTGTTGACCTCCATCAAAATAGGAAACAGAACCCTGTTTTTTAGGCATAAGATCTTTTTCATTCTTTGAACATTCTAACCATCATGTACCCTTCATTTCATCATCCTTGGCTGTTGGAAGTTGTCATAACACGTACCATAACTCCTCCCTAGCCTCCAGCTGTCTAAAACCACTTTAAACCTTGCTCCAAATGCTGTAATGTTCTGCGCTATGAAAACACAGCAGTTTCGTAGCGCCTTTCGTAGCACTGCTATTTCAACCTTTATTCTTCAACTTTTTGACTTATTTCCTCCAAGATTATTTTAATTACCCTTTAATACATCCTCCATAACAAATTCAGGTCTTGATTCATTCTTCAACCCTTCAAAAACTGATCAAAATAAGCAAGAAAAATTGTTACAGCAGTTTCGTAGCACTTTTCTGCTTTTTTACACTGAATGCGCTACGAAACTGCTGAGTATGTAGTTTTGTCAAAAAATTTCAAAGTGTAAACTGGAGTTATGCCAAAAACTCAAAATATATCTGTCTCCATCATTTAAAAAAGACATATCAACTGTAAAAACATAGTCATTCTATATTTCTTGAGGTCCCTTCTTCATTTATACTTGGTTGAGCTATTGGTTCTTCTATGACTGTCATCTTAATGCCTCTACTCTTTAACTCATCATGAATCAACTCCAATTTTTGCTCTAAGTCCTCCACCTGATATTTAAGTCTTCTATTTGTAGCTCTCAGATGAGTATTTATTATTCTGACAAACTTAGCTTCCTCTATTGCTGGAACTGTCCATTTGAAAAATTGATCTGCACTACTTGGAGTTTCAGAAATAGAATCAGTTTTTCCTTCCCACTGTGCCTTCATCCTTCTAAACTGTACTTTCTCGACACTGTGCTTTCTATCTCTCTTTTTCATGACAGAAATTTCTTGGTTTGCCAACCTTAATTTCTCCTCAAGACGCTGAAACTCCGTTTTCTCTGTCATTTCCTCTTTTCCCCTCTTTGTTATGTTGATTGTATGCTTCATTGTAGGTAATGAGAGGTCAATTATCTCTTTGGATGCTTTAGCTATCTCAGTGGTTTTTTGAACTTCTTTGCTGCCTTCCAATAGTTTCCTAATATGCCTATTCATAGGCTTCCTTGCTTGAAATATGAAACCTGCACCTTCCCCCTCAGACTCTAGCTTCTTTGGAGACTTGGATTTTCTCAGCTTATGCTCCTCTTCTCCAATGAACTCAGCTTGGACAATGGGAGTTTCTTCTATATCAATGGCATGAATAATATCCTCTAGATTCCCTTTTGTTACTGGGTTGTCCTTTGTAGCAATTGTCTTTCTATTTAATGCCACATTTGGGAAATGACCTACAAATGAAAATTATGAATATTTGACATGAAATAACTTTAAATAAGGCTTTATGTGAACCTTAGGATGAGCTTTAAATTATAAAAAATCTAAGACCTACCCTTGGTCAAACCTAAATTGACTCCTAAAACCCAATTTTGATCCATGAAATTTTGTAACCTTGTCACAATGATGTGCTGAAATTTTTGGGTGATAACATCTTCTACATCAACAAAATAGGTGGACAAAGGTAAAGGAAAGTTGATTGAGATAGAAACTCAACTAGAGGTGAAACATGATGAAAAACTCCATGAGACTAAGCATGAGTTTGAGTTGGTTGACCTAGGTGATGATGATGACAACCATATCATTAACATGGCCATCAAAGGTAAGAATGAAAAAATCAGAGACCTTCAAACCAACCTTGACAGAGCCAAATATGTTATAAATTTCCTTGAGCAAGAAAACAAACAGTTGAAAACCAAAAAAGTCATCGATGAGGTTAAGTATTACACTACTCAAAGAGAGGCTCAAAAGGCCAAAGTGATGTTAGATGAAACACTGGAGAAGTATGGCTTATTTTATGATAAATAATAATAGGTACCAAGACAAAGACCTAGAACTAAAGGGCTGAAAAGAGCTCTAGCTCTAGAGAGGTAAGGGGAAGCTGAGCTTGCTGATCAGCTAACCCTAAATGAGTAGCTTACTATAGAGATCAATAATAACAGGGAGCCATTGCTTCATAGAGCCAATCAATACATAGAGAATCTGCTTGCAAAGGAAAATAAGGATAATGACTTTTTGAGGAGTAAAGTCAAACATCAAGCACGGAAGGAGAAAATTGCATTGGCCAAGCTCAAAAGAGCCAATGCCAAAATTGAAGCTTTCACTCATCAAATGGAGAAGGACCAGTTGGAAATACTTGTTGAGGCTTCAATCCAAGCCTAACCACCACATCAACACCCTTTCCACAAATTTTGAGGCAAGTTGCAACATTTTTGTCAAAGTTGTACATGACTGTGTTTTTCTGCAAATGTAAATATCAGAAAAATGGTCATAAGCGCAACGCCCTTGGTGTTGTGCTTATGTTTGGGGAACTTTTTGAGAGAAAGAAAACCACCATGAGATTTGTAATAACATATACATGTAAAAAAATCACTTTTCCAAGTTTCATTTGCAGTTTCAGGAGGTGAAAAAGGAAAAAAACACTAAAAAATTATGTTTCTGCTCCTGTTTTTGCATAGGCACCGCGCTTATACTAGTCTTGGGAGATTTCATTTTTGAGGGGTAAAATCAACACCATTTCCAAAACTAGAGGCGTATTTAGAAAGAGGACATGATATTCTTTCCAAAAATCTATCCTGAAGCCAATTTGGACACCAGGAAGGCCTCCAAAAGTGTCTTTGCACATGGAGGGTGCTTATGACACAACAAGGGTGCTTATGAAAGGAAAATGGCGCTTATGCCAGTTTACTCATTTTTTTTGGGTTTTCACTGTAATTTTTGGTTTTACCTCAAGAAATGATTTTACTATCAATGTAATTCATCATGGTAAATGTAATTATGAAAAGGATAAGCTACCTAGGGGTAGATTGATTCGATAAACTTATCCTTTAGTCAAAGATGAATCAGTTTGAATGTAATGAGGAGTGAGTCACTTGGACCATCCTACACTTCAGCTATCAGTTCAGATTTTTGTGGATCCCTTCGTCACCTCATGGATTCGACCCCTGAGGATGAGTGAAGGTTATTTTGATGTCTATACTTTCCCTTTCTTAACTCTTAGCAAAGGTTAGAATCAGTTTGTATGTTTACTAGTTAATCAAGGAACTATTGTACTCAATTTGGCTAGCTGATAAAGGGGAGTTACAACTACATTATGGGATACTTGTGTTATTGATGTCTATCATTTTATTTTCTTCAGTTTCATATGTTATAATGTATTGTATTCATGTTCGCTTCATCTATATGGTACGATCTCTTACAAGTTAGATAATCAGAATACATGTTTGCACATGCTCTGTTTTGGATAATTGATCATAGTTTGTCCATTCTCATCTGTCTAAGAAGAATACATCTCCCATGCTCTTCCTAGATTTATTTTAGCTTCAACACCATTCCATCATAATCCTATTCAAGTGATAATCCTTGTGCCCACCTTGCTGCATTGATCCCTGTAACCCTATCTCATTTTCCCTGACCTAGTTTTCCTTAACCTAATTTATTCATCTAGTGATTCCCCAACCAAAATAAAATTCAAACAACCCCCTACACCTAATATCTAGCCTAGAAACCCTAATTTCTCCAGCCATTATGGCTATGAACATTTTGGAGAGAGCCCTCTCTGACTTGATAGGGATAGTTATCAAGTCAAAATCTTGGTCTGTGGTTACCTCTATTGGGATTCCTTCTTCAGCCTTAGGAATATGGCGAGAGTGATAACAATAAGTATGCACAAAATTTTGGTACTGAGTGATATAATGTCTGAACTTGTGCAACGAGTGGACAAAAAATAAGAGTTATTTTTTAGTGAGAATTTAATTCAATTCAGCCTTTGATATATTTTTACTAATGAAGTAAATGGCATAGGGTAACTTGTCATCTATTTTTCCCAAATCTTCCCCCACAAATTTCTCTGATGCATCAGTATGGATATGGAAAGGAAGAGCCTAATTTGGACCTCGAAGTATAGGAGCAGTGGTAAAATTTTCTTTTAAGATTTCAAAGGCCTCTTGAAAATTAATTCACCAGTAGAATTCTGAGTCATTGGCTAGCAATCTAAACAATGGTGAAACCACTTTACTAAAATCCTTGATGAATCTACTATAATAACTATCCAAGCCCAAGAAAGTCCTAACAACTCTCTGTTTCTCGGGGGTATGTACCCTTTTTATGATAGCAATCTTGTTTAGGTCTACCTGTATTCTTGCCTGAGATATGGAGTGGCCAAGGAAAATCCCTATATTCATCAATAATTCACACTTCTGAGGGATCAAGGAGAGGTGCATTTTAATTCATTTCCTCGGGTATTTACCCAGATTAGAGAGGGCCTCCTAGAAATCACATCCATAGGCAGTGAAGTCATCCATGTAGATTTCCATAGAGTCGTGGAAAAGCTCAAAAAATATGCTTAACAATACTTTTTAAAAGTGACAGGGGCATTTCATAGGCCAAATGGGAGAACTCTATGAGAAAATGTACCCCAAGGACATGTAAATGTAGTATTGTCTTGGTCGTTAGGGCTGATCTAGATCTAATTGTAACCACTAAATCCATACAAGAAAGAGAAGAACTTCTTCCATGCAAGACCATCTAAGACTTGTTCAATGAAAGGAAAAGGGAAATGATATTTCTTTGTGGCATTTTTCAACTCTCTGTAATCAACACAGATCCTTCACTTCCCATTCTTCTTTGAGACTAAGACTAGAGGTGACACCTGTTCACTATTTGAGATGGGGTATATGAACCCCGCATCCAACATATTTTGCAATTATTCCTTAACTATGTCCTTCAAGGCCAATTTAATTCTCCTCTTATTTTAGCACACATGCTTGCATCCCTCTTTGTTGTAAATATGGTGAGTAAAAATTGAGGGATTCACCCCTTTCATTTCTTTATAGTCCCAAGAAAAATAATCTAAGTTCTCTCTCAAGATCTTGCAAAATTTTTCTTCTTGTTTGGCCGAGAGAGAGGGATTGATATTTAAGGTTCTAGATGGGCCAAATTCTACAATATCGACATGTTTAGGGCTTGAGTCAATTGGGCATAGCTTATTCCAAGGATTTCTTCCAGTTCGCTCACTGGTTCATCAAGTGGAATGGTAGTGGGGGGTTTGTTCTGAAGGATATGGTCAATGAGGTCATCTTCATCGGGATACACCCCTCTGATAAAAAAATCTAAGGTACAGATTGGGTATGGTGTTGCATCATACACTTCAACTTCTTCCTCATCCTTTAGCCACAATGGTAAGTAGGAGGATATAATATCGGTTATTTTTATAAGGGCCCACTCTTAATGGTCATGTTCCCAGCCCTACAATTGATATAGGCATCAACAATGGTCAACCAAGGTATTCCTAGGATAAGAGGATAACCATTAAACTTATTTTTGGGTTGAAGCACCAAGAATTCCCTGGGATACTCTAAAGAGTCAACGGAGACCATAACTATAATATTCCAAATTTTGTGGAATATTAAATTTTTCCATTTTCACCTAGGATATCAATAAAATGGGTAGGAGACCCATTAATTTCATGAATAAGGGATAAAAATACTCTTAGTGTGAAAGAGGATCACTTACAGAGCTAGATTTCACACCTCCATGTGTGAAAGGGGACTTTTGCAAGAAGGCTAGGTCAAGTTTGACCAAGTCAAACTATGCAGTGGTAGGAGATGGAAAGGTATCTTGTGGGCCAGTGCAGTGAAAGAGGAGGGAAGCTTCTAGAGGAAGGAAACCCTAATGAGTGGGGTCCATGGAGAGGGAGCTAACATTTTTTAAAAGGAGGACAAGGCAGCCATTGTTTCTCATCTTGAGTATTATTCATCTCTGGTATTTTAGACTTGCTGCAGTCTCTTGCTGTTTAGCAAGAATTACCGGGGGAAATTCCTGTTTAAGATTTCCTCTCCTCCTTGAGTAGCTCTTGTAGGATTGCACTCCATTCCCCATATTCAGACATTGAGGTCAAGCCTCATCCTTCTTCATCTACGCAGTTTCAGTTGGATATTGTGTAGTGTTGCTGGGTGTTGCTGGGGTGGTTTTCTACAACACCATCCTTGGCTAGTTTTTTAGAGGAAGGAGCTTCCACCCCTTTGGGAGATCAAAAAAGGAGGTTCATGATCTTATTCCACTATCTTTGGCATCAGGCTAAACACTTTTCCTCATTATCAGCACAGTCCCTCTCTTAGATAGCGTTATTCTTGGAGTGCATCTGCAGTGAGAGGTTGCACCAACTTCTTGGAGGGAAAGATCTTCAGTGCTAGGATCAGCCTTGCATTGAGAGACCCATTGGAGGAGGTTTATTTCAGATTGAGAATCATTATCAGCCATATCCATGTAATTCCAGTATTAAGTTGCAGCTGCTACCCAGCAACTCTGACATTTCTGCGGAATTTCCATTGTACATGTATTGCAGCCAATCCTTCTAAGGATTATGTATTAGGGTTGTATTAGAGTTTCCATGGGTTGAGAGCCTGCTCCCCCTCTTTATTTGAGCTGATATTGATATATCATTTTATTTACATTTTGTATTTTGCAGACTCCATTCATAAACTGCGCAGTCATAGCTAGGGCATAATTACATACCATTGTAATATTCCAAATTTTGTGGAATATTAAATTTTTCCATTTTCACCTAGGAGATGAATGAAATGGGTAGGAGACCCATTCATTTCATGAATAAGGGATAAAAATCCTCTTAGTGTGAAAGAGGATCACTTATAGAGCTAGATTTCACACCTCCATGTGTGAAAGGGGACTTTTGCAAGAACGCTAGGTCAAGTTTGACCAAGTCAAACTGTGCAGTGGTAGGAGATGGAAAGGTATCTTGTGGGCCAGCGTAGTGAAAGAGGAGGGAAGATTCTAGAGGAAGGAAACCCTAATGAGTGGGTTCCATGGAGAGGGAGCTCACATTATTTTAAAGGAGGAAAAGGCAGCCATTATTTCTCATCTTGAGTATTGTTCATCTCTGATCTTTTAGACTTGCTGCAGTCTCTTTGTAATATTCCCAATTTTTGCATCTCATGGGAATATTGCATTTTATTTCTAGTTTGCTTTATTCATGAATAAAATTATGTGAAGGAGGTTTATTAAACTCCTAAGTTGAGAAAAAATACATGCCCAATGTGAAAGGGGATAAATCTGGGCGATTATATTAAACACCCCTAAGTGTGAAAAGGGGAAATTCATTTGAATGGGTCAATCTTGGCCCCACCTATAGTGCAGTTTGGAGGGAAGCTTATCCTTCAAGCACAACATTTTTCTAGAAGAGGATCTCTAGTGTGAAAGAGGATAAGTTGAAGAAGATGGTTTAGGGTTTTGGCAAGCCCTCATGTTATAAATAGAAGGAGAGGCAGCAAGCAAAGGTTGTTGAAGAATTTTAGAAGTTGCTGCAGCAACTCTAGTCTCTTGGCTGTTTCACCTAAGGGAAGAGGATTTCCTGTTTAGGAATCCTCCCTCCTTCCATGGAGATGCTCTTGGAGGAGATTGGGATGCATCTCTCCACTATCCGGCATTACGGCCAAGCTCCATCTCTATAGTAGTGCTTGTCCTATTGAGGGTTTTGCAGATGCTTGTGAGTTGCATCAAGTGGGTGAACTAGATCTGCAAGATCTAGTTGTTTAAGAGGAGATCTCTCTCAAGGAGGGTGTCTTGTGACCACCCAGAAGAGGATATCACCCTAATTTTGATTTCAGGTCTGTAATTTTATCTTCTGCATCATTTCATTCAAGCTACTGCGTAGTCCCTTCCATGAAATGTGCTATTTTCATGTACTGGTCTCACTGCTATCTGGATTTCTCATTGTACTGGATCTCAGGTGATTGAGGCTTGCCTCTCATCTTGAAGATTTGCAAAGTATCTTACTGATGTAATCTTATTCATATATAATATATAATGTAATTAAAGCCATCTTTAGAAATATCTGAAGTTTTCTGCAGTTCAGTGTATTAAAAGCTAGATCTACACTTTATTATGCAATATTTTGATAAATCCCCAAGGGGATCTTGTTAAGAAGGTTGAGTAGTTTCCTGATCTGGTATGGATCTGATGTTTCAAATATTTATCAGTTGTAGATCTGATTATTAACCTACAGTAGCTGAAGCTCCTCATATAAAACACTGTCAATTCTTTCTGCAGCTTTCCCATGTGTTATTGCTACAATTTCTGAAGGATTCTTGCTCTTGCTTCATGTAAATTCAATGCTTCTACAAAGGAACTTCATTATGGATCTAATTTATTCCTGCCATACTGTAATATGAGTTTAATTACTTATTTCCAGTGACTCCCAGTAGAAAATGCGCAATTCCTGAAGGAGGGTTTCTCTATTAATTCATCTCTCTCCATTAGCTGATTTTCAGCTAGTGTTGATTGTGGGAGATCTGTTTAAGCCCTCTAAACCCTTTTTTTTTTTGCTGAAACTCTACATGGAGGTCCCAAATAGCCTAAAATAAGGGAACCCAGCCCTGTTCTGAGTTATTTTTACACTGGCTTTCTTATACAACGTCCTCCTTGAGCCTATTGCATATTTTCCTGAGAGTGGAATTTCTTGCTTCTCCCTTGTTTGGTTTTTGCTTCTCTTTTGGATCCATTATTTAGATCTATAGATCTAAGTTTACTAAGGGAATAAAAATCTAAGAGGAGTGTGTCATTCCCACACTTTTTGTGTTTCACCAATCTTCTATAGATAGAGTCTGGAACGGGCCAGGAAGCCTCTGGTTTTCACCCTCTCTTTAGAGGTAATATAACCAGTAAATGCCCTACCAGTCTATCTCTGGTTTCGATCTGTTGGTGTGATTCCATAGTGTAATATCCTAAGATATTCCCTACTGAGCCTATTTTTCCCCATTTGGAATACTACAATGGTATCAGAGCATGATCTCTGGCATAGCCTGTGAGAACAAGCTACCAGTGCATTAAAGAGCAGAAGCAGAGATCAGTTTGATGGAGCAGATGAGATTATTCTCATCGTTTTTCAGATCTAAGAAGGGCCTCTTCTAAGAGGTAAATCAGAAGAGAGAAAGAAGAAGCATCGAGACTCCTATAGGGTTTCTAGAAGAAGCAAGTTGCAGTAAGAGCTACATGAGATTTCAAGAAGAAGAAGGAAGCCCTAGCACTTCCTATCAGCAAAGCAGAAGACCGAAGAATCCTAGATCTCCTCATAGATCCACTATGCCCACTTTCTTTGAAGAAGGTGTGAGTTATAGCAATGAAAAAAAGAGATGCAAAGAAACTCCTAAAGGGTTTCAAGATGAAGAGGAAGAACCATACACTTCATGCCATCACAAGGCAAGGAGAATGACTAAAGAAGAGATCTCATTGCTTATTTTTCAAACATTGAAGAGTATTGAAGAAAATCTCAAGGAGTTTGAGGAGAAGAGGAAAAATAAGAGCTACAACGAGACATCTCCCAAGGAAACAAAGTAGAATGTCAATCTTGTCACTTTGGGCAAGAGATCTCCATTTTCACTACCTGTTGCTAAGGTGCTTGCATCTAGAGAAGAGGCACTTGAATCTTTGCAAGGTAGCCTTGGGTACTTAACATATGGGGTCCCATGCATGAATCAGGAGATGCATGAGGAGGAGAAGAAAGATTCCAACGCTAGTATACTTGAAGAAAGGAGGCCATCATTCTTACCAGCAGTTGGAGGCATCATTGATCTGGATGGAGGAACTCTTGTGTTTTATCAAGAGGTTCCCATATATCAGTTGATCTAAGGTATGCATAAGATTTCAGCACATATTATTTCAAGATCTATGCATAGCCAAGGGTTAGTTCAAAGTGTTGATTTGAAGCAGAAGTATATCACAGCGCTGTCACATAGTGGCTGTGACAAAGAGGGTTCATCATTCTTGGAGCATGTTAGAGGTATTTCTGCATATTCAAAGCTTCACTGGTTTTGGAAGACCATACATGAGAAGAAGGTCTCATTAAGAGATCACAACAGAGATGAATTTCAGTATTCCATGAGATGCAAAGTTCTTTAGTGGGTTAAAGGAGATGGTATTCTACAAATGAAGTATGCCATGATTATGCAGCACATCACTCAACTTCCATATTTGAGTGAGTGGATGAGGATGGTGAGCAAGGGGTCACATGATCACTTGCAGACATATATGGACTAGCAAGCTTGGTTATGCTGGTTGCCTTTTGGAGACTCCTATCACTCTCCAAAGGTACCTATTTTTATGATCTATGCCTTGAAGAGCAGCTATGAAATGTATAAGGAGGCATGGCAATGATGGTTGCTTTGGGGAAAACATGATCCCTACCCAAAGATTCTCATTCTCTTATCTCATGCTTGGTACATCATTAGCAGACTATATGAAGAGGAAGCATGGATGATGTGGTTTTTAGAAGGAGAGTTGGGCATCACATGTTAAATCTTATGTCCATGTATTCACCTATGCTTGAAGTATGTCTCATATGTCCACATGCATTTCTGTTGGAGGTATATTTCATGCATGAACCTTGGCTCGGGAGGAGGAATTACTCCCACATGATGTGGTATGAGGAGCTTGCTTGTACTATGTTGATGAGGCATTTTACATGATTCATCATTTTGTTGTTGCTCCAAGGTCCACATGTTGAAGAGGCAAGAAGGTTGCAAAGTCCTTGTTGCTATGTATGCTTTTGGGTGAGTGTGGGTGCTACCCAATAGCTCATTATTTTTTGAATCATGCCTTGGATTTCAATGTTATGTTGCAGCAAGAGAAGGCATGTACAATTTTGTTTCACTTGAAAAGGTATGGCCACCACATGACATCTCCTATGTCTATGTGCTTTGCATAGTGAGAAACTTGGCATGATCATCTCAAGATGTGCATTGATGATGGTACTTTGTATTGGGCTGGTGTGACATATCATATGTCCATTAGCATGGTTTGGTTTCATGATGCACATGAGGAGGAAAGAGGGCAGCAAGATCCCTTGTTGCTTTGATGCTTTTGGATGAGTATGGTGACCACCCCATGACTCATAATTTTCTGGTTCATGCCTTATGTATCAAATATAACTTGCAACAAAGAAAGGCATGCACATTATCTTTTGGGAAGCATGTCTTGTCCATCTTACATGGAGGAGATGGAGGATGGAAGCAAAGGGCCTTGCTCTGGTGGTTGATTTTGGGATAATATGGTTTGACATATTTTGTTTTCCCATATTACTCCTTTCCTTCTTCTTTGCATAACGCTGAAATGATGGAGTTTGGATCCAACAAGGCCAACAGGGCTAAGAATGGAGGCATAGCAATGCTTATTCAAGTTCGCAAACATGGGATGGAGGAATGTTCGGAATGATGAGGCTTTTTCTTTATGGGAGGAGCTACCTTACTTTATGTCTCTCATGTGTTTGTGATGGTGTTGGACATCATGTATTTGTCATCTTGTGCTTCATGGTAAGAAGAGGACATCTAACCTCACAGTTGGAAGTCATCTCATGCATGGGTAGAAGACAAATTTGGAACCAAACATACATAGCCTATTGCAGCAAATGGAGGAAGCCTTCCTTATGTTGATGCCATTTGGAGGGAAGAGATGGTTTGCATCTACAATAAGAGTTGCTTGAGGGCAAGCAACATTTTGCCGAGGGAGACTATAATATTCCCAATTTTTGCAGCCCATGGGAGTATTGCATTTTATTTCTAGTTTTCTTTATTCATGAATAAAAGTATGTGAAGGAGGTTTATTAAACTCCTATGTTGAGAATAAATACATGCCTAATGTGAAAGGGGATAAATCTGGGCTATTATATTAAACACACCTAAGTGTGAAAAGGGGAAATTCATTTGAATGTGTCAATCTTGGCCCCACCGACAGCGCAGTTTGAAGGGAAACTTATCCTTCAAGAACAACATATTTCTAGAAGAGGATCTCTAGTGTGAAAGAGGATAAGTAGAAGAAGATGGTTTAGGTTTTTGGCAAACCCTCATGTTATAAATATAAGGAGAGGCAGCAAGCAAAGGTTGTTGAAGAAATTTAGAAGTTGCTGCAGCAACTCTAGTCTCTTGGCTGTTTAGCCTAAGGGAAGAGGATTTCCTGTTTAGGAATCCTCCCTCCTTCCATGGAGTAGATCTTGGAAGAGATTGGGATGTATCTCTCCACTATCTGGCATTATGGCCAAGCTCCATCTCTATAGCAGCGCTGGTACTGTTGAGGGTTTTGCAGCTGCTTGTGAGTTGCAGCAAGTGGGTGAACTAGATCTGCAAGATCTAGTTGTTTAAGAGGAGATCTCTCTCAGGGAGGGTATCTTGTGACCACCCGGAAGAGGATCTCGCCCTCATTTTGATTTCAGGTCTGTAATTTTATCTGCTGCATCATTTCATTCAAGCTACTACGCAGTCCCTTCCATGAACTGTGTTATTTTCATGTATTGAACTCACTGCTATTTTTATTTCTCATTGTACTGGATCTCAGGTGATTGAGGCTTGCCTCTCATCTTGAAGATTTGTAAATTAGCTTACTGATGTAATATTATTTAGATCTGATATATAATGTAATGAAAGCCATCTTCAGAAATCTCTGAAGTTTTCTGCAGTTCAGTGTATTAAAAGCTAGATCTACACTTTATTATGCAATATTTTGATAAATCCCAAAGGGGATCTTGTTAAGAAGGCTGAGTAGTTTCCAGATCTGGTATGGATATGATGCTTCAGCTATTTATCAGTTTAAGATCTAATTTTTAACCTACATCAACTGAAGCTCCTCATATAAAACGCTGTCAAGTCTTTCTGCAGCTTTCCCATGTGTTATTGCTACAATTTCTGAAGGATTCTTGCTCTTGCTTCATGTAAATTCAATGCTTCTACAAAGGAACTTCATTATGGATCTAATTTATTGCTGCCATACTGTAATATGAGTTTAATTACTGATTTCCAGTAACTCCCAGCAGAAACTTTGCAATTCCTGAAGGAGGGTTTCTCTATTAATTTAGCTCTCTCCTTTAGCTGATTTTCAGCTAGTGTTGATTGTGGGAGATCTGTTTAAGCACTCTAAACCGAATTTTTTTTTTTTCCTGAAACTCTGCATGGAGGTCCCACATAGCCTAAAATAAGGGAACTCAGCCCTATTCTATGTTATTTTTAAACTAGCTTGCTTATACAGCGTCCTCCTTGAGCCTATTGCATATTTTCCCGAGAGTGGAATTTCCCACTTCTCCCTTGTTTGGTTTTTGCTTTTCTTTTGGATCCATTATTTAGATTTGTAGTTCTAAGGCTCCTAAGGACAACAAAATCTAAGAGGAGTGTGTCATTCCCACACTTGTTGTGTTTCACCAACCTTCTATAGACAGAGTCTTGAACGGGCCAGTAATCCTCTAGTTTTCACCCTCTCTTTAGAGGTGATATAACCAGTAAATGCCCTACTAGTCTATCTCTAGTTTAGATTTGTTGGTGTGATTACATAGTGGAATATCCTAAGATATTCCCTACTGAGCCTATTTTTCCCCATTTGGAATATTACACTATTGTTGTTTAGCAAGAATTGCTGGGGGAAATTCATGTTTAGGATTTCCTCTCCTCCTTGAGTAGCTCTTGGAGGATTGCACTCCATTCCCCATATTTAGACATTGAGGTGAAGCCTCATCCTTCTTCATTAGCACAGTTTCAGCTAGAGATTATGCAGTGTTGCTGGGGAGGTTTTCTACAACACCATTCTTGGTTAGTTTTTCAGAGGAAGGAGCTTCCATCCCTTTGGGAGATCAGCAAAGGAGGTTCATGAGCTTATTCCACTACCTTTGGCATCAGGCCAACCACTTGCCATCATTAGCAGCATAGTCGCTCTCTTAGAAAGCGTTATTCTTGGAGAGAATTTACTGTGAGGGATTAGAAGACACTTTAGAGGGTGAGATCTTTGGTGAAGCGATCAGCCTTTCACTTCAGATTTCCATTGGAGGAGGGTTCTTCATTTGATGCAGCCATTTCAGCATTCTCCGTCTATTTCTATTTCTTGAGTTGCAGCTACTATTGCAACTCCGACATTTATGTACTTTTCAAATTTTGAGTAGATTCTAGCCAATCCTTCTAGAGGATTGATGTATTGTATTTTCAAGGGTTAAGATCATGCTCCCCCTTCTTTATTTGAGCTTCATATTGTCATATCATTGTAATGTTATCATTTTGCAGCAGTTCTCTATAAAAGACTATGCAGTCATAGCCTGCAGTTTCTTATCTATAGCAGTGTGCTTCATATCTATCATGCATGTAGTGTGAGGCTTGTATTGTATTGATTGAATGACTGATTCCTCAAGTCGTTGCATTCCTTTTACTGTTGTAATCATATATGTTGGCTATTTACATCTCCTCACAAGCAAGCTCTTGAAAATAACGTTGATAATCCATTGTATGTTCATACATTGTTGCAGCCCCAGTCCTTGGGAAATTTCTAAAGGGAACTAGGTGTGGGAGGCTTGTTTGACCACCATAGAAGAATTTATTTGGCCCCAACTCTTGGATTTTGGCTTAGACACATTGGTCTAAGGGATCTAGGTCTTGTTATCAAATCCTGCTGCCTCCATTTCTGGAAAATGCGTTTTCAAGCCATGGATTTCTAGCCATTCCATATTTGGAACATTACAATAACATCCTCAACAACTCCCTCATGTGCTACGGTGGCTATACCTGCAAGTTGCAACACTGTAGTGGTGTTTCTCAAGTATCCTTGGAGGTTGAGTTTAAACATGGTTTATTTAGTCATCACATTGATGGTAGCCCAAATAGCAGTCAATGTATGAGGGACAATGACATCATCAATATGCACATCCACTACTAGACTTCGAGGGACTAGGTATTTTGGGAGAATCACTCTCCCCAACATCAAATCAGATAATTGACCAACAACATTGGTGGTGGGGGTTTCTCTCTTCTTTCTCCTGGGATTTTTGAAGTATTTATCCTTTATAATCTTATTAGAGATGGGAACATCCTTAATATCCTGAATAAGGGGTATCTTGAAACACAAATTATTGAATTCTCCCATAAGTTCAATCTATTCTTGGTTGTGTTGTATAGGATGGATCAATCTCTAAGGAAAACGAGGGAGATTTACTTGAGGGCTAATTTATTCCTTTTCCTATTAAATATCTTTAGGTGGAGATGATGGATGGATATATGGGAGAACTCTCTCAAACCTAGGTTTAATATTGTGGATCTCCATAACATAGGTAGGGTAATATGTATCTACACTGTAGATCTATTGTGTTTGTTTGTTATTCAGGTTCAGATTAGGTTGAGTAGCCATCTAAGGTTGATTATGTGGAGCAAGATGAGTGATTTTTGGTTGAGTTTGGGGTGGACGAAGTAAAGAAGGAGGTTGGTTGAGTTGAGGCCTCCACCTTTGTGATGGGATGCTCCATTGAGGAGGTTGGGAAGCATATGGCTGAAATGGTTGATTGATAGGTTGAGGATGATATGGAGGAGCATAAGGCCAAGAAGGAGGTGTGGGCCATGATGGATGAGTGGAGGAGTATCAATGTTGCAAGGGCTCATTTTGATTTGAATTGTAGTAAGAATAAGGTGCACCTTACATATCTTGTTGGTAACGTTGGTGTCAAGATATAAGCATAATTCAAACCTTTCTCCACATAAATTATCAACCCAAGGGTGTTAGTTATTTCAAGACTAACGACAAAGTATATGCAGATACAAGTACACGGTCTGCTGTAAATCACAGGCTTAATCTATAACACACAATTCATTGTAACAACAATTAAATAAACTACAGAAATTAAAGGGCATTCACAGCAATTAAGAATAAACTGTAACAACAGTAAAGAAATCACACTAAAATGCAACACTGCAAGAAAAAGGGAAAACGCAGCACCTAATCAGAAGAGTGGGCCCAACTCTCTGATCAGGGCTGCGCTAAACTCACGAATTACAAAAGAAAGAGCAATATGATGTGCATTCAATTAATCAAACATGCTTCTGTTACAAATATGTCTCTTCTTGCTTAACCCTCTATGCCTTCTCCTATGCATTCTATATTTTGTTGTATTCCCCTTTCTCTCTGATTTGTGTCCCTTTAAATATACAAATAATAAAGGGAAATAGACTGATTACAAAATCTTAATAAGAAAGATGAGATCTGAAAGATCTTACCATCATGATTTAGCTGGCACAAGTCGAATCTGGAAATTACAATTGGGGAAACTTTGGAAAACGGCCACAACAGAAAATTTGCAAATATGTCCTTCGAAGAACCCTGTGTTTCTCTTAATCAAGACCAAATTTTGGAAAAATTCTCATTGAAAAACTAATTTGGTTCGTTTTGCACAAAACCCATGTTTCGAATTTTCAAGATTCTTTTCCATTTGCCCGAAACGTTCAATGCAAAACTATCTCTTGTTATTCTAATGAATTTCCAAGTTGGAATATTTAATTATCAGCTGAAGATCAAATCTGCAATATGGAAGAGATCTTGGAGGCTAAAATAGTGAGTTATGTTATAATGAATTCATTAATAAACCATCATTGGAAAAATCATGCATAATAATCATTAATTTATTAAAATAAAGGAGAATAGGTATTATTTATCCAAAAGAGCATAAATAATTATGAAATGGAATTATATAATAAATTCTGATAAATAATGTGATAAAATAACATTATAAATGGATGAAATAGATGAAATGGATGTTAAGAAGTGATAATAATAATGCAAATTAGAGGCCCAAAATCTCCCCCAAACTGAACATGTTGCATGTCCTCATGCAACCCAATGCCTCTGTATTAACCAAGTTGTAATACAATAATCAAAATGCTCACCCCAGCACATGATACTAATGGAAGAGAAGGCTTCTTCCTCAAATTATTCCTTAAAATAATTTTCATGTATACTTTCAACCATATGTATATGAAGTTGCAAAAAAGTATGATACAAGTAAATACAAACTACATTACAAACCAAATTTTGCTGAATTTTTTTAAGCAAATTTATACTATCTTAATGCCTCTCCAATCCGAAAACCAAATCAATGCAATGAACAGATTTCAGTATATCAGAAAAATGGTTTTAAGTAATAATGCATGATTTTTTTGGAATTAACAATAGGTTTATCTTGAAAATTTCTGGGTTTAATGATACATCTTTGTTGTCCAAAAATCAGAAGAATCCAGTTGATATTTTTAAGGATATACACAAATAAATTTTAGGATTGTATATCTTAATTGAGGAAGAAACATGAAATCATTCATAATGCATAGCAACCCTTCCCCCAAACTGAACAATTAGCATGCCCTCATGCTACACTAGAAAAGAAATTGGGGTGGTTTCTACAATCATGTATGAAATCTTTGTTTGGTGTATAACAACATGGAATAAGGGAGATTTTGAGAATGAATAATGAGATCAATGGATGAAAAAGAATATTAATGGCATGTTCATGATAATGAAAGTAACACTCCCCCAAATTGAAATATTTTGTCTCTAAAAAATGGGAAGTGGTAAAGAAAGAGAAATAATGGTTGAAAAAGATGAATGAATAATGCTCAATGGTTTTTCATGACATTCTCCTAAAATTTTAATAAATCAAAACTTTATGCTATTTTACCTCAAGTTTTACGTCCATAAAAATGTGGAATGGCATGTATGGGTTGACATTTTTTTTTTAAGCTGACGTAGGTTGAGCTGCTGCTGAAAGTGATGTGGAAGGTTGAAGCCATGCAAGCTAAAAAAGTAATCAGAAAGTGTAGCAGGGTTTCCTTCCAGCAAACTGATTAGTTTCCCTATCATCTATAAAAAAATCTCATGAGTATCCTTAATCAATAATTCATCACCTCAATTACCTCATTACATATAAAACTGACATAATCATATTGCGAATGACATGGAATAATAATGGATCAGAAGGGAAATGATGCATTCCCTATACCTATAAGCTTTGGTTGTTATGAGCGCAAAATAAAAAAATAAAAAAAAATAAAAAAAAAAAATAGTTATCTCAATCTTTTCTTCTCACGGTCTGTCTAATTACATGGGATTCGAAATCAGAGTTAGGCCTCTTAATGGTGTTGTTAAGATATGAATAAATGGTGATTGATTGGGCAAGCAACTATCTTTGGTTAAATGTATGCTACTTGTAGAATAAAGGAATTATAGATTAGATGATATAAAATGTCAAATATCAAATATCCTAAAAGTTTCATCCCTGACATGTAAAGTAAATATTTATAACTCAACAATAGATATAAACCATAACTACCATCATCTAAGAATCGATTAAATATTACCCCATGAACCATGAGTTATGGAAAGCTTTGTATATGCAACGGTCAGATTTATCGGAAATTAGCTTTGAGAAAACAAGATAACGAAGTAGATTATAGTATTAAATTAACTTCTATACCATAGGCATAGCCACTGCTGCCAACAGACGTTCATAGCCTCCACAGGGATGCCTTTTTAACCCATTGAGATGCCAGTGTCCCATCTATTAGAAATAAGTACATAGTTGAAAAAAGCCTTTTCAATTTACTTAGATGTCAACTAAAGATCATTGTTCTAGCATGGTAACTAGTTAATAACAATGCCATTCACGGGAGCTAACAAAAGTGAAAAAATCGACTCATGATGAGACCTATTGTCCTTCAGTCTTATGACTGAAGGCCATTACTGTGGCTTGGTGACCAGCAATGGTATTGTCACTTTATTAGGACCTATGCTCATGGTAGGTCGGCTCGTGATGAGACCTCCTATCCTCCAGTTGACCATTTATGTTTAAAATTCAACTATAGTTTTTTTTAATCAATAACATACTACTTAATAGATGGGGTGGCAAGTCAGCTCCTTAAGAGCTAGGGATGGCGTAAAAAGTTGTGTAGTAAATATTTTCAACTTTGATAGTTTTGCTTCTCAAAAACTAATAACTTTCAAATGACTATTAATAAATATATTTTTCATTGATAAGATTGGGGTTGAGAAACAATTCATTAGATAATGGCGGAAAAATTTAAATACAATTCTGTGGTCATCGTCATAAATTTTACAAGATCAGGGACTTGACCAATTAGGAAAGTTAAAAGTTGGCATGATGAAATCATCTTTGCATAATTATTCCTTAAAAATAAGATTATGTTTATAGATAAATAAAGATAAATTGACTACCCAATCATTATGTCAAAGAGGGCTTACACCATTAAAATTATTTCTTGTTCACCAAAGAGAAAAAAAAAATCAGAGAGACCTGCATATGTTGAATTCAACGTGAAAATTGGCTAACAACAATAGTGTTGACTGAGGTAACAAAAACCATGGCTTAGGTAATAACAGGGAAAGGGGAAAAAGAACGATGTTAGGAAGGTGACATGAAGGAGGATTAGCCACTTTACAAAATAATGAGGAATTAAGAGTGAATCATTCCTGACTAGACTTACCATAATAATCATCTTTAAATACAAAAACTCCCCCCAAATAAAGTATGTATGTCATCAGTGATAGTGGTCATGTCGTAATTAAAATACCAATTAAAACTATGCATTCGGTCGAGGACATACCTAACTACTTACCTTGGTAGAGTAACAACACTGAAGGAGTAACAGCACCAAGTACTTAAAAAAAATATCACCATGGAATGACATCACAGGAGGAGTAACATCATCAAAGGAGTAACAACACTGAACACTTGGAAAAAAAATTAAAAAATTGGAGTAACAGCAGTGACGAATTCACGACATTGGTGGAGTAACAGCAGTGACAGATTCATAGCACCGACGGAGTAATAGCATCCAGAGTAACAACAATGCGAGTAACATCATCCGGAGTAACAACAGTGCAAGTAACAGCATCTGGAGTAATAGCAGTGCGAGTAACAACAATGTGAGTAACAACATCCAAGGAGTAACAGCATCACGAGTAGCAGCATCCAAAGAGTAATAGCATCACGAGTAGCAGCATCCAAGGAGTAATAGCATCACGAGTAGCAGCATCCAGAATAACAACATCACGAGTAGCAGCATCCAAGGAGTAACATCATCACGAGTAGCTGCATCCAAGGAGTAACAGCATCATGAGTAGCAGCATCTAGAGTAACAACATCATGGAGTAGCAGCATCCAAGGAGTAACAACATCGTGAAACTTAAGAACTTGCTACTTTTATTTTGAGAACAAAACAAAGAAAATGTGACTTTGAAGTAAAAAATACCTGAAGCATAAAAACATCTAAAAATAAATAACTCTTTATTGAAAAGCAATAAATACATAAAAATCTTAAGATAAAATGGTCATGGTTTTTGGTGCATCAATGTTGTTTGTGAATGGTGAATAAATGGAAAAATGTTTTTTGTTCGGAAATGACTTGGATCTTCAAATAGAAATCAATTCCCCATTTCTCATGTTATAAATCCATTAATTGATTAAAAGTGTTCATGTTGTTTTCTCTGTGTGAGGAAACATATTTGAAAATGTTTTTATTTTATTATCATTGCCTTCAATAATCAATTGTTCTTAAATTGACCTCATTTATTCTCGTGAGACCTGCAAAAAAAAAAAAAAAGTGTCTATCTGCAATAAAACTTGAAATCATGGAAGAAGAAAGGTGATAATGCCTTCATAATCCAAGAATTATGCAAAAAAATAAAAATTAGCTACTCGATAAAACAAATCCATGGGAAAAAATAACAAAGTAAAATTAATTTATTACCTGCGGGAGAGTGGTGGCCAACCATACTGACCAGCAGTGTTTCAATGATAACTTCTTTGTTTTTTATCCGATTTGAGTGATTCCAAAGCCAAATGAAAGAGAATTCAGAGAGATTCCTCTAGTAGAAACAAGTTTTAAAAATTCCATGTAATGGTATGTTAACTTTTCTTAGAACAACCTGCATAATAGAGTCATTTTCGATTTTCCAGCTCAGACCAATAGTTGATATTTCAAGCATAACGTTTTCATTTGATGACGGATTGAACCGATTCAAATTGGATATTAAATTATATTCATTTAGGTATATCCAATAGAAATAGGTATTGAAGGAAAGAATAATTGATGGGTCAAATACGCTTGTGAATAGCCGAGAAAACCGAGTTTCAAGAGTGTTGATTTACAATAAGAAGTGAGTATTTTGGTCATAACTTCCTCATACGATATCGAAATAAAGTGATTCAAATTTAATTTTAAACTAGATTCATAGGAGAATATATCATGAAACAATTTTCCAAAATCTAGTCATTTAAGCCTCCAAAAATGGACAGTCCCAGCTCTGTTCCTTAGCTGCCTACTAGACATCCTGTCATTATTTTGGTCATAAATTTTTCATTGCAACTCTAAATCAAGTGATTCAAATTGGGTTAGAAAGTATACATGAAGGGCTACGTAGGATAGAAACAGGTCTTGAAATATTCCCATTTGGTCCCTCAAAATAGGACTGTTCCGACTATTTTTCCAGAATTTTCATCAAGCCCGCAAGCTGTAAGATATGATAATTAATAATTTTTTCCAAGAAGGTGATCAAAATGAATATGAATGTTTGTAGAAATTTTATTTTCAATATAATTCATCTACATACATAAATGAATTTGAATATTGATCACCAATGTTAATTTTCACAGCGTACTGCAACAAAAACAACTATTTTTACATATAAAGAAATTTATTTATTTATGTCTTTATTCATTCTATATTCTACACTACACTAAACTACTTTGAAAAATAAAATATACTTACGTATAAGAGTACCTCCAAAGAAGCCATTTTCGAAATAAGGCTTCAAGTATGCACATACCCATAATTGAGAGATGTATGTTAATAAATACATGGATAAGAGAGATCAACTTCCCTGTTAAGGATGGTGCCAAGAGTTGAAGTGTGGAGTGATGTTGCAAGCAAACAATAGAGTGAAACCAGCCTTCAATGTAATCTTCATTTCTCATATTTGTAACATCGTGAAGTTCCTTAACTAAGTTCTAAATTCTGTTGATGATTTCTTTCTTGACCTCATCCTCTGTCTTTTTGTTTAGATCTCTGTTCAGGACCCAGAGCAGGACAGATAACTTCCTCCCAGGGATGACAGAATATATTCAAACATAAAATAAAAAGAAAAATAAAAATTGAAATTCAAGACTTGAAGCAGAGTAACCACATACCCTCCTCAAGACAAGAAGTTGGCCCAAAGAAAAAGAAATACGAGCGAAAAAATGGAAACTGCGCCCAGGACTTAGAGTAGGGTTACAAGATACCCTCCCCAAGACGAGGGATTAATTTTAATAAAAAACAAAACAAATTATAAATCGAAACAACATGCTATGCTGAGCACTTGGAGCAAGGTTATAAATGCCTTCCCCAAGATGAGAGTTGAGTTCTACAGAAAAACAATAAAAAACAGAAAAGAAAAACACAAAGCACTTATGCTCAGGACTTGAAGCAGGGAAATAAATCCCCTCCCTAAGACAAGAGATTGACCCTTAGATCTATTGCAGATCCTATTCTTGCACCTGTTAGCCTTCCCCGGTAACAACGCCAAAATGTTGGTGTCAAGATATGAACATAATTCAAACCTTTCTCCACATAAATTATCAACCTGAGGGCATTAGTTATTTCAAGAATAACGGCAAAGTATATGCAGATACAAGTACATGCTCTGCTGTAAATCACAGGCTTAATCTATAACACACAATTCATTGTAACAGCAATTAAATAAACTGCAGAAATTAAAGGACATTCACAGCAATTAAGAATAAACTATAACAGCATTAAAGAAATCACACTAAAATGCAACACTGCAAGAAAAAGGGAAAATGCAACACCTGATCAGAAGAGTGGGCCCAAATCTCTAATCAAGGTTGCGGTAAACTCATAAATTACAGAAGAAAGAGCTAGATTATGTGCATTCAATTAATCAAACATGATTCTGTTACAAATATGTCTCTTCTTTCTTAACCCTCTATGCCTTCTCCTATGCGTTCTATATTTTGTTCTATTCCCCCTTCTCTCTAATTTGTGTCCCTCTAAATATACAAATAATAAAGTGAAATAGACTGATTACAAAATCTCAATAAGCAAGATGAGATCTGAAAGATCTTTCCATCATGATTCAGCTGGCACAAGTCGAATCTGGCAATTACAATTGGGGCAACTTTGAAAACGGCCACAACAAAAAATCTGCAAATCTGTCCTTTGAAGAACCCTGCATTTCTCTTAATCAAGACCAAATTTTGGAAAACTTCCCTCAACAAAACTAACTTGGTCAATTCTGCACAAAACCCATGTTTCCGATTTTCATGATTCTTCTCCATTTTCCCGAAATGTTCAACGCAAAAATATTTCTTGTTATTCTAGCGAATTTATGAGTTGGAATATTTAATTATTAGTTGAATATCAAATATGAAATCTGGAAGAGATCTTGGAGGCTAAAATAGTGAGCTATGTTATAATTAATTCATTAATAAACCATCATTGGCAAAATCATGCATAATAATCATTAATTTATTAAAATAAAGGAGAACAAGTATTATTTATCCAAAATAACATCAATAATTATGAAATGGAATTATATAATAAATTATGATAAATAATGTGATAAAAGAACATTAGAAATGGATGAAATGGATGTTAAGAAGTGGTAATAATAATACAAATTAGAGGCCCAACAGGTATGGCCAAGGTCCTTAAGGCCTCCTTTGATTGATGAAGCATATTTTCTCTGGACCACCTTCTACCCCTTGGTACATAACTTTTAGGCTTGGTAAAGAAGGGAATTGTTCTATTGCATGGTTTTACTCACAGTCCAAGTAAAATTTTATGGCATTCATTCCCAGGGTGTCTTCTAGTGCATCTAAGGAAATAGATAGCTAGGGATATCTCTACCTCGTCTTGTTTTCTCTTTATCTACATGGTATCTATTTTCAATGCAAAGGTATGAAACATTTCACTCTTTAAATCATCCAACATGTTCCCTATCTCAATTTTGATGGATGAGGTGGAGAAAGAGGTAATAGCCAAGCCTTCATTATTTCTACCCTTCTTTTTGGCTGCCCTAGAGTGGTTTGTGAACACAATTTTGATGTCATCATAGGAAAACTAATAGATATCCCCTCCATATAACATGTTGAAGGTTTTCAACACTTCCTCTTGTTAGTCATCAGTAAATTTTGTTGATATCTAAGGATGACTAAGTTATAAATCCTAGATTTCTAGAAACAATATTTAAGGAAACATTGTGAGTTCTAGAAATCTCACTTCCTTCATCATCCTAAACCTAATTGATTCACTAAAAACTTGTCCTTTGCATTCTCAAAGTTTACCCTGCTGCAATGAAAACTTCATTTTCTATGCCTGATTTTCCTCATTTCATCACCTCACTTACACCCTCATTCATTCTCTTCTTCCCCTCTAAAAACCCCTCATAACCTCCCTTATTCATCATTTTCTTATAAAAACACTTAAACAATGTAAAAACCTTTTTTTATATTGTTTCAAGCTGACTTCTAGCATATCGAACACTTTAAAAACTTCATGAAAACTCTGTTTTATGCAAAAAAACCCACTTTTTATGAAAT
This sequence comes from Pinus albicaulis, assembly GCA_034641835.2. Lineage (NCBI taxonomy): Eukaryota > Viridiplantae > Streptophyta > Pinopsida > Pinales > Pinaceae > Pinus > Pinus albicaulis. The sequence continues at coordinate 851,934,701 of CM076575.1, read as the reverse complement.
AAGCCTTTAAGCCCCCTTTTTGGCTTAAATCCCCAGCCCCTCACCCATACGACTCTAAAATGTGACCTCCCGCTATTTTATCAAGCCCTTTTCCTTCCCAGCCTCTGGTCCCTATTAACCCCACAGGACCATTCCCTCCACCTATTCTTAGCCCCTTCCCCATTTAAAATATGCCCCCCCTCCTTTCACTTTTATACATCCCCAAACATTATTATAAAAGCCTAAACCTTTGGAAAATTTAAATGCGGGTTGCCTCCTTTCCATTTCTCTCACACCCTTGATCGGACCATCTCCACCATAGATCTGGAGCCTCGGGCCCTGATTTGATGGTTATCACATCACCGCCCATCACTCCACCCATTCATTATATAACCCCACACCACCCGACAAATTTCGCCACGTCATCACGCCTGGGCTCCACCTCCCAAATTTACGCCTCGGTTCCCGAAGCCTCCTTCACCATTGATCTCACTTCACAAGATCTGACGGCTTAGGTCCGATATCGCGCAGGTTTTTGTAATAGGGTTTAACGGCCCTAATCTGCGCGAAATAGGCAGTTTCACCCAGAACACGCGGCAATCACCCAGTGGAATTGTGCGGCCTCTACTCAAAACCACTTACTGCCTAATCACCGTGCGATAAACCACCATGGTTTTCCAAAACCGCTTTTCTCCCCCTCGCTCCAAAATTCAAAATTCTTTGCCTCTCTGCCATGTTCCACCTCTGTAACCTTTTCCTCTGCACCCTCTCCTCCTCTGGAAGCAAGCCCCAACGCTTCACAAACCTGAAAAATGTAGTTTTTACTCATCCCAAAGGTTTTCAAATTAATGTTTGTTTGTGTGTTTACAATTTTTTAATGGCGGTGGTGCCCACAGAGACATTACAATGATCGAAGTATCCTCTGGATGACGATCTAGAGGTAAAATCACACAAGAAGAGCTAGGAGGGTTTGCGCAAGGTTATACCCTCGATGGATCATGATCATCGATGGGTGAAAAAAAACCTCCAGCACATGAAGACCACATCCCTACACACAGAAAGCACAAAAAGATCAAAGAAACAACAAACAAAGAAGAACAAAAAGTTTAAAGGGCTAAATCAAGATCAAAGGATAAAACTTAGGATTAGCCCTTCAAGATAGTGATTAAAGATGAAAATCCAAAAGCTTAAGGAAAAAGGATAAATGAATAAAATAGTCATAAAGCAGAAAAGAGGTTAAATGTAGTAAGGAAGATTATTAAAACAAAATCAAGTTTTGAAGGCCAAAAAGACAGATTTATGATTAAAACAAAGACAGGTAACCCAAAGACAACCTCGAATAACTCAACAAGGAAGCAGTTACTCCTCCAAAAGATCAAACTGCCACCTATAGCATGTTTTCTTTCCATAAAGGCATTTGGGAAGTTATTACACACTCAGAAGATATTTTTATCCGTCAAGGAAGTTATTGTAATAGTTAAGAATAGGCCTTAAAAGTCAAACTTTCTACCTCTTCTTCTTTAGGAGTTAAGACAGAGTTATTAAAACAGAGAAGTAGCTGCAAATATTCCTGCCTTATGCCTTGCATGGTTTTCAAGGTTATAAATGCATTTACTTTGTAATTAATGACACTCAAACCCTATCTTAACCTCACCTCCTCATTTGCAGCATACATATTGCATCTGAACTCATTATATGGTTGGCATTTGATGACTCTTTGAAGTAATGTGTAGTCTTTTGGAAGTTGAAGGAAAATTGATGCCTTGGATCTTATGGATGCCTTGATTTGTTTGTTGATGGAGGAGGCTAGATCATCGGATCCCTGAGCTTGGTTGTTGGTGAAGTGCTTCTATCTATTATTGTTATTTCCTGTTTACATTATGTTTTCATATTTCTTTGTTACAGTAGAGTAAAATTTTTAGGCTAAGAAATGTCTTTTGAAAGCACCTTAGTTCTGTTTACTCTTCACTGTCTAAATGTTTTCTTCTACAAGGTTTGATTGGAGGATTCTTAATTTCCCTCCAGTTCCATCTAGCTTGTTATTTTAGAAATGATTCAATAGAGTATAACCAAGGAGTTTCCCTTTTGGTAAGTCCATGTTCCTTTGAGTACGGCTTTAGAGGTTGTCTTAAGGAATGATTTCAATAGAGTGAAACCAGGAAATTATGTGGTGAGTCCATGCTCCTTTGAGTACAACTTGAGATATTGTTTTTAAAGATCCTTTTATAGTATGCTTAGTAAATTATAAACCATGGAAGTCTAATGTGAGCCCTGTCCTTTGGACTGCCTCAAAAATCTGCTTTAAAGAACCCTAGAGAGTTAGTCAAAAGCAGATTAGATTATTTCTGTTTGATCTTAGGCTTCTCTTACTATTTTCTTATATGTTTTCCTTGTTTGAAAGTAGTCTTTGATTGTTGGATTGTTGTCTGAAAGGTTTTCTTATTAAAAGTTTGTCCAAAGAAGTAAATGGTTTTCCCTATCATTTGGCCTACCTCAAAACAAAAACCTTGAAAGATATTTCTTGTTTGAAGTACATGATAACGAATTATTAATTGCTCTTTGTCCTACTTTTCATTCTTATCCTTAATGTTCATCTCATTATCCCAAAAAAATTGAAGATCCATTGACCAAGTTAGATTTGCCCTATGATACTCCCTGATCCTTTAATAAACTTATCATGACTTCCATTTGACTCCATTTCCCAATGACTTAGAGATTTCCCATTCTATCTATGCTCTTTGATCATTATGTCCAACCAAAATAATCAAACAAACCTTGTACTTAATAACTAGCCTAAAATCAACCCTTAAAAGCAAACAAGCACCTATCCTTTGCAAATAACTTGAGAGATCCCTCTCTAAGTCTAGGAAGGCTAGGTCTTAGAACTCTAAAGATTGGTTCCATGTTGACTTGTCATTTGGTATGCCAATCTGCCAAATCATAGGACCCCAACATTCTGGTGATCACAGTGGGACATTCTAAGTAAATTCATGCTTAAACGCCCTTAAAAAATTCAAAAATCCTTTAACTAACAGTACCTAGGGATAAATTTGCCACCTCATCACCAGAACCAACATTCTGGCAATCAAGGTGGGACCTTCTGAGTCAGTGACAAACTAAGTACTCCTTAGGACTCCAAAAACCATAAGAAGCACATAAAAACTTAGAAAAACCCAAAAACATTCCCAGATTAGTTTTTATTACTTTTTTGGTGGTGGACCATAACACATTTTACCTTCAAAAAGCTAAAAATTTCCACCTGGCGACTCCACTACCTTAGTAAGCCTATCAACCCACTAGTACTCTTAGATTTCCTTAATATTGTTTCAAATTAGTCCCAATAAGTTTAAAAGGCCTAGTCCCATATCTTATAAGAATACTAAACACTAGGAGAGGTCAAAACATTTGAAAACAGTCCTTAAAGCCTTCAGCCTCTCTAATTTTTGAACTTGAAATCTGGCTTCACATAGGATCAATACCAGATCTCATCCAGACCCTAATCCTCCTACAATAGTTGATGATCCAAAAAATATTTTGTGGCAAACTTCTAGAGTTGGAAATTTAACTATTGATAGGACTATCCAAAGAACAAAATTTGTCCCTGAAAACCTTACAGTCTTGATAGATCCTCACTTTGACTTGTATCATACAAAGAAACTATTTAGTACCAAGTCACATAGTGATATTGACCAATCTGACCTTGAGACCATAGATTTGCAGCAGAACTTTAGCAGAGAAACCTCTCCTTCCACTCCTCCTAATTTTCAGCTTCTCCACCACTTTAGTTCTTTCCATAACAAATCTGCTCATAATCAACTTGTTGGTCCAAGTACTTCCACCACTCCCATCCACACATCCACTGTTGGAAACACTCCATTTCATCCAAATTTTCCTTTTACCAATCCACCTCTTGTAAATCACCCATTTTTTCCCACCATGGTAGCATGGTATGCCCCATTAGTGTTACCCTAACCTCTGGTTCCTTTACCAAATGATTATCAATCTAGAATTCCCTATTTCACTGGAACTAAATCTACCACTGCCCAACATCATGTAGATAAAATGGATGATTCCTTTGATTACATGGAAATAGAAGAAGAGACAATTAAGATGAGAATCTTTTCCCAAAGTTTAGGAGGAGAAGCCAAAAAATGGTTTAAAAACTTAACTCCTAATAGCATAAATGATCTCCCTTCTTTATATCAAACATTCATAAACAAATGGGAAACTAAAAAGAACCCTCTCCAAATCCTTTCAGAGTATAGCAACCTCAAAATAAACATTGGGAAAAGTGTCCAAGATTATTGCACTAGATTCAATAGTGTTTACAATGCACTTCCCCCTAACATGAAGCCTCCACTAGGCTTAGCCTTAGCTAAATTTCTTGAAGGTTTTGATCCATACATGGCCTACCAGCTAAGAGAAAGAGACCCCTTGACATTAGAAGTTATGCAAAGGGAGCCATTAGTGTAGAAGTAAATCTGGTTGAGAAAAGAGCTATGTTGAAATCAGAGAAAAAAGTCACATACAAAGATGAAACAATGGCATCAACCTCATCAGCTGATGCTAAAATTGACAACTTGGTAAGAGTAATGGAAAGAATGCTTGAGAAAATAAATTTAAATGATAGAGTGCCTCCAAGAGAAAACCAAATCAATTCCCAAAACAGAAATATAAATCCAAATTTCATAAGAGACCCTATTCAAGATAGACAAAGAGATAATGACCAACAAATTAGGCCTCCCTTTCAACAAAACTATGTAGATCAAGAAGAAGAAAGGGAAACTGAAAGGTTAGAAGAAAATCATGTAAATATGATAGGATCTGATAATGAGATAGATGCTTTCCTCATTTAAGAAGAACGAGAATTCTTCTCCTTAGAACAAATTGAAAACAATCATGAGGATTCTGAAGATTACCAATTGGGGTTTGAAAATGCAATAATGGAGGTACACATGCAATATGATCTTAGAAGAAAAAGGAACCCAGAAATTTCCAATGATAAAAACACTAACACTGCTGTTAGGAAAACTTCAGAAAACCTTCCTAAAAAGACAGAAAACAGTAATTACACTTTGACTAAAAGGATAGATTCAAACATAGACAAAACCAATCAGCAAAGTGTTGCCCCAAGTTTCCCTAGTACTTCTGCTAGTGGCCCTCAGAAATCTGTCCTAAATAATAGTCTTAATAAAACTCAGCAAATCAAAATTGCTGAAAATATTATGCTTGACAAAACAAATGTAAATATGTCAAAAACATTAGTCCCTTTTAGTCTTGAGGGTGAAATTTCCAGGATCAAATTTAGCATACCCCTAGCTGAACTAGTAACCTAGGATGAATATAAAAACCAAGTTTTGAAAGCTTTGAATATAGGAAATGACACTAATACTTGGAACTTGACAGATGATAAGCAAGAGTTGTTGTTTGGTCCTGAAGTAGAAGGAAAATGCCAAGAAGGAACCATTCCCCCATTTTATGTCAATCTAAATATACATGATAAGATTTTACACAATGCCATGCTAAATTCTGGTGCCTCTCACAACCTTATGCCAAAAGTGGTGATGGAGAGGTTAGGCCTAGACATTACTAAACCTTACAAGGACTTGTATTCCTTTGATTCAAGCAGAGTCAAATTTTTAGGCCTAATCAATGATTTATGTGTCAATCTGGCACAAATTCCTGCTAAGGGTCTAGTTATGGACATAATTGTTGCTGACATTCACCCAAAATATGGGATGCTTATATCTAGATCATGGGGATAAAAACTTCAAGGAAGCCTTCAAATGGATATGTCTTATGGTACCATACCATTTTTTAACGAAACTAGAAGATTATATAGAGAATCTCATATGAAATTTATGTTAAGCAACATAGATAGGCCAAACAACACTCCTGTTTATTCTATTCATTCAGATTTAGACTCCTTTATCTTGTACAATGAAGATGAAATCAGCCAATAAGAAAAGGAAAATGAGATAGAATTAGGACCACCTAAACAACCAAATCGCCTTTCAAAAGAAACGAACCCTAACCTTGAAGTAAAAAGACCGAACAACCAAATGAAAATGAAAATGAAATAGAAGCATGTGGGAAATGAGCTTTGATGGCTCTTGTAGTAAAATAGGTTCTGGAGCTAGTGTGTGGATACATAATACAAACCAAGGACATTCTTATAAACTTGATTTCCAATGCACCAATAACATTGCAGAATATGAAGCTCTCCTCCTTGGCCTACATTTGCTCAAAAACTTAGGATCCAAGAAAATATCAGTCCAAGGAGATTCAGAGCTAATCATTAAGCAAATAAAAGGGGAACATTCAGCCAAAAATCCAAGATTAAGAGAATACAAAAATGTTGCCCTAGAGCTCCTAAAAACCTTTGAAAAATATGAACTCACCTTCGTCCCTAGAGCTCAAAACAACCTTGCAAATGAACTTGCTTTTGCTGCCAACAATTTCAAAATACCACAGATAAATGAACAATTCAATATCAAAGTGAAAAATAGGCCCATAGTCCCTGACAATGAAGACTATTGGCAAGTGTTTGAGAGTGATAAACACATTGATGATTTTCTACAACCTGAAAATGACTTTGCTAGATTAACACCTAGCTTAAGCCTTGAAGAATAATGTTTCGATAAAAAACAAGTTCATAAAACAGAGCTGTCCTCTACTGCTGATATAAACCAATGTGAATATCTTTGTATAGCAGAATTATTAAACAAAAGAAACCAAAAGGACCTTGAAGTTTTACAATTTAAAAATGATTCAATACCAAGGGTTCTTACACCATTAGAGGAGCTTTTTTATTTCAATGTAGCTAAAAAACCAAAGATGGAGCCTACATAAATTAATGTAGATGAACATAACATAGGTAGCATAAATGAACCCAAAATGATCAATTTATCTAGCACTCTTCCTACTCATATCAAACAAGAATATATTGAACTTTTCAAGGAATTTGGAGATGTGTTTGCATGGGGGTACAAAGATCTAAAATCATAAGATGCCAGCATTATTCAACAAAAAATTCCTCTAAAGGAAAATAAAAAAATCTTTCAAAAAGAAAACTAAGGATAAACCCTATTTTAGTACCTTTAGTTGAAAAGGAGATCAAAAAGATCTATGATGCTAGGATCATAGTTCCCCTTAGATACTCATAATGGGTGTCCAACCTTGTGTCTGTTAGGAAGAAGACTAGGGAACGTAGGCTTTGCATTAACTTTTGAAATCTGAACAGAGCCTCCCTGAAAGATAATTATCCCTTGCCTAAAATGGACCACATACTTCAAAAGGTGGTTGGATCTAAAATAATATCACTATTGGATGGTTTTTCAGGCTACAACCAAGTGCTATTACTCCCAAGTGATCAACACAAAACTGCTTTCACCACACCTTGGGGTACATTCATGTATGTTAAAATGCCATTTGGTTTGATGAATGCAAGGGACACATTCCAAAGGGCCATGGACATAGCCTTTTCAGAAGAAATAGGCTATTTTATAATCATTTACCTTGATGACATTACTGTTTTCTCCAAAACTGATAAAGAACATTTGATTCATTTGAGAAAATTGTTTGAGAAATGTAGAAAATATGGCTTATCTTTGAATCCCAAAAAGGCACTCTTCGGTCCCCAAGAAGGAAAACTTCTTGGCCATATAATTTCTGAACAAGGAATCAAAGTATACCCTAAAAGGATTGAAGGCATATTGAAAATCAACCATCCTAGAAACCTTAAGAAATTGCAATCTTTAATTAGGAAGATCAATTTTTTGAGAAGGTTCATCCCCAACCTTGCTGAACTTTTGAGGAATATCAAAAATATGCTCAAAATGGAAATCGGGGTTAAATGGATCTTAGAAGCAACACTACTGCAATTGTTTATTCTCATTTGCCTCTGAACATACAATTGTTGTAGTGTTGCTACAAAAGAATAATGCAGGGCAAGAACAACCCATATCCTTTTTCAGTAGAACATGCTCCACTCAAATATAATATCATGGAGAAACAAGCCTTAGCCTTGATAAAAGCATTGAGAGATTTCCAAGTCTACATTTTACACTCTCATATCATTGCTTTTGTCCCACATACAATTGTCAAAGACATTCTAAATCAATACCCTGATGGTAAAAGGGGGAAATGGATTGCAATTATCTTAGAATACGATTTAGATATCAGGCCTACCAAGTTGATTAAAGGACAAGGATTAGAAAAACTCATGGTAGAATCAAATTTCCAAGCATTAGATATAAACATGGTTGATGTTTTAGAAGAAACAGAAGAATTCATAGCTCCTTACATTGAAGAAATATTTTTGAATTCACCTTGGTATGCTGATATCATTTATGTGCTTCTCCATCTTAACACTCCTCGGACCTTCTCTATCAAAGACTAAAGCTAGATTCTTGAAACAAAAAGCTTTAAATTACTGCATTTTAGATGGAGTGTTATATTGGAAAAATGTTGTTGGCATATTTCTTAAATGTTTGCTTGAGGATGACGTAGGAAAAATCATGCATGAGCTGCATGAAGGAGTGTGTGGAGGCCACCTTTACTAGAAGACAACAGCCAACAAGATCCTTAGAGCTGGCTATTATTGGCCCACCATTTTCCCAGATACTTAAAAACTAGTCATGACTTTCCATAAGTTTCAAATTTTTGATGGCAAGAGAAAGCTCCTACCTTTACCTTTACATCCCATCAGTGTAGAGGCTCCCTTTCAACAATGGGGTTTAGACTTTATTGGAGAAATTCACCCAGCCTCATCTGCCCAACATAAGTGGATCCTTACTGCCATAGATTACTTTACCAATTGGGTAGAAGCAATCCCTTCTAGGAATGCTACTGACTATGTCATTATCAAGTTCCTTGAAACTAACATACTATCCAGATTTCGGAGTCGTAGGAAAATTATTACAGACAATGCTGCTGCTTTCAAATCCAAAAGAAGGGTTGATTTCTACTACAAATATCATATCACATTGGGCCATTCCACAGCTTACAACCCCCAGGGTAATGGATTAGCTAATCTTCTAACAAAAGTCTGGTCAACATTGTCAAAAAAATATTGGATCAAAATCATAAATCATGGCACAGTAAGTTGGTTCATGCATTATGGGCTGATAGGTTAACCACCAAGAAATCAATAAATATGTCCCCCTATCAGCTTGTATATGGCCTATATGCAGTTTTCCCTACATCTTTGGGAGTTCCAGTCATGAAACTTCTCCAAGAAGTACAAACAAAAGAAAATAGCATGCAAAGAAGACTAAATCAAACTACTCATTTACAGTAGACAAGAGAAGAAGTATACAAAAGGACACAGGCAGTTCAAGGAAACATCAAGAAGATCTTTGATAGAAAGACCAAATAAAATAACTTTCAAGTTAGAGGTACAGTCCTAAAATGGGATTCAGGGAGAGAAGATAAAGGTAAACATGGCAAGTTTGAGAATTTATGGAAAGGGCCTTATATCATTCAGTCAATTAGGGGTCATAATGCTTTCTTTTTACAAGGGCTGAATGTAGAATAACTATTTGAGGGTCTCATCAATGGCAAGATGCTTAAACATTATTTCTGTCAAGAATCCTAGATTTAAAGTTTTCACTCATTATACATAACATAGCATGAGAAAAATCAAAGAAAATACAAAAACAATGAAAGAAAAGAAAAGGAAAAAGAGGGAAAATCAAAAGAGGTATAGCCCCATACCCAAAAAACAATACTACTAAATGTGTGCAAGTTTAAATGCCACTGTTGATTCAAAATGATATCTTGTTCAGTCATCTAGCCTAATCATGGTTGAACATGCTTTAAATCTATGTTGATAAGTTAGTAGAAACAAACATTGTCAAGATTATTTTAGACTTGACTTATCAAGAATGATAGATTAGGGAAGTATAAATATTCTGGTTCCACATGCTCAAAACAGAACCAAAGAGATAAATAAGGATGCATTACTAATGACAAATCAATACCTAATCTTTCTAGATTTATTTCTATGAAAATAAATGTTTGTGTGCAGCTTGCTCCAAATGCCACAACCATGGTTTAATCAGACTGTTTAATCTTGATTTGAATCATGTTTTAAATTTCATGACAATAGCTAGAGAATCAAGACTACCAAACAACCTAATCTTGGCAGTCAAGTAGCTTAGGTAGAAAATAAAGGAGTTCAACAGTTTAATTTGAACTCTTGGAATAAATAAGGAGAGGAATAGATAGTTTATTTCTGTTTTCAAAAATAAAAATATCAAGAGTTGCCAATTCAAATGCACTCAGAGAAGAAAAAATGTTAGGACAAGTAGGATTGGGTAGGTATAAATGTTGTCAAAGGAAATCAAATGTTGCGGGTTGTTAAGGCTTGTCACTTCAAAGGAATATCAGCAATTGAGAAAAAGGGAAATCTACCCAATGGATAAGGCACTGATCTGCTGAAACTCAGAGATTTCATGAACTGAGGTTTTGGACACCATGAAAAGAACGCTGCCCTCCCCAATTGGAGCCACTGTTAGTCATCAGTAAATTTTGCTGATATCTAAGGATGACTAAGTTATAAATCCTAGATTTATAGAAATAATATTTAAGTAAACATTGTGAGTTCTACAAATCTCACTACCTTCATCATCCTAAACCTAAATGATTCAGTAAAAACTTATCCTTTGCCTTCTCAAAGCATACCCCCGCTATACAAAAAGACAGTCCATATTCCCCGATTTGCCTATGGTCCCCGCATCACTTACACCCTCATTCATTCACTTCTTCCCCACTAAAAACCCCTCATAACCTCCCTTATTCATCATTTTCTTCGTAAAACCCTTTAACAATGTAAAAACCCTTTTTTACATTGTTTAAAGCTGACTTCTAGCCTATCGAACACTTTAAAAACTTCATGAAAACTCTGTTTTATGCAAAAAAACCCCACTTTTTATGAAATAAGCCTTTAAGCCCCTTTTTGGCTTAAAGCCCCAACCCCTCACCCATACGACTCTAAAATGCGACCTCCCGCTATTTTCTTAAGCCCCTTTCCTTCCCAGCCTCTGATCCCTATTAACCCCACAATACCATTCCCTCTGCTTATTCTTAGCCCTTCTCCATTTAAAATATGCCCCCGGTCCTTTCACTTTTATACATCCCCGAACTTTATTATAAGAGCCCGGACCTTTGGAAATTTTAAATGCGGGCCCCCTCCTTTCCATTTCTCTCACACCCTTGATCGGGCCATCTCCACCATAGATCTGGAGCATCAGGCTCTGATCCGATGGTTATCACATTACCACCCATCACTCCACCCATTCGTTATATAACCCCACACCACCCGACAAATTTTGCCATGTCATCACACCTGGGCTCCACCTCCCAAATTTACGCTTGAGTTCCCGAAGCCTCCCACACCATTGACCTCACTTCACAAGATCTGACGACTCAGGTCCAATATCACGCAGGTTTTTGCAATAAGTTTTAACGGCCCCAATCCACGCGAAATGGGCAGTTTTGCCTAGGACACGCGACCATCGCCTAGTGGAATCGTGCAGACTCTGCTCAAAACCACTTACCGCCTAATGACCACGCGATAAATCACCGTGGTTTTCCAAAACCACTTTTCTCACCCTCGTGCCAAAATTCAAAATTCTTCATCTCTCCGCCATGTTCCACCTCTGGAACCTTTTCCTCTGCACCCTCTCCTCCTCTGCAAGCAAGCCCCAACGCTTCACAAACCCGAAAAAATGCAACTTTTACTCCTCTCGCAGGTTTTCAAATTAATGTTTGTTTATGTTGTTATAGGTTTTTAATGGCAGTGGTGCCCAGAGAGACATTAAAATGATCAAAGTATCCTCTGGATGACGATCCAGAGGTAAAATCACAAAAGAAGGGCCAGGAGGGTTTGCGCAAGGTTATACCCTCGATGGATCATGATCATTTATGGGTTACAAAAAACCTCCAACACATGAAGACCTCATCCCTGCACATAAAAAGCACAAAAATATCAAAGAAGAACATAAAGTTTAAAGGGCTAAATCAAGATCAAAGGATAAAACAGAGGATTAGCCCTTTAAGACAGTGATTAAAGATGAAAAGACAAAAGCTTAAGGAAAAAGGAAAAAGGAATAAAACAGTCATAAAGCAGAACAGAGGATAAAGGCAGTAAGGAAGATTATTAAAACAAAATCAAGGTTCGAAGGCCTAAAAGAAATATTTATGATTAAAACAAAGACAGCCTCGAATAACTCAACAAGGAAGCAGTTACTCCTCCAAAAGATCAAACTGCCACCTATAGCATGTTTCCTTTCCATAAATACATTTGGGCAGGTATTACACACTCAGGAGATATTTTTATCTGTCAAGGTTGTTATTGTAATAGTTAAGAATAGGCTTTAAAAGTCAAACTTTCTACCTCTTCTTCTTTAGGAGTTAAGACAGAGTTATTAAAACAAAGAAGTAGCTGCAGATATTCCTACCTTATGCCTTGCATGGTTTTCAAGGTTAGGAATGCATTTACTCTGTAATTAATGACACTCAAACCCTATCTTAACCTCACCTCCTCATTTGCAACATAAATACTGCAGCTGAACTCATTATATGGTTGGAATTTGATGACTCCTTGAAGTAATACATAGTCTTTTGGAAGTTGAAGGAAAATTGATGTCTTGGATCTTGTGGATGCCCTGATTTGTTTGTTGATGGAGGAGGCTAGATCACTGGATCCCTGAGCTTGGCTGTTGGTGAAGTGCTTCTATCTGTTATTGTTATTTCATTTTTACATTATGTTTTCATCTTTATTTGTTATAGTAGAGTAAAAGTTTTAGGCTAAGAAATGTCTTTTGAAAGCACCTTAGTTCTGTTTACTCTTCACTGTCTAAATGTTTTCTTCTGTAGGGTCTGAATGGAGGATTCTTAATTTCCCTCCAGTTCCATATAGCTTTTTATTTTAGAAATGATTCAATAGAGTATAACCAAGGATTTTCCCTTTTGGTAAGTCCATGTTCCTTTGAGTACGGCTTTAGAGGTTGTTTTAAGGAATGATTTCAATAGAGTGAAACCAGAAAATTAAGTGGTGAGTCCATGCTCCTTTGAGTACAACTTGAGATATTGTTTTTAAAGATCCTTTTAAAGTATGCTTAGTAGAGTCTAAACCAGGGAAGTCTATGGTGGGCCCTGTCCTTTGGACTGCCTCAAAAAGTTGCTTTAAAGATCCCTAAAGAGTTAGTCAAAAGCAGATTAGATTATTTTTGTTTGATCTTAGGGTGCTCTTACTGCTTTCTTATATATTTTCCTTGTCTAAAAGTAGTCTTTGATTGCTATATTGTTGTCTGAAATGTTTTTTTATTAAAAGTTTGTCCAAAGAAGTCTATGGTTTGCCCTGCCCTTTGGCCTACTTCAAAACAAAAACCTTGAAAGATATTTCTTGTTTGAAGTACATTATAAAGAATTCTTAATTGCTATTTGTCGTAATTTTCATTCTTATCCTTAATGTTCATCTCATTATCCCAAAACTTTGAAGATCCACAGGCCAAGTTAGATTTTCCCTATGATACTCCCAGATCCTTTAATAAACTTATCATAACTTCCATTTAACTCCATTGCCCAATGACTTAGAGATTTCCCATTCTATCTATGCTCTTTGATCATTATGTCCAACCAAAATAATCGAACAAACCTTGTACTTAATAACTAGCCTAAAATCAACACTTAAAAGAAAACAAGCACATATCCTTTGCAAATAACCTGAGAGATCCCTCTCTGAGTCTAGGAAGGCTAGGTCATAGAACTCCAAATATTGGTTCCATGTTACCTTGTCATTTGGTATGCCAATCTGCCAAATCACATGACCCCAACACCTCCCTAATTGATCAGAGAAGAAATAATTTGAGTGATCTAGTATCAAGGATGTAGTTTTCCCTCTTGTACTTAAGTTTAAACATTTCCTCATAGTATTCTAAATATTCATCAGGCCCTAGGGTCATCCTAAACATTTATTCCTTGGTTTATTTCGACCTACAATAATATATGTACTTTTTATTGAAGGACTTCTACATTTGGGTCGAGGTAGTGATGATGTCCCTAGGCAGACCCATGAACCAGCACAAGGCTGCATACTTGAGGGTAGAGGGGAGAAATTTCAACTCCCTTAATCTGAGGCATAATCATAATTCCTAAAAAAAACAACAAATTCAAACATGAAAGTGTCAGGGTCTTCAGAAGTTAGGCCATGGAAGTGTTGAAGGGCTGAAGGGACGATGTTTTTCATCCTAGTCTCTCCCTTGGTTTCTTTGATGGGAAAGACCTCATGGTTTCTGTTCTCAGCCATAGTTTCGACAGCTGAATTAGGTTCTTCAAAATTTTAGGGTGCTCACCAAGAGGGTATTCTAACTCCCCTGCAGTCAGAGAGGGAAGATCGCAGTCACTGAAGAAGAGTGAAGGTTGATTGTGTGAGGATGTGGGGGTTTCTAGTAGAAATTACCCTTCGTTTTACTTACTCCTATGAGGCATGAAAGACATTTTTTTTTGTTATTCTCACTTTTTGAAAACTATATGCAAAACAAAAAGCGTAAAATAATTCTTAAGTTGAAACATGCATCTACTTAGACACCTCCCCAGCAATGACACCAAAAAGTGGCAAGCCCTGGTATTTCACCAAGAGTGCTGCAACTCCCAAGGGCTACTCAAATATAATTATTAACCCGGTGTTCATACAAACTTAGAGGTGACAATGTTATATGCACAATAGTCGAGTTCTACTCATGCCACCCTCAACTAGGTCTTCCGATCAGTAGTGCTTCTAGACATTCCTCCTATTGGATGAAAGTGAAACTAGCTAATGTAATGCAAAGAACAACTTCTAACCAAGAAAAAGAGAGTGCTTATCAACTTCTACTTGCAATTGGGATTGAAAGAAAACCATGAACAAATAACATTTAACCTAGTTGCAAAAAAGGAAACTATACTATATTGCAATCATTCATCTAACTATCCAACCAATTTGCAGTGAAGGAACTACTTTATGTCACACACTTCACCAAATCGTAAATAAAACCTCTATATATTGATTCAACCAACTCACACTTGCATGTAAATTTTTGTCCTATTTATGCTAATTTTGTGATGAAATAAACAGTAACGCCTACTTAGTCTTTCCAGTAAAGAAAAAAGAAGGGTTGGAGTGGCCTAGGGGTCTCTTCTGGTAATGAATCCATTTCTGGGGGTCAAATACATCCTATCCTAGGCTTAAATGGAAACAAGGATCAAAACTGGTGTGAAATGGGCACCTACATCTATGCTATAGGAGGCTGGTATAGGAGCTCTATATTGCTACAGGAAGCTCTGAAATGCTACAAGAAGAAGGCTGAGAAGTTTGAAAGAGTAAATATGATAAGCGAAAGGAGTGGGAATGTGGAAGGAAGTGGAAATAGGTGAGTGAGGGGTGATGAACACCTCTAGCCAACCTCAAAGCTCTTTGAGGGCATGTTTTGCACTAGGAGGGCTGCACACGGTGGTCAAGGAGATGATGTCATAAGACATGGTTTTAGTGGTATAATTGAAGGTTGTGGGGAAGATTGATGGAGTCCAAGATGAAGGTTATGAAGGGGCCCTTGCATTAGATTCAAACATTCATGCAACCATTACATTCATCCATTCATTTATTATTGACAAATTAAAATAACTAGAAGTGGAAAAGATGAGTTGAATTTAAAGATGATCTAATTGATGCTAAATTATGATCTAACCAACAAACTAATTTCTAAGATATAGCAAGCATATGCATAGCAAGAGAAATAATCATAAACATGTTTCCAAGGAATCATAAACAATTTTTTTTGGGCCTGTGGTTTGAGGTCCTTCTACTCATGCTCCCATGAGAGAGATGGGGTAGATGCTACAATCACAATTTAATAGATTTTTCCGCCACTATAATGCAAGAAATAAAAGAAGTACTGGAAATTAAAGAGAGAATATAGGTAAACAAGAGAGAATTAACCAATCAATTGGGCCCTAACCCAAGAGCATAGACCCTCTGAAGATAACTCAGTAATGGATCAAACATGAGATTCTCATTATCATTCCATCAAAGTCTAATACATCATATGACACTAAAATAATAATAATCATGAGCTCAAGATATACCTAGATGAAAACAAAGTTAGAATCCTAATGAGCTCTTCTACATGTTTATTAATACAAAAGGGTAGCTACCAACATCTCCCTAGAAAATAGAAATATGGTCTCCTTGATCTCAAGAAGAGTGGAGCTTAGATCCTCATAACTACCACTTGCTTGGCTGCCTTTTCCTTTGAGCTAATGAGAGATATCTTGGTGTGATATTGGGTTGATTGAGGGAGTTAAGGAGGTGGAAAATCCTCCTACAATATCTCCTGGCTATCTATTATGAGCCCTTATGTGGAATTTTTTTTAAAAATGGCTTCATTTCCTTCAATTAAATCATATTAAGCTACATGACATGAAAAAACCTTTCACCCATCTCACTAAGCATAATGTAACAAAAATGTAAATAAATGTGTGAGAGAGATAGTTAATAAGGTTAAAGATGGAATTGTAACCTAAAGGTTGAATAACTAGGCACCGCCGACAATCGTTTTGTAGATCTGACACCTTAACGTTGACAATTTGTAGGCCACGCAAAAAATGTTGGTATATGTAGAATAGTTAATTTTTTATATGGTTAAATATGGTTTTTATCAGTTTTTAAAGTCATTATTTGTCCAATTTGAGTGCCGGAGTTGGATGATCAAGGTTAAAAAAAAATGTGACTAGAGGGGTTTGATGTTTTTTTTACTCGTATTTGATGCCTAGATTATATTATGTTCATTTTGAAGGCCAATGCAATTTTTTCAAGTGTCTTGGATACACGAAGTAAACAATTTCCGAGAAGGTATTTCAATGACCGGGTGATGAACTAGTTGAAGAAGAGTATGGGTAGTATTTTGACAGTCAGTAGCAGTGATTGACATGCTATTTCGTGTAGTATAATGTTTATAGGTTGCAGTGATAGTTATTGTAACATTGGCAGTGGCAATTAATGTTATCAAAACTAGACCATAACTAGTGGAACGAACTGCTCCAACTAATTTTGGGGTCAAACTTGTCTAGTTTAAGATTTGGAATTGGAAATGGTAAGCTTGGTATCGAACCGACCTTTTTTTACTGAACCACTTGGTTCCACAAATTGTACAAAAGACATTCGTAAAAAAAAAAAAATTTATAAAAAATAATAATTTGTTTTTAGTGGGGTAGCCTAATACTGAAGCCTATGGCCCTAATCTTGTTATGCAATTCATGGTAATGCAATTAATGGTAAAATTACATTATTTTCTATCTTTCATTTTCATCCTTTTACTTAAAATTATAACATTAACATGAAATGACTCAAGATGTTTGAGGGTGGTTTTGACCTCATTGGATTTCATATGGAGAAAGTAAAATTTTAAATCTCACTCAAAATCCAACACACTTAACAGTTTTTCAGAATTTCAGGATTGGGGGGATTGCAACATTTCAACTAGATTTTGTCATTTACGAGGGTATGGAACTAGTATTTAATCAAGATAACCAAGCCTTCTATGTACCTTGATGTTAGTGGCATTGGTTGCAAAACTCCTTTATTGTGACCCTACTCAAAATGTACCAATTGATAAAACAAAATATTGACTTGACATGCTACATTTTTTCTATCTTATTTTAATCCTTAGAGTGTGACATTGATGAATAAGATCCCAATAAAGGTAATTATTTTGATGGTTTGTAAGTATTTGTTGTGACATGATTTTTTTGGATGCTACAGGTCATATAGAGCTTGTTTTTTGAAGTGTTTTTGGTCATATATGGATCGCACTAAATGTTGGTTTTGTTATGTGTAGTCTTACATGCTATTTTTCTTTTCTCTAGAAAATATGGGGATGTTATACGAAATATACAGTTGGAGATAGAAGTGTCTTCCCTAGATTGGGTGGCTTAGTCTAGAACAACAGAAAGACAAAGTAGA
Organism: Pinus albicaulis; assembly: GCA_034641835.2. NCBI lineage: Eukaryota > Viridiplantae > Streptophyta > Pinopsida > Pinales > Pinaceae > Pinus > Pinus albicaulis. The sequence continues at coordinate 851,916,718 of CM076575.1, read as the reverse complement.
TATTATTTTCCTTAAAGTAAATAGATAATGGGATGAAGCCTACCTATGATTTTTCATATGCTTCACTCCTATTTTGGCTTGAATGATCCAATCCTAGGTCCTGTCGCCAAAATTAGAACTTGCACAATCAGAAAACACAAGACAACGATCTATGGTATCTATGTAACATCATCTAAACACTTCATTTAATGGATCAACATGGCATTGAAATACATGAAATCATAACATCACATATATTAAAACAAAGAAGTTCATTGCATTAATATAAGTGGAAGGAGTTACAACTATAAATAGGAGTTGATATTGTAGAGTAGATCCTCCAAGTTGAATTTTTTCTTATTTGTCACAAAGTGAACCTCTAATCACCCTAATTCATGGAATGTTAACTCTTTACAACATCGACATGATGGTAGAATACTATCTCCAAAATCTAACCCCTAGCTTGTGGATGTCCACAAATATATAAGAAAGGGGAGTAAGTTGGGAGTTCTTATCCATTTACCAATATAGGGCTTGAGGTCTAATATTTATGGGAGTATTGGATCAAAGGATAAGGGATGGAAACTCCAAGGTAGGATAGGATAGGATCTAAATGTTTTATCTGAGTTAAATTGTTGTAACAAATTCTGGAAGCTTCTGGAAAAAAAGGCTTAATTTGTTTTCTCTTTTTATCGAATTTATAGAATCAATGCAGGTGCATAGTGGAACAAAATGTAGGTAATCAACTTATGCCACAATGGAGAAACCTATAGGTGAACATTATCTAGTAGGAGGCTAGGGAGTGTTGGTCCTTAAAATGACTAAAACAATGTGTTTTTAGGCAGAAACTTTGGGATATGAGAATGTCATGCATAGGGATTTGTACTATGATGATATCAAGGGGTAAAATGATATTGATTGATCGTATCTATAGGTTGATAGAAGAAATGTGGCAAAACAGGCTATAACAGATTGCCCCCTAAAGCACAAAGTCAGGAATGGTGACTGATGACTAAAGTGATTTACCTTATGACAAGTCAGGAGCAAGAAAAACCAATGAGATCATATTCTGTTACAATAAATTTACATCATGATATCTTTTCCAGGGGAGGCATACCCATACTCAGCACATACGCCAACATTACATGTATAATGATCAAAAGATATGTCCACTGATGACAAATGGTGGACCCAAGACTAGATGTTTGTCTATATGATCATAGCCATCATACATTGTGATCTTGTATTTATCTTGAAATCGCATCCTAGATGGATGAAACTAGATCGGGTCTTCTATCTCGTTCACACGACTGTCCAATGTATGATTCTAACCATGTGAATCAATGAGCTGGAGTCGAGAATGGTAGACACCATTTGATTACTGACCAATGATGTAAGTCGTTACAAACGTGAGAGAAACCATCGATGATGTTAATGGCTCTGAAGGTACTACAATACAATCCACATGGTGTGAGTAAATCAGTTGAAGTAAAACACCACACAAAACCTTTCAGTCAAAGGCTAATGATGTAAACTTGTCCCTGAGAGCGAGGAAAATTTCCATTGATGTATGCAAGTAACAAGGTATCGAGGGGTGTTTTCTAAGTCAACTTTCTGGATAATGAATTGATGTCAATAGGAAGTAATTGATCGCAGGAGGGACTTGATGTATCCCCCATAAACAACATGAAACGATTATCATGATTTGAGGTAGAATGATGATGATACAAAGCTAGATCAGGAATTTCGTACATGGAATGAAGGCGTAATAGTATTGTAGCAGATATTTACTCAATGAATTATCTTGAACACAACGACGACACTGAATGGAGTTGGCAACATTGATCCAAAACTGAAAATGCAGGCTTTGAAATGGTATGATAAACCAAAATACAAGCATATTACCCAACCCAATAGCCATGGAGATAAAATGGAAGAGTTTCATGTTCAAGAGCGACTCACTGCCATCAGTAAATGGAGTACCCTAATTTCCCAATTTACCCAACCATATTGGTCAGTACCTCTTTATTTTTTAACAATCTTGAGGATGATAACATATTCTTGATCTGTAATTTCACCCTCTGGATGAATCCCTCTGATTATTTTTAATGAACCCTGAGGAGTGGTTTAGCCTCATCATGTTTCACAAGTCCATCATTTTTTGAAGTTTTAATGAGTCAAGAAAAGGTAAAACTCGACATATTTTTCATGTTTAGAGAGTTTGAAAAAGAAACAAAAAAGAAAACTACATATGTTCCTTTTTGTAGATAGTCACTTGAGTCCAAAAAGGAATAAAACAATACCCATGATAACCTCTTAGCCATGTTTGACTAAGGTATTCCTTTTTCGTAAATAGTATATCTCAGTCTGGAAAGGGGTTACTTATACGTAGTAAACTTATTTTCATTTACTTTAACGAATTCAAAAATACAAGTGCTCGACAATATTTTCATATTTTGGGAGTCTAAAAAGAACTGAAAGAGAACTCTAGGGGGCTATTTTTTCATGAGTTTATGGAATTCTTAAAAGTGATAAATGTATACTCCTTGGTTAAAACGATCTGTGAAAACACGACAAAATTCCTTAAACATCTGTCGACTTGCTCAAAGCACAAAAAAAAGGATCAAACATACCTGTTTCATGATAAGAAATGAGCGATTAATAGTTCAAAACATTGAATATGATAAAATAATGGAAAAATGACCATAAGTAATGAAAATGATTATTCATTGCTACCATTTGAGATTCACCTTCAACACTGAGAACTCTGAGCCCTTTTTTCCCACAATATTCTGCAACTAATTGCAGTCAATCCAGTGGGTCATTTCAAGTATCGTCACTTCCAAGTAGGAGCTAATACCTTTCTCTTTCAATTGATGGTCCTCTTTTGTGATTTCATGCAAGTTGCATGGATTTTTTAGAGCCTCGCGGTTCTAAAAATTTTCCCTAGGACCAATGCAGGCTCTTCCTATCAAAAACTATATTGCACCAGGGAAATATTTTACTCTAAGGAGGGGTACAATGCTATGTCATCCCTTCTGGGGTAGCATTGGGAACAATTCCATGGTCAAAATTTCCATTTTTTCTAAAAAAATTGTCAGGTTTTTAGCATGAAAAGGATTCTAATGAGTGTATTATTGATGTTTCAAGTACTCATTAGCACAAAATGGCCTCTGTGTGGAGATAAATAGAACACGAATAACATGACTTGAATGTATCAAATCGTATTTCCACCATTCAGGCACTCAAAAATTGTGTTTTGTTGAAATTCTTCTAGTTACTTCGCATGAGGTAACAAATGGAATTACTTAAGTTCCTAGTTCGTTCATGGGATGTACATGCATATGCATTCAGGTTAGGGGAACATCTACTTGAGATCAAAGTGGAAGACATATACTTTCTGATAGGTTTTTCCATGACAGGTGCACCCATCTCTCTCATAGGAGGGAGAAGTGGAGGAGAGTTAGTAAAGGATTACATTGCCACTCATTATAGAGCTCGAGCACAACAGGCTAGAGATGGGAATATCAGCATTAGAGATGTGACCCATATGCCTTTGAGAAAAATCATTTTCATTATCGCTAGATTGGTCAGTAGCTCAACACGTCATGTAGCTAGAAGACCATGCGTGGATTACGGTCTAGAGAATCTAGAGCCAAAAATATTCAACTGAAGCGAGGAGGTATTGATCAACATAAAGGAAAAATTGTCTAAAGAAAAAGAAGGAAAATTGAGAAACTTTTGGATACGATTCAATTCTAATTTATTTTCCCCTAAAGAAGATTCCATTGTTAAAACCTCAACATACCATACCCATGCCCATTTATGTGAGGCTTCCATGGATGAGGAGGTGGATAGACCTTATGGATTCACATGCAGGTCCATCAATGGTTAGTTTCACACCAACCTACTTTATATGGTTGCGTAAATAGTTGATTATGATTGATGATTACCATATGCAGGAGAAGAATTTTGTGATGAACCTGAGCTTGTAATTCCTGAGGGTGAGAAATGGGGTGTTATGGGTAAGATATTTTAACCATTTTTAATTTTTTTAAGAAATTTTTTACAATTTATTTGCATTTTTTTATGTTTGCGAGACTAAACTATTGATTTGTTTCATGCAGACATTGGAATTTTTCAACCCCTAGGAGCTTCACATATTCACTGTGCAGGAGAGCCATAGGAAGTTGCAGCACCAACATAGGTTTCCACGGTAAGATGGGATGCACTACGAGATCTTGATGTATCAAAGACCCTAGAAGAGGTGGAGCACCAGATGGAGGGGTTAAGACATGGGATTGATGAGACTGTGGTTGATCAAATCCCTATGCAACTCTAGCAATACACTATCGAAGTTCCTAGTCGTATTGGATGACTAATGCGCAAGATGGATTATGCAATAACACATTATCATGAGCACTATTAGTCTATTGAGTTTCATAGTTATATCTGCATATAGTTCTTTTATGTAGGTCGTGTGGTCATTTGTGTCCTGGACACAAATTTTGTAAAACCAACACTTTATATATATCTATTAATATTCAATATTTATATGTTTCTATCATTGCTTTCAATTGATGTGATGTGTATTAAAACTTATTTACATTCATTGATTAGCTAGCAAATTCGCTAGTTTATTTATATTTCTAGAAATATGTTTGTATCAGATGAAGTCAAAATGTCTTTCTAGAAGGCGAACCCTTAGAAGCATGCCTAGGATGGTGGGACTTATGATTGAATAAAAATTGGCCAATGGTAGTACCACAAGCTGTGAGTCTAGTTTGATGACTAAATGGTGGATACCATGTGTGATAGCATTAGAAAGTAGCTCGACGACTGCGTTATATTCAATGGTGTTGTTGGTAGAGCGACTGATACAAATCCCTTGTAGACTCACTAAATCGCCATTTGGAGCAAAGATAGATAATGTTGCGAAGGATATATTCTGAGTACTATGGCTAGCACCATCATCATAACAGATTTATGGTTCAAGGGATGATGACACCTGCAAACCAAACATAAAAGGATCAATAAAAACCATATAAAACTCTAAAAAGAAACTCCGAAAAAAATGCTCGACACACCTATAATCAATATGTACACAATGTACTATGCATGAGATCAAGCATAGTATATTTTGAGTTACAAACCATTCCTAGGTTGCGCTAAAGGGACTCCATCAAATTCAACTAACTCATAGACCCCTTTTGTAAGCACATTCTTGAAAATATATGGGAGTAACCACATTGGTTGGAACTTTCCTAAACCTAACTTATTAGCTTGCCAGATCATACAAAAGAACAAGGTATCTTTTTGAGAAGATATGAGGCTTGACTCTTTTTTCGTATTACACCTTTCTACGTATTATATGAGATTCATTAGTTATAGTGGCATCACGTCGAGTATCATCCAAACGGGTCAGATGTAAAATATGTTCCTCTTCTACAAAAGTGGCTGGAAGAGTTCGATAGCTAGTTTGAGTGATGGAATATCACATTCAATTGGGAGGATTGCTTCCAGACCATAAACCAATTGAAAGGGTGTAAATCCGGTAGCAGTCCTCATTGAGGTTTGGTATGCCCACAAGGTAGTGTAAAGAATAAAATGCTAGTCCAATTGGTGGACCCCTATCGTACGTTGAATCATAATCTTAAGAACTTTGTTCATAGCTTCGACCTACCTATTAGCCCAAGGATAGTAGGGAGCAAAATGTTTTTGGGAAAGTATCATCTTGTCAGTTAGTTCAGTCATCATATGACTTCAGAAATGATTTCTGTGATATGTAAATATGGATTGTGGGACACCAAACCATGTGATAACGTGGTTGAAAAATAAATATGCTGTCGTTTCACCGGTGTTGTTATATATAGGCATCACCTCAGCCCATTTGGTAAAATAATCTACTACAACAATTATATAACCTTGTCCCTCGACCGAGTGACGGTTACATGTCATAAATTCGATACCCCATTTTGTAAATGATCCAACAATGATAACATGATGCAATGGAGTAGGCAGATCACGAGTCTTAGGATCATAAATTGGCATGCATGACACTTATGGACAGCGAGAATAAAATATCAAAAAATAGTGGGCCATAAGTAACCAACTTGTAAGATCTTCCCACTACATTCCCCCGAGTGGCATTCATTAAGGACTTTCTTGGCCTCCTCATGTTTGAGGCACCTTCATAGAATTGTATCAATGTCATGTTGATAAAGAGTGTTGCCAATGATGATGTAATCTTTGTCTTGGTATCGAATACATTGTTTCTCGGAGCGAGAGGTATCAAACTATAAATTATGGGTCTGGAGATAAATTAGAATTTCTCCATACCATGGGCTAGATGAAAAAATTAGAAAGAATGACTTGTTAGGGATAGAATCGTCATATTTCAATTTAGAATCAGGGGAAGGAGGGTCACACATAAGCTCAGTGAAAAATAAGGATTTATTTGACTTAGATTTTATGAATTCCATGTCAAACACTTGCAGGATGATGATCCATTTAGAGTATTTCCCCCCCAGAAATTGATGTGAAAAATTGTACGTCGTAACAATTGAAATTCGAAACAACCATAGTTTTCCAGAGCAAGATGTAATGGAAAAACCTTTGGACAGCTTGAACGACTGCCGAAGCTAAATTTTCTACATGAGTATATGTGGTCTCGTTATCATTGAGATTCTGACTCAAGTAACATATGGGGTGTTCTATCCCTACATGGTGTTCTAGGACCAATACCATTGTTATATTTGAAATGGGAGAAATGATATATAGGAAATAATCACGTTGGTAATCAAGGGGATATAATAGCGATGCTTGAACCAGTACATATTTCAAGGCATCAAACACTTTCTGAGATGCATTATCTGAATGGAAGGGAACCCATTTCTTAAGAAGGTGAGTGAATCCTTTATTCAACTCGTCATAATTAGGGACAAATCATCGTAGGCAGTTAGCTTTCCCTTGAAGTCGAAGAAGGTGCAGGAAGGTCTTGAATTTATGCACTTTTAGAGGATCAATCGAAATTCCTTTTTCTATGGATTGAATCACGTCAAGCCAGGAGGTAACTCCAACAAAAATGAATTTAATTTTCATTAAAGGGTGCACACAAATATATACATGGAGGTGGGACTCATGGGATTCATCTCTCAGTGTCTCTTCAGCTTTTGCTTCTCCTTATTTTCTATCTACACTATTGTTACAATTTCACCCAATACCTAGGATTAGGTGTCAACATTCCCCCCCTTAATTTGAAGGGATGTTGGTGAGTCCAAGAATCCTTCTGAATCTTTCAAACTTTTCTCTTCCAAGCGCTTTGGCGAATATATCTAAAATATACTCATTTGTGGAACAATGGCATAGATGGATTGTCTTTACCTCAACATGATGTCGAATCATATGGTATTTTGTATTGATATGCTTCGTTTGATCATGGAACTTTGGGTTTTTGACCAAATTTATTATATATTTTTTTTCAATCGTGAGTGGATTTGAATGCATTTGTTACATCTGCAAATCTTCTAGAATTTTCCTAAGCCACATAAATTTTTTTGTTGCTTCAGCTGCTGCCACATATTCCACCTTAGTTGTGGAGTCTGATAGAACTAATTGTTTTCATTATCTCCAGGTGACAACTCCTGATCCAAGACTCATAGTATAACCTGAAGTAGATACCCCAGTTTCTTTGTCTCCATCAAAGTTTGAATCAGAGTATCCAATCAAGCTAAAGTGGCCCACCTGTTTATACTTGTTTCCAAAGCCTTGAGTCTCTTTCAAGTACTTTAGAACTCTTTTTGCAACATACCAATGTTCCTCACGAGGATTTTTCATAAACCCGGAGAGGATTCAAACAAAAAATGAGATGTCTAGTCTGGTAGTAGTCAAGTAGTTGAGACTTCCTACAAGTTGTCTTTACTTTTTTGAATCCTCAAATTCTTTTCCTTCAATGGATGTGAGCTTCAAGTTTTGTTCCATTGGAGTAGACAAAGGATTTCACCCATCCATGACAAACCTATTCAATATATCTCCAATGTACTTCTTCTAGGAGAGAAATATAAACTTAATGTCGAGTTACTGTAATACCAAGTTAGTAGTGAACATAGCCGAAGTTAGTCATTTCAAAATCTTTCCTTAATTCCTTCTTTATGGATGCAATATAACTCTCATTGTTCCCTGTCATTAAAACACCATCTACATACACCACAAGATATACAACTATTTTCCCAACTTTCTTGACAAACAAATTTGCATCATCGAGATCATAATGTTTGAAATTAGGTTTCAAAAGATGCTCAATTAACTTCTCATACCAGGGTCGCAGTGCTTGCTTGAGGCCATACAAGTATTTTACAATCTTGCATACTTTTTTTTCTTGGCCCTTCAAAACAACTCCTTCTGGATGTGACATAAAAACATTATCATTTATATATCCATTCAATAAAGCAATTTTTACATCCATCTGATGGACTTTCCAACCGTTCTGAGTTGTCAAGGAAAAGAGAGTCCAGATGGTAGCCCATTTTTGTGTGGGGGAAAACATCTCCTCATAACCGACCCCTTATTTTTTGTGTAAAACCTTTTGCCACAAGCCTAACTTTGTGCTTTTCAAGTGAGCCATCAATTTTGTACTTGTTCTTGTAGACCCACTTGAAGCCAATTGGTTTTTTTCCCAATGGAGGATCAACCAGCTTCCAAGTGCGATTCTTTATCAAGGCATCATATTGCTTTTGCTAATTCCATTCATCATGATAAGTGACTTATTTGAAGTAAGATGGTTCAAAATATGTACACAAATTAAATTCACAATTATAAGAAACATAAATGTCAACAAGTGAATCAAAATCATCTACATCACCTCCATTTTTCCTGGTGGAACTTCTTGTTCCTATCTTTCCAACCTCATCAGGATGAAAATTTTCAAGTGTCTTTCTGAGCCATTTTAGAGGACCTTTCTGAGATGCCCCAAGCTACTCAGTTGACTGAGTTGGGGCTGAATCAATATTCAGTATCCCAATTGTAATCAATGCTCTAATGTTTTGACCTTAGAGTATTGTAGAGCCTCAACTATGTCTAAATTATAAATTAAAGAAAATAAATTGACCAAAATGACCTTCATCCAAGAAAAATTTAAACGTTATACCTCCTCTTAGATGAAGTCAAATATTTGAATGGTTAAAGATTGATAAAATAAGCAGAGGCACATTTCAAATATTAATTGATCATTTTTTAGTTTAATTTTTTCTCATGCATTTATCTTATGAAATTAAAATCTTAATTAATTATATGGGATATGTAATTAAGTACTAATTGAATAAGATCTATTTGAACCATAGTTAAACATTAGTCACATTGTAGCCAATTAAATTTTATTGAATCAAAACATAAAAAAAAAATATGTACAAAAGTAAAATTGGTTTAAAAGAAGTAAAATACTACAAATAGAGTTTTCTAATAAAGTAAAAGAAAATGTGAAACAAAAACTACCAGTTAATGTAATAACCATGTAAACGCCTCCTCCCTCATTTATCCACACTAAGTGGATTTCCAGGGTAAATATGAGATGAGTGCTACTATGACATGACCTGATCTCCAAGTCCTAGTTAAGGAAGTGAAGCCTACAAATTGAATACTTGATTGTCATGCCTCAGGGTTGAATACTAATTAAGAGATAAATAACCACCCCAGGTGACCAATCCCTAAGCTAGAACATTTTTTCACTGACCTAGAACTCCAACCGCATGCACATCAAGGAAATGGTACGATTATAGGCCTTCAACCGCACATACAAGCTTCCTTCCATGCGATTATGGCCAAAATATTTTAATTATGTGTCTGCGGCTCCGAGATCTGAGCCACTTTTCTAGGCTAGTCTCTAGACCACTACCAAGAACCCTCTATAACCTTATAGAATTATGAAACTATGGATTACAAGACTAATCATATAAAACTTCACCAAGTTCTCATCCAAAAAATCCTAGAACTCATTTTTTTTTGTCAAACATATGGTAAACATATGAGTTACAGGTCATGAATGCATATCTGATAATAAATTTTTATTCTTCATCTAAGAATCACCCAGAAGACCCTATGCCCTCTCTACATAGCTTAAGTAACACTTTTTATCCCATGCATTCATTAACCATTCAAATACTTATCAAATCATGAATAAGAGCCATAGCTAGAGCACATGATAGAACCATTCTTATAACCAACATATAACCAAAATATGAATCATGAGAAAACAACCATAAGATCACTTGATAACCAGTACATCTTCTCATAAATCGTAAATTTAAAATAGTTTGTATCAACATATGTAATAGTCAAACAAGACAGGGACTACCACATACCACTCGACCATAGCATGGGTTGAACCAAATATTTATTTTAGCCAACCAACCCCATGAAATATTCCAAGCATGAATGTGGTATCTCATGGGATAAACTAAGACATAAACAACTATGGTCTCCGGAGGTTAAACCAAATCCACCCTCATGCTACGATGACCTCACCTAAACCGGTCCCAAGATAAAAAAAACCAAACCAATAATGGATGCCTCGGAATTCCTTCACCATCCCTTGAGGAAATTTTTTGTCTCCACCCACCTACCGATGGCTTTCCGGAGAAAACCATCTCCAGTGCCTACCCTTGGAAATTTTCCTAAGATCACCTCACTTAGTTCCAAAACCTTCCAGCGATCCAAATCTTAACCAATAATGAATCCCATCACACCATGGCTATCGAGGAAATGGAAAGGCGAGTTTGAAACCACTGTCAAACTAAGGGAAACCAATTCAAATGATAGAAAATTAACCAAATACACAAATGCGTGTACCATGCATTCATGACCAAGATAAAAAATCACACGTGTAACCTGTTACCTGCAAAATCCCCTTGTTTAATTTCTTGATAAAACCTTCTTTGTTTGAATTCTTATTTCCTTTTCTTTTCCTTTTCCTTCATATACTTTCCTTCTTTTATTTCTTCAAAACCAAGTGAATACTCAAGTGTTCCAAGAAAGCTCTATGTGTGTAAGAGTGCAAGAGAGGAAAAACTAGAACTAACAAGATCTAAACCAACAAAAGTTGTGAACTATTTCTATGATGACCTTGTATTATTGGATTTTGTTTTTTCTTCATTTTCCTCTAATTTCCTCCTCATACAAGTGTGTGTCTCTTCATCTCCATTTTCTCTTATTTTCCCTTATTTTTATAATCAAATGTCAATTAATGCCTCTTTGCCTTACCAATTCCTTCACCCATTCCTTTGCCAATTTCCTTAGCCATAAAAAACTACAAGTGATGTCCACTATAGTGTTTGGTAAACATTTAGCCTGGAATACATGTCCTATGACCTTGATCTTAATTGTTTTTCCTTTACTATTCTTTATTACATGAAACATTTACCTGAGTTTGTTACAAAACGCTCCCCCTTGGGGAAACACTATCCTTGGTGTTCTATTACACATATGACAAACAAAACTGCTGAAAACCAAAACATACTACGCATGGAGATTTATAATATAGCTCAATGTAGTATTTATAATGACATCCTGTTGAAAATAAAAACAGGCATACCGCTTATTGGAGCTTTATAACATAACTCATTGCAGTATTTACTATAACAACCATACATAGATATGTACATATACCAAAAACGCATTTTCCTGAACCAATAAATAATGAATGATACATAGGCCGCATATTATCAACCATATCCGATGTAGCTTCATTCAGGCCCAAAGTTCTTCCAATACACTTTAACTTTCTCTATTGATCGGTTCTGAAGAATGAGTTGTTTCTGCTACAAAATTCACTGTGGTTCTAGATGGAACTCTCCCTCTCATTCCACCTACAATAAATACCAATAAATCACATGATAAACATCTTGCACATGTATCTTAAGAAATGAAACATGGAAAACATCATGGAATTTCAGTATTGGCATAAATGCAACTCTATAGGCCACTGATCCAATCCTCTCAAGGATATCAAAAGGCCCACAATACCAAGGTTCCAACTTGGCACATCATTGGATCCTCAAGGATCTCCTCTCAGACTTGATGCACAAGTACACATGCTCCCCATATTGAAAATCCTTGAATTCCTTGTGTTGATCTGCATAACTCTTCTATCTGTCCCATGCTACCTTTAAATTCCTCTAAATAACCTACATTTCTCATTACATCTCTTCAAACATGTCTTGTCCAATCAGAACCCCATTCATTGGATCACTTGAGATGATAGGAGCATTACAATTCCACCCATAAAGAGCCTCAAATGGACTCATCCTAAATGACTCATGATACCCATTATTATAAGAAAACTATACTAGTGGAAGATACTCCTCCCACCTCCTCTTTTGATCCTTAGCAATCCTCCATAATCATGTTGACCCTCTCTATATTCCCATTTTTTTATGGATGATAAGCTATACTGAAAGCCAAAATTTTCCCCAATCCTTAAAATAACTCCTTCCAAAACCTGGAATTGAACTTGGAATCTCTATATGATATGATATTCTTGGGAACACCATGCAAGCTCATTATCTCCCTAATGAAGATATGATCTACCTCACTAGCTGAATTCGTAGACTTTGTTGAAAGGAAGTGAGCTATCTTTCTTAGCCTATCAACCACAACCATTATGGAATCATGCTACTTCAATTCCCTTAGTAAATATATAATGAAATCCATGGAAATGACCTCCCATTTCCACTCTGGAATCGAAATCGACTGCAACAAACTAGTTGGATGCTTACATTTATCTTTCACCATTGATAGTCCAAACATATAGAAACAAATTTAGCTCCCTCTTTCTTCAATTTTGGCCAATGATAAAACTTCTTAACAATTTTTAATGTCTTCTAGTATCCCGGGTAACCTAAATATGGCTTGACATGAAACTCCCTGAAGATAAGCTTCTTAAACTCACTATCATTTGGCACATAAACCATGTTCCTGAATCTAACCAAGCCATATATTATGAGGTGATAATGCTCACCCTTATCACCTTTAGATTTTTGCAACAACCTAAGATTCAACTGTTGGTACATTTCATCATGTCGCCTTTTCGGTAAGATCCGCGCCTGCAAGTTTGTCCCATAAGAACTCACAATTGTAATATGATTTACGAGTACTCTCATACTAAGATGAGCTTAAAACCCTATTCTCCTTTCCTTTTATGTACTTGATCTAAAAGACAAACTCATTGAGGGTAGCCAACCGTCTGTATTTTCTCGCATTCAGATTCGGTTGGTCAACAAGTACGTCAGTCCGCTATTATCATTCATCAAAATAAATCTCCTTCCAAGAAGATAATGCCTCCATGTCTTCAAGGCATGAATAATAGTTTCCAACTAGATATCATGAGTCACATAGCTTTTCTAGTGCTCATTTAGTTTCCTTGACTCAGAACATACCACCTATCCCTCTTGTATGAGGACCCAACTAAGTCCTCTTTTGCAAGAATATGTACAAACTAAAAATTATTTGTTCAGATCTATAATATTCAAGACTACAACATTTGTAAGCAATTGCTTCAACTACAAAAGATTGGATGCAAATTCCTCTATCCATTTAAACTTCCTTTCGTTTCTATGAAATGATGTAATAGGATAAACAATCCTTGAGAAGTTCCTGATGAACGTCCTGTAGTAACTTATTATTCTCATGAATGATTTAATCTTGTCCACATTATTAAGAGAAAGGCCACTCCATGATGGATCTAATTTTTTCTGGATCCACTGCTATCCCTTCCATGAAAACATGTCCCAATTAATGAACTTCATTCTAAAAGAAATTTCACTTTCTGAGCTTGGAATACAACTAATTCTCTCTTAAAAATGTCAACATTGCTTCCAGGTGCTCTACATCCTCCTCATTCTTAGAATATATCAATATATAATCAGTAAACACTATCACAAACTTGTCTATGTGAGGACACAACATGCTATTTATCAAGCACATGAAAGTAGTTGGAGCATTAGTAAGACCAAATGGAACCACCACAAACGCATAATTCCTATACCTTGTGTGAATTGAAGTCTTCTAGATGTATTCTTCTGCAATGTGCACTTGATGATACCTTGATCTCAAATCAATATTTGAGAACATTAATACTCCATTTAACTCATGAAAGAAGTGATCAATACTCGACAATGAATATTGTTCTTGATTTTCACCTTATTCAAATGCCTGTAATCAACGCACAATCTGAGATTACAATCCTTATTCTTTACAAACAATATTGGTGCACCCAAAGGTGATGCATCTGGCCTAATGTATCCCTCATAAATTATTTACTTAGGTTGCAAATTCAATTACACCAACTCTAGAGTGCTCATCCTCTACGATGTCTTTGAGGTTGGTGGTGCTCATGGTACCAACTCAATAGAGAAATCCACTTCCCTATGAGGCAACAACTCTAAAATATATGAAGGAAATACATCATGAAATTAATATAAGACATGATACCTCTTGAGGACTTCCACATCCTCAAAATCATTACCTTTGTCATTGGAAATATGCACAACAAATAATACATACTCCTTCCTACAACTGTGCTTATCCTGCATAGTCGTAACCATCCTCACCGATGTATTCTTATTTGTTCCCTGAAATATTCTCTTTTCTCCATTATCATCTAGGCACTCAATAGCCTTGTCATAAAAATTCAATTTAGTCTTGTGAATGAACAACTAGTCCATGCCCAATAACATATTGTGTGATCCCAAAGGAAACACATTTAGATGTGCTAATGTAGGCATGCCATTCAACTTGAATGCACAAGATCTCTCCCAATGATGCAATATTTTATCTTAGGGATAGGAATAATTTTCTTTTCATTGTCTGGTAAAATGAGAATTTTCATGTAGGTTATTTTCCCATGAATTCCAAGGCTTGATATACCTTTTAGAATAAACTTAAATAAAATTTAAACATTATACCTTTTCACTAGGCTTTCCATTTAGCCCCTAATTTACCAATTATGTGCAGTAAAAGTAATTAAAATATTTACTTTTCCCTTAGGGGTGTTACATTATCATAGAGTTCAAGTACTCCTAGTGCTTTGAGTGAGCCAAAGTCGGGTGGAATTCTTCCAATCAAAGTATTTTGGGATAGATCTAAACACTAGAACAGAGATATATTGGCAACAAACGAAGATAATGTACAACTCAAATTATTGAAGGAAATATCCAATTCTATAAGTGAAGTTAAATTTCGAAGAGATGTTTGGATGCTTCCACTCATAGAATTAAAGTCGAAGAAGAGGTGTTCCAAATGGTTCATATGACCAAGTTTTAGTGGGATTGCACCCGTAAAATAGTTTTTTTGTTAGGGCCCTATATTATTAGTGTAGTCCCTTATTGTTGTTAGTGTAGCCCCCTTATTTTTATTGTTTTACCCTTGTAATCCCCATATTTTCATTATTGTGCCAAATAATAGCCCATTATTGTTATTTTTGTGCCCCTACATTATTATTTTTAGGTCGGCTAGGATGATATTGTGACCCCATGGACTCCTATATATAGGAAGGAGGTTTTGTCATTTTAATCATCCAAGAATTGTTCATATGTAATGTAAGGAGGTTTCCCCCTTGAAGTGGCTGATTTCTAACATTTGTTATAAAAGCTTTGGATCCTATGGTTTCACTACTTCAAACAGGTTATCATGGAATTTGCGATATAATTTTTTTCTACGAAGTTTAAGAAGCTAAGAAAAAAACCCATTTGCAAAGAACTCTTGAGGAACATAATGTAAAAATTTCAGATCTTGGTTTACAATATTTTTAGAGATACGATCTGTGGAAGTTATGGTTTTTTCAGGCTCCTGAATTTCATCTCAAAGAGGTGACCTTGGGAAACTCATAATAAATCTCTCGCTGAGCATTGGAATGGAATTCTGTAAAAATTAACGAAAATAACATGAACCATACCTTCCAGTGTATATATTTTAGAAACAAAGGAGGAAACAGTGACATGTGGAATACCATTCAAGTTTTCTCTACTGAACCAGTCCATAATTAGGTCATTGTGGGAGATTGCACATAACTTTACCTTAAAGAATCCAAATGAGGTCAGACTTATGGCATTAGAAAGAGGATCTAGAGGGATACTACAAAACTAAGGATAAAATCTTCGGGATCTGAAATTACATAGATACATCAGTTTCAATATCGAGCTCCTCAAAAGCAAGAAAAAGGTGTGTATTGTTTTTAAAAATTTCATAAGTCTTGTTTGAAAAATCAGTTTGAAGTGATTCCAAGGGCATAATGAAGCATAGATATTAGTATTGGGTTCTAAAATCCCCCCTAAAAGGAATTCAACACCCATTAAGCCCTCAGAAGGCTATTCTATGAATCATGAAGAGGAAGAAGTGCAACATGATATATCAAAATTACAAGACCAAGTGAAACAAATTTCACTCTCGTAAAAAGTAACAAAAAATGAAATGGAAGATAAGATGGATGGTTTGAATAATGTCATGGAAGCTACTATGGATGGTTTGAAGAAAGATTTGGAATCTAATATGGATGGTTTGAAGAAAGGCGTGGAAGCTAAGATGGATGGTTTAAAGAATGGCATGGAAGCTAAGATGGATGGTTTGAAGAATGTCATGGAAGCTAACATGGATTGCGTAGAACCTAAGATGGATGGTATAGAAGGAAACATGGAATATTTGAAGAAATACATAGAAGGTTTGAAAGAATATTTGGAAAATTTTCTACAAGAAAATCTTCCTAATGGAAAAAAGGCAGTAGAGGAAACTCATTATGAGAAGAAAATAAATTTTAATCATGATTTCATAGACTCTAATGTTAGATTTAAGACCCACCATATTCCAAATATATACAGGAGGAATCTTGATGGCAAGGATCCCATGGAATATTTGAAGAATGACATGGAAGGTTTGAAGAAAGGTTTGAAAAATTTTCTACAAGAAAAGCTTCCTAATAGCAAAAAGGTAGCAGAGGAAACTCATGATGAGAACAAAAGAAATGTTAATCATGATTTCATTAACTCTAATGTTTGATTTAAGACCCACCATATTCCAAATATGGATATGAGGAATTTTGATGGCAATGATCTCATAACTTGGATACTACCAGCATAGATCCATCTAAAGCATAGATCTAACATGAGCCGAGAGGGATCAAATTTCTTTTGTTACAAACTTATTTTAAAGTGAAAAAAAACAATGTGTATTTTTTTACTGTTTAAATTGCATTTTTGAAAGTTATAAAGTTTACATAACATGTGTATTAAGCCATTTCATATTAATTCATGTTAATTTAATTATTTATTTATATGGTTATTTATTTTTTGCTTTTTTGTTTGAACGGCATGAGCGAAAATTATTTTTATTAATTTTTTGAGGACATGACATACTTACACATGTCCCTCATACTGGATTGTAGAATGAGCCTCTCGGCTCAACAAATGGAGCAATACTTTGAGCTCCATAATGCACAAAACACACAAAAGGTATGCATTGCAACTTTGTATTTAGAAAAAAACTAGTTTGTATCGTATCGATGGCTTTGTTCTCGTAAACCACTAGTCACTTGGTCAATTTTTATGAAGGAAATGATAGCACATTATAAGGATACAAAGAGCAACACCTTCTTTAGTCAATTGATAAATCTCAAACAAAAGGGCTCAATGATGGAGCACATCGAGGATTTTCAAAAATTGAATATAAGGGTAAATAATATTCTAGAGGAACATATGATTGATGTCTTTCATAGGTACTCTAAAGGATAACATCCAACATGAGGTTCGCCTTTGGGAACCTGATACATTGGAGAAGCCATTTAGTTTGGCAAGAAAAAATGAAAGCAAAATTATGGCAGCAAAGAAACCTACCACTCACAACTATAAAGATGGAAGTGTTGCTACTCCTAGACTTACACAACCTATAGGGTTGACACCACAACAATTGGAAGAAAAAAGAGCAAAAGGATTGTGTTGTAGTTGTGATAGCAAATACACTAAAGGTCATAGGTGTGCTGAGAAGAAATTATTTTACATAGATTGTGAAGAGGAGGAAGAAAAGGAACAAGAAAGTTCAAAAGAAGAGGATATACACCAGGAAGCAACCCTAGAGGAAGAAGAAATGAGTCTGAGCATATCTTGTAATGCATTGGTAGGAATTACCACTCCGCACACTCTCAAGATAGAAGGTAAGTATTATATAATAATTATATTAAGAGGATATACACCAAAAGGAATAAAAGTATTATATAATAATTATATTAAGAGGAAGAAAAGGAACACAGAACTTCAAAAGAAGAGGATATACACCGGGAAGCAACCCTGGAGGAAGAAGAAATGAATCTGACCATATCCTCTAATGCATTGGTAGGAATTACCACTCCTCAAACTCCTTTGGAATAGAGAAGTGAAGTATTCCTAGTGCTTTTAGCTGCCCAACCTCAGGTGGAATTGTCCCATTGAAAACATTCCATGAAATATCTAAATAGCACAACAAAGACAGGTTGCCAATATAAGGGGATAGCGTACCATTCAATTCATAGTGAGGGACTAAAATTGTAACTACTCATTTTGTGTTTGGTGTGCACAAAATTCCATTCCACAGACACAC